>CM042815.1:15112131-15740507 GCA_009982885.2 Hyles vespertilio | reverse complement strand
TTCTTTTAGTGAATTTGCAAATGTAATGACCAGAAAGGATTGCTTTGTGCAGTGATTAATGTGCAGTGAATACGTGTATTAAACGTGCAGTGTAAGTGACGTCAAGGAAACAATTGAATATTTGGAAAATAATGCTCGTAACTTATAAGAAATCATTACTCATCAATTCAATAATCAAAAATGTAAATATTCTCTCCAAATATTTGTTTGATTTCTATGAATGTAACAATCACAAACAGTAGACACTTCGTAATTTTATAAATACATGTATTGTTGTTGCATCCTAATTAATTCAATTGAAAATGTTATTATTATCTAAATTCATGTTTGTTCGATTTCGTTTTTTGTGTTTATTTACTACCCCTTCATATTAGTTTCATATAAATATTTAAATGAATAATGTGTAAAGTCAATGTACCAAATGTCAGAATTTTAATAATATCTAATTTTATTTATGATGAAAGATTTCTATTACTTATAACATAGTACACATGCTTATGTAAATATAATCCAATATAAGAGGCTTTATATTTTTTCGTATCTTTGGTACCTCCCATTCAGGTACGCCCAGTTGGGAACCTTGATAAAATTGTAGCTACGTAAGGCAAAAGTGTACTTTATTTCAACTTAAGAGCGTATACACCTTGCGCGCAAAGTCAACTATAGGTATTTCTTCGTTAATTTCACGCACACATAAGCGACCAAAGCTGTGTGCGTAGAGCTGCCACGTTGGCTCGCTATACAATCGGCTCAAACAACTTTGATCCGTGCGCTTCAAATATTCAATTGAAATGTAACTGTAATATAATATCATAAAAATATTTTATTTGCATTATAAGTAGACAAATATTACTGTGCAAGCAAAGAATAATACAAATTTAGATACTAATCATATTTTCGTTATTATTACATTTTTAAGTTGCATTCAAATCAGTGTTCAATCAGTAGACACTACGGACGTTTTATTAATAATTTCGTGTTCGAACACATAAATAGTGTTAGGCGCCTTACAACCCCTTACAATTACGAAATATATTTAATTTTATATTACAATATATAACATAATTTAGCCTCGGAATTACATCCCATTATATTACCTGAAACATAATTTATACTCACTACAAAATCATTGCATGTAATAAAAATAATTAAATATTTTACTACCAAAGTACTAAGATGTGGTAATCGCAGTCCGCGCGTGGCTATTTTTACTACGTACGGCAAAAATCGACTGCAGCTAGGCTGGAGCGACGAGCGATACGTCCTCCCTCTAGAAGGCCTTGCGGCGGTCTGATTTGATCCACGTCGGACAGCGTGTTTTATAGTGGTTTTTAAAATATTTGTAGAAAACATGAAAACTAATTTTGTTGAAATATAAAAATGGTAATTTATTGATAAGATGTTCTTCTATTATAATATGTAATTGCTATAAAAAATTATGTACGATAAGTTGGTGAAAAAAAATATGTTCTTGACGAGAGTTTCTGAATAATTTCGCATTGTTTAAATTTTTATTTTTTTAGGAACTAAACACAAAAAGATTATTTTTCTCGGCAAAATCCCTCCATAAGGGTCTTATTAGTCTGATAATATTGTTATGTGTTATTGACAGATACGATTGTGATTCTTATTTATATTAAGTTATGAATCGTTTTCCTATGCAAGTATTTTCATGTGTAGTTTCCAGATCTCTCCGCGCATCGACGTACTTTCATACTTATAAGTATTTTCTGCTCGTACCAGGGCGCCGTAATTCGAAGTGAATACCTGGTTTTAAAACCTGGTATCGTAAATACGTCTCATCTTACCCTAGACTGTCGTTTGTCATGACTGTAGAAGGTTAGACAGTCGGAAACGCCAGGCGCGGCTTCAAGCAAAAAGTAACCTACTGTCATTGAAATAGTGTTCATTTTAGTGTGATATAAAAAAAAAATTAGCAAAATAATGCAATTGATGTAACTTTTTTCAAATTCAGATATTAGTATTTGTGTAGATTAGAAATAAAACCCATCAAATGATATAAACAACTATTTATTTCATTTCATTTATACATTCAAAAGTATTCGTCGAAATATACAAATGTGTTTATTACAAATATGTATGACATTTTAAGAGCGTTTATACCCTGCACGCGC
This sequence comes from Hyles vespertilio, assembly GCA_009982885.2. Classification (NCBI taxonomy): domain Eukaryota; kingdom Metazoa; phylum Arthropoda; class Insecta; order Lepidoptera; family Sphingidae; genus Hyles; species Hyles vespertilio. Next base: position 15,738,372 of record CM042815.1, on the reverse strand, counting down.
TTTTTGGCTTAAAAACAGGACTTTTCAAATGAGTTAATAGCCACCAATAAACAATTTAAAGGAAAAATAATTATTACTAATTTTACAAAAGGTTGTCATCTAGGGATTTTGGTGGAAAACATTATAGATTGATTGATAATTTGTGAGTACTGTAAGGATTACTGAACACAAGTTTCGTTATTTAGGCTTTAAATGGCAATTTAGAAGCTTAAGATATCCGAAACCACTAAATATAAGATGAAAATAAAAATATTATCAGACTAATAAGACCCTTATGGAGGGATTTTGCTGAGAAAAATAATCTTTTTGTGTTTAGTTCCTGAAAAATAAAAATTTAAACAATGCGAAATTATTCAGAAACTCTCGTCAAGAACATATTTTTTTCACCAACTTATCGTACATAATTTTTTATAGCAATTACATATTATAATAGAAGAACATCTTATCAATAAATTACCATTTTTATATTTCAACAAAATTAGTTTTCATGTTTTCTACAAATATTTTAAAAACCGCTATAAAACACGCTGTCCGACGTGGATCAAATCAGACCGCCGCAAGGCCTTCTAGAGGGAGGACGTATCGCTCGTCGCTCCAGCCTAGCTGCAGTCGATTTTTGCCGTACGTAGTAAAAATAGCCACGCGCGGACTGCGATTACCACATCTTAGTACTTTGGTAGTAAAATATTTAATTATTTTTATTACATGCAATGATTTTGTAGTGAGTATAAATTATGTTTCAGGTAATATAATGGGATGTAATTCCGAGGCTAAATTATGTTATATATTGTAATATAAAATTAAATATATTTCGTAATTGTAAGGGGTTGTAAGGCGCCTAACACTATTTATGTGTTCGAACACGAAATTATTAATAAAACGTCCGTAGTGTCTACTGATTGAACACTGATTTGAATGCAACTTAAAAATGTAATAATAACGAAAATATGATTAGTATCTAAATTTGTATTATTCTTTGCTTGCACAGTAATATTTGTCTACTTATAATGCAAATAAAATATTTTTATGATATTATATTACAGTTACATTTCAATTGAATATTTGAAGCGCACGGATCAAAGTTGTTTGAGCCGATTGTATAGCGAGCCAACGTGGCAGCTCTACGCACACAGCTTTGGTCGCTTATGTGTGCGTGAAATTAACGAAGAAATACCTATAGTTGACTTTGCGCGCAAGGTGTATACGCTCTTAAGTTGAAATAAAGTACACTTTTGCCTTACGTAGCTACAATTTTATCAAGGTTCCCAACTGGGCGTACCTGAATGGGAGGTACCAAAGATACGAAAAAATATAAAGCCTCTTATATTGGATTATATTTACATAAGCATGTGTACTATGTTATAAGTAATAGAAATCTTTCATCATAAATAAAATTAGATATTATTAAAATTCTGACATTTGGTACATTGACTTTACACATTATTCATTTAAATATTTATATGAAACTAATATGAAGGGGTAGTAAATAAACACAAAAAACGAAATCGAACAAACATGAATTTAGATAATAATATACATTTTCAATTGAATTAATTAGGATGCAACAACAATACATGTATTTATAAAATTACGAAGTGTCTACTGTTTGTGATTGTTACATTCATAGAAATCAAACAAATATTTGGAGAGAATATTTACATTTTTGATTATTGAATTGATGAGTAATGATTTCTTATAAGTTACGAGCATTATTTTCCAAATATTCAATTGTTTCCTTGACGTCACTTACACTGCACGTTTAATACACGTATTCACTGCACATTAATCACTGCACAAAGCAATCCTTTCTGGTCATTACATTTGCAAATTCACTAAAAGAAAATACAAGTAAATCTATCGACGCATTTGTTGTAAACAACATGGCGGCTCGGGGCGCAGACAGGCGCTGTTACACAGTTAACGCTGGGTACCTCTATATTTATCGGTAGATGGCGCTGTTACACAATTAATGCTGGGCATGCATAGAATGGCTTAACACATCATTATTCGCCAATAGATGTCAGGAAGTCATATTTTCAGTTCGTATTTCAGTTTTTTTTTTGCAACATTTTTGAAACATTAATCCTAATTATTAATATTCCTATTTCCTAATTAATATCCTAATTAATATATTAACATAATATTGTTCGGGTTCGATTCCCGCACCGAAACAAATATCTGTGTGAAGTAGAGGTATTTGTTTCGGGTCTGGCTATTAGTGAGACCGAAAAGTCTGTTGTAGTTCCTGATACCCACGACACAAGACTAGTTCTTTGTGTGGGGTCGAGACTATAAATGTGACTGTTGGGTGTATTTATTTATTTATTTTATTACATTTTTGGATATTTAGGAGACTGTCCCGCCCTCACACCCGGCATTGCAACTCCTGTAAGCCAGGGTCAACAGTGGCACGCAATGTAATGACACCGAGCATTGAAGCTCGGCGAGTCTCCGGGAAGGTCTAACTTGTCTTTAACCCGCAACGAAATGAATCAGAAAGTTAAATTAATAGGAGGAGTTGGAAATAAATAATGTCCACTTCCCTCCGTGTAAAGCGGGTGACAAAACATTGAACTAAAGAGGTAAATGACCTCCTAAAAAGACTTTTACAGCCGGAGAAGCCAGCTGTAAAGCACCACGGAATTCATTATTACATTTAAATGGGACCTATTGTGTGAGCTGTTATACTTGATTCCAGTAATAGGTATGGCAAAAACGCCGGAAAGCACGGAAATTCGTCCTAGTCTATTTTTGGATATTTGATTACAATATATGACATCATATTTTCAATAAACAATGATGTGTCGGATTTGATAATGGCAGCTTTTCAATAATTTTCGCCAGCCCCCAAACCATTTAAAATCCACTAAAAGCAATGTTTCCCAACCAGGACCAAACTACCAGATTTTGTGGAAAATCCACTAAGTTGGCAACACTGGTGAAAAAAGCTTGAAAGATGTAAGTTCTTGTCCAGACGATATTTGATACAGATGTTAACCGGTTTTAAAACAGCGCGGGGGCCAATAAATAAGTTACTATCTACGTGTAATAACATGAATGGAATATAAATGACTTAGTCCTATCAAATGTTAACATTGTTATACCTAGTTTTTTAATGTATTTATTGATTTTGCATTAATGAAATTTTAGCGATCGAGACATGCAAAGCTGTTATCCTTTTTTATAGTGTTTGGTTTAGAAACCAAATTATAGTTTATGGTAGATTTTTAAGAAAATATCCTTAATTACGACGAGATTTGTATAGGTAAAGGTACTGGTAGGTATAGCGTAATCCATTACAATCAAAAATTGTAATAGTATTTATAAATTACGAATAAGGGTAGGTAAGTGGTGGTTAAAAATTAAAACGAAATAAAAATAAACAATTATTATTATTTCAATCAATGAATAAATATTTAGGAATAAATACTGACAATTTCAAATCTATAAACTAATAATTAAAGATTTGTACGATTTATTTAGTATTTTTATTTTTTATTTGGCCCGGCATATTAGCCCGGCACAGTGCCTCTGCCTCGGCTTCTGCCTCTGCCTCTGCCCGGGCCTCGGTCTCCTCCATTTCCGCACTGTCCGCTCAATGTAAAGTTCAAGTTAACTCTTAACACTAGTGATGGTTTTTTATTTGTTTAATTGACACAAACTATGCATGCACTATATCACTGAAATAAAAAAATAAAACACTCACGAGCATTCTTGCTTTTCCATTGATGAACTAAAATTGAAAATGTATTTTATTATTTTTCTTTTTATTTCAATAAATTTGTCCAATTGTAATACTAGTTTTGTATCAGAATAACTACGTTAGTAAAGCTGGGTACAATTTATAAGATGCGGCTGATGAACGTAGCTGAAGATATTTAGAAAATTGAAGAATCTGCCGCCCCGCGTCCAAGAGACCCTGAATATTGTACCACTCTTCAGCCGCGTCCGGCAGTCTTGTAATTTGTTTTTGGCTTAATAGTAGACCATTTCAATGTTCGGATTATTCGCAGTCGCGCATCTATACTTTATCGTAATGTACGTAACGGTTTGCGGTCCCTGATGGCGGCTTCCATTCCGTATATATATATTTTTTTAATAGCCTAGATTGTGTCCCACTGCTGGGCAAAGGCTTCCCCTTTATCATTCCATTTGACCCTGTCCTCGGCGAGCTCTTGTGATTTTGGCTCGAATGTATCCAACTCGTCTTTCCACGGTTTGGATGCATATTTGGAGAGGAAATATTGAAATATTTAAACTGAATTAATAAATTAATTCTTTGATATTGAAAATTTGAATCACCATATCATTGGCTTCATCATACTTAATTTATAACAATCACATCCAACATCAAACATACCACACATTCTAGTTTGAACAAAAACTTTGGAACGCAAACTCTGATCTTACAAAAAATGGCGCGCGACTTTCTACGGAATACTGGAAATCAATTAAAATATTGAATTGTTTTGATATATTTTCAATTATCAAATGGCACCTATTTATTCTTTATGATATGTTTTCTCTCTCTAACACTTTATTTATCATTTTTTCATAGAATTAACACAGAAATATTTAATGAAAACCGACAAACAACGACCGTGATTTACTTTCGTGTCTAAAAAACTTCGAATCACGCGTGGAATATGGCTTATTTTTAGATAATTGATAATTATTAATGTAAAGGTATCTTTTAATAAACCATATAACAACAATAAGAGAGTTTAAAATCAATATTTACATTTAAAAAAAATCCTGCGCACCACTCGTCGTTGTTCTTAAACAACACACGAGTTTGCCTGTTTTTTTTTTAAATATGCCTATTGCTAATGTCTTTTTGGCCAATGTTACATTAAAGGTACTTTATTCAAGCATTATATATATTTTTTTCATAACGCTTTTATAATATTTGAATTTAGGACGCTTTTTCATTACTAGTGTATTTTCCTATAAAAATGACAGCTTACGTCAAAATTGGAGGTCGGGACGTTTCAGTGGTTATGTTTGTGGGACTATACGTCCATGGTGAACAGCCAGTTTTATTTGTTGACAACACTGTATCTCAATGTCAATTTGTCATGTGCCTTCATGTCAATTGACATTTTTGGTCAGGCCCGTCCAACTCCGAATAAAAAAAGTTGCACGTTAAGCTATGCTAGCTATCTCACTATTTTAATATGGATGGCGTTCATCTTACTCATATTTATATTAGTGTGTGTGTGACGTAGTATTTTATGTCACTAGGATTGAAAGATATGTCAAACGTATCTCGTCTCGTTTGCCGCCATCCGCCATTTTCTCTTGTGCCTTGATCAAGTCATAGTACAACGAATCTTATAATTGGAATTTAATAACTTTCTAATCACGGATTCTGGTGCTACAGTTTGCAATCAAAGGCGGTTTTTTTTCCTTTTTATTGATTTTGTGTGCTTATGTTTTCGTAAAAGATAAAATAGCCTTAAGTGACCTTAGTGTTTACCGGCTCAAACGAGTAATAGTTTATTATTGAATTTGTGTTAAAATACTTGTTATTTTTGTAAGAACTATGGTAAATAAGTGCATTGTTCCCGGGTGTAAAACTCGGGGACCAAATAATAAATATTTTTGTGTACCCTTCACAAACCAAGCAAGGTGGGAAATGTGGTTAGGGGTTTGTCCATATTTACAAAACATACCTTTTGTTAAACGTAGCCGTATTCGTTTTTGTCATAAACATTTTCTTGCCGAACATATTAATGAAAAATTAAAATTAAAACCTTGTGCAATTCCGTGTTTGAACTTGAATATAAATTTAGAGAAACATTTAGAAATAACGCCCACTAATGACCATATAGAACCTTTTATTTTTAAAGTAGTTGTCCCTTCTGATATAGTAAATCAACCGACTATAAACTATGAATGCTTTAATAGTGTAAAAGCAGATATTAGTTCTGACTCTGCTGAGTTACCTGTTGTTTCAAATACATTTCAATCTAAATGTAATGAACCTAGTAGTAGTGCTATATCTCATGTTGACCCTTACATACCACCTAATAGAGAACAGCTAGAAATATGTGTTACCCCATCCACATCATCTACCCTTGCTGTGTCTAATGTAAAAAAACGAAACTGTAGTAGTCAAGTAAAATGTCAGTTAATTAAGCGTATTAGACTAGATCCAAATAAATCTACCCCTCGTAAGCAGATTTTACGTGCATCAATTAACAGATTAAGAAATAAGTTACGTCTTGCACAATTGCAAAAAACAAGGCTTAAGACGAAAGTAACCCTTAATGCTCCTAAAACTAAGTTGTTTTTAAAGAAATATAACATATTAAGTAAATTTGGAAAGTTATTAGTAGATTCACAGTTACGTTTGACTGGTACTTCATTAAAAGGTCGGCGCTATACTAATGACGAAAAAGTATTTGCTTTGTCGTTATATAAGTTAAGCCCTAAGTGCTATGGATTTTTGCGAAAATATATAGCATTACCTTGCAAGTCGCGAATTAATTCCCTGCTTACTAATATTCCTTTGAGGCCTGGTATTAATGACTTTATATTTAAACATTTGGCAGATGCTGCATTAAATAAACCTACAATAGACAGGCAATGCACTTTAATGTTTGATGAAATGAGTATTAAAAAGAACTTAAATTTTAATTATTTTACTGGGGTTATTGAGGGTTTTGAAGATATGGGTTCTGGTAAACGAACAAATAATGTAGCTGATAAAGCTTTAGTCTTTATGTTAAGAGGGTTATTTTCTCCTTGGAAAATTCCGATAGCGTTTTATTTTGCACGAGATGGGGTTAAAACATTTGTTTTAAAGAATATAATAAAAGAAATAGTGTTAGCAGTTTTTAAATCTGGTTTTATAGTTAGAGCTACAGTTAGTGATCAAGGCTCTGCTAATGTTGCTGCTATTAAGTCATTAATATCAGATTCCAATGCTGAACTTTTACGAAGTAATAATTGCACCAATGACATTTGCTACAAAATTGGCCCTTACCAATTATATCATATCTATGATGTACCTCATTTGTTAAAATGTTTTCGTAATAATTTTCAGAAAAAGCATCTCCTTATTGGTTATCGAAGAGCAAAGTGGGAATGTATAGAAAGTCTATACAAATGGGATGGCTTTGGTGGCCGAGCAAGAAGCACCAAACTTACAGAGAAACACATTAATCCAACTTCATATGACAAATGAAGGTAAATTAAAGTATACAATTTCTATCAAGATTCTGTTTTGATGTGGTCACTAATCACAAAAGTTATCAATATGTCAAAAGTTTTTTTTTTTCTATTTATTTAATATAAGATCTTTGAGTAGCTCTGCGACTATGTCAGACCTATTGTACATATAATTATTGAAACTAGCTACATTATTTTATCAAAAATTGTAGAACACCAATATTTAGCCATTATACTCGTCGGTTCTGCCAAAATACTCTGAAATACTCCTGTATCCATTGGATTTACATAAAATTTATCTATCATATTTGCTCTCATAGACTCAGTTCGGGTGCAATTAAGTAGAAGGTGGTGGACATCTTCTATCACTCCACAAAGTGAACAATTGGGAGAGTCAGTATGTTTCATTAGATGTTTGAATTTATTGAGAGGCAAGTGCCCCGATCTGAGTCTATGCGCTACGACGACAAACTGTCTTCTCATATTACTTAACATACAAAAAGGTATTCGAGGAGGTTCTTGTTGGATTGTTCGGTATCAGATTCCTTTTTGAGTAAATATCTTATCACTATGTATTTTCCATTTTTCAAATATTTTGTATCTATATTTATTTAAAATTTCTGTATTTTCTAGCCTTATGTAAATTTCGGTGCCATTACACAAGGATTCTTTCGCTAGCCTATCAACAATCTAGTTTCCTCGAATACCTATATGCGATGGGATCCATTGCAACCTCAGATTAACACCTTTACTCTGCAAAAGTAATACTTTTTTAATTATGGCATATGCTACCGAAGCACCTCTTCCTACAGAGACACATCGAGCAATATGCTGTAAAGCACTTCGGCTATCTGTTAATATGACTACCTCTTTAATATCCGAAGTGGCGATATACGATATTGCTTCTGAGATTGCAAAGAGTTCCACCGCCATTATTGTATTATGAGGGGATACAATTGTATATAGCTCTTTGACATTACAATTGGGATCATAGAAAGCTGCCCCAGACATGTTATTTATTTGGATCCATCCGTGAATATCCTATAACAGTTTTTATAATTACAATTAATCATTTCTATAACATTGTGTTTTAATAGTGAGCTATTGCATTGATTTTTAGGTACATGAGCTTCATCTACATCTATCTTTATAAACTCTGTGTTAATATTAGACATCCAGGTATTTAATTGAAACATTTGAAGGGTTTGACTTTTATTGCACCTTTCTCTTCTTGTTTCTGCGAAAACTGATACATGCAATGGCTTCTTTTTGTTTTTCCAATATCTTGTTCGACAGTTTAATGAAAGTTTTTCCAAGAGAGAAACAGTTAAATTACCAAATAATGATTGGGTTTTTGAAATATATTTCGTGGCTAGATTTTGACGTCTAATGGAAAGTGGCTGAACGCAGAGTTCATATTCCATGACATGAATGGGTGTTGTTCTAATAAAACCGCCTATAGTACGTAGTGCAATGTTTTGAATTCGGTCAATTTTTTCTAAATGTGTTTTAGTGTCATAAATAAAGCTTCCAAAATCTAGCCTACTTCGAATTAAAGCATTATATAATATTCTAAGATGAATGGGATGCAAGCCCCAAGATGCACCTGCTAATACTTTAAGAATGTTCACCATTTTTGTAGCTTTAACATGAGTTTGATTAATATGCATTCGCCATAGTAAAGATTTATCTAACCACATACCTAAGTATTTAACATTATCTACTGGTTTTATTTGGATGTTATTGATTGTTAAATTTAACTGATTACTTTGCCTTCCTCTTCGAAACAAACAACATTGTGTTTTATGTGGGGATACTTCTAGTCCTATTTCTCTTAAGTCCTCTACAACTGAGTTTAAACAATTTTGAATATCGTGTGCACTATTAACTACATTTTTATTTTGTGTATAGAAAGCAAAATCATCCGCATATTGCAGTGTCTGAACATTTTGATACCCCAAACCTATTTTATAAGTAACTAAATTAAATAATAAAGGTGAGAGAGGATCACCTTGAGCTAAACCCCTCGCTGTCCATCTAAACATTTCGTCCTTATCCATGGAATCTTTAATTAATAACCGTCTTCGGGTTAAAAAAGACCAAATATATTTACAAATTTGAGTTCCTACTTTTAAAGTATCTAGTGTTGAAACTAATTTTTCTATGGAAACATTATTGTAAGCACTTTGAACATCTAGAAAAACCGTCAAAGTTGAAATATTTTTCGAATTTGGGAAGTTAATCGCACTAAGCAGTCAATACACGATTGACCTTTTCTAAAACCGCTTGTGGTAGGCGCTAAGATTTTATTGGTTTCTACGAACCACTCTATACGCTTACATAACATATGATGAAAAATTTTACATATGCAGGACATTAATGAAATAGGCCTGAACTCATTATCACAATTCGGCTTTGGTATAGGGACTACTTTTATATTACGCCATTGGTCTGGTATTATGGAGTGTTTAAAAATCATGTTAAGTATCTTGAGTAGCAATAGTTTTGCTTCAGTTGGTAGGTAGTATATCATGGAATAACTAATTTGATCACTTCCTGGGGCCGTATCTTTTTTTTTTTAATACTATTATTTAATTAATTAATGGAAAAGTTGCTTTCTAAAGAACTGTTTGTAGAAAAAAATAATGGCATTTGAGGCTCAACGGTGTCAGGAGCAAGGCTACGTAAAAGTTCTTCTTTTTTGTGTTTAGGAGCTTCAACATATTCGTTTTTTACACCTTTCAAACAACGCATACGTCGCCAAATCTCTGACGTGTTTACCGTCTCGTCTAAACTATTACAGAATTGTTGCCAACTTTTTGTTTTTGCCTGTCTGTGGATTCGCTGTGCGTTCGCTATTTTTTGTTTTAATAATATAAAGTTATTAGGTGTAGGATTGCGCCTAAAATTTTTAAGTGCAAAACTACGTTCAGCAATAGCCGCAGATAGTGATGGAGTCCAATAAGGCTTAGGACTAAACTTGTGTATAAGTCCACTACAACCCTTAAATGTAGGAATACTCCAGTTAGCCGCACAGCTAATTTCCCCCATAAATAAATTGTATGTGGTTTGAATATTATTAACATCAACTATTATAGAATAATCAACCTGACTTTTTAGGATTTCCTGATATAATTGCCAATTCGCCAGTTTAAAATTTCGGCGATTTCCTCTTCTGGCAGAAGCTATATATTGCATGGAGTACTTAATTAACATATGATCACTGCCTAAGGATTCTCTTGTTACCTGCCATTTCCAATAAATCACTAAATCGGAGGAAACAAAAGTAATATCTGGTGAAGATTCTTGCAAAAAAGAGTTAACTTAAAGAGTTAATTCTGGTACTGTCTCCGTTATTAAGTGGCACATAATTGTATTCAAAAGATACATCAAGAATTTGCAATCCTCTTTGATCTGTTTTACATGACCAACTTGCATGGTGTGCATTAAAATCACCGGCTATAATAGTTTTTGTTGAAAACTGAGAAAATATATGCTCCCAGTCATTTCGAGTAGTTCTAACAGATGAGGAGCAATATACGGACGTTATATAATCTAAATTCTTACAATTACAAATTTTAATGCATATTATTTCAATTCCTGAATTATTTACACTTATAGGATGTAAGTATATGAGCTTTGACTGACCTATGTGTAATTATAGCTACTCCGCCATACGAATCTAATCTGTCTTTCCTAAAAATATTGTAGTCTTTTATTTTGATACTAGTCTCTGAATTTAGCCACGTTTCACTAATTATACAAATACTGATTTTTTCTTGTGAAAGAAACAACTCTAAATCATACTTTTTGGGCATCAGGCTCTGAGAGTTCCATTGAGCAATATTAAGAACTTGCTCAAATGAAAAGTCAGCGCCCGATGTCCCAGTAACATTTAAGAGTAGGGCATTATTATCCATTATAGATAGTGTTTACAATCTTATTTAAAAAATCTTCACGTTTGACTAATTCTACAAGGTATGATATTATTTCTTCAAAAAATATTTTTAATATTTGCTGCAATTTCACTTCTCAACTTTCTTTAGACAGTACAACTTCTTTCAATTTCCATAGTATGTGCCAAAAGTCAATTTTTGTCTTCTTATGACATTCTCCTGCATATGGTTGGTTACTGTCTTCTGGTGTCTTCACATTTTTGTTTCTGTCGCAGACATCAATGTTCCTTTTCTGTTTCTTTTTTGGGTATCTATTTCTTCTTGATTACTCTTTTCCTAGTGTATTATTATTTACTTTATCGTCAGATTCCACTTCACTATCATCTGTAAGCTCTTCATTAATTTGTTTGGTTGTAGTTCCTGTTTGACTATATTTTGTTCTTATTATTTCGTTATCAACTAAATGTGGGTAGCTACCGTCATTACTAACTTCCACAAAGTTGTGTTGTTGTTTCTGAACATTAGCTTTGCTTCTTATATATTTGGTTAGAGCTACCTTGTATGTGCAATTATTTCGGCTCATAATTGAACGAATTTCTTTTTCTTTAAGGAAAACAGGACATCTCTTATTAAATGCAATATGCTCACCCCTACAGTTTATACATCTGAATTTCGTTGTCGCACAGTTTTCATGTTCTGCTCCACATTTAGGGCAATTTTTTTTCTTACTTGGACAAAGTCTTGCCAAATGACCATATTTCCAGCACTTTGAGCATTGAGTCACTGGAAAGGTATACGGTTCCACCTTAAATCTGCAGTCATATCCGTAGATATAAAATGGTAAAGTCGGGCCATTAAAACTGAAACGCACCGATTCACTGTCCACCCATTCACCATTTTCTGACATACGTTTTAATCTTTTTGCAGCTACTATCTTATGTTCACATTTAAATGCTTGAGTAATTCATCATCACTTACGTCCATTTCTAAGTATTTTACGACGCCATATGTTGTGCTTACTTCGCTAGTTGAATGACAGCGGTAACCTAATTCCTCCATAATATTTTTATTATTAATTAACTTATCTGCATCTTGTTTCACTTCAAAAGTAATTAACACTCGGCATGGATTTTTATATTTTATTCTTGTTATATTTTGAATGTTTTCCGATTTCAAAATCTTCGCCAAACCAATTTGCTTAGGAAGTAGTTGATGGGATGCCATACATACTTCATATTGTTCATTCTCATTCATATTAATGTTTGTATTCATTAAATAATTCTTCTTTCCCTTTCTTTGTACTAATGTAAAACCATCCGATTCGCCTTCCTCGCTACTATAACGCAACCGCTTCGCCGTCCGTTGAGTACTCATAAGTATGCCCGAGATCGGTGTCTGACATCTATCGTTACGTTCATCGTGCCCTGAAATTAATTGGTCACAATCTTCACGTATCTCTTCCTCACTCATTGCATCGCTTCCAATAGACGACGGCCCGCGATGGACCTCGTCCATCACATTATTATTAAACGAATTTAATTGACGCGTCACCGATAAATAAACATGATACGTGCACTCGTTAAGCGGCACCGCGCGCAACTGATGTCAAAAGTTATATATTAGTATAGACTTTATATTGATTATTGCTACACAATAATTAAAATGCTCATACATTACAGGTCAAACTTGCAGCCCAAGTTTTTAGCCGGCAAGTGGCTACATCACTACAAGCTTATACGAAGAGTATCCAACATCTCCAAGAACATGATTATTCTACTTTTAATCCTAATTTTGATAATAATTTTTTCACAGCAGAAATAATTACCTTCATAAATGATTTGTTTGATAGTTTAAATGGTTTTGGCCGCTATGGTAACAAATTGACACATGCATTGTCTTGTAACTCTGAACACATAGATTTCTGGAATGAAGCTGTAAAAAAATTAATGTCTATGCGTTTTGACTCTCCCAATCCAAGGGAAGCAAAACCTCTATCACTGAAGCATTTTGTGCATAATGTCAACTCAATAAAACATTTGTGGTCAGATTTGCGCTCTGTTGAAGGTGTAAAGTTTCTAAGTCTCCGACGTCTTAATCAAGATCCGATAGAAAATTTTTTTGGACAGATAAGGGCACATGGTACTTTTAATACCAATCCTGACTGTACTCATTTTGTGTCAGCCTTCAAAACATTATTGATTAATAATATTACAACTGGAAAATCATTATATACTAATTGTTCGGATGATGACGATAAAATGTTAGGTACATTAAATAACTTAATTAATCAACAAAAATTTAGTTCCTACCCTGAACATCTTAATCCTGAGGAAAGTAATCTTATAGAAAACTCCATCCCTAATGAAAATATATATCAACACAAATCTATACCATATATTGCTGGCGCAATTTGTCGCTCTTTAATGTCAAATTTAAAATGTAATGATTGTAGTAACTGTATAAACTCCCTATTAAGTAAGAGTGAGTCATCTCACCAATTAATTCGTTTAAGAGAGTATAGTACTGATGTAGATAGGTTGTATTATCCTTCCAAGAACTTGAGTAAAATTGTATGGCAGAGTATATATATTATTGATAAGATTTTACCATCCATTTGCAGTGTTTACGTTTATTCCGAAATAGTAAGTTCATTAAAGAAAAATATTGATACTACATGGTATAATTGTAATAATCATAAAGAGTCTTTTATGGAATCTTTTTGGTTGTATGTAATTAGAATGCAGGTTAAACAATGGTGTTGTAATTTTAATAATAGAATTAATAATGTCGATCACAGGCCTAAAGATGTAGAAATGGAAACTCTAATCCGTGAAAAAGTTACAAAAGGATTGAGTTATAGAAAAGTAAGGAGACGTAGTACATAATAATAGCTAATAGTCATCATCATCATCCTCAGCTCACAGCAGTCTCAACTGTATGTTGTCAAACTCAATCCTTAGCTTTGTTATATAGAATAAATTTGTTAATTGATTTAAATATTATCTTAAATTTAAAATTCTTAAATTAAATTTGAGTGTCGCTCAAGTCTACTTTCAGGGTGTAAAATCATTTTAGTTTCAATTCAAGGTTTTCTTTAAAATAGACCTATGTTGCCAAACATTTTCTTATACGTTAATATGAACCTGTTTGATCGTTGTCAAAATATTTATATATATTAAATTGAATGTTTATATATATATATATATATATATATATATATATATATATATATATATGATTGAAATGTAGAATCCTGAAATAGAAATTTGTTTGTTTCTTAATCATAATATTGCATCCAGTATTTTCATAATCATTTTACATGTAAATGTGCCTTTATATGGTATTACCAATTATATTATTATGCATGGAATGCTTCACAAGTTGCAATATTTGTAATAACTTTTGTTAATTCATTTAAATATTGTATTACATTTAAAATTATTTTATTAAATTTGATTGTTGATGCTCAAGTATCCTTTTAGGGTGTATAATCATTTTAATTTAAATTCAAGGTTTTCTTTAAAATAGACCTATGTTGCCAAACATTCTATTACACCTTAATATGAACCTACCTGATGGTTTTCAAAATATTTATATATATTAAACTGAATGCCAAATCTTACATGTAATTTAAATGTAGAACCCTGAAATAGAAATTTGTTTGTTTCTTAATCATATTGCGTCCAGTATTTTTATATTCATTTTGCTTGTAAATGTGCCTTTATATAGTATTACCAATTATATTATTATGCATGGAATGTCTCACAAGTTGCAATATTTGTAATAACTTTTGTTAATTCATTTAAATATTGTATTACATTTAAAATTATTTTATTAAATTTGATTGTTGATGCTCAAGTATCCTTTTAGGGTGTATAATCATTTTAATTTAAATTCAAGGTTTTCTTTAAAATAGACCTATGTTGCCAAACATTCTATTACACCTTAATATGAACCTACCTGATGGTTTTCAAAATATTTATATATACGAAACTGAATGCCAAATCTTACATGTAATTTAAATGTAGAATCCTGAAATAGAAATTTGTTTGTTTCTTAATCATATTGCGTCCAGTATTTTTATATTCATTTTGCTTGTAAATGTGCCTTTATATAGTAGTACCAATTATATTATTATGCATGGAATGTCTCACAAGTTGCAATATTTATAAACTTATTTTGTAGTTTTATTTATATTGTATTCAAGGGTTGTATTATTTAATTGTATTTTATATTAACCAATTTGAAATGTATTATTTTGGTACATTAGAATGAAAGTCTGCAATGATGTATTAAATTTCATAATGACTTGTTTTTAATTAATACAAATAGTATATTTGTAAGCAGACATTTTTCGCAATACTCTTCATTGTAATCATGTCCATAGCAATACTTTGCCGGAAAATGTAATTAATTTAATTTTATGCTTTGAAATATTGCATAGTAGAATCATATAATAGTTTGACTATTGTATCTCTACTCTCCTTTACATGGTTTAAAAACAAAGTAATCTTCAATATGTTTATCATTTTGCTAATTGAAAAGCATAATATGTTGTTTTAAACTGTTTATATGAATCATGCTTTTGCACCTTTCATATATTTTTATTGATTTGCAATGTAATGGAAGAGCAATTTCGATCATATCTTTAAATGATGATCTAGTGGACCATGACCTATCTCAATCTCAATCGTTTATTGAG
This sequence comes from Hyles vespertilio, assembly GCA_009982885.2. NCBI lineage: Eukaryota > Metazoa > Arthropoda > Insecta > Lepidoptera > Sphingidae > Hyles > Hyles vespertilio. The sequence continues at coordinate 15,722,598 of CM042815.1, read as the reverse complement.
GGGGCCCACGTATAGGAGTGTATGGATAAATATAAATTATTGAATTTCCTCAAATTATTGAATCCAACATTTTCGTTTTTTTATGCAGAATGTTTAAGAAACTATCTTCGTGATTAAAAAAATATTATGTTTAATCTATATACATATATGGTTTCAAGATACTAACATTATATTGTATTCAGACTTGTATTTAACTTATTTTGTATTCGATTTAATAATACATTTGTAATGTTACACATGGAATGGCTTCCATGGTGTAATAATTTGTAAATTTACACTATTAAGTTTTTAGCACGCTATTCATTTAATGTATCTAAAGTTAACCATAATGAAAACATTTCATTAATTTACTAGAAGCCTGAACTAATTTGGGTAAATTTATATCGCCAACTACTATGATCCATGCCAACCCTGTAGTTACTAACATAAAGAAACTGTAACTGTAGTTGCTAACATAACTTAACATTCATAAAGCTTAAGATATTAAAAAAAAACATATTAATATTATGCTTATATCTTATAGAGCGTTGGGCGTTAATTGTAAAATTTCTAGTTACGAGGGGTCTTAGAAGTAAAATATGTGATAATAAGATTTATAAGTAATATATGTAACATTTTTTCTTTTCAGAAACAGGTAAATGTGATAAATAATTTGTTGTGCTTCTTACTTTCACATTATTTACTTCCATACAACCTTACATCTCTTGATTGAGGAGAGAAATATTCTAAATTGTCATGAATCGCTATCAAACGCAGATTTTTTCTTATCTTAGTGGTAGTTTCCTAAGATTATCCCGATTTAACAAACAAAAACCTCATAACGAATTTTAAAATATGTATGTTAGGGTCAATCAGAAGGTAAAATGAACGAAACCTAATGTATTTATAATATCATAACTTTTAATTACTTTGAAACTACTATTGCCATTGCCAATCATTGCTTTACCGGAACAGTGTAGACCAATTGTGCGTTCTGGTTGACTTCACGTATCTCAGCTGTATAAAATGACCTGTAATATTGTGATCAATTGATTTTTATACATGAATTGTGAACTTTTCTGAATTTAACTAATGCATAATCACTGTATTGTAAATATATTATAAAAGAGCAACGCTAGAGTTTCTTGCCCGTTCTTCTCTAGCGAATACAGCCTTGTGAACCGGGTGGTAAAGAAAAAAAGTGACAATCTAAATAAGGATTGTTTATGGTATTTTCAGAATAACAAATTAATTTAATTTTCATTGTTTATAAATAAAGTTATTTATTTTTGAAGTTTATTTTATTTATTTCTTTAAAACCAATATATGAATATACAACTACCTAAATCGGTAAAAAAAACCGGTAAGTTTGAGGCACAGATGTCAACCGGAAAATAAAGCCATCCCTAATTAAATTAAAGATCGGTATCTCGATAAAGTACCGATTGTCACAGCACTGCTACACATGTATATAACCACCGAACGAAAAGTAAAGAAGAACACTCTGTCAAAATATGTACTGGATAGAAAGAGATGGACGATTAATTATGAATGAATTGTATAACATAATATAGACATAAAGTACATGTTTGGGCTTTCACTGTGTGAGTTCCCTTATCGTGTTAAAAAATTTGTATGGACTCGGCTGTCTGTCTTGTTTATTAGTCTGTGTTTTTGGTTCCCTCGGTTGTTTGTGTTGGGCAGGCTGATTCAATTAGGTCCTAGTTTAATCTGTAGTAATCACTGAAATTTCTACGTTAAATAGATATATTATTCAAGCGACAATGGCTCCAAAAGCTGGTGGTGATTCAGCTAAAGTTAATTCAGGTGTTTATAAAGATAAAAGTAAACCCACGGATATTCGTCTAAGCAACATAAATGCCGCAAAAGGTAAAAACATCTGAAAATTTAAAGAATGATATTAGATACAATTCTACTTCTTTTATTTTAATAAATGTTTTATTGAACTCTGAGTGAAAAAACAACCTTATTTTGTAATTTTTGATCTATTTAACGTTGCTTTTCATTGAAAACTAAAATATTTTTACATGTATAGTAACATAATTGTACCTGTGAATTATTTATACTGCTTGATTAGATGATTAATACGCTATAATTATATCAAGTATTTTAGTAAATAAAGTCATTTACATTGAGTGAGTGTAGAATGGAAACTAACAATTTATATTGTTCATTTCTGAACATAATATTTTGCTGCTGAATAAAAGCCTGCTTGTATTATTTAATCATGTTCAACAAGGCTTTTCGTTGTCTTAAAGAGTGACAGCGATTAAAAAAATATTTTTTAATTTGAGCATATTTTTTACGAAACATTGTACATAATATGACACAGGTAAAACAACTTTTAAGCTAAATTATTCACAGTCTAATTTTAAATTTTGCTTGCAGCTGTGTCAGATGCTATTCGCACAAGTTTGGGACCAAGAGGAATGGATAAAATGGTAACATTGTATATGATAAACAATACCGGGTATCTCAAGACTGCTACCGAAAACGAAGCCGGGTGGTAGTTTTAGTGGCTACAAACACAATGCAATTAAAAATTTCACCTAGAAACGCGACAATTTTTTTTTATGATTTTTTAAATATCGTCATTTTTGGGTGGTAAATCCATAGTTTTTGCTAAAATAATAATTTAAACTCTTTTATACCTTAGAGTATTTATAAATAAAGGGTATATACTATTATTTTAGGAAAAAAATGTATTTACCACGCAAATATGGCCATAGGAAAAAAATAACAAAAAAAAAATTGTCGCTTTTTTTTGCAAATTTTTCTGTTGCATTGTGTCTGAAGTCGCTTAAACTACCACCCGGCTTCGTTTTCGGTAGCAGTCTTGATATACCCTGTATAATATTGTGTATATTACCTACCTTAGTTATTGATTTGTGGCAAATCTTTTCTTAGATTCAAGCGGCAAATGGGGAAGTTACAATTACCAATGATGGGGCAACTATTTTGAAACAAATGAGTGTTCTACACCCAGCTGCTAAAATGGTGAGAAAATGTACTTTGCCTTTTGCTAGGTCTTTTACCATTTTATAATGAACCTTTTTCTATTTCACTTAATTTTTAGTGATACTGATAGAAAATTGTTTATATGGATTGTCAAATTAGTATATTGATCTATCACCATGAGATAAAAGCAGGAATGGGCATCTACACATGGCACTATGTATTTGTATAAATATATCAAAACAATGATTTTGTTTAATCTTAAATATGTGATGAGTTAGCCAAACTTATTTCCTTTTATAATATGTATATTATGTAGTTATACTAAGACTGAACAAGATTTGGGTGTTCATAATATCATAAAACTGATTGTCTTTAGATATGTGGTATCTGCCTGCATGGTGACAATGTTCCATGATTCTAAAACTCTCCATCAGAGATGTGTTTCATATGTTCCAGTATAATCACTATCCTGAGACATAAGATGTTAAAACGCATGATGTCCAGTAGTTACCCTGACTACAATGTCCAATGTGTATCAGCCTCTGGGATAAATCTGTGTATTTTGAGGTTTTGAATTCTCTAAGTTTTTCAGTGGTCTATACTCCATTTGGACCATACGACAGTATGCATTGAATTTCACTACAGTCTCGTCATGCCAAGGAAAATTTAACCATGAGTATTTGTTAATTAAATTACAGTTGGTGGAACTGTCCCGTGCACAAGATATTGAAGCTGGGGATGGAACAACTTCAGTTGTAGTCATTGCTGGTGCCCTGTTAGATGCTGCCGAAAAGCTGTTGCAAAAGGGTATTCATCCTACAGTAATTTCAGATGGATTCCAAAAAGCACTACAATTGGCTTTACAGGTTGTTAATCATTTAATTTTATTCATTTTATATAGACACTAAGTTCTAAATCTGTCATGGCATAATATGTCTACAGTCCAGGAACAGCATTCCATGTGCAAGTATCATAATAGCAATGTATGCATGCATGTTGTTATAGAGTTAGGTTATCCGGTTAAATTATGTTCCTGTTCTAAAAATATGACAATGAAATTTAATAACTACTAGCGGCCCGGCCCGGCTTCGCCTGGGTGCAAATACAGATTCCAGGCATATTTTATTTAAAATCCAAAAATATTACGCCATTACTTTTTGTTAGTAATAAAGAGATGAAATATAAATATAAATTTTCATAGAAAAACACTCACACTCACATACACAATAATTAATGTAGTAACAATTCTATTTAACTGGTTTCTCAAGACACAGGCAACGCCTAATTTGAGAATCCCTGCAATATTCTCCATAATTATATAAAATTGTTATTCAGTTCAGTTCAGTTTTTATTTTTATGTGTTATTTTATTAAAGATTTTTCATTTTCAAGTGACATTCTATCTTGAAAAGAAGTAAAACTTCTTACATGTGAATATTATTTATTTAATTGTCCTTTATGTATGTAGCTTCATAATATACTCTTTAGGTTACACAAAATCTGAACGCATGCTGAGGAACGCATGCATAAATATTTGACAACCAATTTAAATGTCAACCACTTTTCATTACTGTCATACATATTTAAAATCTAAAATACGCCATTAATCGAATATTGTGGATATATGTTGTCGATTCGAAACCTTTATAAAAATACGTTATTTAATTTGAGGGAAGAGTTTACCGTATCGACGGTATGAACATTAAATGTTTGACAGTTACAAACCCATGAACATTTTGTATGGCAAAATGTTTTTTCCTTTATTTTATATTTTCGTCAATTTAATCGAGATAAAAACTATCTCACCCTTTAAGTTGGAACAAATAACATATATCCACAAAATTTCATTATAATCAGTTGAGTGGTTTAGGAGCCCATCGCGTACAAACAACGTGACACGTGAATTATACAGGGTATATCAAGACTGCTACCGAAAACGAAGCCGGATGGTAGTTTAAGCGACTTCAGACACAATGCAACAGAAAAAGTGGCAAAAAAAAGCGAAAATTTTTTTTTTGTTATTTTTTTCCTTTGACCATATTTGGGTGGTAAATGCATTTTTTCCTAAAATAACAGTGTATACCCTTTTATTTATAAATAATCTAAGGTATAAAAGAGTTTAAATTATTATTTTAGCTAAAACTAGGGATTTACCACCAAAAAATGACGATGTTTAAAAAAACATAAAAAATAACTGTCGCGTTTCTTTGCGAAATTTTTAGTTGCTTTGTGTTTGTAGTCACTAAAACTACCACCCGGCTTCGTTTTCGGTAGCAGTCTTGAGATACCCGGTATATATTAAGATTGGCCAAGATAGCTGAATAATGGTTTAACTATCTTTATTATTTGTAGGTTGTGGAGAATATGTCTACACCAGTAGACTTGGCCAATGAAGATGCTCTGTTGAAAGCTGCTGCAACATCATTAAATTCGAAAGTTGTGTCACAGCACTCTACCATATTAGCGCCAATTGCCGTTCAAGCTATTCGCGCCGGTGAGTATATTTGTACTTTATATTTGACAAAGTATAAAATCACCCTGGATATTGTGTACTTAGTTGGCCATAATCAACACAAATAGCAATGTTACCTCAATGAGATAATTATTTTGTATACATTTTTTATATACTGGTTATAAATTATCATCTCAGCTGCAATATTAATTTTAAACAGTGTAAATAGTAGTAATGAAAATTATTGCTATTTCAAATTAACATCACCACCTTCTTATTTTTGAAGCCCTAGCCTGCTCTATATTTCTGCTATTGCTAATTGCCCCCACAGAATATGTAAACAATAAACCTTAGCTTATAATAACCATTTGCACATCTAAAGTTAAACACACACAATTGACTGTTCTGTTATTATTTTTAAATGGGTTCGTAAAAAAACACGTAAAATCTCACTCCTTCACAGCCTACACAATATCGTAGAAAAATATTAACCGGTTCGCTTAGTGTATTACAATAGCACATTGCAAAATTTAGCATATCAATATATTTTGTGAAATGTTATTATCGACTTCACATGCTATTCGTGATTGCTATTGCTATTTATTCCAATACTAGTAAATAGTAATATTGTCTAGAGAATTAATTATAATTATCCCATTATGCCTTAATGTATATTCGGGATACACAAGCTAAACCGGAAACGTGACAAAATTGCGTGGGTATTCAATTACTATGATAGGACTTTCAACAATTTATTATTGTCATATTGGTGAATAAGATCTTATTACCATTTATCATTAGAATAGACTTTAATTTTATTTTTTGTCTATTATATTTATAGACAATTTGAAAATTTAAATAGAATGTGAAAAATACAAGGGTTTGTGTTATATTTTACTTAAATTGTATTGCAGTAATGGAACCTATAGTTGGTGGAGTGGGCGCTCGCGTCGATCTTCGCGATGTTAAAGTGATTGAAAGGATTGGGGGCACGGTCGAGGATACAGAGCTTATTCAAGGGCTGGTAATCCCACACAGGGCTGCCAATGTCAATGGGCCCCATCGCATTGAAAAAGCTAAAGTGGGTCTTATTCAATTCTGCATTTCACCACCGAAAACTGATGTAAGTTCATAAAATTAATATTTCTAATGTGTGTTACAATACATATTTAATTGTATGAGTTAAAAAATTAAACCTATTTATATATATAGAAATGTTGTTACAACTAAGAATTGCAATAATATATTTGCAGATGGACCACAATGTGATTGTGTCGGATTACGCTGCCATGGATCGTGTCCTAAAAGAAGAACGCCAGTACATTTTAAATATTGTCAAACAAATCAAGAAAGCTGGTTGCAATGTGCTCTTGGTTCAGAAATCTATTTTGAGGTAGAACACATTATTTTCATTAGTAAACTTGTTTTTGCATGCAGCTCCCCTTACGTTTAAGTAGACACTTCCTGTAGGCAAAAAAGGCATGTTATAATACCCTTTTAACAGCGTTCTCTGGATCATTTCCCCCCTTCAAGCTTAAAAATAAAAATTCCCAGAACAAGGTTGATAAAGTTTCTACATATAAATTGTTAACACCATAAGACAAGGAGTTTAGAGATTGGATTTTCAAGATCTTTCTTAGCGTACCTATGACATGTTTTTTTTATTTTTTGTTTTATTTACAATCTTGCAATCAGTCATATAGACTATAAACAGATGTGATGACGGGTTCTTGTTGTGTAAGGCACTACTCCCAGCAGAGTCAGCCTTTTCCTTATCTAAATCAGGCCGTGTGGCTGTCTAGCATGTCTCGGCGCTTCTTAAGCCTTCTTATACTTTCGGGAACAGTAAGTTGACCCGCTAACTGATTTGGATGGCGTCCTAGCCTTCGTAAGTAATTGACTACATGAGAGTCGATTTCATTTTTTACCATTGGTACATTAAGTGTTTCGTGGATCTCTGTTATTGTAGTAAACCACAGTGCGTTAGAGATGTGTTTCAGGATATAGTTCTGCACTCTCTGTATGATCATAATATTTGAGGCGCTAGCGGAGCCCCATAATTGGATGCCGTAAGTCCATATTGGTTCTAGAACAGTCTTGTACACTAGCAACTTGTTGTCAACCGATAGTTTGGAGTTCCGTCCCAGCAACCAGTAGAGGCCTTTATACTTTAGGTTGATTTCTTCCCGTTTTGTTCGAACGTGTTTATTCCAGGTGAGTCTTCTATCTAAGTGCATTCCCAAATACTTTACTGTGTCTAGGTGTGGCAGTTGGATTCCATTAAGAGTGACTGGGGAGCAATCCTGTTTTCGAAGTGTGAAGGTAACATGTGCTGATTTGGTGACACTGGCAGCGATTCTCCATTTACCTAGCCATGTTTCTATTTCGTCTAGGTTTCTTTGGAGAGTGCTTGAATCTTGTATCGGACATTTATTCGAGGCAAGTAAGGCCGTATCATCAGCGAAAGTAGCAATTGTAACCCCTTGGGTTTGCGGCAGATCATACGTATACAATGTATACAACACTGGTCCTAGCACGGAGCCCTGTGTTTCTTTGTGTTTCTATTGTTGTGTCTCGTCTCTGGGGCTCATCATTTAGTATGTACCTTGTTTTTAATATCATTTTGCTGGAATACTGCGATCAGTTTTAGGGCAATCTACAGTTCTATGTGATTGGGCACATTTCACACAGCGATCGGGCCTCATGCAGTAATTTTTGGAGTGACCATATTGTTGGCATCTTTGACATTGAACGATGGTGCTGCGTTTACGAGGATCTTCTATAGTGACAGACTGGTGATGGATGTATTTGATATTCTTTACTGCTTTGTTATTGGGACTCTGTTGCATAGTTGCAAAGAAGGTTAATGTTGGTTTCTTTTCAGGCCCGAATTTCGCATTGATTATTTCTCCAATTACAGAATTTCCTGTTTCCTCCAAAGCTTTTTTATCTCGCTTATTGGAGTAGTATGATGTAGATTTTTGATGACTACCCGATATGGTCTTTTATCTTTTCTGTTAAATGTGTGTCCAATCAATCCTTTTTCTCTAATTATTTCTACAACGGTTTTATAGACATTAACACAATTAATCCGTAGTTGATTTCGATTTATAATTTTGTATGAAAACTCTGTTTTATCAGCTACACGTTCCAGTAGTTCCGTAAGTTTTGTTAAATCTTCAATGCCATATAACAAAATGGGTGGTGGTTTAGAAATCCTCTTTATGGATTCTCCGGTGTCTTCGCCTTGATCAACAGAGAGACCAGTGAACTGGTTGGAGATCGTTATTCGATATATGATTCGGTGAGGGCGATGATGCTTTTTTCCTTTTAACACTTCTTAGTGTTGGTGCTCTCTGCCACTCAGGGGGGTGGACTTTCTCACTATCGATTTGCGCATCAGAGTTTTGTGAAGTAGTCCTCGTAAATATCTTACTTTGTTTGTATCTCCTGCAGGACTTAGTGAAGGGCTACTAGGTTTAGCCAGAAATAGACCAGGGTGAAAGGCTTGTTGGACAAGCTTTTTCTTGCTTTCGTTAAGACCAGTAGTATTCACTGGTAAGGGGGCCTGGGTACCCACCCTCTTACAGTCTTCGGTAACCAATTTCTCACTTGCAGGCCCGGGTACCTGCAAGCGCCGGGTGCTAGCCGGATCGCAAGGCAAAACACTCTCAGTATTTTCGCTCATAATTCATAAATAAATGTTGGGAGGATAGTGTAGCGCTTTCCCAAGGCACTGCACATCATAATTTCGGAATGACTTCCTAGCCTTTGATGATCCAACATCTCCCTACAAGGCAGTAGGTTATTTTATATCAGAGCTTGTTTCTCCTAGACCACTGCCATTACCAGGCTCACGAGGCTGGTCTCCCCGGGTCCGAGCTTTGATTTGAGTGGCGGCTCATACCACTGTCATCCTCTATCATTGGGTTAGTGCTATTTTATAGGAAAATCTCCGCCATGAGAATTCCCAGCACCCCTCTAGAAGGACCGCCCAATTGTCCGCGACTGCTAAAGCAGCTGGTCTTCATATCTGAAGTCCGTTTCGCTATCCGCAACCTGCGACGCGGTGGGTGGCACAGGGCAGGTCCTCTGGGATGGCAACCCAGAACCCACATATATGACATGTAATAATGAATGTCTGTGTTAAATATTAGCCTTGTCATGCTTTTTGGTGGATAAGTGTTATTTAGTTCATGGTTAGTTTCTTTTTAGGGTTAGTTTATTTATTTATATATAGACACTAGACAGCCTCCGCGGCACAATTGGTTAGACGCCGACTGTAAAACGATAAGCTGCGTTAGATCTTTGCATCGAAACAAATGTTTCTGTGAACAGATATTTGTTTCGGGTTTGGGTGTTTGAAAGATCGAAAGTCTCACAACAGTTTCTGATAACAACGACACAAGACTCGGTCTAAGTATGGTATCAGGACGATGTATGTTACTTTTCGGTATATTTATTTACTATGGAAATTAATTCCTTAGACAAGTTTGGTCCAGATAGATAAATTCATGTTGCCCTCCACTCTTATAATAGCTAAGTTGCTATCAAATTGTCACACCTTTTTTATACTTGCCTAACAAAGCTTTTAGAACACTTAATAACTCTTGATTGTATGTTGATTATAGTGCTATCAAAACAGAGCATCTCCTGGTGGAAAGATAGTTTACTTTCAACAATCAATACAATAATTGTAAGAATACTCTACCACCTCATGCCTTTTTTGTTTCAAGGGGAAAACCTATTAAGCTCCTCTTTCGGTACCCCAGATGAGGCTGAAAGGGGTATGTCAGTGTTTTTGTGCCTTTGATCCTGCACACTGCGGATGTTGAAGCCAAGCTGGGTTCCTAGCAATTTCTATGTCAGCATACTGCTTAAAAACCCGTCAATGATGATGATGGGGGCGGTGCACCCTCGCGTATAACGACTCCGAGACGTGCGATAGAGCCTCGTCTCTGTCATGGACGCCCATAATAACTTAAAAGAAGACGAAACTGGGGCATCTGGGCCCCCTATATTAATGGTACAACCAGCAATGGTTTCGCGCGGGGCGATTACACGAACGTAAATCAGAGCGCACTTTGCCCTGGGATGTTAGGTGCCGCCCACAATGCGTGTGACGGCCATCGAGTGGTTTTTAGTCAGCATGCTGGCGTTTGTACCGGGCTGGAAGGCCACAGACACTGACATACCCCTTTCGGCTTCCCCCGGTGTAACGAAAGGGGAGATTAATAGCTTTTCCTGTTGAAAAAAAAAAACTGGCTGATATTTGACCGGCGGCGGTCCAACATGCGAGAAATACATTGAGAAAAATATATAGTTTAGAACTATATCATTCCATTCAAACTCTTTTTAAAACGATAGTAGCTAAATACACGTACGGTTATAAAAATATTTTGTAGCAATCTGTTGTTAAATAATTTTCGCTAATATTGAAACACTACCAAGATGCAAATTTATGATAGTGCTCCCTCTATATTAAATATACTCTATGAACAAACCCGTATAATTAATCTAATTTGTTGCGTACTTTTGTTTTTTTTTTTTAATTTATTCTTTTACTAGGGTCGTTGCGTTCTTGCATCAGTTAATTGGCCGGCGAGATTTTATATTTATTCATTTTATATTTATTTTTGTATTTTGAATAATGGTCATTTTTCTTTTTCAGAGACGCATTAAGCGATCTGGCCGTACATTTTCTCGATAAAATTAAATGCATGGTCATCAAGGATATCGAACGAGAAGATATCGAATTCGTGTGCAAAACTCTTGGATGCCGCCCCATAGCGTCTTTGGATCATTTCACTGCTGAAAATTTGGTCAACGTTGATCTCGTCGAAGAAGTGAACGAGCCGGGCGGAAAATACGTCAAGGTTTGCGTTTCTTCATCGTCGCGTCATACGAACTGTGAGCTATCGCGGTGCGTTTCGATAAAAATAAAAGTAATCGTTCGGTCGCAGATGACGGGCATAGCGCAGGGCGGGCGCACGGTGTCGGTGCTGGTGCGCGGCTCGAGCGGCGCCGTGGTGGCCGAGGCGGCGCGCTCGCTGCACGACGCGCTGTGCACCGTGCGCTGCGTGGCGCGCCGCCCCGCGCTGCTGGCGGGCGGCGGCGCACCCGAGGCGGCGGCCGCGGCGGTCCTGGCGCACGCCTCCATCGCCGCTCCCGGCGCCGACCACTACTGCCTGCGAGCCTATTCGGACGCGCTCGAAGTCGTTCCCTCCACTTTGGCCGAAAACGCAGGTTCGTATCCGTCCGTCGCGTCGCGGCGCGTCGTGACACGATGCCGCGTCGAAGGTGACGGTCGGTGACGGAGTTGTGTGTGCGGCAGGGCTGAACCCGATCGAGACGGTGACGGAGCTGCGCGCGGCGCACGCGCGGGGCGCGGAGTCGGGCGCGGGCTCGAGCGCGGGCGTGAACGTGCGGCGCGGCCGCGTCACCGACATGCGCGCCGAGCACGTGCTGCAGCCGCTGCACGTCACCGCCTCTGCGCTGGCGCTCGCCACAGAAACTGTGCGCACCATTCTCAAGATTGATGACATTGTGAGTGCTTATGGCTATTCTGTATGTTTTGATTTGATTTGTTTCCGTTGACTCGAATGTGAAAACGTGGCCGAGCGCGCGTCACTGTTCCGACGTGAGCGCTGCCATTTCTTGTGAATTATTCCAGTGCCGCGTCCATGTCGATTGCGGCAGTAGTGGCGCTATAGGAGACGAACATCCCGTCATAATGATTTGCTCATAAGTCAAGTTTTGCCTTTTATCGTTCTATAAAATTATTAGAGCCATAAAAATGTCAATTCTAAAGCATTAGCTATGCTAGAATTCATATCAAAAACATATTTTAAAAAATGGCACTGTTATCTCACGTTGAAATTAACGAAGTTCCTTATCACGCGTTGTGAAAGGGGGCTAGATAGTCCATTGAATTGTTAAATGAGCTTTGCATTTTTTAGAGGACGCAATTTTATTTTTGGGTTATGGGTTGGGGGTCAATAGAAGCTTAACCTAAAGTTTGTGGGGTCGCCACCCTTGACCCCGGCCGCCATCTTGGAAAAAGGAGTGAAAACACTTTTTTCGCGATATCACGGAAACTATGCGTCTTACAAAAAAAAATGGTTGCCTGTAAAGTCGGTTTTACGGGCGAAGATTTTACGTGACAACGTCATTTTCTCGGTAGAATATTTATTGATATGAATATAATTAAATTGCACAATAGGAACAAGGAATTGAATGAAAATAAGAATTGCACAAATTTTAACTATAGAAATATATTTTGTTTACTAAAACATTGTACATATAATGACGAATCTAAGCACTCCATATTTTCACTACAGACACAGCTGACGATACTTTAACCACACGTGTGAACTTGTATTGTGACGCTTTCTTGTTTTTCCAACGCCAAGAACGTTCGAGAAAGACAAAGACAGAGACACAAGCATGCGCCGATTCAATGCGCCTAATTCTCTAGTGCTGCGCGCGCGGCAGACCGATCATAGTTGAGTGGGAGAGAGACGCAAGGCATTCGGCGGGCCTCTCTCTCGTTCGGTGACTCATCGTAACGTTACCGGGCGTTACACTTTTTCATAAGTGACTCCCAGCCGCAACCTAATTTAAGACGTTGTCACGTCAATAAATTTTTTGGAGGTAAAATATTTTTTTTTGGGGGGGTAATTTTTTGCGTAATTTGGGATTTCTGGCGGGGTCAATTTGTAGCCCTCACCAAGACGGTTCCGAGGATACCAAACTCGGTGGGTCTACGATCTATATTGGCCGAGATAGGATTGGGGGGGTGAGGTAAATTTTCGGGGTGGGGGTAAGGGGGGGGGGGAGGAAGGTTTCGTGGGGAGGCTAACTTAAATTAATTGTTTTGGAGGTAAAATATTTTTTTTGGGGGGGGTAATTTTTTGCGTAATTTGGGATTTCTGGCGGGGTCAATTTGTAGCCCTCACCAAGACGGTTCCGAGGATACCAAACTCGGTGGGTCTACGACCTATGTTGGCCGAGATAGGATTGGGGGGGGTGAGGTAAATTTTCGGGGTGGGGGTAGGGGAGGGGGGGGGGTAGGTTTCGTGGGGAGGCTAATAGGCACTATTTCAGAATAAGGGTGGGGGAAGGCAGGGGGGGGGGGCTATGGGACAATTTTGGAAAAAGTGGGTGAAACTGAAAAAAAATATAATTAAATTGAGTGGGAGAGAGACGCAAGGCATTCGGCGGGCCTCTCTCTCGTTTGGTGACTCATCGTAACGTTACCGGGCGTTACACTTTTTCATAAGTGACTCCCAGCCGCAACCTAATTTAAGACGTTGTCACGTCAAAATTGTAAAACATAATTGGTAGCTAATTGTTTTTCCTACAAATATGTTTATATAACTTTTAGCCCTAAATTAAAAATTAAAGAAGTTGTAAGCAAAAAAGTGAGTACATTTTTATAAAAAAATTCTTTTTAAACGGTTTTATTTAGCTCATCCCGTTTGTTTGGGTCAAATTTAGTCATTGAAATTTAACCCTCTTCCCGTTAACCGATTGATCTGAAATTTGGTATACGCCTTTAATTCTGGTGACAATACAATTATCCATATTCAATATTATTGTGAATCCAAGATGGCCGCCGCTACAAGATGGCGGACAACTTAGTTTTTTTCAATCCCATCAATATTGGTATCAAATGAAAGGGCTTGTCAAGTAGAATTCAGTGCACTATACAAAATCAAAGTCAAAGATGGCCACTGCTACAAAATGGCGGATAATGTATTTTTCAATCCCATCAATATGGGTATCAAAATAAAGGGCTTGGTAAGCATAATACAGTATACTATACAAAATTACAATATGAATCTCCCACCCAAGTCAAGAACTCAACAAAATTGAATAGAATGAGAAATAAAAACTAAAAACTTAAAAATAAAAAAGTAAAAAAAATATTTCAAGTTAAACGCTTTTATATTGCAGATAAATGTACTAAAAGCTAAAAAATAATTTTAAACATATGCATTGATTAAACTCAAATAAAATCGTGGGGCACGTCCAATATTTAAAGTAGTTAAAATTCATTTAAAGTGGACGTGCCCCACGATTTTATTTTAGTTTAATCAATGCATATGTTTAAAATTATTTTTTAGCTTTTAGTACATTTATCTGCAATATAAAACCGTTTAACTTAAAATATTTTTTTTACTTCTTTATTTGTTCAATAACTTTTTATAAAAAAAATCTCACTTTTTTGCTTTTTTTTATTATTATTAACCTATTCTGTCCCACTACTGGGCAAAGGTCTCCTTCAACCCCTTCCACTTATCCCTATCAGTTGCTGATGCCATCCAAGTGCTGCTTAAATCGTCGCGCCACCTTTTCCGAAGCCTATCGCATGGCCTCTCGCCATCCTTAGGTACCCTTTGAGTGGCAATTTTTTCCTACCTCTTCGGGTGTATCGGGGTGACGTGGCCCGCCCAATCCCACTTTAGTTTAGCTGATTTCTGTGCAACATTCTTGACTCTGGTTATGGAGCGCAAGATGTTATTGGGCACTCTGTCCATGCGTGTTACGCCTAGCATGCTGGGCTCCATAGCTCTTTGACAAACCCCGAGCCTGGACCTACCGAGACTCTGAAGTTTGGTCAAAGACCAGGATTGAGCTCCGTATGTGGGAATTGGTAAGATACAAGTCGACGAGTCTACTTTTAAGAGAAATGGATTTCCCTTAAGAAATTTCTTCTTCACTTTTTTGCTTATAGCTTCTATAATTTTTAATTTAGGGCAAAAAAATATGTAAACATATTTGTAGACAAAACAATTTGCTACAAATTATGTCCTTACAATTTTTTTGTAAGACGCATAGAATGCGAGTTACCGCGAAAAAAAATTTCACCCCTTTTTGCAAGATGGCGGCCGGGGGACAAGGGTGGCGACCCCACAAACTTGAGGTTAAACTTCTATTGACCCCCCCAAACATGTCCCAAAAATAAAATTGCGTCCTCTAAGAAATGCAATATTCGGTCCTTAAATTGTAACATTTCAATTGACTAAAGGCCTGGTCTGTCGAAGGATACGCGCGGCACTGCGGTAAGCGGCAACGTAATGACGTCATGCAACGTAGTTCACATAACAACAAAAAAGGTGGTCCACGTATAGGTTTTACTCTGTGCGTAAAACCGTTGACCAATGGGAGAACCGTTCATTGACAACCAACGTTACTATGACAATTTCGCATTGAAGTTTACTTGAATGTCCATGACAACAAATAACAATAATTTATGTTCGAAAACATATATAATTTATTTAAAAAAATGTTTGTGCGTCATTTTAAATAAACTGGGTATATATGTTTACGAGACAATTTTCGCAATATTGATACGTGATAAAAGTGGTTCGTATCATTCTAATGAAATACACGTGTGCTGTAATACATCCTTTTTCGGCTAAACAACTTATTGTCAGAACAAATTAAATTTCACTGGATTTATGTAGATATCCTTTCTTACATTATCGTTATCGATCGTACCGTAATTGAGTAAAAGTAAATTCCATAACGATTAAATTATTTTCCTATAAAATTGTCACAAGCAAAACCTGGAACAATACTGATGGACACTTTTTACAATAATAATTTTATTTTAGTATTTAACAGAATTCATAACACAGAGCTCAAAATATATATGCGTAGGTGTAAGTAGCGCAAATTACAATACATATAGAGGGGGTTTTAATGGAATGGGAATGGAAAAAAAGGGGAAAACACAGAACTTGATACTAAGTTGAGGAATTACATATTTAAGATTGCACCATGTCGTCACATGATGCACTCCAGGTGCTAGAAGAGTGGTGCTACTTGTGTCGAACGGCGATAGTTTATTATATATTGTAGGTGGATTTTGTAAATAACTACGACGATAATATACAACCATTATACAACGAATGTATGTATATATGCTGATATAAAACTCATCATAAGATTCTTTGTAGCTATTTTTTCGGGCTCATATAAAAAGCGGGTGCACTTAAACGATTGATGTTTTTATTGGGTTTGTTGTTTATATTTCTTTCTATGCACCTATAGGGATAAAGCCACCTAGCGTGGTGGACTATAGTATGGCCTAACCACTCTTAATCTTATTCTCGATTGTAGAGGAGACCAGTGCTCTGCAGTGGGACGTATATGGGCTGATAAAGTGCCCTGCGAATAGGGATAAAAACTGATTGTATATAGATACTGTAGTGTATTGATAAATTCATACTCTTAGCATCTGTCGTCTCGAACTATACACTACGCGAACCAAGGGTGAATGAGATAGATCATAGACGTGGAGGACGGAACGGGGGGTAAAGACGTGGTGTATAGCAAACGAGCCGAAAAATATTAATAATTGTATTCTACTACAATGTTACACATATTAACCGTAAATAAATCGTCTCCAATTGTACCGTGATCAGTTGGGAACTAAATCCGTTGCTATATTTTGTTAAAAAGCATGGGGTACTAGGTACTTAGAACAATTAAAATACAATTCCGTTCGCCATTTTTATAACAATAAAATAAATGTAATTGACCCCATTTTATAATCTTGTACTTATTAAATATTAATTAATTTTGCTTTTTAATTGTATCTTTTTTACCAAAGCAAGGTTTTAAAGTTTTATTCCTACGTGGTGTAATATTGCGCCATTGTCATTGGGAACGTACGTGAACTGTATTAAACGTACTGTGCGGCAGCACATAGTCGATATACGCGCCACAGCCTAAACAAATTTTTAAACCAAACGAAAATTGATAAAAATATTGTCCTCAAATAAATCCATTGCGCAAATACGCTTACCGCGACGAAATGATGAGAATGACGGCACGTTGTGCGGCGTATCCGCCCCGCGCTTCACCGCACTTGCCCCTCTACACCGACACATATTGTGACAGTACAAAAGACCAGTCTACCCGTCACCCGGTTGACCCCTCACCGCAGACGCTGGCTGACGCATACTGCGGCGGAACGTCATGTCAATGTCAATGTTTTTCATACAAAACCGAGTTTGACACCGCATTCCGCGCAACGCAACGCTGTGCGTAGCTTCGACAGACCAGGGCTTTAGACGGAACAAAATCTCACGAAAAGTTGGCACGACACTAAAACATTTGACAATCGTTTTTTATTTCTTTATTTGAAAATGATGTCATACACTTTATTTAACTCTAATAGAGGCAATGCAATATCAAAATACATATTAATATGTTAAGAGCGTTTATACCTTTCGCGCGCTTTTTGGCTTAAAAACAGGACTTTTCAAACGAGTTCATAGTCACCAATAAACAATTTAAAGGAAAAATAATTAGTACTAATTTTAGAAAAGGTTGTCATCTAGGGATTTTGGTGGAAAACATTATAGATTGATGGATAATTTGTGAGTACTATAATTTAGAAGCTTAAGATATCCGAAATCACTAAATATAAGATGAAAATAAAAATATTATCAGACTAATAAGACCCTTATGGAGGGCTTTTGCTGAGAAAAATAATCTTTTTGTATTTATTTCCTGAAAAATAAAAATTTAAACAATGCGAAATTATTCAGAAACTCTCGTCAAGAACATATTTTTTTTCAATAAATTATCGTACATAATTTTTTATAGCAATTGCATATTATAATAGAAGAACATCTTATCAATAAATTGCCATTTTTATATTTCAACAAAATTAGATTTCATGTTTTCTACAAATATTTTAAAAACCACTATAAAACACGCTGCCCGACGTGCCTCAAATCAGACCGCCGCAAGGCCTTCTAGAGGGAGGATGTATCGCTCGTCGCTCCGGCCTGGCTCAGCGATTTTTGCCGTGCGTAATCAAAATAGCCACGCGTGGACTGCGAATGCCACATCTTAGTACTTTGGTAGTAATTTTTTTTTAATTACTTACAATGATTTTGTAGTGAGTATAAATTATTAGTTTCAGATAATATAATGGGATGTAATTCCGAGGCTAAATTATGTTATGTATTGTAATATAAAATTAAATATATTTCGTAATTATAAGGGGTTGTAAGGCCCCTAACTATTCGTGTGTTCGAACATGTAGTGTCTACTGATTGAACACTGATTTGAATGCAACTTAGCAATGTAATAATAATGAAAATATGATCAGTATCTAAATTGTTCATTGCTTGCACAGTAATATTTGTCTACTTATAATGCAAATAAAATATTTTTATGATATTATATTACCAATACATAAATCATAAGTTATATTTCAATTGAATATAGGAATTTTGAAGCGCACGGATCAAAGTTGGTTGAGCTTACTGTATAGCGAGCCGACGCGGCAGCTATACGCATACAGCTTTGGTCGCTTATGTGTGCGTGAAATTAACGAAGAAATACCTATAGTTGACTTTGCGCGCAGGGTGTAAACGCTCTTAAGGGCTATAGTAAAAACTAAGAATACGCTGAAGCCCAAAATTAAGTGGGAAACGTTGCGACAATTTCTAATTTTCATCAAATGTCATAAATTAAATTGGTACAAAAGACACATAAATTGTATAAATATGTGAAAAAAAAACATAATGATGGTGATACCCAAATGATTCTTTTGATGGTGACATATAATTAAAATTACATAATAAAACCGTAACACATTGATTTTCGATCCTCCTTAGTAAATTTATTATTATTTACAATTTTAGTTTGTTATCCTGATGTCAATCATCAACCCTGCATTTGACTATGTATCTTTGCCAATAATTATTACTAAAATTTAGCTTACTGATTAAGTTTATGTAACATTATATTTGTTAATAATGAAAGGTATTATTTTTATAACTTAAAAGAACTAAAATTTTATTACAATTCATTCACTAATTAATGGAAAAGAAACTTCGTTCCATTCAGAGTTGGGCATTATTCGAATGAATCGTTATCTAGATAATTATTCGAATGAAAATTTATTCGCACCAAAATTATTCACGAATGATTTATTCGCGAATAATTTATTCGTGAATAATACCCTCACGAATTATTTATTTATGATTTATTCGTTATTCTGA
Source organism: Hyles vespertilio (assembly GCA_009982885.2). NCBI lineage: Eukaryota > Metazoa > Arthropoda > Insecta > Lepidoptera > Sphingidae > Hyles > Hyles vespertilio. Next base: position 15,703,156 of record CM042815.1, on the reverse strand, counting down.
ATAATATTTTTAACTCGGTACTTCATATAGGTTGTGGGTCAGTAAGGCCTTTGATTCGAACCCAGGGCGAGTACTTACTCCAAATTATGGTTTCTATATTGGGTAATAGTTACCTGGGACTTTTTCGTAGTATGTTGTGGAAACCACAAATTGCCAATTACAGTAGTGACCGAGAAATGATTAGAGGCGGTGAGGTAAGGTATGTAGGGAATTTGGGTGTACTGGTTGGTTCTAGGGATACTAAACTTGGTGAGGTGGGTGAGGAAAGAACCATGGCACAGTTATCCTATTTACTTCTCTATCAAGGGGAATGCCCATTTTTCATAGTGTTTTGGTCTAAGAACGAACACTTACACTGGGGTTCTTTGGGACTTATTTCAGAATAAGGGTATCTATTATCAGAAAATACATAAAAAAATATGCCATTGTCTTTTTAAGGGAAGAAAAAATAAGAAATCCATAACATTTTGACCTTATCTTTTTAACAAATTGACAATGAAACATTTTTTTTATTACTTTGTATTGCAAAACGAACATTCCGTTCGCCTGGTGGTAAGCGATAAGACCGCTCATGAACAGTGCCAAAACCAAACAATACCTTGAATTACAAAGCAATGCTTGGCATTTCACTGCGCTTATCATCCAGAGACATAAGATGTTAAATCGCAATTTGTCCAGTAGTTACTCCGCAAATGTATTTGGCTGCTTTATACTTATTTTAGTTTAGGATTTTATTATTCCCATATTTCTCCGCCACAGTGTGGAATCAGCTGAGTCCATTTATTAACGTTACCAGAAATAAATAAATTCAATCCAATAAAACAAATCATTCTCGAAGGTAACAAAAATGTTCAATGAAACGTCAACTGTGCCATTTTGTCATGTACCTAGCCTATATGTATAAAAATATTGTAAACTTACCATTGATTAGTCGATTTAATGACACTCAAATGAAAGATATCATGAATAATGTTATCTGTTTATCTGTTTTTATTTAAAAAGCCTTTTTACGAATGATTAGTCAAAAACTATGTTATACTGGGTATCTCAAGACTGCTACCGAAAACGAAGCCGGGTGGTAGTTTTAGTGGCTACAAACACAATGCAATTAAAAATTTCGCATAGAAACGCGACAATTATATTTTATGATTTTTTAAATATCGTCATTTTTGGGTGGTAAATCCATAGTTTTTGCTAAAATAATAATTTAAACTCTCTTATATGTAAGAGTATTTATAAATTAAAGGGTATACACTATTATTTTAGGAAAAAATGTATTTACCACCTAAATATGGCAATAGGAAAAAATTACAAAAAAAAATTGTCTCTTTTTTTTGCAACTTTTTCTGTTGCATTGTGTCTGAAGTCGCTTAAACTACCACCCGGCTTCGTTTCCGGTAGCAGTCTTGATATACCCTGTATTATTAACGAAATATACAGGGTGAGTTTTTCAAGTAGGCGTGGATGTTGTTTGGATTGATTCGTTTTTCTGTTTGTCGTTGTCCGTTTAGCCCACGATGGGCATTACCCATTGTATAGTTGCATTATACACTTTCAATGGCAAATATAAATTAGTGACGAAAACATTTTAATATTTCACGATAAACAATTCCCCACCAACAATAACAGAAAAAAACTAGTGTATGCAGTCTGTGTATACATGTCCAGTTGCGATTATTCGTTTTTTCAAGTCGTTTTCAAATAAAATATGTAACGAGTTTAATACCAATTATTCGCTCGTTTATTTTATTCTTATTCGAATAACGAATAAAAAAAGTTATTCGTTATTCGAATAACTTTGGTTCGAATAACCTATGTTATTCTTTATTCGAATAACGAATAAAAAAAATTATTTATTCGTTATTCGTCATTCGAATAAATTTTGCCCAACTCTGGTTCCATTCGGGTGACCCTTGACACCTCTCAAGTTTTTTTTATTATGAAGTTTAGTTTAATGTAAAACTTTGTTTATATTTTCAAAAATATATATATTATGTTATTGTTTGCATGTTTTGTTTGCTTATAGGTGGTTGTGCAACACACACAAAACTTGTTACAAAAGTGTTGTAAGATGTTATAATTACGAATAATTGTAACAATGGATAACAAACCTTAATAAATAAAATAAATACGTACTAATAGTTGATTAAAATATACCAAAGTGATAATTATTAGTTTTTAAATCAGTGCTTATTTAATTTCAAATTACATACTACATGTATTTAGTACATGCTAGAAATTTATTAACACTGCAATTTATCTTATTCTGGGACAATATTTCAACCATCAAATAAAATAGGAAAGCAAATTAAAAAAGACGATTGAAATCAGATAATTGTGTACTTGTTTCTTTTGCATTAAGAGCGTATACACCTTGCGCGCAAAGTCAACTATAGGTATTTCTTCGTTAATTTCACGCACACATAAGCGACCAAAGCTGTGTGCGTAGAGCTGCCGCGTCGGGTCGCTATACAATCGGCTCAAACAACTTTGATCCGTGCGCTTCAAATATTCAATTGAAATGTAACTGTAATATAATATCATAAAAATATTTTATTTGCATTATAAGTAGACAAATATTACTGTGCAAGCAAAGAATAATACAAATTTTGGATACTAATCATATTTTCGTTATTATTATATTGTTAAGTTGCATTCAAATCAGTGTTCAATCAGTATACACTACAGACGTTTTATTAATCATTTCGTGTTCGAACACATAAATAGTGTTAGGGGCCTTACAACCCCTCACAATTACGAAATATATTTAATTTTATATTACAATACATAACATAATTTAGCCTCGGAATTACATCCCATTATATTACCTGAAACATAATTTATACTCACTACAAAATCATTGTAGGTAATAAAAATAATTAAACATTTTACTACCAAAGTACTAAGATGTGGTAATCGCATTCCGCGCGTGGCTATTTTTACTACGCGCGGCATAATCGACTGCAGCCAGGCCGGAGCGACGAGCGATACGTCCTCCCTCTAGAAGGCCTTGCGGCGGTCTGATTTGATCCACGTCGGACAGCGTGTTTTATAGTGGTTTTTAAAATATTTGTAGAAAACATGAAAACTAATTTTGTTGAAATATAGAAATGGTAATTTATTGATAAGATGTTCTTCTATTGTAATATGCAATTGCTATAAAAAATTATGTACGATAAGTTGGTGAAAAAAAATATGTTCTTGACGAGAGTTTCTGAATAATTTCGCATTGTTTAAATTTTTATTTTTCAGGAACTAAACACAAAAAGATTATTTTTCTCAGCAAAATCCCTCCATAAGGGTCTTATTAGTCTGATAATATTTTTATTTTCATCTTATATTTAGTGGTTTCGGATATCTTAAGCTTCTAAATTGCCATTTAAAGCCTAAATAACGAAACTTGTGTTCAGTAATCCGTATAGTACTCACAAATTATCCATCAATCTATAATGTTTTCCACCAAAATCCCTAGATGACAACGTTTTCTAAAATTAGTAATAATTATTTTTCCTTTAAATTGTTTATTGGTGGCTATTAACTCATTTGAAAAGTCCTGTTTTTAAGCCAAAAAGCGCGTGCAGGGTATAAACGCTCTTAAGTTAAATTTTTAGTTAGTCAGATATTTTTTTATTTTTATATGCTCTATGTATGCAAGTCCTGTAATAATGCTTTATAAATATTAAAGTATTATTACCACACCCATGATGTAATGAGTTGGCAGTTAGCTGCGAATCGATTGACACGAGTTCGATTCCTGTCCTGAGACTAGTTTGTGTGAATCAAAAATGCTTGTTTTGAGTCAATGGTGTTGTGAGACAACAGGTGTCTCGTATGAAACTTTGTATCTTATATATATATTCTATGTGTTTGATTATTGTGTGTCTTTATTATTTTATATTTTATTTTCAGGTAAACACAATGAATTAGGCGTGGGAAAAAGAAATAACTAAGTGTTTCCGTTTCCATCCCATATGAAAATGAAGAACACCCAATTCTTTTGTCTAATACTTTAATTTTGTTCTTTATTACAATTTAGTAATTGAGTAAACAGTATATGCTGATAGCGCTTAATAAATATAGTTTAGTTTGTTAGAATTTAAACAAATTTTACTTTCACATTTATGATTTATCCAATTAATTAATAATTGTCTCCAGTCTTATCAGCCCATACTCGACCACTGCTGAACACCTCTACTATGGATTTGCATTGCGCAAGCTTAGTGAACTGTGACTACCCACGCTGGCCTCATGCAGGTTAAGGGGATGCACAATGCACATGCCATAAGACAAGCTTGTTCAGATTTCAATGGTGTATTGACGTTAAATTACACCCGTGACTAACATGCCAGAGAAGAGCCCTGGTATTATTAGTATCGCGATCCCAGTCTCTGTAGACGCGTCTGATCAGTTACCAACTGGCCACCATGATTTCATAATATTGCAACGTATATTAAAACAATTTAACGTGGTAATATGGCACAAACTTGTTCGCCTATGTCAAATAAGAATATGGAGTTAATTTAACTCTAATAAATTCATATTGGGCTCAATAAATGCAATTCACTGTATGTTTAAGTTGCATAATGCATACCAATTTATGTCATTATTTATTCATAATAAAAATAACTAATAATTAAATGCTTTGTTTTATTATACACCTCATAAACGTCATGTCGTGACGTCATTAGTAATACTTGGTGCTCTACAAATAAAATGACCTTGAATGCAGGAAAGTGCACACATATTAAGTTAACGAAAAATAAAAACCAATTTTCCACACACTATTACGTTGGCTCAGAGCAGCTAAATGAAGTCAGTAGTGTCCGCGACTTGTGTCATAATTGATAGTAAGTTGAAATTTGTCGAGCATATTGACATGACTATCTCTTAAATCATTAAAAATGGTGGGTTTCCTAAAGCGGATTTGTCGTGATTTCACTAACACTCAAGCATTACTGTGCTTATACAATGCTTTGGTTCGAAGCGTTATAAGAGTACGCCACCACTGTTTGGAGCCCTGAATATCAAATACACAATACACGCATAGAACGAGTACAGAAAATATTTATCGGGCAGACTATAAGTGTCGTCTCCAACATTTTAAACTTAATTCCCTGCAAGATCGACGGAAGGTATTTGATGTACTTTTCTTACACAAATTAATAAATGGCTCTATAGATGCTCCACAATTGCTCGCTCAATTTCAATTAGTGGTACCGAGAAAAGTTCCTAGATATGCCTTGAAAGAAACCCGTAAAACATCATACAGGACAAAAATAACTTCTCCTTTGAACCGGGCCATAGATATATATAAGCACTACAATGATATTGACATCTTCAGTGTGCCTATTGGGAAATTTAAGAATACCTTACTAAGGTCGTTGAAACGTGATTGAGCTAGATCACCTTAGTGGTCCATTGCCTAGTTTAATATTTTGTTTGTTTCTGTTTTCTATTTTGATAGTATTCCTCATAAATTAGTTATTATTATTAAATATCTATATTGTACCTATTCATCACCCACTTCATTTTTATTGTTTATTTCCATTTTGTTTAGTATAAGTAAATTGTATTAATTTAAGCTAGTTATAATCAATGTTGTATACACCTGTAAGGATAGTACACTCTGTCCAAAGCTATAATGTTATATGTTTTTGTAAGTTTTGTGTTACTGTCGTTGGTGTGTCTTATAAATAAATAAATTAACAAAGAACATACTTATAATATGAAGGAAGTCTTAATAATCGTTATTTAAAGAAACTTTTTATTCATAAATGGGTAAGGCTCATATTTTTTGGGTTATCGCACAACAGAAATCACAACGGAATGTGTCACTACTGAAATAATGTGTTACAACAGAATTTGTAAACCTTAGTACACCATAGCTCTAAAAAAGAGTTTCTTTTGCATTTTATAGTTTGGGATATTATAGTTTGTATGTGTGGGTGTATATTTAGATTTCTATTTATTTTATGAATATAAATAAATAGATAAAAGATTATTAAGTAAGAAATAAAATGTTATGAAAATTAAAAAAAAAGAATTTCTGTATATTTCAATATTTTTATTTATTTATAATCTTCTGAAGGTTTCCAGGCTTGGGCTTATATTGGCTCTTATCAAATATCACAAATTCACAAAATAGTCTAGATACTTAAAAGATAGATAATATTACAAAACATAACATGATGGTGACTACATCATGCATAATATTAATAAAATATTCTAAGCAATTATAAACATGAATTAGTCTCAAATCAAGTTTTAATCAACTCTTTTAATCACAATCAATAAAAATTATGGTATTTTAATGCAATTTATACTTTAATCAGAGCATACCGGGTGTAACCAGATTTCGGTCAGCGGCTGATAACGAAGCCAGTTAATTTTAATGACTTCAGTCACAATGCAACTAAAAATATTGCAAAAAAGTGACGATTTTTTTTATTTTTTACCCGTAGTCGTGTTTGAGGGGTAAATAGCAAAAAAAACATTAATGAACACTCGCTTATTTTGAAAGGCGCCATGGTACGCAAATATTTACATAATTATTTTAACAAAATCGTATGTTTTTACCACCCAAATATGACTATACTTGAAGAATATCGTTCCTTTTTGCGAAATCTGTAGTTGCATTGTCCGTCTAAAGTCACTCAACTTACCACCTGGCTTCATTTTTGCTCGCAGTTTCTTAGTTTATGTTATTTATTATAGTGACTTAATAGATCACTTTGGTGGTTATAAGTGTAGGTATTAGAATAAGCACTCACTTCCAGGAACTAACTATTGTATATTTTGTAAATTAACACTTAATACATTCACAGACAGAGTAAAATTATAACTATGCGATTCGGAGCGAGATGTGCTCGTGACGAGAGATAGCGACGTCTACGAAACTTAGCTGGTGAGAATATGTCGGAATCTACTGTCCGTACACTTTGGCAAGGACGATTGCCAACGGTCTTACAGCCCATCCTAGCAACTGTTATCAGTCTTAATAAGAATATAAAAATAAAGGTATTATTTATTTATTTATTTATTTTATTTATACACTTTATTGCACACAAAAAAAAATACAAATAAAACGAAAATCACAATCATAAAAGTACAATTGGCGTATTATTCGTCATTATTTAAAAATTAGCAATCAATATCCACCAACATCAATATATGCGCTTTAACTTAACAGCCCACAGCTGGACATAGGTCGATACTAACGTAGTCCGAAAATCAACTTTTATTGTTATGAGAATATTAATATAATTATTATGGTTCCTTAGATTTACGCGAAATTTACACATTGAAATAAAACTATTATATACGGATTTTATCGCGGATTGGATTATATACCTATTTTAATTTTTTAACTTCCCGTTGTTTCGATTACTTTCCAGCTTTCATGGTCACGGGCGGCCTGAGGTATTAATCTTCCGCTCAGTGAATGTTACTATTTATCTACCTTTCATTTACAATTATTAAATTAAAAAGTTAATATAAAAAAGTTAATCTGTTTTCTGATCGGAACGCAAAACCCCACTCCGCCCCGTGACCACGAAAGTTGTAAAGTAATTGAAACGTCGGGAAGTTAGAAAATTTAAAAACGAAACCAAATCCCCGATAAAATCCGTATATAAAAGTTTTTATTTCAAAGAATATGAATATGTTCAATAAGGTAGTTATTTAGTTTCAGTGTCAGCAGTCGGCTTTGTTAAAGAACTTACTTTTTTAGAAATAATGCTTATGCGTAAAAAATAAATAAATACAATCAGTGTAGTGATAATAAATTAATTTGTTCTAAAATATTATAATATACACTTACCTTTATAACTTCCGTTGTGATACGTCACACAATATGTGTCACAATGTCGCACAACGGACGTAATTTTCGACACGACCTAACTTAAAAAAAATCATAACGTGTAAATTAATACTTAAATCTTTCAAACACTGCCACATTTCAACAAAGAAATGATTGTACTATATGATTTAAAGCTACGAACGGGGCCAGCAGTTTAATTAATGCCAATTTAAAATAGTAAATCTTACCTTTTCTTAACGACACACAGTCTGTTCCAACACGTTCTTCCAACTGACACGAGAAAAAGATGGCGAATACATTTAGAAATGTGCCAAATACGATCATCCAGTATTGCCCCTTCAAATAAAATAATTATTTATGGTAGATTATGAACAAGTTCAGGAAATATCGCGTTACACAACTGAAGTGTTACAAGGGAATAAAATTTGGGACACCTCTTGAGTTGTAAATAAAAACAATACCAAGGGATAAATTATAGCTATTTTCATTTTATGTTATAGTTAAGATCTAATTTATCAAGATATACCCGAAAATAAAAACTCACAGTGATAAAAAAATAATATATGTTATCATTTGTGTGGAGTGCGCCTATGCAGACAGCAACAAAATGTATGGAACGAAAAGTAGGTCTTTTTTTTAATTGAATGTATAAAAGTATATAACAGAAATATATTGACGAAAAAAATTGACGTAATAAAAATATATACATACTTTGCTTTGTATTTATAAAAATAGACTTAATATATTTTTTAATATTTCTTTTTTGTAGTCAAACTATTCGGACAGCAATTTTACACGAAGTGCGCTAAAAATATGAGCCTTACCCAAATAACAAATATCGATATCATGAATGCTAGAGACCAAATGTAAAATGTGGTAACTAATAATATTTTTATCCCGATGCGCCTACATATTAGATACCTTTTAGAGACTATTTCACACTAAGTAGTCAAATATTTTATTTTGATGCAATAATCAATATTAGATTAATTATTAATAATATTTGTAACTAGCTGTGCCCGCGACTTCGTCTGCGTGGAATTTAACAAAAAAGTTAATTAGTTTATTTAGTTTCTTTTTTGTTTTTGCATTTTTATTTTAATTATCAACCTTTGTAATTAAACCATTACGCGATCTAATTCTACGGTGGCGCCATCTCTTAGCGAGCGGCGGTAAACTCTCGTTACACATTTATTTTCAGTTTTTTGCATAGATTTAGTATAAAACATAGATCGGCAATGTGAAAGAGATAGAATAATTTAACTCATATGTTAAAGCGAGATGCATGATGCGACCATACGTTTACACAGGAGTAGCCTGCAGTGACCCAGAGTCAAAATATGTCAAACTAAGCGAGCAACAAAATTCGCTTATTTTCATAATTTATTTAATTTTACTGTACTTGGTTATATTTATTAAACGTAGTTTATTATAGTGCATTGTGCAGTGCCAAGGTGTGGTTCATGCAGGCGTAAAAATCCGAAATAATTAAAGTTTTCACAGGTACTGGCATAGATGTAGTATAGAACATAGATCGGCAATGTGTCATTTTGAGCGCGACCAAAACTGATTTACGATTGTGTGCGTGAAGTTTACATGTGTGCTTGACATATAGTGGTGTACCATGCACTTTCGATACTATCATATCGATATCGATATAGCTGTCGGCCTATAGTTGTGAAATAAAATGTTATGGATATATGCGACATTTTATTATATATTAACAGAAACTTATTGGTGTGTTTATGTCAATACAGATTGATAAACACACAAATAAATAAAGATAAATTGTCATATTATTTGAAAACATTTTGTTTGAGATGTTTTGTATGGGTCTTTATGTTTACCTGAACAAAATTATTTTTTTCATTGTGATGTATACATAGTACATACACCTAATTAAACTGAGAACAAAAAACTCTTTTATAAAATAAAACTACAATTTACAAAGTTTTAGGCGTTTTCGGTTTATTTTTTTAATTTTTAATTTCCCGTCGCAAAGTTTCGATTACTTTACAGCTTTCGTAGTCACAGGGTGGACTCAGTCTGCAACAAAATCCATGATTATTAGTTTTTTTCAATGAGTAACATTCGCGTAAGTATATTTATACCAGAGTTACAAAAATATGCTTATTTAAGTCAATTAATTGACTTATTACACATTGGGAAGTGTTGGACGCCTGCTAGGCCGCGTTGGAGGTGTACGGAGGAGCTTGTAGGAAGTCGTTGGATGCAGGCAGCTTACAACAAATTGATGTAGATATTATTGTGGAAGGCCTATGTTCATTAGTCGCATTCTTGTGGCTGAAGGAAGAGATAGTTTAATAAACTATGAAGGTTTTCTCGATCTCGTCACCTAAACTAATGTTTTTCCTATGAGAATTATAAATTTTAAACCTATACCTAATGTTTATGGTTTGGACGATGATACTGTGCATAGAAGTATCGCATATTTTATAATAATATCTTCTTGTTTTACTATTATAAATTGACAGCCTCTTGGCAGAGATTGAAACAGGTTCTTAATTCATAAATCACACACATTAAGCGTTATAATAATTATTCCACAAATTTAAAAAAATGAGAAAAAGTAAAGTAATAAGTAATATTGTAGAATGAATACTATAATACTGGCCGGGGATATATGGCCGGGATAACGCCAGGTAGAAGAAGAAGAAGAAGAATGCACACTATCACAACATACTATAGCTCCATAAAAATGTAGGGAAACATGTGTTGTTATCGACTATTTTATCGACAACCTTTTATTGATCGAACCTGTCAGTCAATCCCTAGCAACTTTTGGTTGAAATTATTGTAAATTCACGTATTTGATATTATTTTTTATACGCAATGGATGCTTTCAGCGTACTTATATAATGAAATACTATATTCTTTTCTACCGATATGTATACACGGATTTCCATTTAATTCTATAATATCGTCACAAAAAATATTGTGCAAAAGTGGCCGGTACCTGTGAAAACTTTAATTATTTCGGATTTTTACGCCTGTATGAACCACACTTTGGCACTGCACAATGCACTATAATAAACTACGTTTAATAAATATAACCAAGTACTGTAAAATTAAATAAATTATGAAAATAAGCGAATTTTGTTGCTCGCTTAGTTTGACATATTTTGACTCTGGATCACTGCAGGCTACTTCTGTGTAAACGTATGGTCGCATCATGCATCTCGCTTTAACATATGAGTTAAATTATTCTATCTCTTTCACATTGCCGATCTATGTTTTATACTAAATCTATGGGTACTGGTCACTTTTGCACAATACTATTTTGTGACGATAATGTAGAATTAAATGGAAATCCGTGTATATATATCGGTAGAAAAGAATATAGTATTTCATTATATAAATGCGCTGAAAGCATCCAGTGCGTATAAAAAATATTATCGAATCCGTGAATTTACATTAATTTCAACCAAAAGTTTCTAGGGATTGACTGACAGGTTCGATCAATAAAAGGTTGTCGATAAAATAGTCGATGACAACACATGTTTTCCTATATTTTTATAGAGCTATAGTATGTTGTGATAGTGTGCATTCTTCTTCTTCTTCTGCCTGGCGTTATCCCCTCCATTATTATAGTATTCATTCTACAATATTAATTATTACTTTACATTTTCTCATTTTTTATATTTGTGGAATAATTAATATAATACTTCATGTGTGTGATTTATGAATTTAGAGCCTGTTTCAATCTCTGCCAAGAGGCTGTCAATCTATAATAATAAAACAAGAACATATTAGATATTATTATAAAATATGCGATATTTCAATGCACAGTATCATCGTCCAAACCTTGAAGCAACATTGTTCATTTATCATTACATTAGGTATAGGTTTAAAATTTAAAATTCTCATAGGGAAATCATTAGTTTAGGCGACGTGATCGAGAAAAGCTTCATAGTTTATTAAACTTTCTCTTTCTACAGCCACAGGAATGCGACTAATGTATACAGGCCTCCCACAAGAATGTCTACATCAGTTTAAGCTGTCTGCATCCAACGACTTCCTACAAGCTTAACCAGGTCCTCCGTCCTTCAACGCAGCCTAGCAGGCGTCCAACACTTCACACAAATAAGCATATTTTTTTAACTCTAGTATACATATAGTAAAAATGTGTTTCTTAGATTTACGCGAATGTTACTCATTGAAAAAATCTAATAATCACGGATTTTGTTGCAGACTGAGTCCAGCCTGTGACTACGAAAGCTGTATAGTAATCGAAACCACGCTACGGGAAGTTAAAAATGAAAAAAATAAATAAACCCAAAACGCTAAAACTTTGTAAATAATAGTTTTATTTCATAAATTTGTTTTTTGTTCTCAGTTTAATTAGGTGTATGTACTATGTATACATCACAATGAAAAAAAATTTTTTGTTCAGGTGAACATAAAGACCCATACAAAACATCTCAAACAAAATGTTTTCAAATAATATGACATTTATCTTTATTTATTTGTGTATCTATGTATCTGTATAGAAATAAACACATCAATAAGTCTCTGTTAATATTTAATAAAATGTCGATATCCATAAAATGTTATATGACAACTACAGGCCGACAGCTATATCGATAATAATAAATAACACCCAACAGTCACATACATATCGATCGATATCGATATGATACTATCGAAAGTGCATGGTACACCATTATATGTCAAGCACACATGTAAACTTCACGCACACAATCGTAAATCAGTTTTGGTCGCGCTCAAAATGACACATTGCCGATCTATGTTCTATACTACATCTATGGTTTTTTGTATTAGCTTTATTGAACAATTTCTTTATAGACAATATTTTGTTAATGTGATATTGATTCTGTAGGCGTGCGGAGGTCGGGAACCCGGAGACGGGCACCAACGTTCCGCCGCGACTTCACTGGGCGAGAATCCGAGTCCTCAACTGGGGCGTCGGAGCCCAGCGTATGCACCCCCTGGTGCGTGTTCGGGCACTCTATTTGACGTCTAGCCCCTAGGAATGTCGCTCCGAAAGGTGCGGTTTGTATAGGACGGGCAACGTAATGATACACACGATATAAAATATACGCGGAATCGACCACGCCCCGCCCTACGGTAGCCTCGGAGTACTCGATCGTAGTGACGCCGGCAAGCAACGTCGCAGTCCGGATCGCTTCGTACTTCGGGCTTCTTTCTTCAGGGTTTTTCCCAGGTTTCTTCTGCTTCTTGAGGCTTCGAGTGTCTTCGGGTTTCTTCAGTTTCTTCCTCGGAGAGCTCTTCTGGATCCAGTGATTTCCTATTTTTGCTTGCCGGCTTAAGTACTCCGAGGCGTTACCATAGGGAGACCCCCGTGAAATGTTCCTATTTTTGGTTCCGTTTTCACTTCGGGGCGCGGTCATTTTCCTCTTTATTTCCGTAAGTATCTTACGTACAATTAATTATCGTATATTCGTATATCTAGATTGGTCTCGTCACGCCCTTTAAAATGACACATGAATCATTAATGTGTGAGCGGTGGGTGCGAAGCTATTCAATAAAAACATGTCAAAAAACAATAAAAATGCACCCAATCCGCCCACACATACTGCGATCGTGGCGTGACGAGACCTTACAAAATGCGTTCTGTGTATTACGCCGGGTGATGTGTGCGTGCGTCGTCAACAGATTCGTTGGTGGGAGGCGCCCGATGTGACGGCCCAGTGGTGGCATGCGCGTGAGCTGCGCGCGTGTATCGCAACATTACTTTATTTTTCTAAAATAAATGTAGCCTAAGTTACTCCTTGTTATATCAGCTACTTAACAAAAAAAGTCCCGTCAAAATCGGTCCAGCCCATAGATGTAGTATAGAACATAGATCGGCGATGTGTCATTTTGAGCGCGACCAAAACTGCTTTACGATTGTGTGCGTGAAGTTTACATGTGTGCTTGACATATAGTGGTGTACCATGCACTTTCGATACTATCATATCGATATCGATATAACTGTCGGCCTGTAGTTGTGAGATAAAATGAAATGTCGCATATGGATATATGACATATTTAGACTCTGGGTCACTGCAGGCTACTCCTGTGTAAACGTATGGTCGCATCATGCATCTCGCTTTAACATATGAGTTAAATCATTCTATCTCTTTCACATTGCCGATCTATGTTTTATACTAAATCTATGATCCAGCCATTTCAGAGATTGGCCGGAACAAATAACAGACAGACAAAATTTTTTTAAATATCATTTTCGGCACCTGTATCGTGTATATAACGATATGCAGTTGGGCATTTTTTTTATTTTTACTTTTAAAACAGACATTTCAATTTTATTTATATGTGTAGATAAGCAGCAGCCACTCTCTGAATGTACTGTGAATAATTAATCTGCTTTTAAAATATAATTGTTCTTCGTCATTTGTGTCCTACCTTACACACGCCATCGAAACGAAAACACATTTTAAGATTACTTATTTATTATTTAAATTCAGCATTAAATGGGATATATTTATCGTTGGTATGGGTGAATCTGGTTAGCTGCTTTTATATTAGTTTTGATAGCAGACGGCGGTTTAGGCAAGGATGGCGCCGCAGGTCCAAGTTGAGGAGTAGGCCCTCTGGAGGGACCCATCCCTTGGCCACCAACACCTTGAGGCACAATTGCCGGCATGCCTGGCCGTAAACCTTTCCCTGTGCCAACTGCGGTAACCAGGGCATGTGTATCTGTTATGTTATGAGTCGGTTGCATGCCTGAAAAAAGAAATTTCATCTAAATTAGTTCAGCCGTTTTAGTGTGAAAATGGAACATACATACATATGTACATACACACGTTCGCATTTATAATATTAGAACGGACATTAAATTGTGACGGCAAGTATTTATTTCAGTCTTACCAGCAGATCGCATTGACTCTCCTTCCCAATCTTCTCGTCCTTTGGATATAATTTCCCATACATGGCTCACCACTTTCGTAAATTGTCCCACTTGTTTCTGTAATGGATAAATAAATCACAATTACAAGTAAAATAAATATTATTGTCACAATTCACAATCAGTCATTCATCGCAAATTCTATACAATCCTTAGTTATATTTTTCTAAAATAATAGGGTGTACCCCTTAGACTCGTCTAGATGACACATCACACCTCACCGCACGGCTCAAATAAAGTCTACCAAATTTGGTAGACTCGCTTCTCACGTACGTTAGTGTCATTTGAACTACATATGGATAACGTGCTCCCGAAAAATAATTAATTATGCCGGTTTGTGCTGTCGAATTGTATCGCAATTATGTGGGAAAACTGTATAATAATACCAATATCACTTTCTATAGGTAACGTAATTGTTAAACCACTATTATTTTAAGAAAACATGAACTTTTAATTCGTTATTTTGAAGATGAGTTTCATTGGCCAGTGTTGTCAATTTATTACTAGGAAGATTTGTTGAAACTATGGGAGATAAAACACAAATATCATTACATCATATTTCGATCAGAAGAACAACAAGAAGAATGGCATTATTTATTTAATGAGTAAATAATAACTTACCTACACAATATGAATGAAACCTATGCATGCACTTTTGTTAATTCTTTCTAATATTTTTTAGACTTCCTACGGATTCCGTACTAGCAAATGGCTGGAGAGACATTACTCAGCGGAAACGAAAAGAAGACCATTCGTAGCCTCACAAGACTTCAGTCATGTGTTCCGAACATTTTACTTATGATGATTTATATTTTACATAAATACAGAAATCAGATAACAGCCCAGGCAATAAATCCAAAGAGTAATTCTATTCGGAAACAAACACTAGGAGATGGGTTTAGATCTTTATTATTTTTACTAAAATGCGTTATAAATATAATTAATAGTATGATTACTTTAAATAAAGAAAAAATATTTTATTTAACTTATTTTGTTTATCAAATAATGGGGAAAAGTTAAGTAAATAATCTGGAGTAGGCATCCCTAAACACACACACCTTGACAGTTGGATTACAATAATTACACGACCGATACTCACACATATCAAAGAAAGTGAGGACAGTTTTAGCGCATCGTTTGTTGGCAATGTTCAATCTAGACGAGTAGATAATCTAAGGGTGTACCCTTTTATTTTTAAAGATGCTATTTTATATTTTTGAACGCAAGGCTTTAATTATTATTTTAGTAAAACTGGATTTACCACCCATCATCATCTCAGTCACAGGAAGTCCACTGCTGAACATAGGCCTTCCCCAAGGATCTCCACATCGACCTGTTGGAAGCGGCCTGCACCCAGCGACTTCCTGCGACTTTAGCTAGGTCGTCCGTCCACCTTGTTGGCGGGCGTTCGACATTTCGCTTGCTTGTTCGTGGCCTCCACTCTAGAACCTTTCGGCCCCAACGGCCATCGGTTCTGCGAGATAAGTGCCCGGCCCACTGCCACTTCGACTTGCTTATCCTATGGGCTATGTCGGTTCTCTTATGGATCTCCTCATTTCTAAGTCGATCTCGTAGGGAAATTCCGAGCATAGCCCTCTCCATGGCTCGTTGAGTGACTTTGAATCAAAAGCTTTCTCATAGTCCACAAACGCTAAACAAAGCGGTACATTATATTTCTCGGTTGTTTGTATAACTCGCCGAAGCATATGGATGTGGTCTATGGTACTAAGGCCTTCTAGGAAATCGGCTTTTTAGGGAGGCTGGAATTCATCAAACCTGCATTCGAGACGATTTGTGACCCTCAAAAACAACTTATAGACATGGCTCAGGAGCGAGATGGGCCTGTAGTTCTTCAGCATCACTACATAGTATAAAACAAAGTCGCTTTCTTTGTCCCTATGTTCCTTTGTATGCTTAAATCTTTAAAACTACGCAACGGATTTTGATACGGTTTTTTTAATAGATAGAATGATTCAAGACGAAGGTTTATATGTATAATACATACATATTATTGTACAGAAATCTATTTGTACCCAGGCAAAGCTGGGCCGGGCCGCTAGTAATATAATAAATATTAAAAAAATATTTACGCTTTAATATGGAAGAAGCTTTTTCAAGTAGATTTCTCGTGTTGAATTTTCGTTTTATAAAAATTCAAAGAACAAAAAATTAAAAAAATATATATATACAGTCGAATTGAGAAAGCTCTTCTTTTCAAGTCAGTTACTAAGTTACTAGCTGGTCATAAATAATTTGAGATACAAAATGTACAAGTACTAATACTCAGCATGGCTATCCTGTTATTGCGTCGGCTATACCCGCACGGCATAGTGCGCGTTATTATTAAAATATACCCCACCTAAACCTGGGCAATGCATGGCTACCTGGTGGCACTAGCATCTGACTGTGACAAATGGAAAAAAAGATGGGAGGCCTTTGCTCAGCAGTTGGAATTAAAGCACTTATAATAAAATACTTAAATAAATAAATAATAATAATACCTCACCTGAGCTGTATCAAAGCTTAAGGTACTGGCTTTGTGGTTAAACTGTTGAAGCCGTTGTTCTGCTTGAGGTTCTGGTTTTGTTCTCAATAAATCGGGTACAAGATCATGAGTACACGCCGGTACTCTTCCTTCTGTCAAACGTGCTAATGCTTCATCCCTTTCACAACTAAGTTGCAGGGGTAAAACTATTCTTGATCGTAACGATGCTGCCAATTCAGCTTGGAGTATTTTGCTGAGACCAGTTAACTGCAAATGCATAATAATATCATATTAATTATGTTACTGTAGTATTATACTCATACTGTCATATTATACTCAATATTATACAGTGAATGGTGGCCTGTTGGTAAACGGACTAGACGTGACTGCCTACATGTTCACGGTGGTCGCGGGTTCGAATCCCAGGGCACACCTCTGACTTTTCAGAGTCATGTGTGTATTGATAGTCAATCACCACACACTAAATTGGTGAAGGAAAACATCATGAGGAAACCTGCATACCATAAGTAAGTCCGCCAACCTGCACTAGGCCAGCATGGTGGATTATATGGCCTAACCACTCTTGATTGTAGAGGAGGCCCGTGCCCTGCAGTGGAACATATATGGGCTGATATAGATACAGTATTATACTCAATACTACAACTGGCAATATCATACAGACAATATTAAATTCATGTACATCTGCTATGAGATGACAATTGATCCACAACTAATTATCGATCTTGGGTGTATTTTGCTTACCTGCGACCATCTTAACTCATCCCACTACTGCAATTCTATTAGGCCAGTATTGGAAATAGCAAATATTTTAAAGAAAACTAATATCACAGTCACTGAGGACATTTTGTATGAAATAAAGTTAATTAGAAACAAAAATATTTTTGTTCACTTTTTTGCAAAGCTAGCTAGAGATAAAATTATGAACTAAAGACATAATAATCCTAGACAAAAATACTTAAAGTGAGATGGCAGCTATATGATACTGTAGTTAAAGTTAAATAAGGCCAATTATGTGAGTTCGCCTTGTTGCCAGTAACACAGATATTGGCATAACATTTAACATAATGTTAAGGTTATTTTGCTAAAGCACTTAGCAGACTTCCAATAAATAGTATGTTAGTATATACATACTCGAAATTAAGTGTGAAACTTGGCATGCAGGCAAATCAACAAGCAGGTTTTATAAATATATTAGTTTTTTTAATTTGTTTAATAAAAAACAATGTGAACTTACATGGCCAGATAATATTGCATAATTATCAAGAAATGTAGGCCAATTAATGGTTTCATATTCTGTCTCCAATTTAGTTATAAGGGCTTGAATAGCTGTTTTTAAATCGTTAACTCGACTCAATATTGCTAGTATAGTTGCTTCTAACTGTTTTTCTTCGCGTTGCATATTCATTTTTTGCTTATTCCTAATATCGATGAGACCACAGTAAATTTGCTTTCAA
Organism: Hyles vespertilio; assembly: GCA_009982885.2. Lineage (NCBI taxonomy): Eukaryota > Metazoa > Arthropoda > Insecta > Lepidoptera > Sphingidae > Hyles > Hyles vespertilio. The sequence goes on along the minus strand of CM042815.1, from coordinate 15,684,467 downwards.
TACAAATAAATATTAAACAAGATATCGAAACAGAATAATTTATGAATAAAATCTAGGGTATATAATAAATATTATATACCCTAGATATATGTTGAATTGCAACCACAATTGCAACAATATTATTTATACGGATATTTTTTTATGAACAGAAAGAAACTTTGAAATGTCAATCCCAATGATTATAGATTAAAGAGGATTAAGCATAAGTAGAGAGATTCACGCTGTAACCGCACATGAGACATCAATAGCTATATCTAGCAACACAAGAAAATAAGCGCCATATTGTGGCCTTGATTTAAAATAGACCCTATTTCAATGACATTAGGTTGCTTTATTGCTTGAACGATGTCGCTTTGGCGAAATTCTTTTTTCGCCCAACAACTAAACGCGGCACGTCACATGAAATAGAACATTATTTTGCATCTCATTCTGACATAAAGAAATTCGTATCGGTGTGTCTCATTTTTGCGATGTACAGTACATTTCGGCTCTCTCTAGAGGTAATTACTCTAAGAGCATAAGGTAAGGTCACGTGACGTGTACCACTTTGATATACTAAAATGGCGGCGGCTCCGCCCCTAAAAATAGTGATACGCTAGTACCGAATTTTCTATCGATATCGATCATCAACAGTGGCATACGAATAAAATTAATATAACATTTTTAATTTTCGCTTTATATGTCAATTAAGTAAAAACAGGGGATTTTAGGATTTGACAGTAGTCATAAAAAATTAAATTCGATAAAAATGTCAATGTTTTGATATTTTTTTCATGCTATGATTTATTACATGGGTAAGTTTTACCTGATGATTGGATTGGATTTTTCAAATAATACACACGTAAGATAAAATACAACTTTATTAATATCTACAATTTGCTTGCGACTTCGAGTAGTATTGCCACACTTTTCTCCTTAAGCACCAATTTTCACCATATCAATATTTTTTTGCCAAAATATAACTAAAATCTAAAAAAAAAACAGACATTTAGCAACAATGAAAATATGAACACTAAATTAACAACTTAAATATATAAATAGAAATATCTACACAAAACTAACAATTAAAATGTAAAAATAGAACTTAAACAATTAACTAAATAAACTGATATTATTGTGTTCTGTGATATGAACCATTGTAATTTTAAATGGCGATATAAAAGAAGAAAAAAGACAGTTCGTGTTGCTGACGAAGTTTCTTGCGCCGTTTCTTCTTCACAGCTACAACACGTTCCGAAGCGGTGGTAGCAGAAATGAACAATCCAATAGATCTTTTGAAAGACTATTTGAATAAAGAATATTTTAATTTTGATTTTGAATAAAGGAATTGTAGCGGAGATCTCGAACGAAGGCAGGAAATCAGCACTAGAAAAAAAAATTCAAATCAATCAATCAAACAAAAAATACATAAGGTACATACATACATAAACATACAAGCGGTGAATAATGTGTACTATAGATTTTAATTTATGTATAAATATTGACTGCCTCGGTGGCGTAGTTGTACTATGGTACGGTTACAAAGCTGAGGTCTTGAGTTCGAATCCCGGGTCGCGCAAAGTGATATCGGCTTTTTCTATTCATTATCAGCACAGTCAGGAATTTGTGCCCGATATGGCGACAGGCTCGCCACCTACAACATGGTAGGACGGAACATACAAGGCGAAATGTGGGTGTCCTGGTTGCACCTCTGCCTACCCCTTCTTGGAAAAAGGCGTGAGTTTATGTATGCATAAATATTAATATGATAAATGTATTTGTAACAGAACTAATAAAAAATGCAACTGCTACTATAAACAATAGTGATGTGATGTATTAAACATTTTGATCTTAGTGTGGGGTCAGGCTATGTATGTAACGGTTGGTTGTATTTATTTGTTTTATATTCCTAAAATATACTTATACTTTACAATTATCGTTACTATTTTAGCCTCTACTATAATATAAATAGATGACCAACTAATACTAATTTACATGTTACAACCGTTATACCTGTTGAGACAAACATCCAGTTGCATCTAATACATTTCGTTCGTTATTACGTTGCACCATTCTTTGCTAAAATCAAAAGTACCTATCAGGACATTTAATACATACTAAATAAAATGAAATAACATAGGTAGATTTTTATTGCTATTATTTGACTGAGGAAAATCATTAAGTCTCACTTAGAATTCAATCAATGAATATGAAAGTGTTGGTTAAGATAAACAGTTATAATAATTAATAATAAAATATAAAACTATTTCTGTTCATTAAAAGGTTCTTTTTATTTTTATGGCGATGAATAGCGAGACGAGCATGCCGTTCACCTGATGGTAAGTGATACGACCGCTCATAAAAAGTAGCAAAACCAAACAATACCTTGAATTACAAAGCAATGCTTGGCATTCCACTGCGCTCACCATCCTGAGACATAAGATGTTAAGTCTCAATATGTCCAGTAGTTACTCTGGCTACAATGCCCTTCAATCCGAAACACAACAGTGCATTTACACTGCTGTTTGACAGACAGAGAAATAGACGCTGCGGTGGTACCCACCCAGATGGCCTCTCACATATGAGAGACTTACCACCAGTAAAACAGGTTCTCCAGAACATTAGACAATAGACTACTAATTGTCCAAGTTATGTTGCATGTCATCTTTGTTATTGATTAACAGCTCTATTATTAATAGGATTATTAGATAAAATATCCTAATTATTACAATTTCACTTACCGGAAATATTGTTGGGAAGCTGTTTTATTTTTCAAAATGTAATTAACAAATCTACCGATTTTTTGCATCCATTTCGTCCTGGTTTGTATGTTTATAGGTAATCTAAAAAATATTAAATTTCACTTTGTTTGTCAGTCTGAACATATATTTAAATAAATACTATTATTTAAAAATCATAATATCGATATGAATAATTTCGTATCGAATGCACTCATCCCTTAACCTGAGTGTAAACAAACAATAAGATTGTTATTCACACTACTTGTTTATATAACGCCTAGAAGAGTCTAAAACTTAATCAACAAGAACCAAATACAATTATAAATGATAAAAACAAACCCAAAATGTAAATTTAGACACATATTTGTTATTATTTCGTAAAAACAGTTACTAACCTATGAAAAGTTGTGTTGAGTCCTTTTTGCTTGAACTTGACTTGAATCCTCTAATACAACACTGAGGCACTTTAAAAACTTAACAATTAAACTAATTATCTTACTTAACAAACGAGATTAAACAATGAATAATTCGAAATTCTTTGATTTTGCAGATTTGTTTACTTCGATTGACAGATAACGCCACAGTTTGACATTTCATGGAGTTTTTGTTTTACTAGTCTGTGGTTTCGGATGAGCTAAATAAAATGGCGTCATTTTGGTCTAGGGGTGGTCTCAGTGTGGTTAGTGAACAAAATATTGCCATATTCGAAACAAAGGTATTATTATTTGTCTCTTTCATTAAGGGAAAAGTCAGCTTTGTGTAAAGGAGACAGATAAACGTACATTCCGCGTCGATATTCCTAACATAACTATAATTTGATATATATAGCTACTTTTGTGCGTAATCCTTTATATTCTTTAATCATTGGTCAATCCCAAAGCCAATTCCAAAATGACACCACCACAGACTGACACCACCATAGACGTAGTATCAATAGACTTGACATGCATTTGACATATATAGTCCATCTCACTTAGACTTATGCATAAACCTTAAAAAATGAAAGTGACAAAACACAATATGCGGTCCTTGTCATAGTTTCACATAATTTTGTAGGGGAACACTGCGTGTACCCAAACAAATAAGACGTGCGGTTTGTTATAAACTTGAATTACTGAGTATTTTACGAATATTTGCGGTCAAAAATGTATGTAAAAGAGTGTTGAAACTGATTATAAGACAAAAGGTATGGTATGCTGCTTTATTATTGGCTGTGATAGCCGATCTAAACGATAATATGAAAATATAACATCTCACTGGTAAGTGCATTTTATTTAGTATAATGGTAAAAATAAATGTAGACGTTCATTATTACTAACATCTGCAATTAGTATTTCATAGAATACATTGAAAAATAGGATTATATTTGCATAAAAAATAAAAATGCTTTTTTTTTTTTTACTTTATGTCTGTCCCTTACGGTGGAACTCGAATGTCGAGTCCATTTGATACTACGTCCATGGACACCACCAAAGAATAAATCCACAGACCAAGTAGTACTACAGACCACAGACTATTGAACTTTTTTGCTAGGTCCTAATGGTCCAATATTTTGGTTTGGTCAAATATTTTTTTACACGGTTAGACTGTAGTGGCTTGAGGTATAACTTGTTAGCGGAGAGAACAATGAAACTCGAAGACCAGGTTGATACTGATTTATTGTCAAAACATCCCTATATTTATACAAAAAGTCTTCGGTAGTAAATTTGGGCAGGACCAATGATAGAGCGGGGCCGCAGTCCATCTCCTTCGCACATATAGCGTGCCTGCTCGCACAGTATAAATACGTGCGACTCTGCACTCGCGGAGAGCATTTGCACTGCGGAATTACCCGCGACGGAGAGTTCGTCGCTACGTCATGCTGTCTCCATCTCGCTCACTTGTATAGCGCGCCCGCTCGCACACTATAAAATATGCGCGCCTTCGCCAGCTGACCGTCAGTGCTCTTGAGGACGAGGCTGTCGCTACATCGCGTCGCTCCGTCTCTTTTGCTCGCGCGCCGCTCCTACTCGCACTCTATAAATATGCGCGCAGCCGTGAGCCGGTGAACATTTGCGCTACAATCTCGCCGGGCGATGATCTCGCTGCTCCGTATGCCATGTTCCTACATCACTCCCCCACAAGCGAAGCGCACAACTGGTTTTACCACTCTCCCGTGTCTAGTGACATAGGGCTGATTAGACGTGCTGGAACTAGGGTCCGTGGTCTCATCAAAGCTCCCATTAAAGACGTAAGCTGGCTTGAGTCTGTCCATTGATATTACGGTTATACGGAGTGGTAGCTTGATTTTAAAGAACTTGTCGTGACGTTCAACAACTTCGTAAGGGCCGTCGTAGGGAGGTGTCAGAGGTGGAACTATTTTATCGTTTCGTACAAAAACGTGTGTGCATTTGGCGAGATCTTTATGGACGAAAGGCTCTCGTCCTGTATGACTGGAACCCGATGTGGATCTGAGTGATGCCATGGTATCCATGAGACGGCGAATATAGTCGTTTTCTTCATAATTCGGCTCAACTGGCGGAGTGATGAAGTCTGAAGGCAGGCGTAGTGTTGTTCCGTATGTCATCATGGCTGGGCTAAACTCGCTGTTGGAACGGAGTGCAGTGCGTAGTCCCAAAAGCATGGTAGGAAGTTCATTCGTCCATTGGGTGGTATTGCCGCGAGCCATCAGCGCTGCTTTCATGGTGCGATGCCATCTCTCGATGAGGCCATTGGATTGTGGATGGTAGGCTGTAGTGCGAATACGTGAGATACCGAACCTCTTCATCAGTGAGTTGAACAGTGAAGACTCAAATTGTCGGCCTTGATCGGTGGAAATTCGTGATGGGCATCCAAATCTTGTGATCCAGTTGTCATACAGAGCTTGGGTGACGCTTTCCGCTGTGATATCCACCAATGGAATTGCTTCGGGCCACCTCGTACAGCGGTCGATTATTGTGAGACAGTAGCGACAATTATTAGATAATCGCAGTGGACCCACAATATCGATGTGTATATGTTCGAAGCGTTCTGAGGGTGGAAATTCACCCAATGGAGTTGTTGTGTGGCGATGAATCTTGGCACGCTGACACTCGATACATCCTCGGGCCCAGTTGTTGATGTCTTGATTCATTTTCGGCCAGAAAAATTTTGTGCCTATTTGCTTCCGAGTAGCCCTTACGCCTGGGTGACACAAATCGTGTTGAGCTTTGAATGCCACAAAACGATATCTTGGTGGCAGATATGGTCGAGGTTTGTCGGTAGACATCTCGCATGTGATTGGTCGGCCGACTCCAGACTCGGTGACGTCACTGAACTTCAAATTTGTTTGTTTCTTGAGTTGCTCTAACTCTGGGTCACTGCGTTGGTCATGTGATAGTCTCCCGTAATCGATGGGGGAGGGGCACTGTAGTTCTTCAATGCGCGACAAAGCATCCGCCACGGCGTTTTCCTCGCCTCGCACGTATTCGATATTCGTGCAAAATTGGCTAATGAATTGCAACTGTCTCTCCCTCTTTGGCGTATCAGAGTTGCTCGCCGGTCGGTTGAGTGCGTGGACTAGCGGTTTGTGGTCCGTAAATACGGTTACTTCGCAGCCTTCTATTAGTGGGCGAAAGTGTTTCACCGCGGTGTAAATGGCGAGTAACTCGCGATCGTACACGCTGTAGCGTCTTTGCGTCGCGCTCATCGCCTTGGAGAAATATGCGAGAGGCTTCCATTCATTACGCTCTTTCTGTTGTAATACGGCACCGAGGCTGCAGTCAGATGCGTCTGTCATTATGGCCAGTGGCGCACTGATGATTGGATGCACCAGAGTCGTGGCTTCCAAAATGCTTTGTCGGCACTTTTCGAAAGCTTTATCCGCTTGTATGGTCCATACTATAGGAGTTTTGTCATTGCGTTTTCTATTGTGTAGATATTTATTAAGCTCTGCTTGTAGCTCCGCCTGGTGTGGTAAACAGCTGCGATAAAAATTTATTATACCCAGGAAACGGCGTAACTCGGCGATTGTCTTGGGTTTCGGATAATTAGATATTGCCTTGATGCGTTCTTCCGTTGGTTTGATGCCATCCACTGATACGTTGTACTCCAGAAAATTTATGGTTTCTTTTCCGAATTCACATTTCTCGATTTTTAAAGTAATGCCATTTTTGTCGAGGCGTTCTAGGACTTGCCGTAACAGATCTTTATGGCTCTCTTCGTCCTCAGAATATAGTAGAATGTCGACAAAGCAAAAGCAGTGGTCTATGCCTCGTAGCACCTCATGCATGAATCTCTGGAAAGTTTGGCTAGCGTTGCGTAAGCCAAACGTCATGCATTTAAACTCAAATAAGCCAAACGGGGTTGTTATCGCTGTTTTCTGTGCATCTTCCTTGGCAATGGGGATCCAGTAGTACGCCATTCTTATATCCAGTTTGGAGAATATCTTCATATTGCGCAGTTGGTACGTAAAATCTTGAATTCGAGGTATCGGGTAACGGTCCGGTAGGGTGACTGCGTTAAGCCGTCGGTAGTCGCCGCATACGCGCAGGCCACCGTCCTTTTTCTTCACGACGTGAAGAGGGCTCGCCCACGGGCTCTTGGAGGGTGTGCAAATCCCCATCTCCAGCATTTTGTTGAATTCCTCCTTTGCCGCTTGGTATTTATCAGGCGGTAGAGGGCGTGGCTGGGCGAAAAGTGGGGGGCTTGAAGTTTCGATGTGGTGGATGACATCGTGTTTCGCCGGTTGTTTCAGTGACATTGGTCGGAGAAGCTCAGGGAACTGGATCAGGATGTCGTAATATACTTGGTCGTGGTTAATGATGTGTATGGTGTCCTCGCTGGTATTCACTTCGAAAGCGTCGATCGTTAATTATGTGACTGTGTCGATAAGTTTTTTTCTATGAAGATCGATTAGCAACTTATAGTGACGTAAAAAATCGGCTCCCAAGATAGAGGTTCTGACGTCGGCAATGATGAACGTCCAAGAAAAGCTGCGTCGGAGGCCTAAGTTGAGCTTGAGCGTCTTCTCGCCGTATGTTTTGATTGGTGTATTATTCGCTGCATATAATCGATAGTCGCTTGATGTCTTCATTTTCTTACAGCTGGTAGCTGCTAACACAGATATTTCGGCACCAGTGTCAAAGAGGAAACGTTCTCTGGTGTCGCGATCGTAGACACACAGGCGGTTCGTATTCTTGGGGACATCGACGCCCGCCACCTTCGATGTCTGGTCTAGTTTAAAGACTTCTGCCTTCTGCAACACGGAGATTCGCATCGTCTCGCCTTATCACCGAAGCGGTAATGAAATCGGCATTCCCAAGTGGGGTCGCCGTGTTTTGCGGAAGACTTGCTGCGCTGCCGAGGTCTTGAATGCGAACGATCACGGCGTCTATTTCGTGAGTAGCGCTGCGTTGACCGCCCACGCAACTCAGCAATCTCCAACGTTAACCTCTCCACCTGCTTTGCCAGCTGTTCGAATGGAGTTAGTGTTCCCGAATCGCTTGTTTCCTTCGATACCGCTTGAATGTTTGCCGTGGCAGGTTCCGAATATTCCACCATTTTGTCAGCCATGGCGGCAAGCGTTTCCAGTGTCGACTCGGTGTTGACTGAAAGCACGACGCGTACCTGAGTAGGAAGGTGCTTAAGCCATTCAATTCGCAGTCCTTCATCGTAATCATGCCTCTACCGAGTTCTCGCATTCTGCGCAACAGCTGTGTAGGTTTTTGATCACCCAACTCTAAGCCACTCGTGAGTTTCTGGAAGTTTCTGACGTCCGATTTCTCGTATGCTGCCAACAAGCGGTTCTTCACGGCGTTATATTTGTCAGTTGCGGGTGGATTGTACAGAATATCCGTCAGGTGCTGGAGGTCCGTTGCCTGCAGTTGTTGCAACACGTAGCGAACGAGGACCGTCGCGGCAGTGCGACCTGTCCTCGAACAGTGGCTGGACAGGCGCCACGGTGCGCCGACATATCGGCTGACGCAGGTGCTCACCGGGCACGGCTGCTTCGGTGCGTACCTGTGTCGCATAGCCGGAGCGGAGGAGTCCGCCGTGTGCCACCACTGTGGCAACTGCCGTGAGGACACGGCCCAGCACACGCTGGAGGAGTGCCCAGCCTGGGACGAGGAGCGCAGCGCTCTCATTGCGGTCGTGGGAAGTGACCTTTCGCTGCCGGCCGTGGTCGCCGCCATGGTCGGCAGCCGGAGTTCGTGGCGAGCCATGCTCTCCTTCTGCGAACGTGTCATGTCGCAGAAGGAGAGCGCTGAGCGGGATCGGGAGCAGACCGACGATTATTTTCAGCTTTCAACTATTACCTGAGCTTGCACGACATACGAGAAATATGAAAATAAGGGATCCAACGTAATCCCTATGATATGGATCGATTCGATGACATTGTGATCATTAACATCGAATTAATTCGGTTAAAATAAATTCGTTTCTCGTTGTGTTGTTCTTTCAGTATATATTATAACTAGCTGTCGGACCCGGCTTCGCCCGGGTGCAGATAGCTTTTGAGTCCAGTATTGATTTGGCAACAACATATTATTTCGCGTAATAACTATATTTCCCGTCCCGTTCTAACTTCTATCCGGTTTATCTCCCGTCGCCGTCCCGTCTCATTCAGTCACATGATGAAATTTTAATTATCATTTATTTTCAGTTTTTAGTATTAGCTTTATTGAAAAATTGCTTTATATACAATATTTTGTAAATGTGATATTTATTCGTTGGTGGGAGAAGTGGTGGGCGGCGCCCGACGTGACAGCCTAGTGGTGGCATGCGCGTGAGCTGCGCGCGGGCATTGCAACATTACTTTATTTTTCTAAAATAAAATATTTTTTCCAAAATAAATGTAGCCTAAGTTACTCCTTGTTATATCAGCTACCTGACAAAAAAGTCCCGTCAAAATCGGTCCAGCCATTTCAGAGATTAGCCGGAACAAACAGACAGACAGACAGACAAATTTTTTTTAAATATCACTTTCGGCACAGGTATCGTGTATATAACGATATTTAGTAGGACATTTTTTTTTATTTTCACTCTTAAAACAGACACTTCAATTTTATTTATATGTATAGATTACCTATATACAGGGTATATCAAGACTGCTACCGAAAACGAAGCCGGGTGGTAGTTTAAGCGACTTCAGACACAATGCAACAGAAAAAGTTGCAAAAATAAGCGACAATTTTTTTTTTGAAATTTTTTTCCTATTGCCATATTTTGGTGGTAAATAATTTTTTTCCTAAAATAATAGTGTATACCCTTTAATTTATAAATACTCTAAGATATAAGAGAGTTTAAATTATTATTTTAGCAAAAACTATGGATTTACCACCCAAAAATGACGATATTTAAAAAATCATAAAAAATAATTGTCACGTTTCTATGCGAAAATTTTAGTTGCATTGTGTTTGTAGCCACTAAAACTACCACCCGGCTTCGTTTTCGGTAGCAGTCTTGAGATACCCGGTATACTCTAAGCAGTCTATACATTGTTTTTTCTTTGGACTGGAATAGTTCCTCCATTTGCAGTAGATGTCGCTTATCTCAACATCGCGTAATTATTGTTGTTAAGAAAAAATATGAAGAGAGAAAAACAAAAGTATCTGCATATAATTATTATCCTCAAAAGAAATGTAATAAAAAACAATACAACCGCAAACTCTTATTTTATTTACTTAGGAACCTTTCCTTATCTCTAATTCTGTTTTCCTTAAAGCAATTTCTAAAAGCCGGCTCAGTGAAAGTTCCGGGCTTTGGAAATTACTGGGGGAAATTATTATAATATATAAATTAATAGCAGCGAAACCCGGCGTTGCTCGGGTTAAAATACATCGCATGTTTAATGGTATAAAAATATTTAAAGATCTAATTTCTAAAGTAAATGTTAAACATTTTTATCTTAGATGTTGAGAGATTTATTCAACTATTAAACATACGGTGTATATAGAGTGCATCAAATTAATTAACGAATTAACGATTTGAAATAGTTATAAGAAAAATAAGAAACACTTTAGTAAATGATAAATTTATGTTTTATTTATACAATTATTTACATATTATATTGTACATATTACATATGACAAACACATATTCATATTACATATCATCATATTATGTATTTACACTTTCTATTTTAGTTACATTTTTTTTGTTAATTTCTTTTTATAATACTTGTTTATAAACTATATTTATCGTTTTATTGTCCGGACTGTAAATGAACAAATTTCGAGGTGATCCTACTCGTGAGCATGCGACGTATAATTGGCCGTGTGCAGAGCACGGTTCTTTCAAGTCAACGCCACAGTATTGAATAGTTTGGCCCTGTGCTTTGTTGATAGTCATGCTGTAAGCCAACTTCACCGGAAATTGTAAAAGTTTAAACGTTTAGTAAAGGGCAATCCATTTGAAATTAAAGGTATCCGTGGTGTAAATACTGTCTGTCCTTTTCCTTTACCAGTCATTATACTGGCTTCAATGATGTTCGTTTGTAGCTGTTTAATGTAGAGTCTCGTGCCATTACACAGTTTCGGCGAGTTCAGATTTCGTAATAAAATAATTGGTGAACCAACTTTTAACTTAAGACAGTGTAATGGCATTCCTGGAGGATTTAATGAATTTAATAACCATATAAAACTTAAGTAAAAATGGTTGCCTGTAAAGTCGGTTTTACGGGCGAAGATTTTACGTGACAACGTCTTTTTCTCGGTAGAATATTTATTGATATGAATATAATTAAATTGCACAATAGGAACAAGGAATTGAATGAAAATAAGAATTGCACAAATTTTAACTATAGAAATATATTTTGTTTACTAAAACATTGTACATGTAATGACGAATCTAAGCACTCCATATTTTCACTACAGACACAGCTGACGATACTTTAACCACACGTGTGAACTTGTATTGTGACGCTTTCTTGTTTTTCCAACGCCAAGAACGTTCGAGAAAGACAAAGACAGAGACACAAGCATGCGCCGATTCAATGCGCCTAATTCTCTAGTGCTGCGCGCGCACCGTTACGTTACCGGGCGTTACACTTTTTCATAAGTGACTCCCAGCCGCAACCTAATTTAAGACGTTGTCACGTCAATAAGAAAAATCGTATTTTGCCTGCTCTCGATTGTCGAGCTCGTCAAGACGATTCCTCTGACTCCAAACACGGGGGGTTTACTTTAAGAAATGACGGAGTTATGCCTGGACAAATATTTTAGGGGAGAGAGGGAGGAATTTGGGGATTTGGTTGGGGCCAATCTGTAGAGCTCACCGAGCCGGTTCCAAAGATACCAAACTCGGTGGGTCTACGATCTATATTGGCCGAGATAGGATTGGGGGGGGGGGGGGGGTGAGGTAAATTTTCGGGGTGGGGGTAAGGTAGGGGGGGGAGGAAGGTTTCGTGGGGAGGCTAACTTAAATTAATTTTTTAGGAGGTAAAATATTTTTTTTTGGGGGGGTAATTTTTTGCGTAATTTGGGATTTCTGGCGGGGTCAATTTGTAGCCCTCACCAAGACGGTTCCGAGGATACCAAACTCGGTGGGTCTACGACCTATGTTGGCCGAGATAGGATTGGGGGGTGAGGTAAATTTTCGGGGTGGGGGTAGGGGAGGGGGGGGGGGTAGGTTTCGTGGGGAGGCTAATAGGCACTATTTCGGAATAAGGGTGGGGGAAGGCAGGGGGGGGGCTATGGGACAATTTTGGAAAAAGTGGGTGAAACTGAAAAATAATTCTCTAGTGCTGCGCGCGCACCGTTACGTTACCGGGCGTTACACTTTTTCATAAGTGACTCCCAGCCGCAACCTAATTTAAGACGTTGTCACGTCAAAAATTCAGTAGGGAAATTGACGCTTTCTTCTTCATCAATCATTGTATCAATTGATGTGTAAATTTTCTCTTCTCTCGTAATCTTTTCCTGGATGATGTTGATGTCGTTGACAATGTCGTTTTTCGTGGCTAAAATAATTCGCTCGCGTAACCATTCTGAATTGGTATAATTCTCAGCAATACTTAGATATACTTCATTTATAAGTTTTTCCGGTGTTTCAACTATATTACATAACTCATTAGATAGTGTGATTTGGCCAGTACTTTCGTCGATTGGATAGGTGCCCTCTCCTATTTGTAACAGTTTTTCAGAAAATTCTTGCGCGTTTTCATCTCCTGAAATTCGCGCTCTCATATTTGTTGTTATCTTAATTATTTTTGCGTGTTCCCATATGACCGACTTCTTTATGCAAGCGTTAATTTCATCTGCCGGCGTTGATTTCGGAATGACAGGTAGCGTTTGATGAAAATCGCCTGATAATATTAACAATACACCTCCCATTATATTCGTGTTGTCACGTAAATCTTGAAGTGTTCTATTGAGTGCTTCCAGTGATTTTTTATGGGCCATTGTGCTTTCATCCCATATAATGGCTTTGCACTGTTTCAATATTTGTCCACGTGCTGATGATTTTGTGATGTCACATACCGGGAATTCATAGTCAGCTATATTTAATGGTAATTTTAAACCAGAATACGCTGTTCGTCCACCCTCCATAAGTGTTGCCGCTATCCCAGATGATGCTAGGGCGAGAACGATTTCTTTATTTGCATGGATTTCAGCCAATATTAAATTTATCAAAAATGTTTTCCCGGTGCCGCCAGGTGCGTCTAAAAATATTATACCACCTTGCTGCTTTTTATAATAATCCATTATTATATCATATGCTTGTTTTTGACTCTCAACTAATAATGGCTTGTTGTGTTCGATGTAAAGCTTCAATTCGTCGTTATTATAATTGGTTTCTCTTAAAAATTCACTGTTCATAACATCCAAATGACTTCGTTTAGGAGATTGAACACCTAGTTGTATTAACGTTTGGTTAGACATTGCTAAACATTTATCTTCTATCAATATCAAAGCTTTGTTAAAAATTTCTTCATTAAAACTAATTTCTAAGTCCGGGTTTTGTTGTCGTAATCCATGTCATCAATGTCATCGCTCATATATTCTCGGTATTTTAGCCATAGTCGATTTGGATTAGAAGGATTACATGTAGTTAATATAATTGCGAATAGCTCACGAATTTGAATTGCTGTTGCACTTTGAGCTGCTTCATTCATAGCTAAGTCCCAATGATTATCGTTTTCAAGTAGACCCAATCTTTGACATGCTTCGCGATATGTATCACAAACGTAACCATTGACAGTTTTTAAGTCTTCAAAACACGTTGGGCCACGAATGTTGTGAAGTAATAAACGTAGATAGAAACATTCAGCGTTTTTTGGATGCACTGTGTAGACTCGTCCTATTGTGTTACTCTTAAACACTCCATCATGTCCTTCTACTGGCATTCCACGTTTCCGGGGATTAAATTGTTTACTTGTTGTATTCCATGTATAATAGCTGGGTACTTCTGAGTCAAATAAAGTCTTAGCAAATGGGTCATTCTGACATAGTTCAAAAATGCTGTTAAAGTTGTTCGTGTTGGTGGTTCCGTCGCAACTTTTTGTGCCGTTTCTGTAGTGAAAAATACACGTTGTCCATTTTCTAGGTGGACGGACAAATGAAGAACCGGTGGATCTCGATCGTGTATTGGAAAACTATAAATTCGCCGCTTCATTGGTATTAATGTAACGACCCATTTGATACTGTACTATTTCACCTTGTTGGTTTTCTTTGGTTATCGTAAAGACAGCCATATCACTGCCTTTATTAATATATTTGCATACATATTTTATCGATTTAACAGAACTACAGTATTCAACATTGATATGGGCATTAAACGTTTTAGATAGAAGTGGATTATATGGTTACTACCCATTGATTATTAACTTGAATTTCTTCATTACCTCGTATTTTTATTTTAGCCGTAAATCCACCCTGTTCTGGTGATCGACGTCTATATTTAGGATATCCATCTTCGCCTGTAACTGTTTCGTTCAAAAATGGCTTTGGATAACGTTTCGTACATTTTTCATCTTTCATGCATGGAGAATTCCTATTTAGTTCACCACACGGGCCATGAACCATGTTTTTTACGATTATACTATAAAGATCAGGATCTTCTTCCGGGTTTGGATTTCAGCTTTGATGATATCGTCTATTTGATTTGGTCGAATTTTATTTTGAAGCCAAATTAAGTTGTGAGAATGTGGCAGTCCTCGTTTCTGCCATTCAATTGAATACATCCAGCAGATAACAGCACCAAATATTTGATTTTTCACGAAGGCTTTAATAAAGTTAATTTGTTTTTGACGAAAAACTCGGGCAATAATATCATGACGATCGCTGGCCGTCTGTCCATATTGTAATTCTTCTTTGATTTCCACCCATGAAGGATTATATGTAAATGTTATAAATAAATCTGGTCTGCCGTGTTTTCTGACATAAGTTATCGCATCCTGAGCATATTCTTGCATGTGACGTGGACTTCCAGTAAATGTCGATGGCAAGATGACCAATTTTCCCATGTTATCAACGTTTCCATCATTTATCATTGCATCTCTCAAATGAATGTATTCATCCGAACGCAATTTTCGTTGATTATTATAGCGAATACATTCTAATCTTTCCGTCTCAATTTTGGCATACATGTCTACAATAAACTGCTGAAGTAACTGTCGACAATTTAAAATATGGTTATATTCACCATTTCTAGTCATAATTCGATAAGCATAAAATTGCATAGCTGATACTTTTTTGTTAGTTTCGACACCTGTAGTTGGATCAACTTGTTGAATATTGAAGTATTAACCATCCTCACCTTGCCAAAAAATTAGCGGATACTGTAGCGCATCATAACTACGATGTGTTTCAGCAATACGTTGCAGTTTATCACTTCGGCGTTGAATAATAATATCACGACGACTAAATTCATTATCAACAACTACTACAGCAATTTCGTTCGTTTGAGGTGCATTAAACCTTCGTTCGTGTTGTGGTTCGTGTTGACCGGCTGGTCTTTTATCTGCTCGAATGACGATCTTATAATTATCTGCAGCCATTTGGTCTAGGGAAGTCTTGAACACATTAATTAGTTGATTATGATTATGAAGAAGACATTGTAACTTTTGAATAATATCTCGGTTTAGTCCCTGAAAATGAGAGGAACGTTGATCTGCTTCAAGTTCTTCGTTACCAACAAAGTATATTTGTAGAAATTTTTGAGTTTCATTGGACATCGGCAGAAGTGAGCCTATTCGGTGGAAAATTTGACCTTGAACCTTGAAAATTGGGTTAAAATTTACTTCATGGCATATCAATGATGCTCCAAATGAAGTCATTTGAAAACAACAGTTGTATCGACGTATATTTTGTAGAAAATGATTGGAATCTGGTGTGTTGTTAGTCATATATGTGAGTAATGGTGGTGGTGGTACATCTAATGCTGGTAAATTGACTTTACCACTCGCGCAGCACATACCAGCAGTTTCGCCTTTAAATTTCCGGGCATGACAATACTCGCATATCGTATCCATTTTTCCGATGACGACATCTGAATGTTCACTGTATTGTATTTTGCAATCATAATGGAAAGCCTGAAGTTCTAGACTCTTAATCTTAGATGTAGCAGCTCGTTGTTGACGTAGTGTGGCCATTTTGTCTTTACTTTTGCTCTTTTCCACTTCACGTTGAACAACAGACTGACGATTTCGGATTGATCTTACTCGTAATCGCGTTTCATCGTTAGTGCATGCTCTTTCTTCTTCAGTCTGATTTCCTCTAATTCTGTTCACCCCTTCACGAATATTCGAAAGCCGTTGCTCTCTTTGTTCTTCTGTTTCATGTTGTCGTGCTGCTTTCTTTTTTTTTGAAACCGCTAGAGGTTTCGTAAATATTTTTTTACGTTTTGGCATTGTGCATGTGCAATGAAAAAAAGTTATACATAACAATCAGTCTCTCGACTGAAAAACACGATAGAACTGACGAAAAGTCACTGGAGTTCGCTTTATATACTGTCAAAGATCGAAATTTCTAGAGCCAGAACACTCTAGAATATTCAAATAGTTCGGTCGTTTCCACTTGTCGAAATTACTTGAAATAGATCAATCACTGTTCACTCGTACTCTTATAGATCTTTACTCGACTGAAAACACGATAGAACTGACGAAAAGTCACTGGAGTTTGCTTTATATACTGTCAAAGATCGAAATTTCTAGAGCCAGAACACTCTAGAATATTCAAAATGTTCGGTTCTAGGCTTTTTAGAAGTTTCGAGATCATTCCAGAAAATTTTAGAACGATCTAGCACATTCCGGATGGATTTCAACGGTTCTAGGCTTTTTGGAAGTTTCGAGATCATTCCAGAAAATTTTAGAACGATCTAGAACATT
Organism: Hyles vespertilio; assembly: GCA_009982885.2. NCBI lineage: Eukaryota > Metazoa > Arthropoda > Insecta > Lepidoptera > Sphingidae > Hyles > Hyles vespertilio. Next base: position 15,667,460 of record CM042815.1, on the reverse strand, counting down.
CCGGATCGATTTCAACGGTTCTAGGCTTTTTGGAAGTTTCGAGATCATTCCAGAAAATTTTAGAACGTTCTAGAACATTCTAGATTGATTATATCAGTTGCACACATTCTGGAGCTTTCTAGATCACTCCAGAAATTTTCAGAACTTCCCCTAAGTTCACATAAGTTGGAGAAGGACAGATATATATTTTTTTACATTTTCGCCACCCACAACCACCCACTTCCACCCACCCCGACCAAACTCCCTTATTCACACCTGGAGACCAAGGGGTATTCACCACCCCAACGGGGAATTGATCGGAGTTGTGGATGATAGAGAAAACCGTGGATTTACGTACTAACATTAGCATTATATATATATATATATATTAGATATATATTAGATTAGATATTAGATTATTTTTCATCAAAAATATTTTAATCTGATATCGCAATATTTCTTGTTGCTAGCTCCTATAATATGAAGGCTACGCGATATTCCCACCAAGGTCACACCAACTTTTATAATCAATTGAATTTACTGATAACGTTTAATCGGGTTTTGTCCAATAAATATATGAATAGTGAATTAAATAAAAAAACCTTTTTACCGTATTATTCCTTTTCACTAAATTCAAAGTCAGAATTGAAGATTATGGTCGCCATTTTGAACTTTTTTGTTATTAATCTGATTGGTCTCTAAATCATAAACTAATATCTATCCGAAGTACCCTTTCTTCGAATAACCTACATTCGGAGTCCGAGTCGAAATTTGTGGCCGCCATTTTGAACTTTTTTGTTATTCATTCGATTGGTATCACACTCTCAATCGTACTTTCGATTGTAGAGGAGGCCCGTGCCCTGCAGTGAGACGCATATGGGCTGATACAGACACCGGTAACCGAAATAAGGATTACCTTTATGTTTCAAGCGTCGTCGGCAAAAGTCAAAGCGTCGCCGCGCCGTGCGTCGACTAAACACGACCTCAAGGCCGTCGCCCCGGTTGGTGCATGTTGTAACTTGCACTGATTCGACGCAGACGCGTTCTTTGCGATTTTTTAATTTTGAGACTCTTACTTGATATTTCATTCAGTACGCACGTCGCACGAGAGTGTTGAATTATTTGTTTGGGTTGGAAACGGATTACCTAAATACTTTGAAAATGGACGAAAGCGAAAAAATCATGTTTATGCATATTTTACTTACCAAAGAGAAACAAATGCATCTAAATTTAATGTAGAAGGGTGTAATAAAGTTGACACTAATTACGAAAAAGTGATAGTAATCACCACAAATCCATATCTATTTTAAAATACGATGTCTGTGCCTTGTGGTAATCACATTGTTAATATTTATTATTGTCTGCCCTGATGAACTCCGGCATTTACCGAAATGAGCGCCGAGGCGTGTCCGTCGACGACTACACGTATTCTACGCCCATGCAGAAAGCCGGAAATCCACGAACACAGGTTGCCGGGCAGACCGTATGCCCGAAGTTTAGAAAGAAGACCACGATGCCAGACCCTAACAAACGCCTTGGCTATGTCGAGGCTCACAGCAAGAGCCTCACGCTTGTCAATCGCCTCACCCCAGCGAAGCAGGACAAACGCTAGAAGATCACCCGTCGATCGATATTGACGGAATCGGTATTGTCGGTCACTGATCAACGAGTGATCCTCCAAGTAGCGGACCAATTGATCCGTTCCATGACCTTACACATCACTGAGGTGATAGCGATAGGGCGGTAATTGGTAGGGTCCGACCGATCACCCTTTTTTGGAATCGGCTGCACTTTGGCCTCCCTCCAAGATTCTGGCACAACACCCGTGTGGTAGGACGCTCGGTAGGGGCGAGTCAGTGCAGGAGACAACTTGGTTGCACAAGCTCTTAAAACCACGGCTGGTATCCCATCCCATCCAGACCACTGGCTTTCCGCACATCGAGAGACCGTAACTCACGCCGCACATCACACTGCCTGATGCGAATATCCGCCATTGAGAAACCGCAATCAGGCAGTATGGGCAGCGTCTGGGAACCACGGTATTCGACGCGGGAATTAGCCGCAACGAGATTTGCCAGCAAGGCAGCCTTCTCTTGCAGCTTGTGGGCCAGCAACCCTTCTGGGTACTTCAGCGGTGGCAACGCTGGACGACAGAAGTTAGATTGAAAGGCCCTAGCTAAACTCCAATAAGCACGACTACTAGTTGGGTGATTGGCCAACGCGCGCCCAATCCTACCAGCGCGCTGGGCATCCGACCTAACGTAGGCCTTCTAGCAAGCCTTGGCTGTAGGCTTCTTTGAGGGAACTGATATTGGGATCCTTCATGGTGCGACTCCTGATCCAAGTGCGGTACGCCGCCTGTTTGTCACCGACAGCATCAGCGCATGTACAATTGAACCAGGAGCGTCACGGCCCTTACTGGCGATCTCAAAGGAAGGAATGTAATATTCCATTCCACGTCTGATCTCGTCAGCAATAGCGTTGACACTCGCTGAGGGATCTTTACCCTCAAAGCAGCGCCGCTTCCAAGAGATGAATGCGAAATATTCCCGCATACCATCCCAATCTGCCACGAGTAATGCCAGACCCTCCGCTTAACCTGCACGGAACGTGGTGGTGATGCGAACGGTAATGACGAGCCAAACAGGCAGTTATCGGAAGGGCCCAGAGGCGCACTAACGGTCACACGATACCCGGCTGGGTGACTCGCCAGCAGAAGGTCCAGCAGAGAAGGCGCATGACTTGCCACATCCGGGATCCTGGTGGGCTGGTTCACCAGTTGTGTCAAGTCATGAGTCAGAGCGAATGCATGGGCAGCTCTGCCAGCATGATCAGTCTTGGAGGAGCCCAGCCACAGTTCGTGATGAGCATTGAAATCCCCCCAGGACCACCATTTCGGTCGATGGAAACCGCGCCTGCGCGTCATCAGCCGGCTGGCTAAGATACTTGAACAGCCGAGTCGTCTCATCGTCCCCGTGGTGAGAGCTGTAAAGGCACATGTAGATGCGACTCAGGGAACCAAAATCCACGTGCACCCACAGAACGGAGAAGGAGGGGTCCTCCATGCAGTGCAAACGGCGGCAGCAGGTGTCCGACCGAACACACAAACATACCCCGGCTTTAGGCTTGAAGTTTACTTCAAGCGAATAACCGGGATACAACAGGTAAGAATCATCTGCCGGACAACGAATCTGCGTCTCCGTTAGGAAGAGCAAAGCAGGCCGGGTCGTCTCGAGATGGTGATGGACGGCATTGAGGTTCGTATGGGGTCCGCGGATATTAGTGTACTCCATAGTGAACGCGGTGGTGGGGTTATGCACCGCTGAAGGACCTGCTCTGTTTAATTGCACTGTCATGGTTGAAAGGATGGGATTGGTGAAGAGGCACCGAAGGGCTTAAGTTCGGGCACTAAGAATGGGCACCGGAACGAAAGGGTCGGCAGGAAGCGAACTGATCCGCTGGACGGAAGGGCCCCCGTACCCTCCCGGGATGGGCCGCCGGGACCCTACTTCCGGTCACCAACCGGCACGACCACGACCCACCCAAGATTATGCGCGGCATGGTGAGGCAGCCTCTCGAGGTGGTTAGCCCCTGTACTATACCGCGGGCGGCCAGCGGACAACCGTTTCTACGGGTCTCCCTGACCGGCGGATCAACATTCCTCCCTTCGACAAACGACCGAAAATACCCACACGGTACAACCTCATGCTTGGATTCAAGCCCCTCGAAAAAACCGGAAAACCATGGGCGGATCCCGGAACGCGATCCCCTTATGGAGATCACTATTGCGGCCTTTACGCCTCGTGGACGGTGGTCGCTACCCGGGCGGACACTTAACTCCTACCACCACGAACTGTGTCACTCATTTGGCACTACCCAGGGGTCACGTGTAGGGAATCTAGAGTCAAAACTTGTGGACAGAAGTCGGATCTTCTCACCAAAACCCTCTGATCCGTGCCACAAAAACCGACAACAATCGGATTTGAGGCGAACGCATCTGTGGACGTTAAATACCTACAACAGACGCACAAATCATCTCCTTTATACGTCGGACGCAACCGAATACGACGTCGTGTATAGAAGGCATTAGAAAGACGTAAATGCTCAAGGTCATTTGCTCGGGACGTGGCTTTTCTTATTTTAATGTTTTATAATTTAAAAATATAGGGTTTTTGTACTAAATAATATTATTTATGTGAATTTATGTATCTATCTATTTATTATTATATTATGGGATTAGAAATTATGTCGGACGCGTGTTTAAAACTAATATGTGATTGGGGCCATCGAAATCGCTTAACCTTTGCACCACAAAAAACGTTCCAATTACTTCTGAAAGGAACTTTAAAATCACAACCGCGAATTAAATTTAATAATATTAATGTTAAAAAAAGGAATCGGTTTGTTATCTTTGTTTAATTTTAGAAAGGAATTTTTCCTTTCTTGAACATATTAAGAACGTCGGGGAAAAGTCGAAAAGGAACTTTTTTGCTTTGACAAGAATATCAAAATCAACGTGGGGGCTATCTTTCAATACACTAAAAATCATCTATGGAGCAACTTACTTAGGATGTATCTGTTATGGATCTCCCGTATGGGCTGATAGGGCTACTATCGGTGCTGTGCGAAGAAAACTGCTCCAGAGCCAACGTTTGGCGTTGATATTCTTGTGCAAGGCATATAGAACTGTTAGTACCGAAGCTTTGCCTGTCCTAGCGGGTGTACTTCCAGTCGACCTGGAGGTGCAACTTCGCGCCGCGATGTATTACTCTAATAGAGAGAATATGGATAAAAGTTTTTTCACCGCACGTGAACTTTTAAAAGTTGACAGATTATTTAAACCGGTTTCAGTGGTATATAGCGAACTATTAGATGAATGGCAAAATAGATGGGAGGTATCTTTGAAGGGCCGGCATCTATACCAATTTTTTCCTTGCGTACGTGATCGTTTAACAAAGACATGGCTAGATGTCGATTATTGCGTATCACAATTTCTCACGGCCATGGTAACTTTAAGTCTAAACTATACTCTTTTAAGCTTGTTGCGTCGCCTGCGTGTCCATGTTCAACACCTAATTGCGAGTATGAGCAGTCCGCGCATCATATACTTTGGGAGTGTAGTCTTTGGCATAATGAGCGTAAAACCATGCTAGATAGTATGCAAATATCATCTGGAATTGTATACTACATGGACCTTGTAGAGACTAAAAAGAACTTCCGTGCTTTCCGGCGTTTTTGCCATACCTATTACTGGATTCAAGCATAACAGTTCACATAATAGGTCCCATTTAAATGTAATAATAATTTGATCCGTGGTGCTTCACAGCTGGCTTCTCCGGCTGTGAAAGTCTTTTTGCGAGGTTATTTACCTCTTCAGTTCAATGTTTTGTCACCCGCTTTGCACGGAGGGAAGTGGACAATAATTTATTTCCAACTCCTCCTATTAATTTAACTTTCTGATTAATTTCGTAGCGGGTTAAAGACAAGTGAGACATTCCCGGAGACTCGCCGAGCTTCAATGCTCGGTGTCATTACTTTGCGTGCCACTGTTGATCCTGGCTCACAGGAGTTACAGTTACAGAGTTACAGTTTGGTGGGTGTGAGGGCGGGATAGTCTCAATCTATCTATTTATTAATTAAATTAAATATACTGAGATATAAAAAATTCTTTACTATACAGTATTACCATTACACCAGATCCTTGCCTTTACTCATTTCCTTTTATTTTCAACAAAATTACATCGCAAGTAAAATGAACCGATTCCAGGGATATTGCATAAACAACACGCCAAGTATAATAAATTTGGTATGCAATATGGAAATGAGTAACTATTCTCCAATGCGCTCTCTTTTGCCGTCAAGGTCTTTTTTAGGTTATCGGTATTAAATCGGTTACCGTATATAAGGGTAACCATTATAATTTGCATTGGTTACCGTCATAAGGGTTACCTTAATCTTAAAAGTAACCGAAATTGGTCGATACCGGTACCGTTATCTAAAACCGGTTTCGATCCCTGGTATCAAAAAGCTTATACCCAAATGGAGATGGATTCCGTATAAAACACTGAAGCACAAAAATTTGACCTTCAATGAAGTCGCTGTTGCCTGCTATCCTTTTCTTTAGAGTGAAAATGAATGACCTACAAATCAGGTTCATTCATTGTACCCGCGCAGTTCGAAAATCAATAATAATTATTTTATGCTGAATTTAAACAATAATCTAATGTAATTACTTATCGTGTCCGCTCTTTGTACATACTTCAGGAGTACCTAGTCAGTTTAGTTTGGTTGTTATTACAAAAGTGAAATGAAGTAGAAACAAATAAATCATCGCTAGGCGCAATGCCTTTGGCGGCATTTATCAAAAATGCCTAGGCGATCAGCGCTTCACACTAGTAGAGTGAGTGACCGACAAAACAATTGGTATCTTGTATTTATACAGATATTATTGTAAATGTTTTTGAGGTTTTCGTAAAGTAATAGTTAAAGTTCGTGTTTTAACACTTAGATTATAATCGATTTTTTTTATCAATACCAAAGTATGTTAAACAATATATAGGCACATTGTCAGAATCGTACGGATTATAAATATACATAGGTCTACATTAATTCGTTATTACTAATATTGATAATAACAGTAGATAATATTTAATCGGGGAATGTGCGCCAGTGGCGCAGTGCCGCGGCGTGATGTTGCAACTTTCGTAAACCACGCCCCAAAACGCTGCGAATATTTTTACACGCTTTTTATTAGCTTCACCTGTATGTTTGTATGTTTGTTTGTAACCGACTTCTTTGGGCGCGATTTTGACCCACTTTAAACGGCCAGATTTCGTTCAAATTTTGCACACTTGTCAAAGACCGATGACAATACAATAATTCGATTAAAATATATAATTATCCTGATTAGATTCGCCAGGATTCATTATTCTTATAATTGATGACCATTGCTACTGACCACTAGGTGGCGTATAGATGAACATAATTTGCTACTGACTAATAGATGGCGTGATCACGTCAATAATGCATGTTTGCACTATTCATCGCTAGATGGTGTTAACATTGTATTCTTCAAGTGTCAAATGTTACTACTGACCAACAGATGGCGTTATTGATTGGAAATACAGCTGTAGATGGATGTTTTTAGTCAAGACAATTAAATAATAGTTAAAAAAACTAAAATACACGCTTTAATAAGATATACAACTAAAAAAGTAAAAATAATTGATACTGAATTTAAGATAAGTAAATGGAGTAAAATACATATATTTTATTGTTACAAAGCGTGGGGTGCAGGATGATAAGTAATTGTTGTAAACACCCCACGCTTTGTAACAATAAAATATATGTATTTTACTCCATTTACTTATCTTAAATTCAGTATCAATTATTTTTACTTTTTTAGTTGTATATCTTATTAAAGCGTGTATTTTAGTTTTTTTTAACTATTATTTTTCGAGGTAGGCTCTTAACAAAACATAGATTCTTATGACACTAAAGTTTATTCAAAATGACCTCCGTGATTTTGAATACAGGCCTTCAATCTGCGTGGCCAGTTGTCTATCGCAGCACAAACGAGGTCCATGTCAATATCGGCGGCTGCCTAAAGGTGAAAACACATTGTAGGTTTTCGTCTTACGCATAGAGTAAAGAAGCGGCCATAAATACTAGAGCAACGCGTCTTACAGCGATCTGAACAATGGATTCTTTTGTTGTGTGCACATTATAGGTCATACGCTTAAGACGTGACCACAGACTACATAGAAAGAACCTTGTACGTTCCATTGTCCTGATTGGTCAATTGGCCCCGTACTTACCGCTCTTTACTCTATGCGTATGACGAAAACCTATAATGTGTTTTGAGCTTTAATCAAGGATGTCTTGAGTGACTCCAAATTCGGATGAGGCTTTGAGCACGCCTTTTCCTGCAAGTGTTGCCATATCTTGTAATCTAACGGATTCAAATCTGGACTGGAGGAGGGCCAATCTTCGTGCCGGATGAAGTCGATTTCACGCGCCGCCAGCCAGTCTTGTGTGCTCTTCGCTCTATGAGCTGGCGCCGAATCTTGTTGGAATACCCAGTGCCTGTTATTGAACATGGTATGAGAAACAGGTTCCACAAGGTTCGTCAGGACTGTATTTTGATACACAACTGCATTCGTTTTTACACCTTTCTCACAAAAATGTACCTCTGTTAAGCCCCAATAAGAAACTCCCAACCATACCATGAGTGAGGATGGAAAATGACCTCGTTGGACACGCGGAATGCGGTTGCTCGCTTCTTCACTACTGTGTGCGTACACCTTATCATTTTGTTTGTTGTAGCTCTCTTCTAAGGTAAAAAATTTTTCATCTGAAAAAAGAATTTCCCGATATTTTTTTCCCGCGTACCGCTTCAACAAAGCGCGGCATCTCTTCAGTCTCAGGTCCATTACACGAGCATTCAAACGATGTCCTGGTTTTCTTCGATATGCCCGAAACCCTAAGTCTTCATTTAACACCCTTTTCACCGTGGTTCTGCTTAACCCCATCTGAAGGACCAACAGTTTCTGCTTACGTTTGGGATTTCTTTGAATTCGCGCCTTCACAGCTTTTATCACTGCTGGAGTCCTAACAGACCGAGGGCGACCACTTCTGGATCTGTCATCTACACTAGAGTCTTCATTGTATCGTTTGACGGTACGATAAATGAATCTTTTGGTTATATTCATTGACTTATATTCTACCGATAGACGAGGCGCGTCATAGAAACTATTTGTCCCGTATTTGTCAAAAGCTCAGTAGCGACATCTAGTACGTTTACTTGAATATTACAAATTATGATCAAAGATTATTAGACAGACAAGACAGTTCATGTCAATAATAGCTTTGCCTAAGATACTGCCTAAGTATAAATACCGTCATAGCAATAATATATTTGCAGTGTTTTTTTTTTTATTTACGTGAATAATTAATGGAAATGATGTAAATGAAATTAAATACTCTTACAAGTGTACAAGTCTGTCAAGCAGTCAATCAGTGTACAATCAGTCTGACATTTATTATAATAACATTTATGAATTTTTAACAAGCTGATACAAAAATGACTACCGCATTTGGAATATCTGAAATCTTCGTGTCGAAAATGAATTGAACAAATATAGGTATGTTCTAATGGCAGCCACTTATATCCATTCCAATAATTCTGGACAAATATTATAGAGATCTCCTTTTTTCGTAACCGACGCGGAAGAATATAAAAAATTTTTAAATGATATTAGTCTTCAATAACAATGGGTTCGAATAGTCTATTAAGTAATTCATATTAAGAAATAGGGTCTAAATACTATCCACTGTTTCAAATCATACAGAAAACACACATATTTTGAGTTATTAATTAACAACATGTGATTAAAATAAAATACTGAAATCATTGACTTATATTCTACCGATAGACGAGGCGCGTCATAGAAACTATTTGTCCCGTATTTGTCAAAAGCTCAGTGGCGACATCTACGACGTTTACTTTAATATTACAAATTACGATCAAAGATTATTAGACAGACAAGACAGTTCATGTCAATAATAGCTTTTCCTAAGATACTGCCTAAGTATCAATACCGTCATAGCAATAATATTTTTTGTAATGTTTTTTATTTATTTACGTGAATCATGGAAATGATGTAAATGAAATTAAATACTCTTACAAGTGTATACGTCTGACAATCAGTCAATCAGTGTACAATCAGTCTGACATTTATTATAATAACATTTATGAATTTTTAACAAGCTGATAAACTTTTTTCGAGACTACTAGACAGAAGGAATGGTATAACAGAAGTTTTCAAAAATGACCAACGCATTTGGAATATCTGAAATCATCGTGTCGAAAATGAATTGAACAAATATAGGTATGTTCTCATGGTAGCCACTTATATCCGTTCCAATAATTCGTAAGAATATAAAACATTTTTTAATGATATTAGTCTTCAATAGCAATCAATGGATTCGAATAGTCCATTAAGTAATTCATATTAAGAAATGGGGTCTAAATACTAGCCACTGTTTCAAAACATACATACAACACACATATTTTGAGTTACTAATTAACAACATATGATTAAAATAAAATACTGAAATCAATTTGCAACTACATTCTTCCTACATATTTGTATTTGTAATGTATTCGAATAGTTTATGCCTATTTGGTCGACTGATATGAGTGTCCCTTGAATAATCTATATCTTATATAGTTCGTCTCTCTCACTCGACGGGCAATTTTTATGCGCGGAAATGAGACATACGATTAAGGAGCTCACCTTGTATTTTAACGAGCTCTAAAATATATTTAATCCAATAATAAATAAAAGATTTGTATTATCGGCATTATTCTACAATATTATATCACTTACGTTGTATTCTATAATTATATTGTAACTTCAGAAAATTTCGCTGTCGGTTTGACGGGGTAGTCAAAATAAATTACTTATAAATACAAACAAGGAAGCATACTATTGCGCGGCCGTCACGCGGCAGACTGATTCGTGTGCGGTGCATGCACCGCACTCGGGTGGGACACGTTTGTTACAAAGAACGTCTTACGGTCTTATCTAGTGTAACATTGATATCGATGACTGAAATCAATTTGCAACTACATTCTTCCTACATATTTGTATTTGTAATGTATTCGAATAGTTTATGCCTATTTGGTCCACTGATATGAATGTCCCTTGAATAATCTATATCTTATATAGTTCGTCTCTCTCACTCGACCGGCAATTTTTATGCGCGGAAATGAGATATACGATTAAGGAGCTCACCTTGTATTTTAACGAGCTCTAAAATATATTTAATCCATTAATAAATAAAAGATCTGTATTATCGGCATTATTCTGAAATATTATATCACTTACGTTGTATTCTTTAATTATATTGTAACTTCAGAAAATGTCGCTGTCGCACTGTGATTCGCCTAGAACAAGCTAGCTGGACAAAAGTCACTTCCAAGAATCAACTAATTAGTGGTCACATATTGTAAACAACACTCCCAATGTCATAAAAACAAGTAGAAATGGTGAATAACATTTCACAGGGACGAGTCATTGACTAGCGAAGGTAAGTAATGTAATATTTGCATTAAGTTAATTTGAGTAGTTGCATTTTTGCAGTGCTTTAGATAACATCTCATTCAATTTGTGTGATATATAACCGTGATTTTTCTGATGGATACTACTGTCGAGGGTCAGTGCTTTTATATTTTACCACCCATAAGATTCTAATATGAGAAACTTTGGTCTATTACGACTTGGAATATATTATTGAAAAATACTATTTTTTTGTCAAGTTCCGAAATTTTAATCGTATTTATCTTTTTGTATCCACATGTATCCAGTCCAATTTTTTTACAGTATATAGTAGTGATACTCACCTTTAAAACGAGATATAATTTTTCACCGCATTCCCGCACTAAAGGATTTTATTTCATTTTTCAAAATGTGTCTTCTCCATTTCGAACAGTGAATTTTTTGAAGAATGACGAAAACATTCCAATGAAGAGCGGAATGTTCGTTTATTGGAACATATAAGTCTTAAATTTGGTGTTAGTGATAAAACCAGTGATTCGCTAAGGGTTATTAAACAGAAAGTATCTAGTATGTCGTCAAAATTAACTGAAAAATGGGTCATCACCGTCATCGGTTTTTAATTAATAATAAAGATTGCTTAGAAGGAGACAACATAAGTTTTACCATTTCTGTGTGTCGACCTTGCTCATCCAGGTCATCAGAGGAGAGTAGGCTTCAAGGTCATATTTATTTAATTAAAAAATCGATATTTTGTTACGACTTTATCTTCGGGTTATGAAATAAATATAAATATACTTGAAAATTTTTGTTCAGAGACTAGGGCCCTCTATCTAAGTTTGTATTCGTGGTACTATATGCCTGTCACTGTGCATAAAATTCTTGTGCATAGTACAGATGTTGTTAAATCTTGTATTGTGCCCAATAGGGCAAGTATCCGAAGAAGCTCAAGAGGCTCGAAATAAAGACTATCGTAGATTTTGGGAACATCATACCAGGAAACAGTCACGTATTGCCACGAATACAGATTTATTGAATATGCTTTTAATAACATCAGATCCTGTAATTAATTCACTCAGAGAACTACCCAAAAAGAAAAAAGACTGTTTACCATCAGAAGTGCTAAATTTGGTAGTGCCGCCTTCAATGCCAATACCTCGGGCATCAAGTAGTCTAACGCCATGTGACGTTGATGATTACTTGGTACCTGACTCGTCTGATTGTGAGAGTGATAATTCATCTGGTCAGGATTTCATTTATTTATTTTATTATTTTATTTTTAACACTGCATACAATTTATGTATAGGTGAACTTACTTTATCTATTAGTATATAATTTAAAATGTTATTAAATAATTTTATATTTTCTTTTACTACTAAGTCGTATTATCTACATATGCTTTTATTTTGCTTTTTATTAAATATTAAAATAAATTAATATATAATAAAATTCTATGCTGCCATTTTTATATTTAAGTTTTTCATCGATTGTAATTTGTGTTTTAATTACTATTATCCTAAAAGCCTCCTCTCCATTCCTAACCAGAACCACGCGTGCTGGCTTGCGAAGCCATGGCTTGACTGTCCACACCATCCCTCCTTCCTATAATCCTGGGTCAGTGTGAAGAGGCATCTTAGCAGGCCGATGCCAGTAGACACTCTGCCTGGGTGGTATTTGCACTCACCATCAGGCGCAATGGAGCAACTTCGCCGGGCCAGAATAAAAAAAAAAAACTTTAAAAAACACATTTCTCCTTTAAAATATTACTGTACATAGCCAAAACAACCAACATACGCACTCAAATGTTTTTGTCCAGCTAGCTTGTTCTAGACGAATCACTGTGTGTCGGTTTGACGGGGAAAAGTCAAAATAAATTACTTATAAACAAAGAGGCGTACTATTGCGCGGCCGTCACGCGGCAGACTGATTCGTGTGCGGTGCATGCACCGCACTTAGGTGGGCCACGTTTGTTACAAAGAACGTCTTATCTAGTGTAACATTGATATCGATGGTTATATTCAAATTTTTCAATATGTCAATTTGAATTGGCGCGTAACCGCAACGATGCAACGCAATAACTGCAACACGGTCTTCTTTAAGTGTCCACTCCATATTTAAAAATGAGTAAAATTCTAAAAAGTATACATTTTTATTTTCATGAACAATTCGAAATTCGAATTCAATAAACTTTTTTGTGGCCAGCATTCTAAAAGAAAAGTTTTTACTGTGTGACAATTCACAATATTTTTTTTTACTTTTTTTAAGACATCTTTTTTTATGTCGACTAAAAAGGGACTATAACATAGTGAAATTAATATTATTTCCATTGTTACGCAGTCTCGCATATGGCATGACGCACAATCACTCATTACGTGTGGCTAGGAAAGAGGCAGACAGGCTGGAAAATAATTTAAAACGAGTATTTTTCGAATCCGTTTATTACTTAATAATTATTATTTTCAGCTTTTATAAATATTTTATTACAACTGACGCAAGCGCTTGCATTCATTAATTAATAGAGCGCAGTAGTTACATAGGTTAAAAATCTATCAATTACCGAATGCTGGGAAAAGAGTTAAGCTGAAAGCACATTATAGTACTTAGAGTAATTACCTCTAGAGAGATTCATGTTGTAACCGCACATGACTCATCAATAGTTTTTTGACACATTTTTTGGTGTTACCACGTAATTCATCTTTCCCAACTTATAATAAAATTACACATGATTTAAAGTAACGGTAAGTGTAAATCATAAATTATTTATTATTATTATTACTAGCCTATACTGTCCCACTGCAGGGCAAATGCCTCGCATCGAACAGCAATGTAAATGCACTGTTGTGTTCCGGTTTGAAGGACATTGTAGCTATGGTAACTATTAAAGCTGACTTCTATGTCTTAGGATGGCGAGCGTAGTAGAGTATCGCTTACCATATGAACGGTATGCTCGTCTCGTCACTAAAAAAAGAACGATATTTAATTTCTATGCTAGTACTTGTTGCTTAATCGCGTAAGAAAGAAAGTACTCGCAAAAGGATCATATGCAGATTTATTACGTGCTGAACATAAAGGAAAACTGTATATTAAGAAATTAGCCAGCAATGTACGCCGTTGCTTTTAGTGACATAGAGGTACTATCATGGATCCTAGTTGATTTATGATAGTGTTTTTATAGCAATTAATGGCGAGACGACCATGCCGTTCACCTGATAGTAAGCGATACGGCAGCTCATGAATAGCAGCATAACTAAGCAATGCTTGCCGCTTGGTATTCCACTGCACTCGCCATCCTGAGACACAAAATGTTAAGTTTCATTGTGCTTCCAGACATACCCGGTCTCAAGATAAGACTGAATTTTAGCTGAATTATTATGTTATCAGATTTTTAATTATTAAGACTGAAATTCCCAGTTTATTCTTCTTGGACCAAAAGTTGGATTTACGCCACTATTCCCTCACTCTTTTTTCGCCAAAAACTGTATAAACCCAAAGAGATTGAAAAGACTAACGGTATCTATTTCCATTTATGTACAAAACGTATAAATTATGTGTTATATTGGCTGGTTCTAATGCCACGCTGACAATTGGTGCTGATAGGCCAATATGTGTGGTCGATAATAATTTTTTAGAGTAATGCCGACTATAGTGTACTCATGACGCCGCCCGTTCAGCGCCGAAAATATTTGACTCTGAGCCCTACGCACCGCAACATAATATATACACAACATTGCACATGGAATCCAGCTATAAGGGACAAATGTGATCAAAAAAACAAATATTATTTAATATCAGATATGACTCCAGTATAAGCAGTTTTAAATTAATATTTCAGTAATATTTTTTTTATTATTATTATTTATGGCCGCTTCTTTACTCTATGCGTAAGACGAAAACCTATAATGTGTTTTCAGCTTTAAGGTGAAATCATACTATAGTATTCCGTCTTAGACATAGAGTATAGAAGCGGCCATAAATACTAGAGAAACGCGTCTTAGAGCGATCTGAACAATAGATTATTTTACTGTGTGCACATTATCAGTCATACACTTAAGACGTGACCTTGTATGTTCCATTGTACTGATTGGCCAGTTGGCTGCTTACTTACTTATGTTTAAGACGGAATACTATAGTATGATTTCACCTTTAGAAGTAGGTAGGTAGGTAGGATATATTTGCGATAAGACTCTTCATACCCACATAAACACTTCGTTTTTTTATTAAGGTAGAACTACGGAAACAAGACCATATTTAAAGCTTGCGTCTACTGATAACTTCACAGTTTTCAATTATAAGCTCAATTAACTTTATATTTTGAGCATTTGATGATAAAACAGCCTCCGAAGATTTTTTATCCATTTGTATCAGCAGAGTTTGGAGAACTAATATTGTCGTAGAGAGCGAGGGATTTGCTGGTATTGATGAATCCAGCACCTGTAAATGGTATGGATTAAGTGTTCGGTAATTTAAACCTAAATTGCTCATGAAATCAAAAGCTTTGAAGCCTTTATTAGTACACAGGTGTCCTAGAATTCATGAGAATGACCACAGTGACTATTTTACTGTTAGTATATTATGAATTACTGGATTGTGTGGGAGTTAAGAGGCTTCTGGTGAGGAACGGTTCGCGACCGGGCCCTCGTTGCAAAATAAAGATTAACTTTGTTACTTACTGTATTCTGTAAACGCTTGTACAATTGTGGCGGCACTGTGACTATCCATTCGGGTTGATTAGTAGAGCATTCAAGACTACGCTTCAATCTTTGTATTGTTATAGCCAATATTGATGTCAAAAGTAATTCTGGCTTCTGAATTGAATTAATTATATTTTCAGCCAATACATCAAATCCTAAATGGTACAACGCAATCACCTGCCAAAACAAAAAAATGATTTTATTATTTCGTGTTGTATTCGAGACTTATATTATTACTATTGTAGAATAATTTGACGCTTACCTGCTGGCGTATAATGAAATCATCGTCAATGCCCCATAATTCTCCTAATGTAGTAATCTTTTCTATCCAAATTCCACATTCCGCGCAATCGTAGCTTTTGTATGGTTCATTTGTATCTGACGTACTGATTGTTTCAACGGCGGCGCGAATAAGTTTTGTCAAAAATTTCATCCTATGGTTTTTTACCTTTTCGCATGCTTTCATGTTTACTTCTCTACTCATGATATTTCCCGCAAGTGCTTCCAATATGTATTGATAATCGATGTCGTAAAGTGTGTCCAGTGGTTTCAGAAATTTCATGTTGAAATGGCATTGTAAATACATAGTGCTGGATATTTGGTAGTTGAGGTTCAATATATTTTCGTCCACATATTTGGTTTGCTGTGCGACTTCCACGAGGGACGGCATACTTTCGTCCCAAATCTTTTCAAACTGTATTGTATTTTTTTTATGGTTGTCTGTATTCACGGAATATTTTTGAAAATTGCTAAGGTACTTTGTTGTTATAGACAAAAATTGCAACATTGTATGATTGTCAAAACCCACTTCCTGCAAGGATAAAGGACCTTTCGGCAATTTTCCAACTTTATTAACTAAGCGACACGTGAGTTCAAAAATATGTTTGATGTAAGTCGACCATATAATGGAAAATAAACCGAGCCGTATAAAATAATCGGATATAGTTGTCAAACAATGAATCACAGCTTCTAGGAGAACAGTATTCTGCATACACTTCTGCCATGCCATTGCGTATTCCCAACACATGTTCGCAATTATATAGTCGGCTATTGTGCTCAGTGGAAATTGTCGTCGTAACAAGGATAGCCACTTGAAGATTCTGGGATTTTCATCGACTGATTCACGATTATTTTCAATAAAAACAAAGGCGGGATCGCTATCATCTTTCTCGGTGGAAATATTTGGATCTTCTTTAGAAGCTCGTATTTCCATCAACTCGTTAGCAACTATAGCTTCAGGTGATACGCCCATCCCACAAAGCCATTTTGCTATTAGTTCAGTGACGGACCCTTTGCCTCTCGTATATATATATTTAAGATTAATGTTGTAGTCGGTGACTTGTAACTTCGGTAAAGGTGTGCCTTTAAAAGTATCTTTAAACATTAAAATGATGCTAAGTATAGATATATCTTCAAGTTTTCCTATGAGAATGCCCCATTTAGCATTCTCTTTGGTGACAGACTCCCAAACCTCTTCTTCACATTCTAAATTGTTGATTTCAAATACTTTACCAACGGCTTTACAAGCCATAGCAACTATCATACTCCTCAGTGGGCAAGGCATATCTACTAACATGTTTCTTATGTTTTCCCACCAAGGCGATACCTCGTTGTAAACTATGTTAGCAGCTTCATGTGAACAACTGCAAACGTAATACAACGCAACGATTAATTTTTCAATTAATTCAATATTTATTTCTTCCATGGACATGTTCATTAACTGCATTATCAAAAGTTTAACTATTTCTTTTGGGTCTATGTTGCATTCGTTGACATAACATGTAAGCATTTTTAAATCTTTCAATTTGAAAATAGATTTGAAAGTAATAGAGGCCAAATTGTTTAATTTTTCTGGTGATGTATCAGGTTTTAGACAAATGTGTTGGAATTTTGCATCCAACATGAAACAAGAGACAAATTCCTTGTAAGTACTGACGCTGGAATCAGCAAACTTCACTCTTGTTTGTTGTTGTTCTTTGTATTGACTCTCTTGAGCCAAAGCTAACATCCTTTCCAAAATGCAACTATCATCTTCCAACAGATGAAAAAGAGACATGTCATCTTTATCACTGGCTACTTGTCGCGTCGGTTTTTCACTTTCCACATTGTCATTTATTTTTACGGGTACTTTTAAAAACATTTGCAACGTACTCATTAAATCCTGCATGTGTTCGTTACACTCATTGTTTATTAATTGATAAAATAAAGTTATTAATCCCAGATTACCAAAATAATGTTTAACCTCTTGTTCTTGGACACTTAAATTTTCATCACCTATACTATCCCAAAACATTTTTAGGCAAGACATAGCAATTTTAGGCGATGAATTATAATTTTTGATCAGTATATCTATAAAATGTTTCCGCAATTCTAAAGTTTTTATTAGAGACGCTTTTTCCAATAGTTCATTTTCATAGTCATCAGATGCAACAGATTTTTTGATAAACTCTCGCAGTTCTCTGAGCGTATGCAAGTCTTTTGATCTTTCAGAATGTTCTCCGTCTAATGCATAGAAAAATGGAATATTAAATTTTTTTAGTTTACCATCTGGGTCCAACAAAATACACTGAAATTCTGGTAAATTCAGTTTTTTATAAGTATAATTTTTCTCCGCTCCAACTAATCCGCATGTGTTATAGATGAGGATACCGTTCTTAGTTGCAGTAAACACAGCGACTCTATTTCCTGTTTGCATCAATCTTATATCAATTAGCCCCTTTTTGGGATTATATATCACCAAAATATAGCCCTTTTGATTTCTTTGATAACTGACAGTTGCGGTTTCTTGTGATCAACTTCAAATAACTGAAATGTTATTTTAAAGTTTTATTAGTTATACATTATGGGATTTTTTAGTTTAATTTTATTCACAATAGTAATCGCAAAGATTAACTCATATAATTTCAAAACAGTTTATCAATTTTAATAAATTATAGTAATGTATAATAATTATTATGTATAGGTAAATATATTTTGAAGGAGATGGCCAAGACTGATCTTTAGTTAGGGAGAGTAAGAATTTGGCAATAACATCTAGTTCCTTACTTTGGAGGCGATGTAGAGGTGTCATTAGAGCCGCTCTCTTACATCATTCACCTCCGAAGCGGACGACACAGTGCGTGGTCTAGTATCTGTTTCTTAGTTATACTGTCTTCATTGGAGACATGTGTGCCCCATAATTAAAGACAGTTCGGAGTAGAAATGATTTTTAGTCCCGGCGGTTACGTGGATCAAAATTAGAGTGCTTTCCCGCCTTGCAAAATAGTTCTTCGCATAGCGCTTGTTATGTATATCGAGGAGTTTTAACAAAGGAGGATTTGTTCAGAACCCCGTCAAGCCGCAATATTTACAAGAGTGTCAGAATGCAGGGCCAGGAACATCGTTATACCCAAGGAATAGAAAAAACAAGTGGAAGTGACACTAACTTGAATTTGTAAAGCTGAAAACACATTGTAGGTTTTCGTCTTACGCATAGAGTAAAGAGTACAAAACTATGGTAAAGAGCGCGACTGATATGGGTCGCACGGGTCGTCAGAGGGCCCACGTACGTTTTTATTTCTTTTATTTCCATTGACAAAGGACAGTTTTCTCTTCTGCCAATGACTAAGCTTTTAGGGATGGAAGAGTCGACTTTAATGTACTCTATATCTCATCTCTGCATAAACAAATAAATACTATTTTTTTTCAAATGAAATCAATCCTAGTTGGCGCTTATTATAAGAGTTCTAAGTCTGTGATAACCTGTGGTATTATCACATCCGAGTTTGCAAGGGTTTTATTGTCAAAATCAATGATTCAATTAATATTAAATCACACATCAATCAATTATATAATACTTTGATTGATTATATTCTGTACGCAAACATAGATTACACATTGAGAATAAATTTATTGTGGAAAAATGTTAAGCAACAATGCCGTGTACACATATTAGAAATACTTATGTATAAAATGTGTGAATTCCAAAGTAGGGAAGATCGTGTTTCGAGCACACGTCTTGATATTACTACTATCAGTGTCAGTTTAAAAGAAAACAAAAAAGAGACTACCTGAAGACAAATAACAAGATAAACTTTTTTCCTATTATAATTCCTAAAACAGCGCGTGTACTTTGAAATTTTAACATCAATAACTTAATATTTGATTCTATAAAAAAATACTCGGTTATCTTTAGTTCAGTACCTATTTGTTCCCATACTTCTTACTTTAAGTGAGCATATTTGTATTCTTTGCATTTAACATTATATAATTTCTCAATTACGCACATACTCTAATCGTTTTTCTTTCATTTTTTAAATGAACACACAGACGAACTTTTGGCTAATTACTGATAATTAAATAAATAAATACACCCAACAGTCACATACATAGTCCTGACCCCACATTAAGATCAATTAAGTGTTGTGTCGTGGGTATCGGGAACTACGACAGACTTTTCGGTCTCACAAACACCCAGACCCAACTTGTGGGCCTCACAAATATTTGTCTCGGTGCGGGGATCGAACCCGCGACCTCTCGTTTCACGGGCGGCGTCTAACCAACTGCGTCACGGAGGCTGTCAATTACGTCCAGTCTAGTATTTACAAACAACTGGTCAAAGAACTGCGGTGTTTATTTGTATTAAGTCAAGTTAGATTCCCAGCAACACCTCATGTAAATAATTAGAAA
The DNA here is from genome assembly GCA_009982885.2 of Hyles vespertilio. NCBI lineage: Eukaryota > Metazoa > Arthropoda > Insecta > Lepidoptera > Sphingidae > Hyles > Hyles vespertilio. The sequence continues at coordinate 15,647,062 of CM042815.1, read as the reverse complement.
TGTCCAAATTGTATTCAACAATTTTAATTTGTATGCAGATTGAATGAAGAGAATTATACCTTGTATGTATTATAAATTCTAATTTAATTGTAAGTTTTAAGAAATGGTCTACTAGTTTGGCTTAAAAAGGTAGCCATATTTACAAAACCTATTTTTGTGTAAACTCAAGTTTGTCCACAATCGCAAATCGCCCAAAAGCGCTGTGGTGCACGGAGAATTTTTTTTTCTCTCTTCAAATTTCATTACATTGGACATTATTATCATTACTACTATTGGACTACTAGTATAAATGTACATTGTATAAATTATGAAAGAATATTTTAATGAGCGTTGAAGATATTTTTTACTTTCATTTCTAGTTCCTAATTTCACCACTTGTCAATTTATGTTAGTTGCGCTGTATGTCTCAGACGTTTTTGTTTTTGAAGGTCATGCCCTCGAATTTCGACCGACAGTGTGCACACAACAAAAGAATCCATTGTTCAGATCGCTGTAAGACGCGTTGCTCTAGTATTTATGGCCGCTTCTTTACTCTATGCGTAAGACGAAAACCTACAATGTGTTTTCAGCTTAACGTCTTATCCATGATTAGAGATGTGACGTTTTCAATAGTTTATCGAATGTCGAATCTTTCAATAAATAATAGCAATCTTTATATGTGTTTTCATCCAGCAAAAAGCATACTGTTTAATACTTTTAGAATTTGAAAATATATTTAGGTAAAATAATTATAAAAATATATTTTATCCTCTCGCTCACCTCATTTGCTGTGCCGAAAATATACTCCTTAGTCTGTGCGACAACACATCAATAAATTTTTTCGGATGTTTCTGGGTAGCAGTGATAACTTACCATCAGGTGACCTATTTGTTTGTTTACTATAGGCCGACCGTTTAACTCGCGTATCGCCTGCGCGGTAAGAAGGGAGCGGGGGCGGGTAACGCTACACACGGAGTCAATAATCCAAAGATTTGTCTCGAGATAGACATTGTTGGTAAAGAATAAAATAATAGGTATATTTTTTTAAGTATTTATTTTTAAGTTTTACAAATATTTTATTAATAGCTTCTTAGGTACAAAATCATAAAAACAATAATTAACTTCGTTTAAGAAATATTTAACCACAGATAAAAGTTATAGGACTATTCATCACTAATATCCATATCGCTTGAATCATCATCACTGTCTGTGTAGCTTGAGAAGTCAGAATCTTGCAAATTAATAATAAATCGGTCCATCTCCATCGGTCCATGTCCATCGGTCATCAACAATACGATCGTGCAGACAATATTCATTTTCAATAGTTTGTACATGTTTATCGCAGTTAACCCATTTTTCTACAGAGAATTCGGCAAATAACTGTTCCAGTGTATTTTTCTTTTTGTCTAAATTAGAATCAATTTCAATTTTTGCGAGCTGTCCTTTGATATCCCCCCAAACCAATTCGATTGGGTTCAAGTCTGGGTGACATGGAGGCAGTCGTAAGACTTCATGACCTGCCGCCTTTAAAATTTCATCTATTTTGTAAATATTTTCTGTCGCGTGTTGTTTAATTGAATTCAATAAATCACATTTTCTTAAAGACGTATCAAATTCAACATTGTGTCTTTGCAGCCAGGTCTGCATGATGGCTTTTGTGGATGTCATTGTAGGCTTTTTGTCCTCTTGTACCGAGTGGTATGCGGCATTATCCATAACAATAACTGACCTTGGCGGTAAATTTGGCAATAGCTTTTCTCTAGTTCATTTGCTGAAGTTTACAAAATTCATATCGCTATGATAATCTCCGGTTTTGCTTTTGGATTTAAAAATTAAAAGAGCTCCATCGATAAATCCGGCTTGTCCACCAGCATGTACAATAATTAAACGTGGCCCTTTGCCAATATGCGACAGCACCCCTCATTCTTCATTGGATTGCCAACACGCCGGTACATTTAATGACGAATTGACATATGTTTCATCGAGGTAAACAATGTTTCTTTGATCTCTTCTGTGCTTCTTTATCGCATTAAGATAACGCCACCGCCACGATACGATGTTTGGTTGTTCAATCAGTAATTTTCTTTTTGATTGACATTTCTTAAATCGAAAGCCAAGTTTATGAATCAATGTTCTTAAATATTCTCGGCCACAATTTAAAATTCCTTCTTCTCTGAGTTTCGCATTTAAAATTTTTAATGTAGGAACCTTCTTATAAACCGTATAAAATTGAGTTATTTTTCTTCTAACAACGCCCTTTGTACAACTGTCAACTTCAATTTTTTTCTTTCGGATCTGTTTATTTATTTTTGGTGATTTAAAATTTACATTATTTTGTTCATCTTTTAGTTCATTTCCTTCTTTTATTATTTTACATATGGTAGTCACCGAGAATCCTGTAGCTTTAGCAACAAGTTTGTTTAGGTTTACGTCTTCAAGATACTCTGTAGAATTATGATCTTGTTTTCTAGCTTTAAAAAAGGAATATACATATTATGCTATTTGCTTAGCTTGCTTGTTAATTTTGTTCGCAAAACTGCAAGAGCGATTCATCTTGAGATTTATCTTGGCAAGTCGTATACCTTGTGCGTTTATGTCCAAGTGTCCGTAACAAAATTACCAACCTCGCGCTGCAAGCACAGCCAGCGCACTGTCGCACTTGACGTAAGCTCTCTGCTCCGCGCACCCCTTTCACCCACCCGCTAACATCTCCCCTCGCTCCCTTCTTACCGCGCAGGCGATACGCGAGTTAAACGGTCGGCCTTTAGAGCTATGCATTATAAAAAAAAAACACTTCCATGCGCACAAGCTTTCTCATAATAATAACAAATATATAGTAACTTAGAGGCAACCTTACCCACATTAATTTATTTTAATCTGTATTAAATAATTAAACTAAAACAGACTAATGGTAATATATGAATGTATACAGGGTGTACAAGAAAACGGCGCACCTGCCAATATAGATTATAGTATATGGTGAAGGCATCTTAATTATGACGGATTTGCATGGCGCTAGCGAATATTAAGAAAGATCCCGAGAAAAAAAAAAACTAACGTTACATATGCTACCCCTTAACACATTACGCTAAAGTGATTGAACCTTACAACTGAACGGTACACTCAACAATAAATAAGCAGAGCTCATTATTTACTTACAAGTCGTGCGATTGTTTACATAAGCTGGGTGCAGGGTACATAAAAAAGATATTAAATTAATACTGTCAACATTCACATACATGGGTACTAACCCCACACTAAGATACAAATCTTGTGTCGCGGGTATTAGAAAATAATTATGGTTCACGGAAATTATTTGTCTCGGGGCAGAAACCGAACCCGCGGTCTCTCATTTCACAGGCGGTTCTTACCAACTGCGCCACGGAGGTGACTCATATGGGCTGGTTAGTTGTCATTAATGACCACTAAAATAGTTAACTGACCTTGTAATGTAAACCGTAATGACCTTGATAGGCAAGGCTGGAAGCGCAGGATCCGCCAAAACCCGCACGAAAACACTGTCACAGTTTGGTAGCACAAATCACTTTTTTTTTACATTTCACATAACACAAGTTACATCAAAAGCTATCAAATTGGGTAATGTTCAAAGCATAGTGAAATTAATAAAATTTACTCAAAATAACTGAAAACGAATTTACAATAATATGCCCACGATTAATACATGCACACGCGATCGCAATCCGAATTCAACTAATAAAAAATAAATTATTATTTTGATTTTTGAAAGGTAAAGGCCTGTTCACATTAGATACAAAGCTTTCCTATTTGAGTTCATAATAATTCATCTGAACAATAAGTATTAGTACCGTATCAGCCTATATACGTACCACTGCAGGGCACGGGGTCTCCAGTGCAGTAAATTAGTAGTTAGTGTTTATTGATTTCACTAATTTTATCTCACAGAAGTCTCATGTGCAAATTCTATGCTATAATGGTAGACGACATTTCTCTAGGTATACGAATTTAGAAGAAATTTTATTACTTTAAAGTAACATTATTTTCAAAATACATTAAAGTAATGTTAAATACAATAATAAGCAAGGTAAATAGGCAATTTGTAACTGACTGGATCGGTTGATGACATATTTAAATAATATTATAAGCTCTTGAGCAAGTAAGGACCATTCTATCAGTCCAATAAGATCTTTTTTTTTAACGTAACTTTTATATCAGAGTAGGTACTTAATCAAATTAAGTTATATCAAGTGTGTAGTGTGAACACACCTCAAGATGTCGGGCTTCTTTTGCAAAATGTTAAAAGTTACCGACAAAGAAATTGCCGCCTTTCGGCTCGCACTCACAAAAGGCGGCGGCAACCTCAAAGGAAGAATAATCGAACCGCGTTGGATCCGACGAAGTACACTATGACCGGCGGCTTCCTTTGACTAATAGGGCCGAATTGGGCCATCATTTTAAAAATCTTATTTTTTATTAATCAGTGTTATCAGATTATTTTTTCAATGAATATTAATTATTTAGATAATTTAAATGTTATGTAGGTATTACCAAAACTTTTCTAATTATAATTAAATTCGCAATCATACATGATTTAAGCGATGACCAGTGTGACTTCTTGGTATCTTTCAGTTTGGATTTGTGACACTAAGGAAAATAATGACAAACAAAATAGTCAATCCATACACGATGCAACTGTACCTAAAGTTATTATGTTGTTAATTTATTGACGCTTAAATCTAAGTACGTCCCTGTTTAACTGATTGATTTATTTGAAATGAAACAAAAAATATCCTTTTTTGAAGTTAGAGAAGGATAAATTATACAGCTAAGAGTTCATGACCTTACCTATTTGTAAACAACGGTTAAAGCGACGTCTAAGAAAGTTTTGATGCTGTTAAAAATGGTTTTCGTGGTATATTTCGTTAACCGTTCAATTAACGACGAAACGAAAAAATACGTATGTGTTTAAATCTTGTTCTTTATACATTCCAACTGGTTTTATGCGAAAAAGTGGTGATTAAACTTAAAACTTTAAACGGTCATAACTTCAAAACGGATAGGTATTTTCCAAATATTATTTTTTTATTATGATATTAATATTATGCCCTTGTATCCAACTGAGCAAGTGCGCCATTTATTTGCGCTCCCTGTATATCATATAGCGTTTCTAACTACATAATTAACCAAATTCAGCGAGTGTCCCATAAACATACTGTGGCTCATCTGACATCTCTAATCGAGTAGTAACGATCATTCCATTGTACTTTTTTGATACGCAAAAAAAAAATATTTTTTCCGTTCAATGCCACAATTTTTATAACTTTATCGATTACGGAACGATAAGGCATGATAATTTATTTGAGTCGAGTCGTCGAGTCATGTCATCGCGTTACTTGGCAACGCGCAACTGCCGAAGTGCTGCCGTAAACGGCATAATATTGCCGATCATAATGAGGATCAAATACGAAACCACACACAGTGCAGACCAACGACATGTGTAAATATTAAAAAAATAAATTAGGAAGTAAGTAAATTTATCATACTTGAACAAATGCACATTGAGCGTCTCTGCAACCTTTGAACAATCGTACCAGGTGCCCTCTGTTAACATCAAGTATTGCTACGCGCCCAAAACTATCAACAAAAGCTGCAAGTCGGCGGTCAGGCGAGACAGCCACCATCGTGCCAACTCGTTGAGTGTCATAAAATCCTGAGCGCATAGTCAGAGGCTCAGAACGAACATGTGGCTCGTTGCCAGACGCAGCAGTTTCTGTGGAGCCACCACCCAGCCACCCCCTGTAATACAATGCATATTTTTTTATTTACTTAACATCAAATTAGACGTACAAATGCACATACAATTCCAGTCAAAATAATCAATGTTAACTTACGGCAAAGCGGATTTGATTTTATTAGCCACAGCCCTGGCGACGTCTTGTAAAGGAGGGGTTGTTCCGCCTTCAAGAGCATAATGGAAACCTACAAATGGTTTCTGTCCAGCTCCAAGTATCAAGGTATTTACAGGGGGAACGGAACGGTACCTACAATGTGACAATATGAATACAATAATTCATATTATTATTATTACTAAACTATACGCGGTATTACGCTTTTATTATTTTGATTTAATTTAATATTGTACACAATAAACATAACAGTGTACAGAGATAATGTGATATCAAATGGCGGTCTTGTCGCACTAAGGTAACCTCTACCAGACAACCATTGGATTTATTTATGAGAAGGAGAAAGTAAGGGCAGTGTATAATAAAAAACAAAGCCTTTTATACTGCGGGAAATAAAATAAATCGGGGAATAAACATACACCTGCCTCGTTTTTAAATATTTGACTTAATTTTCTTTTGTTGTATGACCAAAGCCTTAGATTATATACTCGTCTAGATGACACATCACAACTCACCGCGCGGCTCAAATAAAGTCTACCAAATTTGGTAGACTCGCTTCTCACGTACGTCAGTGTCATTTGAACTACATATGGATAACGTGCTCCCGAAAAATAATTAATTATGCCGGTTTGTGCTGTCGAATTGTATCGCAATTGTGTGGGAAAACTGTATAATAATACCAATATCACTTTCTATCGGTAACATTATTGTTAAACCACTATTATTTGAAGAAAACATGAACTTTTAATTCATTATTTTGAAGATGAGTTTCATTGGCCAGTGTTGTCAATTTATTACTAGGAAGATTTGTTGAAACTATGGGAGAAACTATAAAACACAAATATCATTACATAATATTTCGATCAGAATAACAACAAGAAGAATGGCATTATTTATTTAATGAATAAATAATACTTACCTACACGATATTAATGAAACCCACGACGACATGCACTTCATAGTAATTTTATTAATTCTTTGCCTTGCATGTGTATTACCATTCATAATTTCACAAACGGGGTACTGCTATTGTCATCTTTGAAGAAACAGCGAGAACTTATTCAAGGTCCTAATAATATTTTTAGACTTCTTACGGATTCCGTACTAGCAAATTGCTGGAGAGACATTACACAGCGGAAACGAAAAGAAGACCATTCGTAGCCTCACATGACTTCAGTTGTGTGTTCCGAACATTTTACTTATGATGATTTATATTTTACATAAATACAGAAATCAGATAACAGCCCAGGCAATAAATCCAAAGAGTTAATTCTATTCGGAAACAAACACTAGGAGTTGGGTTTAGATCTTTATTGTTTTTACTAAAATGCGTTATCAATATAATTAATAGTATGATTACTTTAAATAAAGAAAAAATATTTTATTTAACCTATTTTGTATATCAAATAATGGGGAAAAGTTAAGTTAATAATCTGGAGTAGGCATCCCTAAACACACACACCTTGACAGTTGGATTACAATAATTACACGACCGGTACTCACACATATCAACGAAAGTGAGGACACTTTTAGCGCATCGTTTGTTGACATTGCTCAATCTAGACGAGTATATAATCTAAGGACCAAAGCGTATCCATATCCAAAATCTGGCAAATAAAGAATTTTTCAAATTCGTTCATAATTAACAGAGCTAGGAAATGCAAAACAAAAATAATAGCTTTACTAGTCTTAATAGGCTTAACAGTCTGGGCATATGAAAGAGACTGTAAGGTGTCTCCACTATGCTCCCACTATTTCATTTAAAATAATAATACTTGCCACATGTTACAAGCTGCTTTGTTTTTTTTTTACTTTAATAAATCGTTTTGACAGAAATGATTTATTTTACTCTTATTTATGTTTGTACGAAAATAACACTAAAAATCGATCTTAGTCAAATACCCTATTCCTATTAGAAACCAATAACCAATTGTGGTGAAGATTTTTCTTTAAAGGTATCCTATAATACTCTCTGTTATTTTATGTTGTTATTGGTACATGTCCTAATAGTGGTAATTTATTTAAAACAATATTCGTTTGTTTCTCACCATATGTCATACCCTCCATAGGTGGAGGCTGCAAGAAGATGGTCATATGCATTTTTCAACTCCAAACCGACAACTGCAGCATCATTTATAATTTCTTGATCACAAAACATCCATTTGCGTATATTTATGTTACGACTATCAACCATGTAGTCATCTTGAATACCAGCCCTAACTAAAAAGATGTATAATATGCTAAGACAAAGATCGATTAGCACTATTCATTAATACAAAACCACATGATATCATGGGCAGTTATGTCCTCACTCATAAACAGATTTTACACCTTTTTAGATAAAGAATGTGTTGTCCTTTTTTAATTCAGTTTGAGCGAAGAAGACATAACAATTGATAACTAACTTTACTGGCCGTCTGGGTAGGTACCACCGCAATGTCTTTTTCTCCCGTCTAACTCCTGTTACTGCGAAAATCACTGACGTGTTTCGGTTTGAATCATATTGTAGCCAGAGTAGCTACTGGAGAAAAAAATAAATTGAATCTTAGCATCTTATGTCTCAGGATAGCGAGCGCAGTGGAATGCCAAGCATTGCTTTGTAACTCGAGGTGCTGTTTGGTTTTGCTACTATGCATGAGCAGTCGAATCAACTACCATCAGACGAACGGCATGCTCGTCTCGCCATTCATAGCAATAAAAAAAATACTATGAAGTCCGTGACAGATAATAGTTTGCAGATTATCTGCTTTAATTAGTTTCTGTTCTCATTTATCGGGGCCGGATTGGCATTTTATTAGGGTGTCGCTGCATCAGTTCAGAGTCATCGAACCTAGGCTTCGATGAAAGTGAGAACCGAATAATGAATCTCTACGCGAAACTATTATATGGATATCAAAGGGAATTTTAATTGCGGTGATTATGCTACTTTTGTCTTATAGCACAACTTTTTCATGTTCAAAATTCTTCATTTTCTCCAAAAAATGTGTTTTATTGTGATTTTTTATAATGATCTAATGATGGATTCCAAAACAAACAAGCCCAAAATCGCCTGAATCACAGGGCGATAGTGTTGCCAATGGCCATGGTGTATAAACATTTGGTATATTCATTTATATAGTAAGGAAATTAAAAAAAAATCGTTTATGAACAACTATACCATATTGTTTTACCTTTAGCTAGCTGTGCTTTAGCTGTCCGTAACGTTTGAAATAGTGCTGTTCCGCCGATGATGCATTCACAGGTTTGGAAAAGAATGTGAATATCATCAGGCAAAGTGCCATATGTTCCAGTGTGGCAAGATATTTTCATAACGGGCTTTTCATCCAGTTTCTCCAATAATAATAAATGACCAGTATTGGTATAAAATCCAGCATATCCATTTTTAAATCCAACTATTATGCAAAACCAGTCAGGTCCATTCTGTAAAAATAAAACTAATAATCAATTCCACACAATATATACTTCTACGAATAAGATAATAACATTCATATTTAGTTTTTGCATTATGTATTCTGAGATTAAAACCAAACACACAATTCAGCACACAACCTTGCCATAACACCCATTAAATGCATCATAAACACCTATTACTGATTTGAAAAATATCATCAATCATCACACATCCTCAGCCACAAGTGGTTCAGTATTGCTTCAAAACTGGGTAAATAATTTCAAAGAGAATAATGATATACCTGTGATGACTGCTGTGAAGGACAAATAGGCAAAGCCAATATTACAGTGATATCATAAGGCAAAGTGCCACTCCACGATATAAGGAAAGTGTTGCTTTCATTGGAACTAATCCACTGTGAAGTGAGCAAACAAAGTCGGTTTCTGTAGCCCACTGCCAGTAAGTTTCCACAAGAAGATAATGACACACAGCACTGTGATAACCAATTCTTATCTGAAAAATATTTTAATTTAATTACTATGGCTTTGGAAAGAGGTATTAATTTTGAATACATAGGCTGATTTAGGTTTCAACTTTTATTATGATTATGGGATTTGGTAACACAGTCCATACATACATACATATATAATCATATAATAGTCAGTCACACTTATATCACATAGAGGTAGGCAGAGACTATAGACTGCCACTTTTCTAGATCCTGAAATACTACTTTCGCTTCATCCACTTTCATCAACCTTTTTATGCATTCTCATCAGTTCAGGGTACTTTTAACCTGACCCTTGTTGAGGGTGTCACTGATTTGGATGGTGCATGTTCTGTGAGGTCCACCCCTATCAACACTTCCATTCACACACATGTTTGGTGACATAGTAGCTTAGAATATTTATAACTAGCTGTGCCCGCGACTTCGTCCGCGTGATTTTTAACAAAAAAGTGAATTAGTTTATTTAGATTTTTTTTGTTTTTGCATTTTTATTTTTATTATCAACCTTTGTAACGAAATCATACCGCGATCTAATTCTACGGCGGCGCCATCTCTTAGCGAGCGGCTGTAAACTCCCGTTACACATTTATTTTCAGTTTTTTTTTTATTAGCTTTTGTAAATGTGATATTGATTCGTTGGTGGGAAGCACCCGACGTAACGGCCCAGTGGTGGCATGCGCGTGAGCTGCGCGCGGTACTGGACAGTACTACTTTATTTTTCTAAAATAAAAGATTCTAAAGTAAATGTAGCCTAAGTTACTCCTTGTTATATCAGCTACCTGACAAAAAAAGTCCCGTCAAAATCGGTCCAGCCATTTCAGAGATTAGCCGGAACAAACAGACAGACAGACAAAAATGTTTAAAATATCATTTTCTGCACAGGTATCATGTATATAAATATGTAGTTGGACTTTTTTTTTATTTTCACTTTTAAAACAGACACTTCAATTTTATTTATATGTATAGATATAAAGTGAGAACTGTCATACATTTGCATCTTTAAAAACATAGATTTTCTTGTTTGTAATGTTTTTGTCTCTCTCCTATGTTAGTGGAAATAAAACTAATTATTATTTTATTTTATTATTTAAATTTAAGTGCGTGGTGGCCTGTTGGTAAACGGACTAGATGCGGCTGCCAACATGTTCACGGAGGTCGCGGGTTCGAATCCCAGGGCACACCTCTGACTTTTCGGAGTCATGTGTGTATTGATAGTCCATCACCACGCACTAAAACGGTGAAGGAAAACATCGTTGAGGAAACCTGCATACCATAGCGATTTATAAGAATTTCTATGGTATGTAAGTCCGCCAACCTGCACTGGGCCAGCGTGGTGGACTATATGGCCTAACCACTCTCAATCGTGCTCTCGATTGTGGAGTAGGCCTGTGCCCTGCAGTGGGACGTATATGGGCTGATACAGATACAGATTATTTAATAGCAAATGGATATAAATTCCTTACATAACTGAATGTACATATTACTACTCTTACTTTGGATCAAAGGAGAATGCCCATACATAGTATTGCTATAAAATATTATAGATCCAGATACTGCTTAAAATTAATTATTATGCATTTTTATCATTTGGCATAGAGTGGCAGATTTGTATAACATAAAATATCATCAAAGGAGCATGCTCATTTTACTATAAAATTTAGTATTGGTGCGAAAATGTTTGTCCTTCGATAAAACCTACTTTTTTGTATAGGGAAAAATATATATTCTCTGTAAATATACACATAATTTAGATCCAGGTCTGGAGTGGGTTTCATCGAGAGACTACAATCTTTGCACCAATACTAAGTTTCATAGTAAAATGGGCATTCTCCTTTGAGTGGAATTAAATAGTCCAAAATAATATATTTTTATTCTTTGAGTAATTCAGACATGTTGAATATCAGTGAATGGGATAACTGTAAAAGATGACCTGGCACCACTTTGTATTTGATTTGTATCTTCATTTTATAACATTAAAACTATTTAATATGTAAGAAAGTATAAATTACAACCTTATTGTGTTTCGCAATTTCTTGCAGAGGAGCCATGGGATGGAATTATAACAAATATTAGGCGATTGTGTTAAAAAAGATCTAGTTAAATTCAAAGTTAAAAGTTATATACTCGGTTTTATACGTACGCTAGACTGTTTCAGGTCAGAATGATATTTACCTTCCTTGTCCGTTATGAAAAGTGATCGTCCTAGACTTGATATATCACCACAATCCGCAATCTGTTCCACTTGGCACGACATTTTGAGCCACTTTTACGACATTTATTAAATACTCACGTAAATAAAAACAAATATCCAAAACTATGTTGCAATCCGAAATCCCATTTTTATTTTCCATAAAATTACTGTCTTAGAATCGTGAACGTTTTAATAAGCTATGTGTAAGCAACTTTTAAAGATAAAATGGGTAATATGTAACCGATTTCCTAAGTAAACTGTGCCTTGAGCCATCTAACAAAGTAAATAAAAGCAAAACCACACAAAGCAGTACATATCAATTTATTTTTCGCAATTTTTCGCCACCTTGGACAATAATTGACAGTTGACACCTGTGGTTGACACCTGTGTTGACACCATAGATGTAGTACCGTAAAACGTGGTGATTAGGGATCAAAGGGAAATTAGGGACAAAACTGAGAAAACATTTTAAGATTGAAATGTGAGCCATTAGTTGGACATAATTTATTATAAACAAATTATAACAATAGAAGACTATATATAGTCCCTAGTGCAACAATCAGTAACAATTAATTTGAGTTACAAAATGTCTTATTAGTCTTTTGAAAATAGCCTTTCGATATGCAGTAAAAATACACTGAAACGAACTTCGGTCTACTACAAAAACTATGCCATTTATGAAGGAGATATTGTTAAACACACAAATTATAGCTATTGGACTATCGAATTCATAAAAGGTTAGTCTCAATTTCTCGTTTAATTTATGTTTTTTGATCATTTAAAAAGTAAATAAAAAAATATGATATTTTGGGGGGAATAGAGGAGACTCCGGGGTGAATAATAACGAGACTAAGGTTTATAGCTCAGACTAAATACTCTCTAGACGTAGCCATAACTGGAACGTGAGAAATAAGAGTGAGACCGCAAGTTAAAAATTAGTGTGCGTAAAAGAGACAGAGAGTTTTTTTCTTTGTCCTTGTCACCGTGGCCGGTTTTTTTTATTTGTCAATAAGCGCAGTTTGTCAAACAAATATACGTCAATCAGTTTTTCCGATATTTTAATAGTTTTGGATAGTGTAAAGCAGCAATTTATACAAATATTAGTGACTATAGTGTATATGCAATGGTGGGTTGTAGTATTTTAGGCTGCAAAAGCTGCAGTGAACGAAAAATTTGTGGAATAACATTTCACTCGTAAGTTACTCATTTATGTTACATTATAATTATTTTGTCGTTTATTGGTAAATAATGTTGTATTTTAATATCAATACAAATTGTTTTACTTAGAGAAATATCGATTACATTTAGAAATTCTACAAATAATATTAAATAACCTTAATTTCTTAAAAGTTTAGTGTTGCCTTGTTATGAAAATTGGTTTACCCTAGATAATACTTGCATATTATTATAGCGTTATTCATACGTAAAAAAATAAAATTACTTCTTATTTTAGGTTTCCTACTAACAGTAATTAGAATTAAATGGGTGGAAGCTAATGGACACCAAAATTGGCAACCAACAAATAATTTTAAAATTTGCTCAATACATTTCGAGATTGATTCCTTTCATTATAAAAAGAAGAATGTTATAGTAAAACCAAAAGCAGTCCCAATAAAATATGTTCATGTAAGTAGTTGATCATTAATTATTTTTAACACCGTTTTATTAACTTCCCCTATATGTATGTAACAGAATCTGTGAAGTCGATTTTCGAGCACTTCAAAACGTCGGATTGACTTGAAATTTTGCATACGTATCCAGGACTGATGACGACGCAATAATTTAAAAAGTATATGATATTATTTTATATTTTATCCAGAATAATAAACAAAATATTATTGTAGAAAAAAAAACCTATATAATTGGTCATTTGCGCGCAGTTGTCTTTCTTTGATAAGACAGCCGAAGATAGATGTTTTAGTGCAAGCAATTAAATTATAGTTTAAAAACTAAAAAAACAAGCTTTCATATAAGATCGAACTAAAAAGTAAAAAATAATCATAAACTCATTATCATTTAATAATAAATATGATATACGAATAAATACGATTTAAATCGTACGGTTGGCAACGCTTATGTTGGCCTGTGTTAGTACCCACCAAAAGTAGGAATTTTTCCCAACATGGCCACACTGAAGAATTATATATCTGTCTCTTGTGCGGCCACGGCATGGCTACGTCTAGAGAGTATTTAGTCTGAGGTTTATAGAGACGTGAAAAGGTACAATTGGGACGAAAAAGGGTGTATAGGTACAGGTGTGTTAGGGTTGTCGCAACAGTTTTTTTTTGTTGTAAAGTATTTTGTCGTTCTTAATTAACTTTGTCTGTTTATTATATTTATTTTTAATGCTATAAGTTACATTGAAAGTACTTCCACTTAAAATAACTAAAATTTTGCTTCAGTTCTGGTCACAATGGTTAAGATATTATATGTAGAAACTGCAGTAAGAATGTTCTTCATAACAACTATTCCTTTTTGATAGATAGATCTAGTACTGTGCGGTGCATGGAGTATTTTTTTAAATATAGAAAAAACTGATTCGCCATTTTCCTCTTTCTAATAAGTAGTACACATTAATTTGGGCAAACCGCTAAACAGCAGTGTAAATGCTCTGTTGTGTTTCGTTGTGAAGGACATTGTAGCCAGAGTCACTACTGGACATATTGAGACTTAGAATAGAATAGAATAGAATAGAAAAACCTTTATTTGTTCATTAAAGTACACATACACTGATACAAAACTAAAATACAAATCTATTACAAATTACAACGGACAAAATGATTAAAAGAAAGATAAAAAAAATACAAGAAAAGAAACATCTATGTCTCTTTGTAATTCAAGGTATTGTTTGGTATTGCTACTGTTTATGAGCGGTCATATCACTTACCATCAGGCGAACGATATGATCGCCTCATCAGTGCAATAATAAAAAAGAGCATTACGCACTTAAGAAATTTCGTGTGTTATTTTGCCTATCAATTTTCTTCGTAATTTGTTTTGTTAGCGTATCTCATAATTTAGCATATTATAAGTAAGAAATTATTAGCTGATTCCAAACTATACATAAGACTGCATTATAGAATACCTAATATGTTGATTTTAAATTTTTGAAACTATATCTTATTGAAATGTGTCACTTAATTTGATAAATATCATTTAAGACAGTTGTAATCTTTAATTATTTCATTTGTGTCAAAGCAAATTATTACAATAAATAATTCAGAATATTTAGATGTGTCGGTTAAAAAGTAATTAATAAGAAACAATTCAGTGCCAACCCTTGTTAATTTCCCCATTGAACTCGATCCCGCCTCTATTACCCCCAAAATCCCTATTAACTCCAAACCCTTATTTTGTGCCCTTTTTTTCTTATTTTCCAAGGGATCTAAAAAAATTGTATAGTTAGTAGTCAAGACGCAACTAAGACTTAATGAAATATGCTATAACACAAGAATATTTCTGTATAATACTACCAGAAAATTCGTCGTGAAGTTGAAAATTGTCCCTATCCACCTCGTTTTACGGTATAGAACATAGATCGGCAATGTGTCATTTTGAGCGCGACCAAAACTGATTTACGATTGTGTGCGTGAAGTTTGCATTTGTGCTCGACATATAGTGGTGTACCATGCACTTTCGATACTATCATATCGATATCGATATAGCTGTCGGCCTGTAGTTGTGAAATAAAATGTTATGGATATACGCGACATTTTATTATATATTAACAGAAACTTATTGGTGTGTTTATTTCAATACAGATTGATGAACACACAAATAAATAAAGATAAATTGTCATATTATTTGATAACATTTTGTTTGAGATGTTTTGTATGGGTCTTTATGTTCACCTGAACAAAATTATTTTTTTCATTGTGATGTATACATAGTACATATACTAATTAAACTGAGAACAAAAAACCTTTTATTAAAATAAAACTATAATTTACGAAGTTTTAGCATTTTTGTTTATTTTTTTCATTTTTAATTTTCCGTCGCGAAGTTTCGATTACTTTACACCTTTCGTAGTCACAGGGTGGACTCAGTTTGCAACAAAATCCGTGATTATTAGTTTTTTTCAATGAGTAACATTCGCGTAAGTCTAAGAAACACATTTTTACTATAAAAATATTATACTATATTTATTATTATATATGTATACTAGAGTTAAAAAAAATGCTTATTTAAGTCAATTAATTGACTTGTAACACATTGGGAAGTGTTGGACGCCTGCTAGGCCGGGTTGGAGGTGTACGGAGGAGCTTGTAGGAAGTCGTTGGATGCAGGCAGCTTACAACAAACTGATGTAGACATTCTTGTGGAAGGCCTATGTTGATTAGTCGCATTCCTGTGGCTGAAGAGACAGTTTAATAAACTATGAAGCTTTTCTCGATCACGTCACCTAAATTAATGTTTTTCCTAAGAGAATTATAAATTTTAAACCTATACCTAATGTTATGATAAATGAATAATGTTGCTTCAAGGTTTGGACGATCATACTGTGCATAGAAGTATCGCATATTTTATAATAATATCGAATATGTTCTTGTTTTACTATTATATAAATTGACAGCCTCTTGGCAGAGACTGAAATAGGTTCTTAATTCATTAATCACACACATAAAGTGTTATATTAACTATTCCACAAATATAAAAAAATGAGAAAAAGTAAAGTAATAACTAATATTGTAGAATGAATACGATAATAAGGGCCGGGGAAATATGGCCGCGATAACGCCAGGTAGAAGAAGAAGAATGCACACTATCACAACATACTATAGCTCCATAAAAATGTAGGGAAACATGTGTTTTCATCGACTATTTTATCGACAACCTTTTATTGATCGAACCTGTCAGTCAATCCCTAGCAACTTTTGGTTGAAATTATTGTAAATTCACGTATTTGCTATTATTTTTTATACGTAATGGATGCTTTCAGCGTATTTATATAATGAAATACTATATTCTTTTCTACCGATATGTATACACAGATTTCCATTTAATTCTATAATATCGTCACAAAATAGTATTGTGCAAAAGTGGCCGGTACCTGTGAAAACTTTAATTATTTCGGATTTTTACGCCTGCATGAACCACACCTTGGCACTGCACAATGCACTATAATAAACTACGTTTAATAAATATAACCAAGTACTGTAAAATTAAATAAATTATGAAAATAAACGAATTTTGTTGCTCGCTTAGTTTGACATATTTCGACTCTGGGTCACTGCAGGCTACTTCTGTGTAAACGTATGGTCGCATCATGCATCTCGCTTTAACATATGAGTTAAATTATTCTATCTCTTTCACATTGCCGATCTATGTTTTATACTAAATCTATGGTTGACACCATAACATGACACTGACTAGAGATGGGTGTTGATTAAACGAACTAGTTAATTCAACCGTCGACGACCTGTGAACGAATAGACGGTCCACGAACATTAAATCGACTAGTCGAATCCGTAAAACGTGAAAAATTAAGTCGATACGTACATTTCGACTTAAAGCAATGAACGCCATGCACCGCGACGATCGACGCCGCGACGACGCGCGAACGTGACGGGTAATGTAGTTTCATACTTCGTTCAAAGAACACAACTTCGTAAGCAAAATTGAACTCTACGTGTATAATTTTAAGGTTATAAATGGCCATTTGTTATTGAGTCAGTAGAAGAAAAGGATGCAGTCATATTAACATGGCGTGTGCAAAAGATATGTGTGTTTTCGTTCGGGTTGTCGAGCGATAGTTTGTTTAGAAAATGATTTTATTATTGTTTTGAGAGTTGAGTTTTGCAATTGAATTGAATGCAAAAGTTCAGTGCTCATTACAATAATTATTGTGCGTTACGAACTTAATGATTAACTGATTTTGTATGCTTTTAATGTAAAATTATAAGTGTAAATACTTTTTTTTAAATAGTTAGTGTGCGTATAATAATTGTTATATTTAAATATAGTGTTTACGGTTTCAATGTAGATTAGTAATAAATAATAACTTTAACCACTCACACGTCTGTCAAAATAAGTGACACTCACTCACTGTCACTTATTTTGACAGAAATCTTCCGATTTCCGCGTTTTCAATATTCATAAACATAAAGCATTATATCCTAGTACCTATTCTAGCTACAGGGAAATAAAAAATACCTTTAAGTAAAAAAGTCTAAATCTATGCAGAATTATTAGATGTGACAATTATTTTACAAATATAATTCAAATGTGTTGTAAACAAATAATAAAAATTCTATACAGATCGAATTTCAATGGTTTTTCATTTTCAAATCATGTTTTCACCCATTAAATCATATCACATACCAATAAAATCCATTTGTAAATAAAGTATATACTATAAGCTTTCTTTTGATATCCATATTTTAGTACTTAAAGTTATTCTTATCTTATAAAAAACCAAAAAAATATACCCATAATCACATAACCAATTTTTGTTACGTTTGCGTTTTGCCATTATTGCTTAGTGACTCCCGAGTTCCGGGTTACGATATAATGTTGCCAAGTAAGAACGAGATGTAAGAAAATAACACCTGGATGATCGATGAACTTTGATCGGTATTTTTTTTGTTTAATTATGTGTTTTAGAAATCATATTTAAATACAAATTACATACTGGTGAAATGATGAAATATGATTTTTTGACTATGTATGTAAGGGGCGTGCGCTCCTTGTAGGCAGAAATGCAGTGCTTTACTTGCCATACACAGATATTTTAATAAAACATTCGTACGTTTTAGATGACTTTAATTAATAGTAAATAAAAGAATAAACATAATATCATAATATTAAAACGCCTAATATTTTATAAATAGCACGTATTTGCAAGCACACTAACATTATGTTTGCCAGGAATTTAATGACAACGGCGCGGCGCTGCAAAATAATGTATCCACAGACCAAGTAGTACTACAGACGGCCGACTCGCTTAACCCCTAGACTAGGGATGAGATATACTTGCAAAATCAAGTACCAGGGCTTCTAAGTACGAGTACGTAAAAATACTAGGGTTTAAAACCAGGGTCTAATATATTGTAAAAGTATTTTGTAAGTATGAGTCGGCAACCCTTCGCGTCCCAGCCACGGCGCAGCGTCTATAAAATACTTGCATAGGAATTCAATTCGTATTTCATAACAAATAGGGAGCAAAAACGCATAAATAAAAAAAATACTTTGTAAGTATTTTCTATTCACGAATACGATTGTGATTCTTATTTATACTAAGTTAAGGATAGTTTTTCTATGGAAGTATTTTTATGTATAGTGTTCCAAGTTCCTCGCGCACCGACGTATAGCGGCGCCTAAATTTGAAAATACTTGCATAGGAATTCAACCCGTATTTGAAGGCACATAAAGAGCAAAATAGTATGAATAAAAAAATACTTTGAAGTTTAAAGTATGTGTTATTGACAGATACGATTGTGGTTTTTATATATATTCTATTATGAATCGTTTTCCTATGCAAGTATTTTCATGTGTAGTTTCCAGATCTCTCCGCGCATCGACGTACTTTTATACTTCTAAGTATTTTCTGCTCGTACCAGGGCGCCGTAATTCGAAGTGAATACCTGGTTTTAAAACCTGGTATCGTAAATACGTTGAGACGTATTAATAACGATGAGTCGTTACCCTAGACTGTCGTTTGTCATGACTGTAGACGGTTAGACAGTCGGAAACGCCAGGCGCGGCTTCAAGCAAAAAGTAACCTACTATCATTGAAATAGGGTTCATTTTAGTATGATATAAAAAAAAAATTGCAAAATAATGCAATTGATGTAATTTTTTTCAAATTCAGATATTAGTATTTGTGTAGATTAGAAATAAAACCCTTCAAATGATATAAACAACTGTTTATTTCATTTCATTTATACATTCAAAAGTATTCGTCGAAATATACAAATGTGTTTATTACAAATATGACATTTTAAGTTGAAATAAAGTACACTTTTGCCTTACGTAGCTACAATTTTACCAAGGTTCCCAACTGGGCGTACCTGAATGGGAGGTACCAAAGATACGAAAAAATGTAAAGCCTTTTATATTGGATTATATTTACATAAGCATGTGTACTATGTTATAAGAAATAGAAATCTTTCATCATAAATAAAATTAGATATTATTAAAATTCTGACATTTGGTACATTGACTTTACACATTATTCATTTAAATATTTATATGAAACTAATATGAAGGGGTAGTAAATAAACACAAAAAACGAAATCGAACAAACATGAATTTAGATAATAATAAACATTTTCAATTGAATTAATTAGGATGCAACAACAATACATGTATTTATAAAATTACGAAGTGTCTACTGTTTGTGATTGTTACATTCATAGAAATCAAACAAATATTTGGAGAGAATATTTACATTTTTGATTATTGAATTGATGAGTTATGATTTCTTATAAGTTATGAGCATTATTTTCCAAATATTCAATTGTTTCCTTGACGTCACTTACACTGCACGTTTAATACACGTATTCACTGCACATTAATCGCTGCACAAAGCAATCCTTTCTGGTCATTACATTTGCAAATTCACTAAAAAAAAATACAAGTAAATCTATATGTCAATTAAACAAATAAAAAACCATCACTAGTGTTAAGAGTTAACTTGAACTTTACATTGAGCGGGCAGTGCGGAAAAGGGGGAGACCGAGGCCCGGGCAGAGGCAGAGGCAGAAGCCGAGGCAGAGGCAGAGGCAGAGGCACTGTGCCGGGCTACTATGCCGGGCCAAATAAAAAAAAATACTAAATAAATCGTACAAATCTTTAATTATTAGTTTATAGATTTGAAATTGTCACTATTTATTCCTAAATATTTATTCATTGATTGAAATAATAATAATTGTTTATTTTTATTTTGTTTTAATTTTCAACCACCACTTACCTACCCTTATTCGTAATTTTTAAATACTATTACAATTTTTGGTTGTAATGAATTACGCTATTAGTACTTTTCCTATACAAATCTCGTCGTAATTAAGGATATTTTATTAAAAATCTACCATAAACTATAATTTGTTTTCTAAACCAAACACTATAAAAAAGATAACAGCTTTGCATGTCTCGATCGCTAAAATTTCATTAATGCAAAATCAATAAATACATTAAAAAACTAGGTATAACAGTGTTAACATTTGATAGGACTAATTCATTTATATTCCATTCATGTTATTACACGTAGATAGTAACTTATTTATTGGCCCCCGCGCTGTTTTAAACCGGTTAACATCTGTATCAAATATCGTCTGGACAAGAACTTACATGGGCGGCCATCTTTCAAGCTTTTTTTCACCAGTGTTGCCAACTTAGTGGATTTTACACAAAATCTGGTAGTTTGGTCCTGGTTGGGAAACATTGCTTTTAGTGGATTTTAAATGGTTTGGGGGCTGGCGAAAATTATTGAAAAGCTGCCATTATCAAATCCGACACATCATTGTTTATTGAAAATATGATGTCATATATTGTAATCAAATATCCAAAAATAGACTAGGACGAATGTCCGTGCTTTCCGGCGTTTTTGCCATACCTATTACTGGAATCAAGTATAACAGCTCACACAATAGGTCCCATTTAAATGTAATAATGAATTCCGTGGTGCTTTACAGCTGGCTTCTCCGGCTGTAAAAGTCTTTTTGGGAGGTCATTTACCTCTTTAGTTCAATGTTTTGTCACCCGCTTTGCACGGAGGGAAGTGGACATTATTTATTTCCAACTCCTCCTATTAATTTAACTTTCTGATTCATTTCGTTGCGGGTTAAAGACAAGTTAGACATTCCCGGAGACTCGCCGAGCTTCAATGCTTGGTGTCATTACATTGCATGCCACTGTTGATCCTGGCTTACAAGAGTTGCAGTGCCGGGTGTGAGGGCGGGACAGTCTCCTAAATATCCAAAAATGTAATAAAATAAATAAATAAATACACCCAACAGTCACATTTATAGTCTCGACCCCACACAAAGAACTAGTCTTGTGTCGTGGGTATCAGGAACTACAACAGACTTTTCGGTCTCACTAATAGCCAGACCCGAAACAAATACCTCTACTTCACACAGATATTTGTTTCGGTGCGGGAATCGAACCCGAACAATATTATGTTAATATATTAATTAGGATATTAATTAGGAAATAGGAATATTAATAATTAGGATTAATGTTTAAAAAATGTTGCAAAAAAAAACTGAAATACAAACTGAAAATATGACTTCCTGACATCTATTGGCGAATAATGATGTGTTAAGCCATTCTATGCATGCCCAGCATTAATTGTGTAACAGCACCTGTCTGCGGCCTGCGCCCCGGGCTGCCATGTTGTTTACAACAAATGCGTGGATAGATTTACTTGTATTTTCTTTTAGTGAATTTGCAAATGTAATGACCAGAAAGGATTGCTTTGTGCAGTGATTAATGTGCAGTGAATACGTGTATTAAACGTGCAGTGTAAGTGACGTCAAGGAAACAATTGAATATTTGGAAAATAATGCTCGTAACTTATAAGAAATCATAACTCATCAATTCAATAATCAAAAATGTAAATATTCTCTCCAAATATTTGTTTGATTTCTATGAATGTAACAATCACAAACAGTAGACACTTCGTAATTTTATAAATACATGTATTATTGTTGCATCCTAATTAATTCAATTGAAAATATTTATTATTATCTAAATTCATGTTTGTTCGATTTCGTTTTTTGTGTTTATTTACTACCCCTTCATATTAGTTTCATATAAATATTTAAATGAATAATGTGTAAAGTCAATGTACCAAATGACAGAATTTTAATAATATCCAATTTTATTTATGATGAAAGGTTTCTATTACTTATAACATAGTACACATACTTATGTAAATATAATCCAATATAAGAGGCTTTACATTTTTTCGTATCTTTGGTACCTCCCATTCAGGTACGCCCAGTTGGGAACCTTGGTAAAATTGTAGCTACGTAAGGCAAAAGTGTACTTTATTTCAACTTAAAATGTCATATTTGTAATAAACACATTTGTATATTTCGACGAATACTTTTGAATGTATAAATGAAATGAAATAAATAGTTGTTTTTATCATTTGAAGGGTTTTATTTCTAATCTACACAAATACTAATATCTGAATTTGAAAAAAATTACATCAATTGCATTATTTTGCAAATTTTTTTTATATCACACTAAAATGAACCCTATTTCAATGATAGTAGGTTACTTTTTGCTTGAAGCCGCGCCTGGCATTTCCGACTGTCTAACCGTCTACAGTCATAACAAACGACAGTCTAGGGTAAAGATGAGACGTATTTACGATACCAGGTTTTAAAACCAGGTATTCACTTCGAATTACGGCGCCCTGGTACGAGCAGAAAATACTTATAAGTATGAAAGTACGTCGATGCGCGGAGAGATCTGGAAACTACACATGAGAATACTTGCATAGGAAAACGATTCATAATAGAATATTAATAAGAACCACAATCGTATCTGTCAATAACATACTTTAAACTTCAAAGTATTTTTTATTCATACTATTTTGCTCTTTATGTGCCTTCAAATACGGGTTGAATTCCTATGCAAGTATTTTCAAATTTAGGCGCCGCTATACGTCGATGCGCGAGGAACTTGGAACACTATACATAAAAATACTTCCATAGAAAAACTATCCTTAACTTAGTATAAATAAGAATCACAATCGTATTCGTGAATAGAAAATACTTACAAAGTATTTTTTTTATTTATACGTTTTTGCTCCTTATTTGTTATGAAATACGAATTGAATTCCTATGCAAGTATTTATAGACGCTGCGCCGCGGCTGGCACGCGAACGGTTGCCGACTCATACTTACAAAATACTTTTACAATATTTTAGACCCTGGTTTTGAACCCTAGTATTTTTACGTACTCGTACTTAGAAGCCCTGGTACTTGATTTTGCAAGTATATCTCATCCCTAGTCTAGGGGTTAAGCGAGTCGGCCGTCTATAGTACTACTTGGTCTGTGGATACATTATTTTGCAGCGCCGCGCCGTTGTCATTAAATTCCTGGCAAACATAATGTTAGTGTGCTTGCAAATACATGCTATTTATAAAATATTAGGCGTTTTTATATTATGATATTTTGTTTATTCTTTTATTTACTATTAATTAAAGTCATCTAAAACGTACGAATGTTTTTTTAAAATATCTGTGTATGGCAAGTAAAGCACTGCATTTCTGCCTACAAGGAGCGCACGCCCCTTACATACATAGTCTATAAAATCATATTTCATCATTTCACCAGTATGTAATTTGTATTTAAATATGATTTCTAAAACACATAATTAAACAAAAAAAAATACCGATCAAAGTTCATCGATCATCCAGGTGTTATTTTCTTACATCTCGTTCTTACTTGGCAACATTAAATCGTAACCCGGAACTCGGGAGTCACTAAGCAATAATGGCAAAACGCAAACGTAACAAAAATTGGTTATGTGATTATGGGTATATTTTTTTGGTTTTTTATAAGATAAGAATAACTTTAAGTACTAAAATATGGATATCAAAAGAAAGCTTATTTTATTGGTATGTAATATGATTTAATGGGTGAAAACATGATTTGAAAATGAAAAACCATTGAAATTCGATCTGTATAGAATTTTTATTATTTATTTACAACACAGTTGAATTATATTTGTAAAATAATTGTCACATTTAATAATTCTGCATAGTTTTAGATACTTAAAGGTATTTTTTATTTCCCTGTAGCTAGAATAGGTACTAGGATATAATGCTTTATGTTTATGAATATTGAAAACGCGGGAATCGGAAGATTTCTGTCAAAATAAGTGACAGTGACGTGGACGTGTGAGTTGCAATGATTAAAGAATAGAGGGGATAAAGCATAAGGTCACGTGACGCGTACCACTTTGATTCACAAACATGGCGGCGGCTCCGCCCCTAAAAATAGTGATACGCTAGTACCAAATTTTTTATCGATATCGATCATCAACAGTGGCATACGACTAACATTTTTAATTTTTGCTTTACATCTCAATTGAGTATAAACAGGGGATTTTAGGACTTGACAGTCAAGTCTTTAAAAATTAAATCCGATAATAATAGGTCAATGTTTTGATATGTTTTTCATGCTATGATTTATTTGATGGATAAGTTTTACCTGATGATTGGATTGGATTTGTCAAATAATACACACGTGAGATAAAATACAACTTTATTAATAGCTAGAATTTGGTTGCGACTTCGAATATACCACACTTTTTTCCTTAAGCACCAATTTTCACCATGTCAATATTTCTTTTGCCAAATTATAACTAAAATCTAAAGAAAAACAGACATTTAGCAAACAACAATGAAAATATGTACACTAAACTAACAACTTAAATATATAAATAGAAATAAAATATCTACACAAAATTAACAATTAAAATGTAAAAATAGAAATTAAACAATTAACTAAATAAACTGACATTATTGTGTTCTGTGACATGAACCATTGTAATTTTAAATGGCGATATAAAAAAAAGAAAAAAGAAGACCGTTCGTGTTGCTGACGAAGTTTCTTGCGCCACTTCTTCTTCACAGCTACAACACGTTCCGAAGCGGTGGTAGCAGAAATGAACAATCCAAAAGATCTTTTGAAAGACTATTTGAATAAAGAATATTTTAATTTTGATTTTGAATAAAGGAATTGTAGCGGAGATCTCGAACGAAGGCAGGAAATCAGCACTAGAAAAAAATATATTTTTCAAATCAATCAATCAAACAAAAAATACATACATACATAACAAACATACAAGCGGTGAATAATGTGTACTATAGATTTTAATTTATGTATAAATATTGACTGCCTCGGTGGCGTAGTTGTACTATGGTACGGTTACAACGCTGATATTCCTAAAAATATACTTATTTTTTTGTCCTGGTTCGCATGTTTATAGGTAATCTAAAAAATATTTTTAATTTCACTTTGTTTGTCGGTCTGAATTTATATTTAAATATATATTATATTTTCTTTTTTTTTTGAAAAATAAAGATCAAAATACTTAAAAATGATAATATCGAAACGAATAATTTCGTATCGAATCCAATCATCCCTAAACTTGTGTGTAAACAAACAATACGGTTGTTATTCACACTACTTGTATAAATAACGCTTAGAAGAGTCTAAAACTTAATCAATAAGATCCAAATACATTTATAAAGGATGAAAACAAACCCAAAATATAAATTTAGCACATATTTGTTAGTATTTCGTAAAAACAGTTACTAACCTATGAAAAGAAATGTTGGGCTCCTTTTTGCTTGAACTCGACTCGAACCCTTTAACACCACACTAAGGCATTTTAAAAACTTAACAATTAAACTAATAAGCAAACTAAACAAACTTTACAAACGAGATTAAACAATGAATAATTCGAAATTCTTTGATTGTGCAGATTTGTTTACTCCGATTGATAGATAACGCCACAGTTTGACATTTCATGCAGTTTGTGGTTTAATAGTCTGTGGTTTCGATTTTCGAAATGAAAACTAAAATGGCGTCATTTTGGTCTATGGGCGGTCCAAGTGCGGTTAGTGAACAAAATATTGCCATATTCGAAACAAAGGAATTATTATTTGTCTCTATTATTAAGGGACAAGTTAGCTTTGTGTAAATGAGACAGATACATAAATGTACATTCCGCGTCGATATTCCTAACATAACTATAACTTGACATATATAGCTACTTTTGTGCTTTATCCTCTTTAATCTATTATCATTGACACTGACACACACAAGAAGCTTACACAAATAAATTGGCCAAAAAAAGTTATAAAAAATATCGAGTGTCGATATTTACATTTCAATATCGAACTATCGATATATCGTCCAAAAAAGTATTAGTAATAAATATCGATATTTATTTATAATGATATCGATATTTTGATACATCGATATTTTATCAACAGTCCTAATTTTAATCAAGGCCGGTTTAACTCAGGCTTAAAAAGTGACGCAAATTTATATCTCGCTTTATCATATGCCGTTTTCGCCCCATCTCTTTCACGCTCCGCCACTTTTATGAATGTGTACGTGTGCCGGCGTGCGCTGCTGCCGCTATATTGCTGCCATATTTTTCAACAGTCGATTGTTGTTGAATTTGGATTTGCTTATTTTATTTTTAATTGCATGTTATTTCATCTGTTTTGTAATCAGTAACGTAAATATTTAGCAGTACAAAAATGATATAGTTTTGTTTGTGTAAATCGTATCTAAAGACTTGTGATTTACGTCATAATTATTAATTTTAGTTATGTGTTTTGTTCCCGAGTGCACAAACGAAAAAATAACATAGAAATATCTGTGCAGCCTTCACAAAGAATTTATTAGATCTCTGAACATGTGATAAGGTTAACTTTTTATTAGTGTCGAGTTGATGAATTATGTAGCCTTACTCCTTTCATTCGTATTCTCGACTGTACAGGAGGCTTGTGCTCTACAGTGAAAAGTAAATGGGTCGTCCCAGCACAGTACAGTGTAAGATTAAAGCCATTTTTCGGTATAGGTATTTCCAAGTTCATAACATATTCATTTATAACTATCCAATGTTTTAAGGTTATATGTATGTAAAGTCAGGAAGCAGTCAACTTCAACAGATTGAGCCCTTATAGTATTTATTTATTATTTTATAATTTCTAGGCTAGACTCGGGTCAAATTTCCAGTCCAAGCAATTCGCAGGCAAATGGGTTCATCATTGGAAGTACAAAGAAAGTCTCTACTGCGTCTGCAGGACCACTACTCTGTAGACTTATATGTTAATATTGGCGAAGGTTAAGAGCGTATACACCTTGCGCGCAAAGTCAACTATAGGTATTTCTTCGTTAATTTCACGCACACATAAGCGACCAAAGCTGTGTGCGTAGAGCTGCCGCGTCGGCTCACTATACAATCGGCTCAAACAACTTTGATCCGTGCGCTTCAAATATTCAATTGAAATGTAACTGTAATATAATATCATAAAAATATTTTATTTGCATTATAAGTAGACAAATATTACTGTGCAAGCAAAGAATAATACAAATTTTGGATACTAATCATATTTTCGTTATTATTACATTGTTAAGTTGCATTCAAATCAGTGTTCAATCAGTATACACTACGGAAGTTTTATTAATCATTTCGTGTTCGAACACATAAATAGTGTTAGGGGCCTTACAACCCCTTACAATTACGAAATATATTTAATTTTATATTACAATACATAACATAATTTAGCCTCGGGATTACATCCCATTATATTACCTGAAACATAATTTATACTCACTACAAAATCATTGTAGGTAATAAAAATAATTAAATATTTTACTACCAAAGTACTAAGATGTGGTAATCGCATTCCGCGCGTGGCTATTTTTACTACGCGCGGCATAATCGAGTGCAGCCAGGCCGGAGCGACGAGCGATACGTCCTCCCTCTAGAAGGCCTTGCGGCGGTCTGATTTGATCCACGTCGGACAGCGTGTTTTATAGTGGTTTTTAAAATATTTGTAGAACACATGAAAACTGATTTTGTTGAAATATAAAAATGGTAATTTATTGATAAAATGTTCTTCTATTGTAATATGCAATTATTATAAAAAATTATGTACGATAAGTTGGTGAAAAAAAATATGTTCTTGACGAGAGTTTCTGAATAATTTCGCATTGTTTAAATTTTTATTTTTCAGGAACTAAACACAAAAAGATTATTTTTCTCAGCAAAATCCCTCCATAAGGGTCTTATTAGTCTGATGATATTTTTATTTTCATCTTATATTTAATGGTTTCGGATATCTTAAGCTTCTAAATTGCCATTTAAAGCCTAAATAACGAAACTTGTGTTCAGTAATCCGTATAGTACTCACAAATTATCCGTCAATCTATAATGTTTTCCACCAAAATCCCTGGATGACAACCTTTTCTAAAATTAATAATAATTATTTTTCCTTTAAATTGTTTATTGGTGGCTATTAACTCATTTGAAAAGTCCTGTTTTTAAGCCAAAAAGCGCGTGCAGGGTATAAACGCTCTTAAATCACAACAGAAGTAATTATGTTCATTAATAATCTGTTTATAATATTTATACTTCTTGATATAATTAAGATTCTCATAAAAATGCATTTGCTAATCGTTAATTCGCTTTGTAATTGCTATTCGTTTTGTAAATCGTTTTGTTTGTTATTTACTTTATGTCAATTGTCTCTTAGATAAAATTTACAAACAAAGCAATCTTGTGCTGCTTCATGGTATTGTAAAATATTAATTTGCAACAATTCATGTTTCCATTTAAATTTTTATTTGTCAATGCATATTTCAATTCTGTAGTCATGTTCTTACATTTGGCATTGTTTTATTGGTCCTAAAATTATGAGAATTTTAAGAGATAAAATTAAGCTATATTAACAAATTGAAAATGTTTAAATTAATCTGAAGATGTATAAAAAGTATTGTAGGTTATAATATTCATTAGGATAAAAATGTTAAAATAAAAGTGTTGTAATATAAAAATATAACATCAAATAAATCAAAGAATATATTGTTGAGTAAAGGTTTAGAATTATAACTTGGTTTTATTTGTTATTTTTATTTTAAGTCCATAAATTTAAATATATAAGCATGAAACCAAATATAAAACCGGTAAATTTCCGGTCGTAAAAATCGGTATGCTGAAAGTATAACGCACATCCCTAAATATTTCAAAATCGGTAATTTCGGTAAAGTACCGATACAGCCACATCTGGTCGGAAACGCATCTAAATATATATACGTATAACGTACGAAAGAGATGGCTCAAATACGATGAACAAAATTCTTTAATACTATTGGTCAGTGACAAAATTATCAATGAAAAGAAAGAAAGATCCGATGAAGATTGAATGAATTATATATGTAGAAAAGCATGTTTGGTTTCGATGTGTGAGTACTGAGTTTTCATAACGTGTTAAAAAATTTGTATGGAGTTGGCCGTCTGTATTTTTAGTCGTCTGTGAATCAAATGATCAAATGCTCTAAGGGGAAGAAATTAGTTTTAATATCTATCTATCTATCTATTATTTATTTCCCTTACTGTAAGGCGTTTTGCCAGTAAATAGATATTACCATGTGTTTGTTTCGCCGATAGAACTTTGTCTTTCAGTAACAGTTTTTTGTTAGGTATATTTGTAATTCTAATCATGGATCTATTTTGAATGGAATTGCGTACGTAATAGTGATGATAACCCGATGGAAAGCATAATAGTTTTGACCTACATGGTCTTCATTAATCCTGCTACTAATTTGTGTACATACAATTCCATGAATGTCATCGTTTGTGCGCTATCTGTTTGTTTATGTAAGTAATAACATCACGTCCATGTCATGGGGTGCCTGCACAGTAAAAAAGAGGCGACCGAAGTCCTGCATCCGAATGTATTTCGTGTGGTGAACATAGACGAGACTGGCTCAGATTTGTGCTCCGGCCAATTGGAGATTACAGAGTCTGACATCATATTGTATAGAGAAGGAAGAGACTCCACTGTGTGGCCCCTGCATTCGCTAAGAAGATATGGATTCGAAGGAGAAATATTTAGTTTTGAGTCGGGTAAGTATTTTTTTAATTGTTTTATTGCAGTGAATGGCGAGACGAGCAAGCCGTTCGCCTGATGGTAAGCGATACGACCGCTCATAAACAGTAGCAACATTCCACTGCGCTCGCCATCCTGAGACATAAGATGTTAAGTCTCGATATGTCCATTAGTTGCTCTGGCTAAAATGTCCTTCAACCCGAAACACAACAGTGCATTTAAGCAGTGTGTGCAGTGTTTTGCACGGGAGAAATAGACATTGCGGTGGTACCTACCCAGATGGCCTCTCACATATGAGAGACCTACCACCAGTAAAGTGATTTTATTATAAACAAATGTGCAAAATTAATTGTAAAAAACTTGGACATAATAGTGCGAGTGCAAATAGTGCGTGGTGGCCTGTTGGTAAACGGACTAGACGCGGCTGTCAATATGTTTACGGTGGTCGCGGGTTCGAATCCCAGGGCACACTTCTGACTTTTCGGAGTCATGTGTGTATTGATAGTCAATCACCATGCACTAAAACGGTGAAGGAAAACATCATGACGAAACCTGCATACAATAGTGATTTATAAGAATTTCTATGGTATGTAAGTCCGCCAACCCGCACTAGGCTAGCGTGGTGGACTATATGGTCTAACCACCCTCAATTGTACTCTCGATTGAAGAGTAGGCCCGTGCCCTGCAGTGGGACGTATATGGGCTGATACAGACAACTTGGCCATTACTAATTATCATTAAGAGATAATTTAATTTATGAATTACATTCAAAACATTGCAGACCTATAACACTTACTAGTTTGAACCTACTTATTTGATGAATGTTTGTAAGCTATGATTGCAGAATGGATTTTGAATATACTGCAATCTCCCAGTTAGATAAGTTTGTATTGACTAATTTTAAAACATTATATTAACATGTATTTACTTAGGTACAAAATAAGGGCTAAAGTACAATAATGGCTAAAATACAAGTTAAGTTTTTTATACAAATATTTTTGAGTAAGTTATTTTAGGTACTAACTCCTTCAATGATAATTATTATTGATTGTTTAAGAACTAACTTATTAGATTTATACTGGTGGTAGGTCTCTCATATGTGAGAAGCAATCTGGGTAGGTACCACCGCAATGTCTATTTCTCCCGTGAAACAACACTGCTTAAATGCAATGTTGTGTTTCGGATTGAAGGACATTGTAGCCAGAGCAACTACTGGACATATTGAGACTTAACATCTTATGTCTCAGGATGGCGAGCGCAGTGGAATATTGCTACTGTTTATGAGCAGTCGTATCGCTTACCATCAGGCGAACGGCTTGCTCGTCTCGCCATTCAATGCAATAAAAAAAAAAATAAAAAACTAGATAAGTCAATCAAATATTATTATGAGTGGGTCAACTCAACATATTCCTTCTGATATTTCAACCGTTGAAAAGCTGCTGGTATTCATCTACTAATTTTGTTTTCATCTGTGGCTATAATACATAATTGATACATTTCATAGTAAATTATAATCCATCTCTCAGCACTTCATGCTATCTGGACAGTTCTAAACAACTTTTTTTTCATTGGACTTAGAATATCAATGTTATCTCTAATTATGTTAATTGATAAATATGGGAATAACAAAATATTGTGAAACTAAACAAGAAATATGTTTTTAATATTACCTATTTATTATCAATATTATAATTTGTAACTAATGAGATCTAATGAAATGAATGTGTACTAGCACATTCTAGCAAGTAAGAAAATACACTCATTGTTTTCATAGTGTCTTGTGAAAACAAGTATTTTCACAAATCTCAATTTAATTGCGAGGAATACCACCATATTCCTTCCAATTAAATTGTAAGTGTTTTATACAGGGCCATTACTGGTTTGTAGATTTGACAAACTTTAAAATTATATCATGTAGGTTTACTGAAATTACTTTTAAATAGCACTAATGTGGATGGTACTTAACTTCTCAATTAAGTCAATGTAATATTTTCATCAAAATGCAAACTACTTGTCTGATTTTAGGGAGGAGGTGCGAAACTGGTGAAGGAATATATGCATTTAAATGTAGAAGGGCATCATTGCTTTTCCATACACTACAACAACAAATACAGCTAAGGAACGTAGTTCATGACTCTGTGTCATACCCAATGTCAAGACTTACTCCATCTCCACAAGGGCGACAAACTCTACAAGCCAGTGTAGTTCATCGCTCTTCTATTGACAACAGCCAGCCCGACAGTATCCGATCAGCAAATATAGCATCACATACTAGTGTGTTAAGAAATGCAACACAGTCTCCTCGATCTCCTTCTAGTGCAGACATTCTGGAAGTTATGCCTCTATATTCTAGATCTCACAACAATTCTAATCATATCACTAATGTCTATCAATTTCGTGAGCTTAAGAGAGAGCACAATAATAACCAAAGTGAAAATGTGCCCAATTCAGGACATGAATATTGTAATGATCTAAGCCGAGATTTGGCAGTTCTTAGACATTCATTAAAGCAAGAAACAGCTTTGAACACATTAAAAGATATTGAAGATGAAACTCGTTACCTTGAGAGTAAAAAAAGGAATAAAAGGTTGTCTTGTGGACAACCAAATAATCTATTATCACCTACTTTGAGTAATAGTAGTGAACATTATGCTCAGCTAAGTGTTGAACAACAGGAAGCAGCACGACTGTACATGAATATTGTACCAAATGAAATCAATTTATCATCACAAGTGAACAAACTCGATACCATTCCCACAACACCTCTTACGCCAAAACAAGTAGAATATTGCAATTTAACATTAGGAATTAAGCCAGAACTTAATACATATGCAAATCTATCACTGGGTGAATTGGGTGACAGTGTAAAAAATATTAAGCAAGTATTAAGTTTATCTAACCACTCGGAATATAATCACAAATATTCAGAATCGGATACATTTACCTCAATGTCACCAGTAGAAGAATTGGAAGTGAATTACGCTGTTTTAGATATTGATTCAAATAAAGAAACTGCAAAGGTGCCAAGAGAAGTGGCTTCTCCAGAAAATAATTCGTACAGCAGTACAAAAAATGAAAGTGTACCATCAAGTTCAGCGCAGCCAAAGGTAAGGCTCGTATCTCAAAATGTGGAAAAAACTGCCGCAGCAAATATACCCACAGCAGCCGCTTCGGCTACCATAGGG
Source organism: Hyles vespertilio (assembly GCA_009982885.2). Taxonomy (NCBI): domain Eukaryota; kingdom Metazoa; phylum Arthropoda; class Insecta; order Lepidoptera; family Sphingidae; genus Hyles; species Hyles vespertilio. The sequence continues at coordinate 15,613,327 of CM042815.1, read as the reverse complement.
TACACTACAATAGACTTTGACAAAACAGTAGCTTTGACATCTGTGGCTTCAGGAACGGACGTCGATGTTGACGGCCCTCGCAAAACGCGACATAATTCTTGTAACATGCCATGTGGGAGTCCTGGTTCAGAGAAAAACAAAACTAATTAATGTTATTATAATATTATGTCATTTGCATGCCAAAAATTAAGAAAACGAAAGTCTGAAATACAAATTACTTTATTTATTCAGTTGCTGTTGAGGTGACAAATCATAATGTGAAAAGGAGAATACCCATTTTACTATGAAACTTAGTATCAGTGCGAACATTTATAGTATATATACCGGGTATCTCAAGACTGCTACCGAAAACGAAGCCGGGTGGTAGTTTTAGTGGCTACAAACACAATGCAATTAAAAATTTCGCATAGAAACGGGACAATTATTTTTTATGATTTTTAAATATCGTAATTTTTGGTGGTAAACCTTAGAGTATTTATAAATAAAAGGGTATACACTATTATTTTAGGAAAAAAGTGTATTTACCACCCAAATAGGACCATAGGAAAAAATTACAAAAAAAATGTCGCTTTTTATTTGCAATTTTTTCTGTTTCATTGTGTCTGAAGTCGCTTAAACTACTACCCGGCTTCGTTTTCGGTAGCAGTCTTGATATACCCTGTATAAATATATTTGCGACCCAGGACCAGAGTTCTTGGAGAAGGGAAGGGGGTCTTGGAAGTACAATAAAACATATTTTTTTCTCTCTTGGCTCTGTGAACAAAATGTAAAATGTGATGATAATTACTTTAAATAAAATCTGTCGCTCGGGATAAACAGGACAGTGATTAAGGATAAACCATAATCAAATCCGTATTGAATTTTAAGCAGTATTGTTTTCAGGATCAACAATATTTTTTACTGATACCATGAATGGGCATTCTCCTTTAGACATTGTGTTTAATTCTTATTTTGTAATATTTTGTGAGATTTTATTATTTTATATGTAAATTTTTGTATAAAGGCCGGGATAAATTAGCTAGGATTGGATGTATAGAAAACCTTAAACTCCTGGCTATTTTTATGATATTAATTTTTAAGGCCAGCTTTTGATCAGCTTTATAGAAATTCATGTATACAAGAGCAAGCTTTATTTTTATAAGACTTAAGCTGAAAACATATTGTAGGTTTTTTTCTTACGCATAGAGTAAAGAAGCGGCCATAAATACTAGAGCAGCGCGTCTTACAGCGATCTGAACAATAGATTCTTTTGTTGTGTGCACACTGTCGGTCGAAATTCGAGGGCATGACCTTCAAAAACAAAAAACGTCTGAGACATACAGCGCAACTAACATAAATTGACAAGTGGTGAAATTAGGAACTAGAAATGAAAGTAAAAAATATCTTCAACGCTTTCATTAAAATATTCTTTCATAATTTATACAATGTACATTTATACATGTTGTTGAAAGTGCGTGGTGGCCTGTTGGTAAACGGACTAGACGCGGCTACTGTTCACGGTGGTCGCGGGTTCGAATCCCAGGGCACACCTCTGACTTTTCGGAGTCATGTGTGTATTGATAGTCAATCACCATGCACTAAAACGGTGAAGGAAAACATCGTGAGGAAACCTGCATACCATAGCGATTCATAAGAATTTCTATGGTATGTAAGTCCGCCAACCCGCACTAGGCCAGCGTGGTGGACTATATGGCCTAACCACTCTCAATCGTATTCTCGATTGTAGAGTAGGCCCGTGCCCTGCAGTGGGACGTATATGGGCTGATACAGACAGACATACATTTATACTAGTAGTCCAATAGTAATAATGACAATAATGTCCAATGTAATTAAATTTGAAGAGAGAAAAAAATAATGGTTTCTCCGTGCACCACAGCGCTTTTGACTGATTTGCGATTGTGGACAAACTTGAGTTTACACAACAATAGGTTTTATAAATATGGCTACCAGCTTTTTAAGCCAAACTAATAAAACATTTCTTAAAACTTACAATTAAATTAGAATTTATAATACGTACAAGGTATAATTTTCTTTATTCAATCTGCATACAAATTAAAATTGTTGAATACAATTTGGACATTTCTAATTATTTACATGAGGAATCTAACTTGACTTAATAGAAATAAACACCGCAGTTCTTTGACCAGTTGTTTGTAAATACTAGACTGGACGTAATTGACAGCCTCCGTGACGCAGTTAGTTAGACGCCGCCTGTGAAACGAGAGGCCGCGGGTTCGATCCCCGCACCGAGACAAATGTTTGTGAAGCCCACAAGTATTTGTCTCGGGTCTGGATGTTTGTGAGACCGAAAAGTCTCGTAGTTCCCGATACCCACGACACAACACTTAATTGATCTTAATGTGGGGTCAGGACTATGTATGTGATTGTTGAGTGTATTTATTTAGTTAATTATCAGTAATTAGCCAAAAGTTCGTCTGTGCGTTCATTTAAAAAATGGAAGAAAACGATTAGAGTATGTGCGTAATAAAGAAATTATTTATAATGTTAAATGTAAAGAATACAAATATGCTTACTTAAAGTAAGAAGTATGGGAACAAATAGTCAGTACCTATTTGTACTAAAGATAATAAAGTATCATACTAAAGATAACTGAGTAATTTTTTATACAATCAAATATTAAGTTATTGATGTTAAAATTTCAAAATACACGCGCTGTTTTAGGAATTATAATAGGAAAAAGTTTACTTTGTTATTTGTCTTCAGGTAGTCTCTTTTTTGTTTTCTTTTAAAATGACACTGGTAGTAGAAATATATAAAAAAAAGACAACAAGAACAAGAAGTGTGCTCGAAACACGATCTTGCCTACTTTGGAATTCACACATTTTATACATAAGTATTTCTAATATGTGTACACGGCATTGTTGCTTAACATTTTTCCACAGTAAATTTATTCTCAATGTGTAATCTATGTTTGCGTACAGAATTTAATCAATCATAGTATTATATAATTGATTGATGTGTGATTTAATATTAATTGAATCATTGATTTTGACAATAAAACAGTTGCAAACTCGAATGTTCTAGTACCACAGGTTATCACAGACTTAGGACTGTTTATAATAAGCGCCAACTAGGATTAATTTCATTTTAAAAAATATATTATTTATTTATTTATATAGAGATGAGATAAAGAGTACATAAAAATCGACTCTTCCATCCCTAAAAGCTTAGTCATTGGCAGACGAGAAAACCGTCATTTGTCAATGAAATTAAAAAAATAAAAACGTACGCGGGCCCTCTGACGACCCGTACGAACCATAGATTTAGTATAAAACATAGATCGGCAATGTGAAAGAGATAGAATAATTTAACTCATATGTTAAAGCGAGATGCATGATGCGACCATACGTTTACACAGAAGTAGCCTGCAGTGACCCAGAGTCGAAATATGTCAAACTAAGCGAGCAACAAAATTCGTTTATTTTCATAATTTATTTAATTTTACAGTACTTGGTTATATTTATTAAACGTAGTTTATTATAGTGCATTGTGCAGTGCCAAGGTGTGGTTCATGCAGGCGTAAAAATCCGAAATAATTAAAGTTTTCACAGGTACCGGCCACTTTTGCACAATACTATTTTGTGACGATATTATAGAATAAAATGGAAATCTGTGCATACATATCGGTAGAAAAGAATATAGTATTTCATTATATAAATACGCTGAAAGTATCCATTACGTATAAAAAATAATATCAAATACGTGAATTTACAATAATTTCAACCAAAAGTTGCTAGGGATTGACTGACAGGTTCGATCAATAAAAGGTTGTCGATAAAATAGTCGATGACAACACATGTTTCCCTACATTTTTATGGAGCTATAGTATGTTGTGATAGTGTGCATTCTTCTTCTTCTTCTACCTGGCGTTATCCCGGCCATATTTTCCCGGCCATTATTATCGTATTCATTCTACAATATTAGTTATTACTTTACTTTTTCTCATTTTTTTCTATTTGTGGAATAGTTAATATAACACTTCATGTATGTGATTAATGAATTAAGAACCTGTTTCAGTCTCTGTCAAGAGGCTGTCAATTTATAATAGTAAAACAAGAACATATTCGATATTATTATAAAATATGCAATACTTCTATGCACAGCATGATCGTCCAAACCTTGAAGCAACATTATTCATGTATCATAACATCAGGTATAGGTTTAAAATTTATAATTCTCTTAGGAAAAACATTAGTTTAGGTGACGTGATCGAGAAAAGCTTCATAGTTTATTAAACTATCTCTTTCTTCAGCCACAGGAATGCGACTAATGAACATAGGCCTTCCACAAGAATGTCTACATCAGTTTGTTGTAAGCTACCTGCATCCAACGACTCCCTACAAGCTCCTCCGTACACCTCCAACGCGGCCTAGCAGGCGTCCAACACTTCCCAATGTGTTACAAGTCAATTAATTGACTTAAATAAACATATTTTTTTTAACTCTAGTATACATATAGTAAAAATGTGTTTCTTAGACTTACGCGAATGTTACTCATTGAAAAAAACTAATAATCACGGATTTTGTTGCAGACTGAGTCCACCCTGTGACTACGAAAACTGTAAAGTAATCGAAACTTCGCGACGGGAAATTAAAAATGAAAAAAATAAACCGAAAACGCTAAAACTTTGTAAATTATAGTTTTATTTTAATAAAATGTTTTTTTTTCTCAATTTAATTAGTATATGTACTATGTATACATCACAATGAAAATAATAATTTTGTTCAGGTGAACATAAAGACCCATACAAAACATCTCAAACAAAATGTTTTCAAATAATATGACAATTTATCTTTATTTATTTGTGTGTTTATCAATCTGTATTGAAACAAACACATCAATAAGTTTCTGTTAATATATAATAAAATGTCGCATATATCCATAACATTTTAATTCACAACTACAGGCCGACAGCTAAATCGATATCGATATGATAGTATCGAAAGTGCATGGTACACCACTATATGTCAAGCACACATGTAAACTTCACGCACACACTCGTAAATCAGTTTTGGTCGCGCTCAAAATGACACATTGCCGATCTATGTTCTATATTACATCTATGGTACGAACCATATCAGTCGCGCTCTTCACCATAGTTTTGTACTCTTTACTCTATGCGTAAGACAAAAACCTACAATGTGTTTTCAGCTTTATAGTTCCTAAAGTTTGTTTCTTTTAATATCCACATTATCAAGAGTAGTAAAAATAAGTATAAAAAATTGCAAGTAATAACTCATATCAGTGCCAAAGTAGCCATTCACCAAAAATTTGAAGTGTACATACTTACATAATTTAAATAAGTAAAGTTGCTATTACCTACCCATTGATTGTCAATGTATACGACTGTAGAAATTCCAAAGTAAAGCCTACTTTAAATAGCATAAGGGCCTAATATTGAGTACCTTAGTGGACAAAATTTATAATCGCATGCTCAATTTCAGTTTTTTTATTACATCAAATAATTGCGGTCGCATCTACATTCCCAAATTTGTAATTTTGGTCTAACCATTGGAAACTAGTATATTAAGTGTATTGATTTTATTAATAATATCTTGTAAGTTGTAACCAAATTTAGATTACGTACATGAATGTAATTGTTATTATTTTAGTTAAATTCTCTTGTACCAAAGATATTATTGATGTAGGTAGCTATAGTGATTACTATTAAAATTAATAAAAAGTAATGGCAGTTAAAATTATTGCATGTTTGAAAAATACATATATGTATATAATATATTATGTGCAAGTAGCAGAAGAGCAGAAAATGTAAAGATAAGCCTTATGTCTAGGCTGACATTGCAACTGTTCAATAAACTGCCTTTTATTTAAAATGCGTCTGTTTATTTGTGATTAAGGTGTTATCTATTAGTAGAAATGTACTATTACCAATGTGAAATTATATTTTAAATTACAATGCCAATTCCGGATTTATAAATGACATGATTGATGTTCTATTTTCAATGTGTAGAAAACTTATTATATAATTTGCTCTAATGGTTATAATTGTATGACAAAAAATAAAGCTTGATATAATGTTTGAAATTACTTTGTTTAATTTATATAGTCCTATTTATTTATTTATTAATACTTAGTGTACACCACACAACTTAAAAAACATTAGAAAAAAAGCGCTTATATTGTCGAGAACATTATTTAACTTCATTTAGTAATAGCCAATATACGCGTTCAGTCACTGGAAGTAAGTATATAATACCAAGAGTGAGTAACCACTATGGTGACAGAACATTAAAAAAACGGTTACCGTATATTTTTAATAGCCTACCTTCTGTTATCAGGCATGATCCGATGTACTCAAGCTTCAAAGCAAAATTAAAAAAAAAAACATTTATTATTGACATATCGCGTTCAAAGATACTTGCCAATCACGAGCTAGAATTCAAAATTTGTATCACCGCGAATACCGGTGATTGGCCCGTTTGGCAACAACACCGCGAATGTGCATCAATCGCCATACATTCTTTGCAGCGGACATTTGGGTAAGCATATTTTTTTGTGTTTTTATTAAACTTTTCGAAGTAGTTAACAGTAAACTTATATTATGTGGTCCTTAATAAATTTATTAGTAGTAATTGAACGTAAAGTGTATCAAAAAGTGTTGTATTATATTAGTAAGAATCCCGAAGATGCCGTCACACTACTGCCGACAAACATCTAGCCGACTGTACTTGGAGCTCACATTCAGAAATATTTCGGAACTTTATGATGCATATAAAAGTTATTGCCAGGAACGACATGAAGAGTTTTTTGTGTCTTCGTACTTTCAATAATGAGTTCCTGAGAAGTAACTTAAGTTTGTACGTGCCAAAGAAGGATCAGTGCGATTTTTGTTGCTCGTTTAAAGTAGGTAACGTAACACAACAGGCTTGGATGGAGCACACTGATCTCAAAAACCGCGCTAGGTCTGAAAAATCCGCAGACAAAAGTTTGGCTATTGAAGGTGTATATCATGTTTTAACTCAAGACGTTCAGGCTGTAAAAATGTTTCCAAGTCTGCAGGCAAGCGCTTTGTATTTTAAGACCAAATTTTACCACATATAACCTAGCTAACCATGATGTGAGATGTTATTGGTTTGACGAGAGTAACGGAGGTCTTGAAGCTTCAGTGTTTGCCTCTTGTATTGTGGATAGCGTCTTACACCTGTTGACTCAGAAGAAACTTCCTTTTATATTGTACTCGGATCGATGCTGCGCTCAAAATAGAAATAGCTACCTCAGCAATGCTTTACTAAGAGTGGCAATAGAACAAAACATAGAGGTCACTCAAAAGTTTTTAGTAAAAGGACACACACAAATGGAGTGTGACTCAGTCCATAGCTCTATAGAGACTAAGCTTAAGGGACAAGAAATTTATCTGCCGAGCCAATACTCTGCGCTAACTAAGGCTGCCAGAGTTCATGCAAAACCGTACGAAGCTATTTCATTGGATTATGGATTTTTCAAAGCCCGAAGATCAAATTTACAAGTCTATAAGGCCAGGGAGAAGATCTGGAGATCCAACGGTGACTGACATCAGTGTCCTTATTTACAAACCCGATGGAACCATTTGGTACAAGTTGAATTACGATGAAGCTCCAAAGATATTACCGCAGCGTTCGAAAGTACCAAAAAACTCCATCAATAGCTTGCCGAAATTGTATGTAGGCGTTTACGGATCTCAGAACGAAAGTGGTAGCATCTACAAGAGCTTAAAATTGCCATGGTTATTATGACTCTACCTCATTAGCTTCCTTACGTTTTTATATTTTCGATTGGGTAATATTAACCCTATTTTTTAATGTTGATTGTTTTTTTATTCGTAAAGTATTATTTTGTGTTTGTGAAGATATTTTTTGTTTTAAATTTTAGATTCATTTTGTTACAAAATTCGTTCTTTGTACTATAGTTTTATCTAAGTTCCTATAATTAACACCGCCTATGTGCTAGAAAATGCCATATTTAAGAAGGCAACAGCGCCAAACTGCAATAATTAATTAATTTATAAGACTATTACTATTTTATGCATTTAATTATTTGTAGAATATCTAATAAATGGTCCTTGAGAATTAATCTGCTTTTTATTTATTTTCGATTATTAATAATTAAGTTTTTTGCTTCTCCTGTAAAGTTAAGAAAATGCATATTCGCGCTGTTGTAATATAAGCGACGATATACAATATTGTTTAGTTATTTTGTTTAATTGCTATTTTAATTTATTGTTTAACTTTATTCGAGCTACCCTGATTGTTTAGAAATATTTTTTTAAGTTTTTATTTTTTCCATTATTTTTTTTTTCTTTTATGTTAAATTTTACAGTGAGATGTTGTTGCTTGTTTTTACATTTTGTAATTCTTTCAATTGTTATCTAATGTTTAATTAAAAGTGAGACTCGCATGTACAAGTGATTCCATCGGTCAAACCGAAATACGGTTATGCCTACCTATGTTATGCGGACCTATGCATAAATTTGTAATTACGTAATTTGTGATTTTTAATAAATAAATAAATAATGTGTAACAAGTGGCAGTCTTATCGCTATCAGCGATTTCTTCCAGACAACCTTAATTCTTATTACTGTAACATACAAAAACTAAGCATAATAAATTTGATGTTTAACTATACATATAAATAAAATTGAAGTGTCTGTTTGTAAAGTGTTAAACAAAATGTTCAACAACATATCGTTATATACTCGATACTAGTGATGTAACGAATGTTCGCATTCGAATTCGCGAATCGCGAATATTCGCATATTTTTTGGCATTCGCATTCGTATTCGCAAGAAACGAAGCGAATGTTAGGCGAATGTTTTTGACAAATCAAAAGGAAATTTATACAAATTTTGATGGTACTGGATAAATAATACAACTATTATAATTAGCGTATTTTTTAATTATTTATTATATTGATAATATCTACGTCTCGTAAGTCTTTTGATTGTACTTATGAAGTTATAACTTCTATTTTTTTTAATAAAACCAAATGCCAAAAAATATTTACAGTTATAAAAAATAATCAACCAAAATTAAACATTTAATATCCAAAATGTTATATTTTTAAAATCTTCATCTTCAATTATTTTTCAATGCAATTAATAAACATACTCAAGAAAACAAAATAATAAATACCTACTTGTAAATAAAATTACAATTTCTTCCGTACAATTAAGAAAACAATATTTATTTGGTTTTAAACATACAAAGTTTTAATGTCTACATTGATAATAATTAACCTTTGTCTTATTTTAAATATTTTTTCTACTATACTTATATTTATTTTATGTTTCTATGATTTAAACTTTAAAGATAATTAAATGGCAATATGTTATTAACACAGTTGATTATTTCTGGTTTGAAATAAAACTATTATTTACGGATTTTATCAGCGGACTGTCCGCCCCGTGACCACGAAAGCTGTAGTGATCGAAACGTCGGGAAGTTAAAAATGTAAAAAAATTAAACTAAATTCGCGATAAAATCCATTTTTATTTCAATGTGTACCCCACACTAAGATCGAGTCTTGTGTCGTGGGTATCAGGAACTACGAGAGACTTTTCGGTCTCACAAACACCCAGACCCGGAAGAAATATTTGTGGACCGCACAAACATTTCTCTCAGTGCGGGGATCGAACCCGCGGCCTCTCGTTTCACAGGCGGCGTCTAACCGACTGCGCCACGGAGGCTGTCAAAGTTTGCAAGAGACTTGTCTATTGGGCAAAGCCAGTTGTCTAGGCTGAAAACGGACGATGGCCGCGTGGTATTGACGAGGGCAGAGGTATTAAGAGAGATCGAGAGGTTCTACGGACAGCTTTACACCTCGGTTGCCGAACCTACTGTTAGCTCGGCCGAAGACCCGAGAGCCGAGTTGATCCGACACTTTAGCGATGATATCCCGGACATCAGCCTGTGTGAGATTGAGATGGCCCTTAAACAACTTAAAAACACCAAGGCGCCGGGTGAGGACGGAATCACTTCAGAGCTTCTGAAAGCGGGTGGAACGCCGATACTGAAAGTTCTTCAGAGATTCAATTCCGAGGAATATAACTTGCCGCTTTGTTTAGCGTTTGTGGACTATGAGAAAGCCTGATTCGATCGAGACCTGGGCTGTGCTACAGTCTCTTCAGCGGTGCCACATAGACTATCGGTACATCGAAGTGTTGAGGTGTATATACAACAACGCCACCATGTCGGTCCGAGTACAAGATCAGAGCACGAAGGCTATTCAACCACAGAGAGGCGTGAGACAGGGAGATGTCATATCTCCGAAACTGTTCACTGCCGCGCTGGAAAACGCCTTCAAGCTCTTGCAGCGGAAAGGATTCGGCATCAATATCAAAGGCGAGTATATTACTCACCTTCGATTAGCCGACGATATTGTAGTCTTGGCAGAATCGCTGGAAGACCTTAGCACTATGCTCGAAGACGTTAATCGATTCTCCCAACAGGTGGGTCTTAAAATGAACATGGATAAAACGAATATCATGTCGAATATCCATGTTGTGCCCTCCCCCATTGGAGTTGAGGGCTCGACTCTCGAAGTTGTAGACGAATATGTCTATTTAGGACAAGTGGTCCGGTTAGGCAGGTACAACTTCGAAAGAGAGGTCAATCGTCGAATCCAACTCGGTTGGGCAGCGTTCGGGAAACTTCGCGACATCTTCTCGTCTAAAATACCTCAGTGCCTAAAATCGAAAGTCTTCGATAGTTGTGTGTTACCAGTGATTACATACGGCACCGAGACGTGGCCTCTCACTGTGGGCCTCATTAAAAGGCTCAAAGTCACTCAACGAGCCATGGAGCGGTCTATGCTCGGTGTTTCCCTACGAGATCGAATCAGAAATGAGGAGATCCGTAGGAGAACCAAGGTTACCGACATAGCCCATAGGATTGGAAGTTGAGTGGCAAGTGGCAGTGGGCCGGGCACATAGCTCGTAGAACCGATGGCCGTTGGGGCCGAAAGGTTCTCGAGTGGAGGCCACATACAGGCAAGCGAAATGTCGGACGCCTGCCTACACGGTGGACGGACGATCTGACTAAGGCTGCAGGAAGTCGCTGGATGCAGGCCGCTTCCAACAGGTCATTGTGGAGATCCTTGGGGGAGGCCTATGTTCAGCAGTGGACTTCCTGTGGCTGATATGATTATGATGATGTGATGATGCAGGTATTTGAATGTGCTTGAGTAGAGCAGCTCTACAATTTGAAGGAAACAAACAAATCAATGGAGATGTTTATAAAGCAATTCGTTTAATAATATAAATATTTAGTAATTATACATATTTATAATATTAGTATCACATTTAGAAGGACGATGTGGTAAGTGACGCATAGAGATGAGTCAGAACCGGTACAGCTACAAGCAGCGTCCACGTACTTCGGATTTGGTGGCAACCATCCGCTGAAATTGAAACAAGACATTAAGAACACGAGATACTTTTATCAAGTATATTTTGTAGCTACTCTGCACTACATTAAAACGGCGTAATCAAATTTTGCGATAATTGTAATCAAAATGATTCATAAATCTATGCTATATTTAGCCCTCATATTAGTAATGATAATACGAAAATATGCAATATTATCACATGAGTGGATTTTTGTAACGGGAAGATGGCTGTTAAACTTCGTCCGGTACCCTGGCGATCGCTGATATCACAGAACTTCCAGCTTTGCAACCTTTTTAACTGTCAGCTTACTTTTTTTATTTTTTTGCCGATGCGGTCTACCGCTACCGGCCTGTTATGATAGGCAGCATGATAGGCTAGTTATTATAGGCTCACCGATCTTAAACCCAATTTTTAGTCGCCCGATAGTGTGCTTATAAGGCGACTGTTGAGTTAACTCCATATCAAACTTTTTTTTAACCCCGCGGAAGCCTTGGGTCGTATGCATCTGCCCCGGGAACCCAGAACAAAATGAGTGCACTGCACTACCATTTTCCAATATATTCGTACTAATAATAATATAATTGCAAAAGTTTGCATGTATGTATTGATGTTTGTTACGCAAAACCGGCTTGTTGGAACAACTTGGCCGATTTTGATGAAATTTGTTATATGGGATAGCTGACAACACAGAAGCTACTTTTTGTTCTCTACATTGAGGTATTATACTAGAGCGGACATCGGGAACAAAATCTATGCGTATGGTGCGTGCGCAAGGGTACACAGTGAAGCGAAAGAGAAGATATGTTACTTCGTAGGCGTGACAGAGACAGAAATATAATGTGCCCTTCATTTTGTTACAAACATATTGTTTGCAGTGTCCCCTCTAGTATATTATCTCAATGGTTCTCTATTACTCTTTCAAACTTTAATGAATAAAAAACAAAAAATAAAGTGCGTGAGATATGAGACCCAGAACCGAAAATCTATTTCTCTGATTTAAAAAACATAGTTTTTTGAGCCTGTACCATCGCATCTTAAATTCATAAATGGTAATTAATTTATAAAAACATATTACACCAGCAGTAAACAGTTCGATAACACATAACGCCACTCGGCCCTCAACCACGATGGGCCATAATAGTGGACCATCGCGATGGCCCATCGTGTAGAGGTGTGTGTAGAGGGAAATGTCACATTCACGTCATTGTGTGTTCTTGTTGTCCGAATTTAAAATTTACTAGTTTTAGGTGGTCTGTGGTTTTAGGGTAATATTCATACTAAAATGTGCGTTATAACTTACGATAATTATATTATTCTTGATTATCTTAGAGTATATACAGGGTATATCAAGACTGCTACCGAAAACGAAGCCGGGTGGTAGTTTAAGCGACTTCAGACACAATGCAACAGAAAAAGTTGCAAAAAAAAGCGACAATTTTTTTTTTGTTATTTTTCCCTATGACCATATTTGGATGGTAAATGCATTTTTTTTCCTAAAATAATAGTGTATACCCTTTTATTTATAAATAATCTAAGGTATAAAAGTGTTTATATTATTATTTTAGCAAAAACTATGGATTTACCACCCAAAAATGGCGATATTTAAAAAATCATAAAAAATAATTGTCGCGTTTCTTTTCGAAATTTTTGGTTGCTTTGTGTTTGTAGTCACTAAAAGTACCACCCGGCTTCGTTTTCGGTAGCAGTCTTGAGATACCCGGTATATATATGCCGGGTGGTAGTTTTAGTGGCTACAAACACAATGCAATTAAAAATTTCGTCTAGAAACGCGACAATTTTTTTTATGATTTTTTAAATATCGTCATTTTTGGGTGGTAAATCCATAGTTTTTGCTAAAATAATAATTTAAACTCTTTTATACCTTAGAGTATTTATAAATAAAAGGGTATATACTATTATTTTAGGAAAAAATGTATTTACCACCCAAATATGGCCATAGGAAAAAAATAACAAAAAAAAATTGTCGCTTTTTTTTGCAACTTTTTCTGTTGCATTGTGTCTGAAGTCGCTTAAACTACCACCCGGCTTCGTTTTCGGTAGCAGTCTTGATATACCCTGTATATATATATATATGTATATATATATATATATGCAGTATATATGAAGTACCAGCGCTCCCTCTATATATATATATATATATATAGAGGGAGCGCTGGTACTTCAAAAACGTAGATAAAAATGGTGGTGCCGGGCCACCTTTTTCTGCCTTCCTATTGGCTAATATCTGAACAGTTTGTGCAACATACATAAATTACTTGAAAAAAATATTAAAAATAAATAGTATAGGTATATTTAATTTCACTCAAATTCGTTTTAAAAAGATAATAGCTAAATATAATTTCGGCAATCAAAGGAATTTATAGCAATTTATTGCTAAATAATTAATTCAAATATCACTAATATAGGAGCGCTACCAACATTACGAACAAGAAAATATCTACGTTTTTCAAACGCGAATGTATGACAGCGCTTCCTCTATATACAGGGTATATCAAGACTGCTACCGAAAACGAAGCCGGGTGGTAGTTTTAGTGACTACAAACACAATGCAACTAAAAATTTCACAAAGAAACGCGACAATTATTTTTTATGATTTTTTAAATATCGTCATTTTTGGGTGGTAAATCCATAGTTTTTGCAAAATAATAATTTAAACTCTTTTATACCTTAGATTATTTATAAATAAAAGGGTATACACTATTATTTTAGGAAAAAATGCATTTACCACCCAAATATGGTCATAAGAAAAAAATAACCAAAAAAAAAATTGTCGCTTTTTTTTTGCAACTTTTTCTATTGCATTGTGTCTGAAGTCGCTTAAACTACCACCCAGCTTCGTTTTCGGTAGCAGTCTTGATATACCCTGTATAAATACTCTAAGTTGATTATATACATTTTTCGTATGTTTTAATACTGCAATTAAGATACCCAAATGCGTTTCTTGGGTCGGACAGATTTTTTTGTGATACTGTATATTAACTTATATCATTCCAACACAACAAGTATAAAATTGATAAGCTGAATTTATTAAGATATCTTGACTGTTTAATAGTATATAATATTATACACCATAAACCATGTGGTTCATAATATCATAAAAGCCATAAACGATATTATTTCAAAGTATACATATACATTTAAGATAGGTATAAGTAATAACTTGCTTTAATATAAAAACAGTCCTTGAATTACGAAACATATTGTTTACAAAACTTGTTAGTACTGTGAACATTGGTTAGGACAACGCAAAAAGGCAAAGATGGTAATATCAGATATAATGCTAGCGATAATATCTAATTAAATAATTAATAAGCATGCATATACAGGGTATATCAAGACTGCTACCGAAAACGAAGCCGGGTGGTAGTATAAGCGACTTCAGACACAATGCAACAAAAAAAGTTGCAAAAAAAAGCGACCAATTTTTTTTTGTTATTTTTTTCCTATGACCATATTTGGGTGGTAAATACATTTTTTCCTAAAATAATAGTGTATACCCTTTTATTTATAAATAATCTAAGGTATAAGAGTGTTTAAATCATTATTTTAGCAAAAACAATGGATTTACCACCCAAAAATGACGATATTTAAAAAATCATAAAAAATAATTGTCGCGTTTCTATGCGAAATTTTTAGTTGCATAGTGTTTGTAGTCACTAAAACTATCACCCGGCTTCGTTTTCGGTAGCGGTCTTGAGATACCCGGTATATATTATAAAATACTAATCTATAGGCAGGCAGGCGGTAATTAAGTTTTAGTTTTCAGTATCATACGACGAATTTATAACTTTTGAATGCAAAACTATTTCTAGACATGTTCATGTTTGGGATCTGTAAATGTTTATGATATACCTATTCTTATTTAAGTGACAATTCCTGAACACCCAACAATCACTCAAATTGTTTAGACATGGAGATTATAGCCGAAACGAAGACAGTGATTTTAAGTTATAGTTAAGTTCGTGCTACCAAGAACTTAGTGCGTGGTGGCCTGTTGGTAAACGGACTAGACGCGACTGCCAACATGTTCACGGTGGTCGCGGGTTCGAATCCCAGGGCACACCTCTGACTTTTCGGAGTCATGTGTGTATTGATAGTCAATCACCACGCACTAAAACGGTGAAGGAAAACATCGTGAGGAAACCTGCATACTATAGCGATTTATAAAATTTCTATGGTATGTAAGTCCGCCAACCCGCACTAGGCCAGCGTGGTGGACTATATGGCCTAACCACTCTCAATCGTACTCTCGATTGTAGAGGAGGCCCGTGCCCTGCAGTGGGACGTTTATGGGCTGATACAACAACAATACAACAACCAAGAACTTGGCTTTACCTAAGTCACTCAAACCCGTTATGGTATAGTCTACTTATATCCCAGGTACGTACTTTATTGCGGCGACACCCAACAGTCACATACATAGTCCTGGCCCCACACTAAGATTGAGTCTTGTGTCGTGGGTATCAGGAACTACGAGAGACTTTTCGGTCTCACAAAGCCCAGACTCGGAAGAAATATTTGTGGGCCGCACAAACATTTCTCTCGGTGCGGGGATCGAACCCGCGGCCTCTCGTTTTAAAGGCGGCATCTAACCAACTTCGCCACGGAGGCTGTCAATAACATTAAAAACCGCGATAAAAATTGTAAAATTACTTTTATTTCTAGAGAGTTTGTCATAAAATACCTAAGGTACCTACGCCGAAAGTTCGTTAAATAGGTAAGTTAAATAATTGTAATAAGGAGGGTATCTGCCTATGTCCTAATAGGTGTTTTTAAATATTAATAATGAGAATATTCTCAAAGTAGTATAAGAAAAATAGCGATAAATACATAACGATATTATACTGAGTATATCAAGACTGCTACCGAAAACGAAGCCGGGTGGTAGTTTTAGTGAGTACAAACACAATGCAACTAAAAAAAAAAACGACAATTTTTTTTATGATTTTTTAAATATCTTCATTTTTGGGTGGTAAATCCATAGTTTTTGCTAAAATAATAATTTAAACTCTTTTATACCTTAGAATATTTATAAATAAAAGAGTATACACTATTATTTTAGGAAAAAAAATGAATTTACCATCCAAATACTACCGTATAATAAATAAATAATAAATAAAAATCGTCGCTTTTTTTCAACATTTTCTGTTGCAATGTGTCTGAAGTCACTAAAACTACCCCCCGGCTTCGTTATCGGTAGCAGTCTTGAGATACCCGGTATTATATTTGCAATTTGTAATACCCATCTGCATTAGTTCAAGTTTGTAGTGTTTTCAGTTGAGGATGGGCACACATGCCACATCCCATGTTTCAATTTAGTCGACAATGAACTTACGGGAATGTTGTAAAGAATCGAGCGTAGCGTCCATTTCGGTAGTTTCCTCAGGCGTCTCCGTCGATGTTAAAGCGCCTGCACGCCACCACGACCGACAACCAACGCTAAGTTAGTGCACATACATCGACACACAGCTAAGCTTCAACCAAGAAATGCATAAGCATTATATAAAGTATTAAGTATGTTGGACAACCTTAAAGTATAATAAACAATTAAAGAAAATGTGCAATTATTCCTGCTGAATTATGTGATCTAACACTTAATAAAAACATACGTGCACAACAATTAATAAGTATATTTTAGCAATCGATCCGTTAGAGCTCTTAGTTCTTGCTTTCTAACAACAAAAATACCAATATTGTGTGTAAATAGAGGCAAAAACTAATCAAAACACAACAATAACGAGGCTCTATAAAATAAAATATTCATGTATTCCTATCCTATACCTTATTAAGTTGCGCCAGATCATAGAATTGAAAATTGGGCACTTGATGAAATATAACTGTATCCGCTAATCAGATCATTGAATTACTGATACTTTAAAAATATGTATTTATATAATAAATACTCTAAAAAATTAATGTTTTTTTTTAATATAATTATATATTATATAATGAAACGATAAATTCTATGATTTGGCAATTTATAGAGTAATTTTATGAAGTGAGCGTGGATGGCCAAATCTAAACCTATGAGGAATAGCTCAAATACTGAACGAAGACAAGATGAGGAGACTTGAATTTGAAGAAAACTAAAACTAACTATACTTTGATTCTTGATAAATCAGTATTCCTAGGGAGGAACTGAATCTCATGATTTTGAATAAAATACATACGATATATTGTTACACTATTAGATAAACGTGCTAATAGGGGTCAAATTCTGAAGTAATGACACACGGCAAACTAGAGGAATGAGGTAATTTTTAACGAAATGCTATATTTTCTTTCTATTGTTACCTTAATATCCAGCCTTCCTAAGATGGAAGACTTTTGTGCATCATTTAGAAAAAAATATAGTTGGACACTGAATTAAATTGGAACAAATGATGGCGTATGTGTAGTGTTACTTGCGGCTTGATTCCACATACCTATACCTAAATGCGCTTTACCGTATTTTCTTCACTATTATGCATCTCCAAAAATAATATCTAATAATAATCTTAAACAAGGAGGTAAGTAAAGTACTTTGCCCATGTAATAAATGACCACTTTTAAGTTATTTCCTGATAATTCTAGTCTCCCAGCGTAGTGGCACTAGGAATTAAGGCATTAGGCGATGGACGAAAAATGTATCTTAATCAAAATAACTTTTGTTCTTTAGTTTTCCGTGTAAATTCCTTCCCAAAATTTAATCTCTGTAAGCATTTCATCACATTATCGAATAATGTAATAATACAGTATTTTTATTTCTTCTAATTCATCGAATTCATTTCCTTGTTATAAATATCGATTTATCAAAAATACAACTATGCAGTTTTAGTTTCATAAAATAGGGCTTAGTTTCGGATTTGACCATCATATACACATACATTCGTATTGTATATAAACTTCGATTGTCCGAAGTTTCGAATTTCGTTTCGGATTTACAGAGCCCTATGAGTCTTTTAACGGCTCAGGTAAGTTCCCAAATCAAACTGAAGTTTAGCTAAGCGGTAAAAATACTCGTATCTATAAGTACGGGGTAGCCAAAAATCATACATTATAACATATTTTTTTTTTTCAAATTTGTACTTTGTCACCTCGGGTGATGAGAAACAATGTCAAAACCATATGTCAATATCACCCTCAATAATAATTTTACGTATTTTTAATAATTTACCCAAATATTTAAAAAAATATAATAAACATGCATAGTCCCTGAATTTTGATAAAGTAGTAATATTAATCATATTCTACAAGTATGTATTACCTGTTGGATCATAAAGTACGGTGTCAACGAATTCGGCATGCGTGATATTCGGGTTCACATAAAAAAGTTCACAGCGTATTTCCAGTCCTTCCACATCGGCTCTACTGAGTGTCCCATTAGCTACCACGCTGTAAAAGCCAGCGTCGTCAGGACCTTCTAAAGATTCTGTCACATTTATTTCCTTCCTGTAATTTAAAACATATTTTTTACATCTACATATTTTTACAAAAACCAGTGATTTTTTTTTTAATTTATTGTTTGGGTCGTTCGAATTACGCCTTCAATGTACTAACATAAGATCGAGGCGAGGGATGTAAGCGCTAAACTTATGTGTTAGTATAGGATCCCGCCATACATCGACCTTCACCGAGATGTTTATTTGATGAAACCTATTTTATATGCAATTTAATATGTCAATAAATATATTGTATATGGGTTGCCTTGCAAATTTCAGTCCAGAATACGATTAATTAATTATTAAAAAAAAAATTTACACATTTCACCTGTTTGATTATTAAAGAAAGTCTATACCAATCGAAAGTATGAAGCCCATAGAATATGTAAACGTTAGGTTGCCTATTTTTTTCCGGTCACAACCCTCAGGTTGCCAGGTATAAACAGGTAAATCGCTTCTAGCATTTTGCACCGATCTGATTATTGAATGAAAATTAAATGAAAATAAAGATCATTTTATTACGAACACGGTGGTATAGGGTTGCCTGCGAAAAATCAGTCCCGAATTGCGGTTGTCGAATTTAGAAAAGTGAAATATTGCTCCGAGTGACCATCCCATGCGATAGAAGAGGACACAGAATAGAAGCTGTTCGAAGTCCGCCCATTTAAAGAAAGAGGGTGTGCATGCTATTTATTGTTGAGAATGAAAAGGACAGCGATAGACTCGTATATGCTGTGCATCATTTTGGAGTAGATTGTGGTTAAAGTTGCAATTGAAAAAACGTGCTACTATTTACTGTTAAAAAAATGGCGAAAATGTGTTTTTTGTGTGATTCGGATGTTGATTTAATTAATTTTAATGATGACATTTTTAAAAGCTGTTGGCTCTGGTGCGGTTTCTGGTTGATTATTGGGAAAACGACCATTTGGTAACAATAATCCAAAAGAAATGACTCGGAATCTGACTAATTTTTTTTTTGTTTTTACAATTTTTTACAATAAACAGAAGTATTTTTTAATTGTTGTTTTTATTTTGTCTTCTAATAATAAAGATACAATTTGCAAGATTAGTATTATATATGTAATAATATAACCTTCTTTTTTGCTAAAAATTTATATATACTTTAGTACATACATACATACATAAACTCACGCCTTTTTCCCAGAAGGGGTAGGCAGAGGTGCCAGGACACCCACATTTCGCCTTGTATGTTCCGTCCCACGATGTGATAGGTGGCGAGCCTATCGCCATATCGGGCACAAATTCCTGACTCTGGGCTGATAATGAATAGAAAAATCCAATATCACTTTGTCCAACCCGGGATTCGAACCCGAGACCTCAGCTTTGTTACCGTACCTTAGTACAACTACGCCACCGACGCAGTATATACTTTGGTGTCACATAAAATATATACACACATAAATAATTAATTGATTAACCAAAATTAAATAACTTTTCGTCTATTTTACTAATAAACTTCTCCAAAACACAGCATATACGAGTCTATCGCTGTCCTTTTCATTCTCAAGAATAAATAGCATGCGCACCCTCTTTCTTTATGAGCGGACTTCGAACAGCTTCTATGCTGTGTCCTCTTCTATCGCATGGGATGGTCACTCGGAGCAATATTTCACTTTTCTAAATTCGACAACCGCAATTCGGGACTGATTTTTCGCAGGCAACCCTATACCACCGTGTTCGTAATAAAATTATCTTTATTTTCATTTAATTTCCATTCAATAATCAGACCGGTGCAAAATGCTAGTAGCGATTTACCTGTTTATACCTGGCAACCTGAGGGTTGTGACCGGAAAAAAATAGGCAACCTAACGTTTGCATATTCTATGGGCTTCATACTTTCGATTGGTATAGAATTTGTTTAATAATCAAACAGGTGAAATGTTTAAAAAAAATTTTTTTTTTAATTATTAATTAATCGTATTCTGGACTGAAATTTGCTAGGCAACCCCTATACAATATATTTATTGACATATTAAATTGAATATAAAATACGTTTCATCAAATAAACATCTCGGTGAAGGTCGATGTATGGCGGGATCTTAGACTATGTGTTTGTATACATTTTATAGATCCCAAAGTAGTTCAATAGCGAATGAAATTTCGGGAAACGTACAAGTTTAATTGTTTCGGGGATAGGCCCAGCACGAGGCCGGTGACATCGTATATCAACTATAGAACATAAAATATAACGAATTCACTTTAAATCCCTTTAGAGCTCGAGTGATATGTCGGGAGATGGTGGCCAGTCTTAAATAAAACGTACACCGTAGGTGATACTAATTTGCCTTTTGCGCACTGTTATCGCTCTTTTCTTTTGAAATGCTTGGGTGTCACTTATAACTTATAAAATATTAATATTATGTATAACGATGTAGCTTAACGTAACTTGTACTAACCCATTGAGTGAGACAGAGAGGTCCGGCAGAGGCGCAACGTCCGACGCTTCACATTCGATTCTCACATCTTCCTGATCATCCGCATCGGGACCGTCTGCTTCTAGCGATATGTTGAGTTGGGGACCGGAGCCTTGTGCTGATTCAGAAATAAACAAAAATATTGCTCTACTTATGTTTCTGAGGTTTGAATCATAAACTGGTATAACTACACTTTCAGTATTAGACTAAGGTAAATCATATGCAGCAGTCTTTACAACAAACGGACTTTTTAGTTTACTCTTTACAAAAAAAAACCACATAGAGTTTTTAAATAAGTACTTACAATAAACGGTAAGTTGTTGATGTTTCCGAATTTCATCAACGTTAGATACTTCACATTCGTAGGTGCCTGTCGCATTGGGTTGTAGTTGTAATAACACAATAGTGTCATTTTCCTTTATCACCACATCTATAAATAGGTAAATAATTAGTAAAGGATTAAGTAAATATAATTTCCAAATATACATATATCGTAAATATACATATGTATCAGGGGCGTGCACTCCTTGTAGGCAGAAATGCAGTGCTTTACTTGCCATTCACAGATATTTTATTATAACGTTCGTACGTTTTAGATGACTTTAATTTATAGTAAATAAATGAATAAACATAATATAATAACTTAAAAACGCCTAATATTTTATAAATAGCACCTATTTGCAATCACGCAAACATTATGGTTGCCACGCGAAAAGCAAGAGGCGCTGCAAAGCAAATTAATGTACCTAATCAACCAAGTCATGCCGCCGCGTGCTGCATTACATTTGTTTGCATGTGTGTAGTAATTTTGGTGTCCGTGCACAGTCGCAAACGCACACACCCATGAATATTGAAAGCCGCGACTCCTGCGGCAGGCCTCGGGAGTTCGGCAGTTGTCGGGAGTAATCGTAAATGTTCGTTGCCTATAATCCGAGTAAAATTAATAGGCTGGAATCTAATAAATCACCTATGCACATTATGCATTTTTGGTTAGTAAGGTTTTATTTGTTTAAATAGAAATGTTTTGTGTTTCGCGGAGGCCATTTTGCTTTTTTTTTTATGAGTTTTTGCATTGTTTACTATTTTATACTAGTATGTTTGTAAAAATAATAGATTTCTTAACGGATTTTTTATTTTAACATTTGAAAGTGTGTACATTTAACAGTTTATTACGAAGTTTCGATATTAATTGTAGTCATTTGTGAACGAGACCGCCTTCGAACAGCCTCGTTCAATTGTAGAATGTGTTCGGGGGTGCTGGCTGCGTGGTAAATAATACCAGTGATTAGAAAGTAGAAACTTTATTCGCACTGAGAAGTACGTTTTACAAAGTGACGTAATTGCGGCGTAATTACGACACGTAACTGCGGCACCGTCGTGATGTAGCTGCAGAGCTTCGTTCTGGTATCTCCCGGCAGCGATTCTGCTTATTCTTCACTACTTGCTGACTTGCTGACTACTTGCTGACTTGCTGACTACTTGCTGACTTGCTGACTTCTTGCTGTTTTCTTCACTGTAGGCCGGAACCGAACTGATTTGCCCGACCCAGGGTGCCGATCTATATTCCCAATTTTGGGCTAATCCCTAGGGTCGGGCCCGCGATCGTCACAGGCGCGCTCGGCCAATGAGAGCGCGCGCTGCGGGGTGTCGCTGTAGCGACTTGCGGGGCGGTAGCTCGGTCCTGCGGGGGGTGCGGGGCCGCGAAGTGTAACTCCGCACCGAATATGTGGGAGGCACCTAAGTTCGGCGGACCTCGCACCCGACACTATGCTTAAATCAGTATATAAACTAGGGTCTGACAATATTGTTCTAACTACACAAAACTTTATATAATCTCCAATAGATAAACACTCTAGTATATAATAAGTAACAATATTGCACATAACAATTTACATAGAAAATTATGAGACTTTATACATTACAACAACAACGACTTATACATAAGTTTATAACTAAGGGAATGTTTGCTTTATTTATTTAATGATATTTTACATAAGAGCATCATAAGAACATTTATATAACTTAAATAAGATCAAAACACAAACAAGCTTAACTATTTACTATTAATTAGTCTTCGTCCTGCACATTCTCCCGCCGTGTATCGTAGCGACGTGGCGCGACGGTGCATCTTCATGTGGTGCAGGGCGACTCGTCGTTCTCGACGCTCTGGATTACGACGATTTTCTTGGATGGGCGTCGTAGCACGCCGCCCCTCGTGGCGACGTCGATGGTTCTGATGACGCCATCCGGTCCCGGATACGTGGCGCAGATGCGCCCGCGCACCCAGGTGTTGCGCGGCAGGTTGTTGTCGACGACCCGTACAAGGTCGCCGACACGAAGTTCAGTGCCCCGTCCATGGGGCTCCCGCCGGTTTCGGAGCTCGGGCAGGTATTCTTTGAGCCAACGCGCCCAGAAGGCGTCGGCGAGTGCCTGTGTCGCACGCAGGCTGGCGTACGGGCTGGCGGTGTGGTCCGCTGGCAGGCCCGCAGTGGCGAAGTGTCCCTGACCGCCCAGCAGGAAGTGGCTAGGCGTCAGGGACTCAGGGTCGGCAGGATCTACCGACACATGTGTTAGTGGTCGACTGTTTAGTGTAAGTTCGACCTCGGTGAGCAGGGTGTGGAGAGTTTCTTCATTGGGGCTCTTCTGGTGGAGCACCGTGGTCAGCGCGGTCTTCACGGACCGCACCAACCTCTCCCACGCGCCTCCCATGAATGGAGCTCCTGGAGGGATGAACTTCCATGTTATAGCCCTTTTTGACGCTTCTTGTTTTGCACCGGAGAGAAGAGTTTGGCGGATTTCCGCATCCGCCCCGTGGAAGTTCGTCGCATTGTCCGACCAGATCTCGGTCGGACAACCGCGTCGCGCGATCATTCGTCGCAACGCCATGATGGCTGATTCAGTGCTCAGCGAGGACACCACTTCGAGGTGCACTGCGCGCACGGTGAGGCATGTGAACAGCGCGACGTACCTCTTCTGTGTGCTTCTCCCGACGGTCACGGTGAGCGGGCCGAAATAATCGAGACCCGTGTAGGTGAATGGTCGTTGGTGGTGCGCCAACCGGCATGTCGGCAGGTCTCCTGTTGCTGGTCTCGGAGGTGTCGCGGCTCTTGCGCGACACATTTGACATTTTGACAGCACCATCTTCACTGTCGGTCGCAGTCGCACGACCCATTTGTGCTGCTTTACTTGGTTTACCGTAGCCTCCACTCCTGCGTGATGTAGAGTCCTATGCACATGCAGGATCCATAATTGTGTGGCCCGGTGGTTTCCGTCTATGACTGGAGGGGTTTTTACTTCTTCCGGTACTCCAGTGGCGGCGTTAATTCGGCTCTTCAGGACGATGATGTCGTCCTCGAGTTTTAAGCTGAGCCGGTGTAGTCGGCTGTGTCTCCCGACCTCCTTGCCAGCTCGTAGCGCCTTGAGTTCTTCTTTGAACGTGACTTCTTGGGCGTTCTTTATTATGAGTTTTTCTGCCTCTCGTTGATACTCCGCTGTCAACGTGATAAACTTGTCCGTAGCTGCGGATTGGCGTGTCCTGACTGTCGGATTGGTTCTGGTGTTCGCGGCTCGCCAATCAGGGTCGCGACGTGGACCCCTTTTTGTTCGCTTGTAATTGACTTGTTCAATCTTGCGCCGGAACATAGCGACTGCTTGTAGCACTCTTGCTGTCGCCCTGAGATATCTCGTCCACGACGAGAAGCGTGTGACGTCAGGTATCACGCTCGACTGGTCACTGGTGCAGATGACGTTTACACGTTCTTCACCTGAGGGTGGCGGTGAGCTCGGTGTCTCCACCGGCCATGTGTCTGGGTCATGTCGCAGGAATTCCGGTCCCTGAAACCATCTGTGTTTTAACCACGTCCTTCCTGGCATCTTCTTGGCGGGCGCTGGTTCCACGTAACCTTTTTGAAGTAGCATGTTCATTTGTTCGTTGTACTTCCTTTTCAGCAGCGGGTCTCTATCAATTTTCTTCTCGATGCCGTGGAGCCTTCGCAGGGTGTTGTCGTAGTTGTCGGGGAGCGTAGCTTCCTCCGACTTCCAGAGGAGGGCAGTCTGATACCCGCCTCCCGGCAGCTGTGTTGTGTTCGCCTCGAGTATTCGGAGCGCTTTTTGCTCGGAGTTGTTTTCCGGACGTTTCGGGTTCAAGTACGTGTTGTCGGTCGTTATGTATTCTGCCACCATTTTTTCAATGTTTTCTTCGGATGTGTGACCGACGAAGTTTACTTGATGCCCGAGTGTTCGGGTTCTGCTGCCGTGTTCACCCAGCCCAGTGGCGTGAGTGAGGCCACTGGTTGATTTTTTCGACCCGATCTTGTTCGGGTCGCTATTAATAGGTGCCAGTTGTCTTGACCTATTAATATTTTCGGGATCACTTGGTCGGTGATTATAGTGTTCGTGATTCCCTTTAGGTGCGGACAGTTGTTTATCGCTTCTGGCGATATTTTCTGTGCGGCAAGACGCAGGTCAGGTACTGTCCGGGCTTGTATGTGTTGGTTGTGTCGGTTCTTGCCTCGGAGCAGTATCTTCACACGACGTGAGGAGTGGTCTTCCTTAGTGTTCCCGTCGTATGTGCAGATGCGTAGTGGGTCGTCCGGTCCCACTGCGCCTATGTCGTCCGCGAGGCCTTGGTCGATCAGCGTTACTGTGGACCCGTCGTCGAGTAACGCGTAGGTGTCGCGGGCTCCCGCCGGTCCCGAGACTTGTACTGGGGCAATCTTCAAGTATGACACGCTTAATGCCCACGTCGAGTTCACCTTTTCTTCCTCGGCGTCTTCATTTAATTTCGGCGGCGTGCTTCTTTTTGAGTGCAGCAACTGGTGATGGGGATGTTCGCAGCCATCTATGCCGCACTTCTTCGTCTTGCATGTGTGCTGTTGAGTGCGGCGTCGCAGGCATCGGAAACAGGCGCGGTGCTTCTTGGCTGCGTCCCATCTTTGGTCAATGGTTAAGTTCTTGAATTTGTAGCACTCTGTGATCGCGTGTCCCTCTTTGTCGCACATAATACACGTGGCGTTAGTTCTCGGGGTGGCGGCTGTGTTGAACACTTTTTGTCTTGTTTGACTTGTTCGCGGTCGTTCGGTGACCATCTCTGCAGTCGCGTATGGGCTGCAGATTTCAGCTTCCCGGTGAATGAAGCGTTCTAATTTGAGGAGGTCTGGTTCCTCCCTCGGTTGCAGTGCAGCGAACTCGTACCACTTATGTTTCAGCGTGGGTGTTAATTTTTCCACAACGGCCCGTGCTATCTCCGGATTGTACATGTAGTACATGCATCGTAAGGCCCGAAGTGTGTTCACTGCATTACTAATCTTTGTGGCAAACGTACAGGTGTCACGCGGCGCTTCACTTAGGCGTGGTAATGTTCTGAGACGTTCCATCTCGGCTGTCGCTATGGACTCTGGTCGGCCGAAACGTATCTCGAGCGTGCGCATGACGCTGTCCGGGTCCGCGTT
Source organism: Hyles vespertilio (assembly GCA_009982885.2). Classification (NCBI taxonomy): domain Eukaryota; kingdom Metazoa; phylum Arthropoda; class Insecta; order Lepidoptera; family Sphingidae; genus Hyles; species Hyles vespertilio. Next base: position 15,586,596 of record CM042815.1, on the reverse strand, counting down.
CGTTATTAAGAGGCCTTGCACTGCCTCTCTGGCGGTCCCGCGCAGGCTCCGGCGCAGGCGGGACATGTTTTCTAACTTCGAGAAATTATTCACTGATTCTTCATACGAAGCACGGAACGTTAGCCACTCTTGATGATCACCGTTAAAAAATGGTAATTCCACATACCTTGTTTGCTTTACTTGCGCAGCTTGTACTGCGTTGGTGATCGCTGCAGCTAGTTGCTGCATCTCCGTCCTCTTCGGCGGGACGGCAAGTGCTCCGTCCGACATAGCTGGTGCGAGCGGAGCGGTGGCGCCGGGCTCCAATCCCGGCGCAGTGTTCGGCGGCGGCGGCGGCGGCCGCGGTTGCGGCGGCGGCGCGGTGCGGCTTTGATGCCACGACGCATTGGCGTTCGCGGCGGCTTCGAGGCCGGCCGCGGTGATGGCGGCGGCGGAGTCCCACGGCGTGGCTTGCGTAGGCGGCGGTGGCAGCTGCGCGACCCCGAAGTTCGGTCGCCAGGACGCGGCAGTGGTCGCTGGCGGAGGGGCGCGTGCTGCCTGTTCGGCTAGCCAGGCGGCGACGGCGGGCGGCGGTTGATGTGCAGCGCTGAAGTTCGGTCCCCAGGACGCGGCGGTGGTCGCTGGTGGAAGCGCGTGCAGATCGGCGAGTAGAGGCGCGGGTGCGCACTCTACTGTAGACGTCGGCGGTAGGTGTGCAGCGCCGAAGTTCGGTCCCCAGGACGCGGCAGTGGTCGCTGGCGGAGGCGCGTGCAGGTCGGCGTGTAGAGGCGCGGGTGCGCGCTCTACTGTTGACGTCGGTTGCGGGTGAAGTGACGACTGTGTGCACGGCGGGTGTGCGGCGGTGACTCCCGCCGGTGCGTGCGCGGCGGCTTCGGTGTGCGGCGCTTGATGCGGCTCGCTATCGATGGCGAGCAGTTGGCTATTTTGTAGCCATGTGTGGACGCGGAGTTCTTGCTCAATCTCCGCGACCGTCGTGTTGTCGTCATCTTCGGTGCTCGAGTCCGCTTCAATTTGTTGGACTCGGGCGGCGGCGAGCTCGACTTTTAGTCGAGCGAGTTCGGCTCGGGCTTCGGCAAGGCGGCGAGATTTCGACGTTTTCTTGCTTCTTGATCTTGACGGCGCTTTGCTTCTCGATTTTTCTTCAATACCGGCGGCGATGGTAGGTTCCGCTACCATAGGTTCGTTCGCCGCGGGTTGTTTTGACTGTTCCGAGTTTATCGTGGTGGTAGCATCCGTGCCGGTGCCGGTGACAGTCGTCGTAGTGCATGACGCACCCGTCTCGTCTGTCGTGGCAGTGGCGGATGTCACCGTGGCAGACGCCGAGGCCGAGGCCGAGGCGGTGTGCCTTCCCACCGATCTAGTCACTGGCATATTTCCACGCAAATCCGGCGAACTGAAGGACCAGAATGAACGAGACCGCCTTCGAACAGCCTCGTTCAATTGTAGAATGTGTTCGGGGGTGCTGGCTGCGTGGTAAATAATACCAGTGATTAGAAAGTAGAAACTTTATTCGCACTGAGAAGTACGTTTTACAAAGTGACGTAATTGCGGCGTAATTACGACACGTAACTGCGGCACCGTCGTGATGTAGCTGCAGAGCTTCGTTCTGGTATCTCCCGGCAGCGATTCTGCTTATTCTTCACTACTTGCTGACTTGCTGACTACTTGCTGACTTGCTGACTACTTGCTGACTTGCTGACTTCTTGCTGTTTTCTTCACTGTAGGCCGGAACCGAACTGATTTGCCCGACCCAGGGTGCCGATCTATATTCCCAATTTTGGGCTAATCCCTAGGGTCGGGCCCGCGATCGTCACAGGCGCGCTCGGCCAATGAGAGCGCGCGCTGCGGGGTGTCGCTGTAGCGACTTGCGGGGCGGTAGCTCGGTCCTGCGGGGGGTAGCGGGGCCGCGAAGTGTAACTCCGCACCGAATATGTGGGAGGCACCTAAGTTCGGCGGACCTCGCACCCGACACTATGCTTAAATCAGTATATAAACTAGGGTCTGACAATATTGTTCTAACTACACAAAACTTTATATAATCTCCAATAGATAAACACTCTAGTATATAATAAGTAACAATATTGCACATAACAATTTACATAGAAAATTATGAGACTTTATACATTACAACAACAACGACTTATACATAAGTTTATAACTAAGGGAATGTTTGCTTTATTTATTTAATGATATTTTACATAAGAGCATCATAAGAACATTTATATAACTTAAATAAGATCAAAACACAAACAAGCTTAACTATTTACTATTAATTAGTCTTCGTCCTGCACAATTTGCTTTTACTAGTGTGTTTGTTTATTTTTAACCGACTTCAAAAAAAGGAGGAGGTTCTCAATTCGACTGTATGTTGCTTTTTTTTTAATGTTTGTTACCTCGTTTCTCTGTACTGTGTGAACCGATTTCGATCATTCTTTCTTTGATTGAAAGCTGGTGCTTGTCGTTTGGTCCCATAAAAATATGGTGAAGATCTTATGAATATCTTCGGACCTGGAGAGGGGAACTCCTTAATATTAAGGAGAATTGCAATGGTTCTTTTTGCGTTACGTTCATTAGAAAAGTTAAGTTACAGTGAGAGAGGGAAAAAGGGGTGGGGGTGAGAGGGGGTGGGTGATAAAATTAAAATACACGTAAATTCTAATATCTTCGGCAGCTTTCAACCGATTTTAGTAATTTCGTTTTCATTAGAAAAAACGTATTGACAGGTTGATCCCAGGAATACAACATGAAGATGTGATGATTATGTTCGGACCTGGAGAATATAACTCTTCAAAATTTAGTAGGATTCCAATGGTTCTTTTTGCATTAGGTTTATTATAAAAGTTAAGTTACAGTGAGGGAGGGAAAAGGGGGTAGGGGTGAGGGGGGGGGGGTGATAAAATTAAAATACACGTAAATACTAATATCTTGAGCAGCTTATAACCGATTTCAGTGATTTCTTTTTCATTAGAAAGAACGTATTAACAGGTTGATCCCAGGAACATAACATTAAGATCTGATTATCATGTTCGGACCTGGAGAGTAGAACCCCTCAAAATTTAATAGGATTTCAACGGTTCTTTTTGCATTGGCTTCAGTATAAAAGCTAGGCTACAGTGGTTGAGGGAAAAAGAGATAGGCGCGAAGGGATGGGGGGGGGGGGGAGAAAAATATTAAACATGTGAATATTCCAATATCTTTGGCAGCTTTTAGCCGATTTTAGCGATTTCATTGTCATCGGAAAGAACACATTCCTTGTGGGGACCAAATCTTCTTAATTTAAATGCCTATCAACACTAAAAAGATAAAAATAACTAAAATTTTTAATAAAAAAATAAAAACCGACTTCAAAACAAAAATCCACTAAAAACCAAAAAATAATAAATACCACTCCAAAGCAAAAAAAATAATATTTATTTCATGGAACTCGTGCATGTTGATTAATTTGCTTAATGACTTGACTAGCCAACAAATCAAAATATATGCGTAACATATTGAAGGCGGGTCGCCCAGTACCAAACATACAGATATTTAAATTAATATAAGGCATACGTCCTACATGTTTGGTACTTGGCGGCCCGCCTTCAATATGTTACGCATATATTTCGATTTGTTGGCTAGTCAAGTCATTAAGCAAATTAATCAACATGCACGAGTTCCATTAAATAAATATTATTTTTTTTTGCTTTGGAGTGGTATTTATTATTTTTTGGTTTTTAGTGGATTTTTGTTTTGAAGTCGGTTTTTATTTTTTTTATTTAAAATGTTATTTGATTGCGAGGTTTGTGTTAAAAATGTATGTTTATCAAATGAATGAATGAGGTGGCCGAAATCTTGCGTTTATTTACATCGGGATAGGTATAGTAATCTCAACTAACCGGAACCTTGAATATGTGAAAATTGAAAGCTGACTAGGTGAGTTTTTTTTATTTTACTTATTAGAATTTCTTCCGCCGCGACGATCGATCGCTGTTTTGTCTGCGTTGCCGTAGAAGATGGACATGAATAGTAGTACATCTAAGACTTGTTATGTTGGCATGGTTTCCGACTTAGAGATCCGTCGCGTGGCTGTGGCTATGCTAAAAAACTATAAAAGAAAAAGTTTTTGTGACCGAGTACTCCGCCGCATACCCAGTGTCATAATCCTGTGCACGCCGCTGATATGTATATGTTTAATTGCCGAATAATATTTTAGTCATCTGTATTTAATACATATTTAACTAAACACCCAGCAAGCATGCATAGGTTGTGAAATGGTTTTTATTGTATTTTAATAATTATACATTAACAAATAAATATTTATAACAATTGATAACATTCTATGTTTTGTTTTACTTTTTTGTAAGGTTTGTAATGGATCAGGCTTAGCCACATTTCCCGCAGCGTACCAAACTGTAAAACCAGTCACAATGATATACCCCTTTCGATCTCCTTCCATGTACCAAAATAGGAGCCTAATAGCTTTCCGCTTGACACAAAAGAAAGGACATAATTTCCATTTCCATTCATTTAGGGAAAAAGTTCAGCCATATCAAGTTAGCGACTACGTTATACCTTTTACTCAGTATGTTTACTATTGAATAAGGCCTGTACCTACAGTGTCCTCAGTCAGAACGCTAGCAAGATCAAGGGCGGATCCAGGGGGGAGGTTATGGGAGCCATGACCCACCTGGTCTGGCTCTAGATTGACAGAATTTATTTATTATCTTGTTGATAAGATTTATAAGCACAAATTTATAGGGTTTAATTCTTTGTATGTCGATAAATAAAGTAAAAAAGTGTATGTGTGTTCATAAATCAGGCCTGTAATAAACGTTAAAAAATAATAAGTACGAATTCGAATGGGTATTAAAATCGGTCTCAGTATTCTTACAAGAACTATATGACCCCCTCCTCCTGGCTTAAAAGCTGGATCCGACCTTGTATGGGATATTCAAATTCAAACACTACATTAGCGAGGTACGTGGAGTATGTTTTGGTATTTACCTAGTTTGTGCTGAGTCGATTCTGCTGGACGTCCTACTATCCTTTGATAAAGTTGTTTTCTGTCTTCTCCTGTAGCGGGTGTCCACCACCACTTGACAAATAATCCTTTTTCCGACTCATTAGGCAATAGATCATATCGGCATCGTAATTCCGCGTTCTGTCCGACTTCAACAGAATTAGGCACCACAAATTCAGTTATCGACATTTGTTTACTGCCTGAAAAAAAATTACTAAAATTACTGCATACGTAGCATTAATTTATTATTTTAAACGTTATTTTTTATTGTGTTTAGTGGCTAGGTACATTTCAGTCAGGGAAAAACGGTCCCAGTTTGGCTTTTCCAGGGATAACTGAACTTACAGTCGTATTAGGTACTTTGGCAATACTTCCCTTTTATGTATTCGCTTTGCAAGCCAGAGAGTTAGTAATTCAACTAAAACATTTTCCATTTATATAGGTACATCTAGTCTAGCAGTTTCTTGTCTCTTCTTTTTAATAGACTTCCAAGAAAAAAGGGATTATCAGTTCGACCAGTACGCATGTATTATTGTCATAATTGCAGTTTTTGGATGTGTTAGGCTATAACAACATCTGAATACGTTTGCTAAATTAAATAAAAGTATGTAGATATCTGTTTGTCCACGCATAGGTATCCCCAAAAGTATAACTTAGTTCGAATGAAATTTTGTGAGTTGGATTTGATATAGTCCAACATAGAAATGTAAGTTTTTACAAAATTGGTTCTGTAGCTTTAGTGATTGGAGCAGGGGTATCCAACCTTTTCCAGTCAGCGGCGCGCATTCATCTATACATATAAATAAAATTGAAGTGTCTGTTTTAAGAGTGAAAATAAAAAAAAATGTCCTACTACATATCGTTATATACACGATAACTGTGCCGAAAATGATATTTAATTTTTTTTTGTCTGTCTGTCTGTCTGTTTGTTCCGGCTAATCTCTGAAATGGCTTTACCGATTTTGACGGGACTTTTTTTTGTCAGGTAGCTGATATAACAAGGAGTAACTTAGGCTACATTTATTTTAGAAAAATAAAGTAACGTTGCAATGCTAAGTGCCGCGCGCAGCTCACGCGCATGCCACCACTGGCCGTCACGTCGTGCGCCTTCCACCACTTCTCCCACCAACGAATCAATATCACATTTACAAAATATTGTATATAAAGAATTTTTTCTATAAAGCTAATACAAAAAACTGAAAATAAATGTGTAACGGGAGTTTACCGCCGCTCGCTAAGAGATGGCGCCACCGTAGAATTAGATCGCGGTATGGTTTCGTTACAAAGGTTGATAATTAAAATACTAAATAAGCTAATTAACTTTTTTGTTAAATTCCACGCAGACGAAGTCGCGGGCACAGCTAGTGTTTACTATAATGTCTCGGCGTCCTAACCTACCTAACGGATCAGACAATAGGCTAGTTTCATACATTTTTATTTTTGTTTATAACGGAAGGTTACGTTACGCATAATGAAAATCAAAAAGAATTTTTAAAATCCGATAAGTAATAAGCAAGTTACAAATATATGAAAGTTGCTGGTAGGAGTGATAGAAAAGGATGCAACATGCACGACGTGATGTCATCTTCCATAAGGTGCACGCGTGCGAAAGAGACAACGAGTGTCCCCACCGTACTATTAAATGTATTAATATCTCAGTCATTTTACATTCAATTATGATGCTGTTTTCAAATTCGTTTGTTTTTATAAACGATGCTTTTAAGGAATGATTACTTACTGTTCAAATAAATCTTGGACATAACCCTATTATACAGTAATACCCCGACTTACGCTACCCCGTTTTACGTGAATTCGGAGTTTTGCGGTTTTTCTCGCATATTGTAGATATTTCCCACTCTGTCCTGCCAGCGATCGATTTACTACAAATTCGAACGTATTCCGCGTGGATTTTTTACGTACGCTGTACATATTGTTGTTTTCTATCTAATTGTCATCCAAAAGAGCAAATAACGAGTCATTTAAACCTAAAAAGAAATGAAAAACACTTTCTTTGGAATTACAAAGTTGAAACCCGAGTTACGCGAATTCGACTTCACGCCTATAGCTTGGTCCCACCTATCGCGTAAATTCGGAGTATTACTACCTATACTGTATAATTATAGTAGTTAGGTATATACCTAGGCACAAAAGTTAAGGTGCAGAGAGAGATAAAACATAGAGATTTACTTCGCAGCGCCCTGTTACACTTTCTAAGCCACCTTAGGAACTTTAGGGATCCCTGAGATAGCTGTGTAATAATAACCAGGAAAATGTGTAGTTCCAATAATAAAAAATAATTTCTATATATCGGAAATATTAAAATATATGAAATAAAAAGTAAACAATTGTTATATTTTTTGGATGTCGGTGTCAACTGCCATTTATAGGTATAACATTCGATTAATGAGAGTTATTTTATACTACGGGGCGCATGTAGTACAAAATATTATTTAAAGCTGGCATCGACCTCAAATTATTGTTGGCATATTTAGGTAATTTAGATTTATTATTGATTATTTTTATATCTAAATTTTGTTATTAGATAATTGTCCTTTTAATAAACTGGTGACCAGGAAAGACTGAACTCTGAAGGCACGGCAACCAAAAAATACATTACACTCCTAGCCCTGTCCTTTTTGATGTAACCAGTGATTTCTATAATTTATTAAATTAATTGACTTGAATTGACTTCTGGATATTTGGAGTTGCACACATACATATATGTATGTACCTTATACATTCTCAAAGGATGGCTTAGGCAATAAATCTAAATTACCGGAGTATTATTTATGACGTTATTTTTATGAACAGTAGTGAGAAGGTGGATAAATCGGTCGTAGTATCCAAGTCGTGGTCAACCCACTCAAGTAATTTCCTTATACCTGATTGAAATGCTATTCGGATAGAAAATATCTCATAAATGCTTGTTATATTTTAAGATAACTGATTGCCCTCCATGGAATTTTATAACAAGAGGTTAAAGGAAACAATATATTTTTTGTATTTGTAAACATATTTGTAAGCCTTGTAGTAATTTCTAATACGCAAGCAAATAACAAACGGAGATTGGTTGTTAGCTAGTTTGTCCGGTGTGCACTTCATATGCCTGCCTACCTCGTGATCCATCATTTGTTTTTAAATAACGTTCATATTTTTTGCTATCGGATATCTAGTCCTTATCATTCTAAACGAATAAATATTGTTTCTGTAGATGTATTGGGTTCATCAGAACATGTTGCTAGGTGCGTAAACCATTTCGTTAATATTTTTTCGCAATACGAGTACCTAATTCTATAAATAATTTATTATTGAAAATTAGGTCATATCCGAATGAATAAGCGTCTATCTTGGCTAACCTTGAGGCGGTCCGGGAATGTTAAAAATACCACCACGACCGAAACGAGCGCACTGTAGGTCGGACTCGCCTATGATGCTATTTGAACTATTCGTTTCAACATATCTTAACAATAGAGCATACGTTCTTGCGAGATAGCTCGTGCATCAATGCGACGGATGTGAAGAATTGCCAAGCATTATCTATATATATTTACACTGATACTAAATATAGGGCTTTGCATTCAATATTTAAAAAAAAACGAAATTAATTAAAAATATCGTAGTGAAAATAATCATACTATTTTATTTTATCATACCTATAAGTTTATAACTTGAAAATTCAATATATAGGTATACACTATTAGACAAATCATTACTAGTTATGTTTTTAAACATAATATGAATAAAAGTAGATATTAAAATGCGTTGATATCATTATAAAGAGTTGGTTTTTTTACGATAGTTACGTACGATAGTATAATTATATTTAATTTGTGTACAAACTGCAATGATTGTAATATTGTGCAGACTCGAAATGATAATAACGTACCTACAGTTGTTCTGGAAGTTACATTTAGAAGATGAAATATGTTTTACCACTGTTATTCACGCAGGTGCACATATCAATAGTGTTGTTTACTATTTAACTTTAGTAAATTCCGAAGGTTTCCGCTTCAATAAAACATCATTCGTTATTGATACATTTCACAGTGGCACAGTGGATTTGTTGATAAACACCATATAAACGCTCACCTGCCACGAGGCACAGGATCAAGCAACACGCTCGTAACATAGCGACATTTGTGGCGCACATCCAGCGTAGTAGAGTGGCGGGAGCGAGGCGCGTGAGATGCGACTGACTGCTGCGATTCGCCGCCCGCCCTTCGAATTGCTATAAATTGGCCTTGAGTCAACGCGAGGTAACCGCACTAAATTGTACCAAATCACTACAGACCGTCTTACATAAACAAACACCACGCGGCATCCTCTACGAATGTTTCGTTTATTGTAGGCATTCGTTCGAAGCTAAATGCTTAAGATCCGCGTGGGTGACCGACTTCTGAAGATAGTGTGCGCCGGGCGGTTACAAAATGAGTTTTGTTTTACTCACGTATAAATTATATTTTTGTTGAATAATTATGCAATGAAATTGCAGTTCAGGTTTTGCACGAGGTAAAGGAAAGGAAAGTACATTATATTTATAAAATATATTTATATATTAATTTACACGGTGGCCTTGCATACAAAATAGTCACATGAATACATTTGTGTAGGAGTGTATTATCACAGTGTATGTATTGGTCGGGCGCGGTGGGGTGCGGTGTGGTGCTAACTGCTAGAGCGCGAAGTGCGAGAGCAGGCGGTCGCTGAAGGTGATGTTGCTGAAGAGTTGCGGGTGGTGGTGCGGCGTGGCGGCGCGCGGGGGGCGCGAGGCGAGCGCGATGGCGAGCGTGTCGCGCACGCGCGCGCGCGGCACGTCCCCGCGCAGCGCCAGCAGCCGCCACAGCTGCTCCTCCGACATGTCGGGGCACTTGGCCACCACGCTGTGCAGGTCCAGCGACAGCATCTCGATGTCCTGGCACCGCAGCACCTGCCGCACACACCAGCGTCTTACACTTAGAGTATTTATAATATAGAGGGAGCGCTGTCTCGAATGTAGCGCCATGAAAAACGTAGATATTTTTTTGTTCGTAATGTTGGTAGCGCTCCTATGTTAGTGAAAATTGAATTAATTATTTAGCAATAAATTGCTATAAGTTCCTTTGATAAACAAAATTATATGTAACTATTATCCTTTTAAAACGAGTTTGAGTGGAATTAAATAGCCCTAAAATATGTATTTTTACTTTTCCAAATAATTCATGTATGTTGGACAACCTGTCAAATATCAGCCAATAGAAGCGCAGAAAAAGCACTACCAATTTTATCTACGTTTTTGGAATACTAGCGCTCCCTCCAGATTATTGATATTCTAAGGTCTTACACTATTCTCTACACACTACATGTCTCACACTGCCTATTGAGCTAAACTAGTTCATTTCCAACTGTAACACGACCACAAATTTATTTAAATCTAACAATACGAATTGGAGAAGACATTGATGACCAGCGACATTAAAATTAACCATTTTAAAAATTGCTACACATCAATCAAAAGATGCCAAAACTTTCTATATTTTCAGACAACCTAAGGGGGTAAAAAAGTGTTCACATATGGCAAAAGTGAAAAATAGACTTCGAGAGAATAGGATAAATATAGATTTTAGAAAAGTGGCACTAAAATGAGATAAATATATTCACAAATAGTATATAGCCTATTGTCGTAGCCACGATGGGGCAGCACGGGGCGCTTGCCCCATCCTGACTCTGACCTGTAAGGTACCTAATCAAACCACAAAAATAAATTCCATCCATCCATCCATCAGCCAAAGGAAGTCCACTGCTGAACATAGGCCTCCCCCAATGATTTCCACAGACCTGTTGGAGGCAGCCTGCATCCAGCGACGTCCCGCGACCTTTACCAGGTCGTCGGACCACCTTGTGGGTGGACGTCCTACGCTGCGCTTTCCGATACGCGGCCTCCATTCGAGCACTTCCCGACCCCATCGGTCATCAGATCTCCGCGCTATGTGCCCTGCCCATTGCCACTTCAACTTGCTAATCCGGTGGGCTATGTCGGTTAGTTTAGTTCTCCTACGGATCTCCTCATTTCTGATTCGATCTCGTAGGGAAACCCCGAGCATAGCCCTCTCCATAGCTCGTTGAGTGACTTTGAGCTTCCTAATAAGGCCCATAGTGAGAGGCCACGTCTCGGTGCCGTAAGTCATCACTGGCAACACACAACTATCGAAGACTTTCGATTTAAGGCACTGAGGTATTTTGGACAAGAAGACGTCGCGTAGTTTCCCGAACGCTGCCCAACCGAGTTGGATTCGACGATTGACCTCTCTCTCGAAGTTGGACCTGCCTAACCGGACCACTTGTCCTAAATAGACATATTCGTCAACAACTTCAAGAGTCGAGGCCCCAACACCGATGGGGGTGGGCACAACATGGACATTCGACATGATCTTCGTTTTGTCCATGTTCTTTTTAAGACCCACCTGTTGGGAGACTCGATTGAGGTCTTCGAGCATAGTGCTAAGGTCTTCCAGCGATTCTGCCAAGACTACAATATCGTCGGCAAATCGAAGGTGAGTAATATACTCGCCGTTGATATTGATGCCGAATCCTTTCCGCTGCAAGAGCTTGAAGGCTTTTTCCAGCGCGGCACTGAACAGTTTCGGAGATATGACATCTCCCTGTCTCACGCCTCTCTGTAGTGGAATAGCCTTCGTGCTCTGATCTTGTACTCGAACCGACATGGTGGCGTTGTTGTATATACACCTCAACACTTCGATGTACCGATAGTCTATGTGGCACCGCTGAAGAGACTGTAGCACAGCCCAGGTCTCGATCGAATCAGGCTTTCTCATAGTCCACAAACGCTAAACAAAGCGGCAAGTTATATTCCTTGGTTTTTTGTATAACCTGCCGTAGCGTATGAATATGGTCTATGGTACTAAAGCCTTTTCGGAAACCGGCTTGTTCGGGAGGCTGGAAGTCATCAAACCTGCGTTCGAGACGATTTGTGATGACCCTCGAAAACAACTTATATACATGGCTCAGGAGCGAGATAGGCCTGTAGTTCTTCAGCAAAGTGTTATCACCTTTTTTGAAGAACAGTACCACCACGCTCCCGCTCCATGCCTCTGGCTTTGAGCCCTCGAGGAGAACGGAATTGAAGAGCTTCTGAAGGACTTTCAGTATCGGCGTTCCGCCCGCTTTCAGAAGCTCTGAAGTTATTCCGTCCTCGCCCGGCGCCTTGTTGTTTTTAAGTTGCTTCAGGGCCATCTCAATCTCACACAGGCTGATGTCCGGGATATCATCGCTAAAGTGTCGGATCAACTCGGCTCTCGGGTCTTCGGCCGAGCTAACAGCAGGTTTGGCAACCGAGGTGTAAAGCTGTCCGTAGAACCTCCCGATCTCCCTTAATACTTCTGCCCTCGTCGATACCACGCGGCCGTCTTCCGTCTTCAGCCTAGACAACTGGCTTTGCCCAATAGACAAGTCTCTTGCAAACACTTTGGAGCCGCCGTTCCGCTCAATTGTCTCCTTAATGCTCACAGTATTGTGAGCACGGACATCGTGTCGCAAGGACTTCCAGATCCGTCTATTGAGCCGCCGATATGCTTCGGCGTCAACGGAAGACTGCAGCGCTAAAGATCGACGTTCGGCCATGAGGTCAAGAGTGTGGATCGAGAGTTTTTGTGGTCTATCTCTACGGCGAGGTCTAAAATACTTAGATCCCACCGTATGGACAGCTTCTACCAAACCCCTGTTTAGCTTGTCCACTGCAAGGTTTTCTCCTAGACAATCAAAGCGATTTGTCAGCTCGAGTTGAAAGCTCTCGGGGTTTTGGATATGGGCGCGAGTAGGTCGGAGCGTAGATTTCATCAAGCGACGCCTTTCCGATTGGACATTGATATTCAGTGTGCCCCTAACCATTCGGTGATCACTGCCGGTTTTCACCCTGTTGATCACAGAGACATCTCTGAATATCCGTCTATTCGTCGTCAAGATAAAATCTATCTCGTTTCTAGTAGAACCGTCAGGACTCAGCCAGGTCCATTTCCTGTGAGGCGGCTTCTAGAAAAAAGAGTTCATCGCAAAGAGTCCCTCTTTCTCCAGAAAGTCGGCCAGCCTCTGACCCCTGAGGTTCCGTTGCCCATGTCCAAATTGCCCCACTTTCAACTCTGCATCGCTTCCCTTGCCCAACTTTGCGTTGAAGTCTCCCATAACAACATTGAAGTAGGTTTTGGAAGTATGTATGGCCCGACTTATGTCCTCATACATTTCCTCCACTTCTTCATCTGGGTGGGTCGAGGTCGGCGCGTATACCTGTATGACCTTCAACGAATATCTTTCGGTCAGGGATGCTCCTATCTAGTGGTCATGGCCTGCCCTAATATAGGTGCTACGAGTTCGCGACCTCGGCCCCCGAGCTACTGCAGTCACCTTAACTTCCCGTCCGTGACTGCAGTATCCACTCCCTCAGGCCATACTCTCCTTTCCTATAACATCCTCTACCCACAAATCCTATTTCCTTTCCCCGGTTAATGGCGGGCAGCAGCGTCATTAACGCCAGTCCCCTACTGCGCTCGCCAACCCGCCTGCCAAGCGTGGCGAGTATTGGCAAATACCCCCCTTAATGGAGGGGATGGGATGGACACAAATTGAGACCAGGCCCCCAGTCCCCGGCAGCCCCACTATTCCTGGCTATGGTAGCGGTCAAGGTTACGGTGGGGCAGGGGGTGCTAAGAATCCCCGGGTTGGCCCCGGCTACCACCCCCGACGACGACTGGCCCTGGTAACACACAACATACGCACATTGAGGACAGACGAGAAGATTGTCGAACTGGAAGAAGAATTGAGCAGGTTACACTGGGACATTCTGGGGTTATCGGAAGTCCGAAGAATCGGGGAGGATACGATAACCCTGAAGTCTGGTAACCTGCTCTTCTACCGGGGGGAGGACCAACAGTCCCGAGGAGGTGTCGGATTTCTCGTCCACAACTCTCATCAACAACATCGTATCCATCGAAAGTGTGTCGAGCAGGGTAGTATACCTTATACAAAAATAAATTATCTAGGTGAAATACTATCTATGGGTAGATATAATCCTCTAAAACTAAATTGACTGATTAGCAAACTGGCATACACCCAGAACCCAAATGGCTGAAGATAGAGACACATTTTTGAATGGATGGATTGAGGTGTGTTGGTACGTGAGCATTATGAAAATTGATTCGGATAATTAGACATAAAAATACATCTACAGGTTGCTATAGGGTGTAACCTTTTTGTATGAACAAAATATAACCGGGGCAAGACCGCGGGTATAGTTTGCTAGTTACATATTATTGGCTACGACCATGATTTAGCCTACGAGAGAATATTTTGTTGTCAATTCGAACTATCAGTCCAATTATGAATGACTTATTATCGCGGAGAGTCCTTTCGATATCGAATTTTAGACCAAACGGACCAATAATTAAAATGTTTAAAACGCTGGACATGTTCAATTCAGACTATAATTAAATAATATCAGAACAAACGTTCTCACAAATATCGAATTCAAGACCAATCTGACAAAAATAACACATTTTGCAAATTAAATATTTAAAGTGATTAATGTATAGGGTGAGATAAGGGGTCTCCCTGTCTTACGCCCTTCCCTATTTTAAATGCGTGACCTTTCTTTTCTAGTTGAATTCTGGCACTACTATGACTATATACATTCCTTATCAATCTTATATATTTGTGTTCAATTCCTTGCTCCACTAATGCTTCCCAAATGTTTTCATGTATTAAAGAATCGAACGCTTTGCTGTAGTCGATGAAGGCAATATAATATGTGAGCTGGTATTCGTTGTATTTCTCTAATATCTGACGAACTACGTGAATGTGGTCAATCACCGAATATCCTTTCCGAAATCCAGCCTGCTGGGCAGCTGCTGCCGGTTGATGGGCATCTAGTGTCCCTTCTATACGTTTCAAGACAATCTTTGAAAATATTTTGTAGATGTTTAGGTATAACCTCTGTTTTTAATATGTTATTAAACATATTTGTAAGGACCTGTGTAAAGATTTCACTGCCATGTCTTAAGATTTCGTTACTTATGCCGTCGGGACCTGGTGCTTTGTCTTTCTTTTGGCTAAGTATAGCTTTCTCGACTTCAGCGTGTAGAATGTTAGGAACAATCGAAGATTCCGTTAGATCAATTTGACCTTCTATTACCTCACTTTCATACAATTTTTCGTAAAAAGATGTTGCTATTTCTAGTATGTCATTTCTGCGGTGATTCAATTTTCCACTTCCAGTTTTCATTTTAACTACCCAATCTGTTGAATTCTTTAGTTCTTTATACGCTTTTTTGATGCCACCAGTTTTATTTACATATTTTTCTATAGTTTTCATTCTGTTTTGTTTTCTGTCTATTCTTTACTAATATTTGCTATTTGTTTCCGTCTATCTTGTATATCTCTTGCATTGATTAAGTAATTTCTGGTTTTAAGTCTTATCTCCTAAACTATTTTCAGCGGTTCTAGAATCTGTTTTCAGGAGACTCGACTGGGAAAACTTAGGAATTAATATCTACGGAACATTATTGACTCATCTGAGATTCGCAGATGACATAGTGTTGTTTGCCAAAACATCTGAAACCTTAAATAAAATGATAATAGACCTTGCCACAGAAAGTGAGAAAGTAGGGCTCAAACTTAATCCTGAAAAGACTAGATTGATGACAAATGGAAACAAAGATATAATACGGATAGAAAACACTAGAATAGATTATACCGACGAATATATTTATTTAGGTCAACTTATAACTCAAAAAGATCCTATGCGAGAAGAAGTAAGAAGAAGAGTCACAAATGGCTGGAAAAGATATTGGAGTCTTAAAGAAGTTATGAAAGACAAACAACTTCACATTACCGTTAAAAGTAAACTTTTTAACACCTGTATACTACCCGTTCTAATGTATGGATGTCAGTCATGGACTTTATCTCACGAAATGACAAGCAAACTTGCAACTAACCAATACGCTATGGAAAGGAGTATGATAAATGTAAAAAGGTCAGATAGAATGAGAAACAATGTCATCAGGAATAAAACTAAAACCATAGACGTAACACAGAAAATTAGAAGACTCAAATGGAGGTGGGCTGGCCATATGATGAGAGGACATGACAAATGGAGTAAGAAAGTGACAAGATGGTATCCAAGGGAAGGCAAAAGGAAGAGGGGCCGACCACAAAGAAGGTGGGATGACGACATAAGAAAAGTAGCAGGGGTGATGTGGAACAGAGTAGCGCAAGAGAGATCAGAATGAAACGGTTGGAGGAGGCCTTTGCCGATGGGCAAACAGATTTCAAAATATAACTAAGATTGATATATTAGAATAATTAAATTTGTTACTAGAATAAGATTATCTGAATAAAGGCTATTATTATTATTATTATTATTAATGTATAGGGTGGTATACGAGTATTTTCAGGTTGTCTCTATCATGTCGCTTTTTCGTTTCATGTATTTCCAAATAACAAGATTCTAAAGAATTTCACCTAAATAATACTTGAAATACAGAACATAATATCATGCTACATGTACGCGCTTGCTATGGTTTGGCAAATGTCTACAAATCCCAAGCCGCCACAAACAGTTAATTGCAATTTACATGCTAGCGAATAGGTTACTCGGTCATTGTTCCAGTCAGGCAAACATGGTAAAAGTGATATTGAAGTTTTGTCGGTCATTAGCATTACCATATGCATGGTTCACTATGATAAAATAAAAGTTCACTATGATAAATAAAATATTTAAAGACAAAAATTACTTCTAATTTGATTTTCTTTAAAATACTGCAATTAATAAGATGATCATCTTGACGTCTTGAAATATAGTATTTAATTGGAACTTCATTTAACATCACTTGTTTTGATAAAATCTTCTTGTCTATTCTGTGTAAGCTACATTAACACACTTGCCAAAGTTAAGCAAACTCTTACACACACGCCAGTTAGAAGTGTAAATGCATCACAAACATTTGCGGTAAACCGCCTTTGACTTGTGTTAAAATTACAAAAACCGCCACTCACGCCCCGATCGATGGTGAGTTCACACGAACTGAATTAAACGCATTGTTTACACGATTGTGTTTGTGGACATTTGCCAATGTTTTCCAGGTGTGTAAATGCAGTATTATCTATTGACCACAACTTTGTACGCATAGTTTTATTCGCAATTTAATCAAGTGCGGATCAAGTTTTTTCGCTAGGGGGGGAAGGATCACATTATAGTTCATGTTAGATTTTATTGCTTGGGTTTTACTGTCAGCTCTTAAATTCAACCATTGATACCCAAAGTATTTGCAAGAAGCCTTAATAAGACAGATGAGCAACGAACTATAATACGGCAGGTCGAGATGGCAATCGGGCTATGAGATGACGCGTGGGAGAACCCCGCACATCGCCTACGCCGTCCTAGTCTTAGTGCTGGACTAGTCCGCATCCACTGCGTTTATCGATTTAGATTTCGCTCATATTGTTGTTTGTATATAGTTATGTATTGAATTGACTGCGTTAGCTTTTAAAGCTAAAGAAAAATCAATTCATTCTCATTCTTACAGCTGTTTATCCAGTCCCCCATAATAGTTTTTCTCACATACATTTCATGTGCAGACATCGTTCAGTTACAAATTTTAGATAAAATATTTGGTTATATTGAATGTAATTTTGACTTAATTATTTTTACTCTTTATGTCATGGTGTTGCAAAAGAATCGATATAAACTACTTGGAACGTCATACATCACTAGAAAATTGCTATATCAACCTGTGGCGAACAGAAGTAGAAGTAATTTTATAAGAGTAATGTTTTTCCATATCAATATTAGGTTTAAAATACAGACAATAATCATGTTCAAGCGCAAACGTACCTCAGCTAACATACTGATGACTTCAAAAGGCCAGTCGACGTTAACTCCTTCCGGTGCTATTTTCCTAAAGAATGATCTTATTTGATTTGCTTCCTTGACGATCTTATTGGCCGCTTGTTGAGCTTCTTCAACAGTTTTGAAGGTCACTTTCTTTGATAGCATTGCCGTTATATATTTTTTATAAACTAGATTTTGAGCCTCATTAATTACATATTCAAAATTTTTATCTCTTAAATGGTTGTAGTCTTGAAATAATCGTCAAGAGTGATGCAAATCGTATCAACTGGTATAGTGGACAGTAGCCATTTAGACGTGAATAAATCGTCGAAGTGAACTTCTAGATCCAAAAATGCTTCCTCCAAAAGAAATTGGGCCGCTTCGTCTCTTAAATTCTGAAAACAAAACGAACATTTTAATTCATTGATCATATTACAAAGGCGATTTCGAAAGTCGTTGCAATCAATATTTTATGATTTTACATTACAAGACAATTCCCTAATACCAATATTAAAAACTGTTTGTCGTACTACAAGGTGCAAGCACTAAGAAACCTTGCTAAAGTTGAAGACAAGACAATGTAGAGGCCTACAAGTAAGCACATTTACCAGATATTATAGAATTATCACTGCCAGCAATAGAAACAGCAGTAATTTGTATTTATATATTTTTATTATTTGTGTTGATAAATTTGAAATTGATCTTGGAGTTTATTTGTCGCTAAAATAATATATTAGCGTCTATGACGCTTACACAGTACACAGGGGGGTTACACTATACCCTGACACGAAGCTCGATTGTTCGAACTTTGAACGTCAACATATAAGATAAAGATTTGCATTTATTAAAATCAATACTATTCTCTATGAAACTTATCATTCACTTCCAACGTAGTTTAAAATAACAACGTGAGATACAGGATTCGAACATTTGTAAAGTATTTAGGCATATTCGTACTATTTTACGTGTGACGGTTCGAACATTCGTCGTCGAGTCGGAGTACAGAGTAACCCTTCAGTAGTTAGGCGTAATCACAATGAGTAATGGTATGTGGCAGGCTTATAGTAACTATAATATAGAGGGAGCGCTGGTACTTCAATAACGTAGATAAAAATGGCGGCGTCGGGCCATCTTTTTCTGCCCTCCTATTGGCTAATATTTCACAGGTCGTCCAACATATATGAATAATTTCGGAAAGAAAACTAAAAACAAATATTTTAGAGCTTTTAATTCTAATCATACTCGTTTTAAAAGGATATTAGTTAAATATCATTTCGGTTATCAAAGTACATGATAGGAGGAATTTATAACAATTTATTGCTAAATATTTAATTCAATTTAGTAACATATAGGAGCGTTATCAACATTACGAACAAGAAAATATCTACGTTTTTCAAGACGTCAATGTATGACAGCGGTCCCTCTATAATATAATACCCAACAGTCACATACATAGTCCTCACCCCACACTAAGATACAGTCTTGTGTCGTGTATTTTTCACTCTCACGAACACCAAGACCCGAAAGAAATATTTGTGGGTGGCACAAACATTTCTCTCGGTGCGGGGTCGAACCGTCGAACCTTTCGTTTAACAGGCAGATTCTAATCACCTGCGCCACGGAGGCTGCCACTACTACTACTACTGTAAGGTCTGTTGCACACGGAGCTACTCAAAAAGAATTGGTTACAAACTCTAATTAGTAACAGGTAAAATGAGCGTCACCGCCCATACATTATCATACGAGGTTCGCACACGAGACGATTATTCATCAACACGTTGGTAACGCGTTGGGAACTGATTTCATGTGATGCGTCGTGCTAGTCGCCGCGCTACTGGATACCTGAGTTTACCGAGTGTTTTGTTTGGAAAAATAACTGATCAAGCCTTAAATATTCAATTTGTATTAATTACTACAGGAGTTATAACTGTACCATATTTAAATAGCTTTCCTTGGACATTCTATAGATTTCTATAATTTTTTTATCTGTTTCACACGGCTATCGTACTGCAAACGATAATCTGCAGTTCATATTCTTTCGAATATACATACGTACGAGCTCAAATCTTGCGAAAATTCCATAATTTTTACTCCTTGGTGCCCGGTGCTTTCGTACATAGAAATAAAAGAAGTAACTGAAACCTTGCAATTTGAGTAGTGTGTGCGAAGTGCGGTTTCTAACTGATTTCTAATTTGAAGTTGCTGATTAGTTTCATCATGTTTAAGTAGCTCCGTGTGCGAAGTCGGAACCTATGATTGACGCTCGGTGCATGACGCTCGCTTCCGTAAAACTGATTGCCTACCGCTATTGTATTCCGCGCTTTGCTCTTGAACTCTAAGCTTTCTTTCTTTCTCTCTTGACTGTTATTCTTTCTGTGCTTTATTTTATTGTGTATGTACGTGTGTTATTGTGACATTATACGGTGTTGAGACTTAAGACTGTGTCGTGATTTTTACCACCTGATCCACACTCCACCAACTACCAACGCACCATCATACCACCAAAGGGGTAAGGTGTCTGGTTACTTGGAATGGAGACTGTCCCGCCTTCACACCTGCCACTGCAACTCCTGTAAGCCGGAATCAACAGGGGCACGCAATGTTAGACACCGAGCATTGAACCTCGGCAAGTCTCCGGGAATATCTAACTCGTCTTTAACCCGCAACGAAATCAATCTGAAAGTTAAATTAATAGGAGGAGTTGGAAATAATGGTTACTTGGAATGTGTGCAGCATGTTTTCGAAGCTGTCCTCGGCGGCGGGCTCGTGGCTGGCGGGCGGCCAGTGTCGCGCCTGCGTCTGCTGCGCGAGCCGCACCATCTGCTCGCTGTTGTTCACTATAGTGATCATGTGGTGCGTGAAGTACGCCACGCGAGAACGGTCCGCGAAGTGACTGTTCTGTCGACAACGCAATCATACGTGTACTCACTACTCACAGACTCTTTCAGTTAGCTTTAGCATGTAAAAAAATATTTAAATAATTAAAACATCCATGATAGTTAAGGAATGGAGTATCGAATGGCGTAGTAATATACGTATATTACGTACAATACTCACATAGCGTATAGCGTGTGTATGGTTTTTTAAATCATCGTCTTCGATTAGTCGATAAGAATATTCAAAATTTATTAGATTTCTCAATTTGAATATTTCAATTTTAAAAATCATGGCAGTTCGTGACCCCTTTTATTATCGCTATAAGATACTTTCGAAATTGGTCATCAACGCCACTTGAAAAAATCACCCTGTATACAGGAAGTGACTAGAGTATGTTAGCATATTGAGGATAGTATTAGTAAACAGAAAAATAAGCAATCAAAAATTTCGCAAATAAAAAACGGGTTGCGTTCGGGTATAATATGTGAATAGCATTGATATGAGAAGGGCGATGGGATAACGTTCCCTCTTCAGTAATTAAAGAGTTGCTGCAGTTTTAGCTCTAACCTTGAATTGGATGACTCCCTCTCTGTACATTTTGCCGTATCTTGTTACTTGCTCGATACTTAATAACAACGCCTTGAAAGTTACTTCCTTGCTTATGGTTTCAGTTACCTGTGCAAACATTTTTTTAAATGAAATTGTGCACTAGTAATAGTAGTAAATTGTACACTTTTACTTCTAGTTGGTGCTTATGTATAATATGAAACAAGTAAAGTAGATGTTAATTGACATGAACTTGCTGGGCCTGGGCCTGGGCCTCTTTAAAGTTCCAGGTACTAATGGGTAGGCTCGGCCGGGATAGTGTCACTGTCTCACCAAATTTCACCGGGAAGATTTAACTGTTACGTTTTGTTCCTAAGTGAGCCACCCGGGAACCGCTAAACTATTGAATTCGCAAGGTGATTGATATAGCAACGCCGACTGACACCCGTCGAAGTGGGCTGTGACTTATGAGTGAATTGGCGAAATCTAATATCTCTGACCTCATGCCAGTATACTTATATTGTTTTTTTGTGCATTGCCACAGGTGCACTATTGTGACTTTGCGGGACAGTATTTTTGTTATTAGATAAACTAATTTTATTTAAAAATTAAAAGACAAAGTTTAAAGTGCCAGTACAAAAAAAAATATATATTTCATTATGCTAGTAGACATTTATTTATTTTCTTATTGACTTGACTAGCCAACAACTCTTAAATACGTAATATATTGAAGGCGAGTCGCCAATGGGATTTCGAAATGCGCGTTATACCGCGCAACTAGGGTTGTATTGTACTAGTGTATATGAGTAAGTAAAATGGGGGAGGGCTATGTTCAGCAGTGGACTTTCTGAGGCTGCGATGATGATGATGATGATGATAATGATGATGATGATGATGATTTGAGTAAGTCGGCACAGCACCTGCAGGTTCTGGTCGATCATCTGGAAGATGATGACTGGCGCGTGCGTGTGGTACGCGCTGGAGTGCGGCTCCACGTCGGGCGCGCGGTTGCCGCTCCACTCCGCGCGCTCAGACTCAAGCGTCTTATCCATCCACTCCATGTAGTTGGACTCCATTTTCTAAAGAAATACAAAATCCTAAGTACTCTCATTGTACGGGCCAACCAGCGTTGCCAGATATTTTTTTTACCTAGTCGAGATTTTGGAACTATTTGAGTGAAAAAAGCGGGATTCTTTCGTTGAAAGCGGGACATAGTAAAAAAACGTATATAATCAGAAGTTTTTCAATATTGTTTTTTTCTATTTTAGTCTAAATTACGTTTACATGACAATAGATAGCAAAAATAGCCATAGAAAATGTATATTTTCAATCAGATTTACCTTATCGTTAAATAGTTGAATCTTGTACATATATAACTGCCTCCGTGGTCGTACGGTTATCATGCCGGACTACCACGCAAGAGTTCCTGGGTTCGATTCATTTACATTAGCAAAATATGGCGTTTCAAATAACAGACTGAGAAGTGAGTGTTACAAATTGCAACTTACAATAAGAGAATTATAATTACTAGTGGTCGCCTAGTGGTCGAAATTCGACCAAATCAAGAAGAGAAAAAGTTTTTACCTGTATGATGATGTTGTTATTCTGATAATTCGTGCACATTTAAATGTACGTATCTCTCAAAATCACTTATTTCCCCTGAAGTATATGCAATTACTAAAATCGTAAACTACAATAATTGCTTTGAACCAGCAATAGTAAATTATATATTTTTTTTGTACCTGAATGTTGTTATTGCAGATTGCTGTTACAGAACTTTCTTTATGCATATAATGATAGTCCGTGTACATTTAAATGTATCTTACTGCTACACAATTTGTATAAGCGCTCAGTATTTCACGTAGTATTCGTCAAATAAAACTTTTCTGTTTGACATTCAACAAAACCACAGTAAACAATTTTTTCTGATTGACATTTAACTATGTCTATAATAAACCATGAAACAATTTGATCAAAGATTATGTATACGTGTACAAATACTTGTGTATGCGTGTGTCAAATGCATGCTGGTTTATTTATTGATTTAATGTACTTTTTATGCATTATTATTAAAATCTTTTTTATATTTCATTTCATATTAGGCGTGATATTAATATTATTGCCTCATTTAAAATTAATATTCCCTTATAATATTAATATTATTACCTCATTAGGCAAATAAAACCTTTTGTTTGATATGTCTATGACAGAAGAACAAAATGAAAAAGAAAAGATACAATTTGACAACAGAGTATGTATGCGTGTACAAATACTTGTGTATGTGTGAAATGCATGGTAGTGTGTGTAATGTTTTATTTTTTTATTTAATGTACTTTATAAGCATTATTATTGAAAAATATTAGCGTTCTGCACTTCTCCTACACATAAACTATAAGTGTGCCAAATTTTATGCTCCTGCGTCCGCGCAATTTTCGTAAAAAGGGGTCCAAAGTTTTGGCATCACGTATTAATATTTAGATAATTAAATAAGTAAATCTTATAAATAATTATTATTTACAAGAATTACTTATTTAATTATAATATTTCTGTGAAGATTTAACTTCTTTTAAAGTTTCCTTTTTCTCTTTAATAAAAATGAAGAACTCTTCACAGGATAGCTGTAGATTAAACTGGACGAGTAATTCTGCTTTCATTAAAGGAGATGTTTTATCTTGGGCCGTTTTGTGTACGTCTAATACAAATTCTAGAAAAAAATGTGGAATTCAAATAAAATACATTTAGATTTCTTGGACAACAGGGGGCTTTATACAAAAATGTGATTGTTTTAGTACAGAAGCAATATTTTCTTCGATAATCTGTCCTCCATGATGCCTAATTGTCATTTCGTTCAAAAATGCGCGAACCCATTATCTTTAAAATGAATATGTCTTATTTTTAAAAACCCCCCTAGAAATTATAATTATTGTCTATATTTCTTTTTCTATATTCTTCGCTTTTTAAAAGACGATATATGTTGTTAAAGAAGTCACTTTTATTATTTTATTTATATTACATGATTTTAGTTTAAGAACGAAAATGTTTAACTTGACAGCAATTGCAAAACTCTGTGTTATCTGTCTACGTCTGTGGCCGTAATTCGTATTATTTTTTATTATTCGCATACATTTCGCAAATGTGTATTTGCTTCTCTGTTGACCTGGCTTTGTTTTATGGATTCTGATTCTCGCAGATGATATATCTTGACGTTTAAACGCAATTACTAATTCGTATTTTGGTGAGTAAACATGTATATTATTTAGAATGCCACATGTAAGTAACACTTTTATGTTTTTCTATGTTCATATTTCTCTTCTAACCCACAATTCTGCTTTTCAGCACATCAAAAGAGGCGCTTTGCTTGAATTACACTTCTGCAATTGTTGTGAAATGGTTGAATTGCACTTCTGCAATCAAAAATTGAAATGGATTCTATCATTCAACAGAATCTTAGTAACTACATGGGATGCTAATTCACTCTCGTGTAGAGTATTTCAAAACGTTTTATTGCTGAAATGGCAGAACAAGAAGTAAGTATTCTATTTTCTTCATTAACTTGGGAAATGTATGTTTTATGCCAATTAATCAAGGTCAATACAAAGTATGGAGTATTACAAAAGTATTCATGTTAGAGCTGAATTGCATTGTGTCCACAGGATACTAGTACATAAATATGTAAGAAGTGATATTTTATATATTGTTGTTTAAATTGTTAAATGAATTACATTTTCTTTTATTCCTCTGGACACTCAGATGATCTTGTGTTATGTATAATATATTATATTATTATTATTTCCATAATAACAACACTATGTCTGATGGTAAGCACAAATGCCGTCCAGGCGGAATATCTAATGGCATCAGACGACTGTCCCAAGACATTTCATACAATTATCCGGCCGGCCTGCTAAGATGCCTCTTTAAACAATAGCGGAAAGACCTGGGATCATAGGAAGGAGACAACACATGTGACTGCAAAGAGTTATTTATTCATCATAATTCTTCATATTAAATCTTTTTTATTTTGTTTTAGTTATCAGAACAAGCAATTATCTGTACAAACTGCTGGCTGCAAATAAATCAAGCTGTAGACAATGAGCAAGATTTTATTCCAACACCGCCGTAAGAAGATTGTATCAATCTCGATTCTTTTGGACATATATAACATCCACAAGTGCTTCATGATCATACTGTGGTATTTAGCCTTTAGGTTGGGCTAGGCAATAGTACAATATGGGAGCACCGGCATTGTTCCTAGATGTTTTGACTGGAGATTATTTTTAGGCGAATATAAATAAAAAATATAAAGCAAGATCTGTTGATCTGTTGTACTTTATTGTCCTTAAGTTTTGTTTGATTTTAGTTTTCTTTCATCAATTAATCCTACTTTTTTCTTATGTGTGCTCAGAAATAACCAGTTAGAATTAATGTCAAATACATTATTTGAAAAATAATATCTTAGACCTTAGGATAATATTATTTTTAAGTATGCAGAAGTCTAATATACCAAAGTATATTAGACTTCTAGGGGTAGACCAAATATAATATTTAAAATGTTAGCTTGTACAGAAATGATTGCTAGTAAGTTCTTTTACTAGACATTAAGGTATAGATATAAACATGGCTGCTATCAGATTCGATTCCATTTTTATAGCGTATTGATTTGTATGGACTATAATAACTAAGAGCTTATTAAGTGCATATGCCTAATAATAAAATGATTATTTATTCATATGCACATAGGGCACACCTCTGACTTTTCGGAGTCATGTGTGTATTGATAGTCAATCACCACGCACTAAAACGGTGAAGGAAAACATCGTGAGGAAACCTGCATACCATAGCGATTCATAAGAATTTCTATGGTATGTAAGTCTGCCAACCCGCACTAGGCCAGCGTGGTGGACTATATGGCCTAATCACTCTCAATCGTTTTCTTGATTGTAGAGTAGGCCCGTGCCCTGCAGTGGGACGTATATGGGCTGATACAGATGCTAGCAGTGGCGACAAGTGATCAGTCTGTGCCGTGCTGTATCTCATGCCTAGCAGATTTTTATTGTGGATTATTTAAATAGGTTGTTTAGCAGTAGGGCATCGAAACTCGGTTCTATTTGAAAACCTGGGTTTTCGGGTCTAAGAGTAATCAAAACCCGGGTAGACCGGTTTTTTCGAGCATTTCGATCATTTTATTGTATTTTTTTAAAATATACTAATCTGCGTTTATATATCGATTTCCTATAATGAGTACCTACCTACTTATTACTACCTAAATATAAATGATGAGGAAGAATTTAAATAAATAAAACAGTACTTTACAAATAACAAAAACAGTTTTTTATATATATGTATTATATATATATTTAATAATATAACTAACCCACTGCTCCACACTTCACCCCATTCATGTCTTGAGATGGACGCGCGCGTTCTATTTAACTTGCATGGCTTGTTTTATTGGTAGGAAAGTAGCACCGAAGCTATTTTTTACGTAATAAATAATAACACTGGTCTACAAAATTTGACTTTTTGTTTGCCTTTAAAATAAATGCTTTGTTATTTTACTAATTTGGGGTTACTGAATACGAATATATAAACCAAATTTGAAAGTTAGCTCTTATTTTAAAAATATTGCTGGTATCGAATAAACTGACTTAAGAGTAAAATTTCATAGAATATAAATCATTTATATGAAGAAAAGATATGTTAATTACTTTTTAATACACTTTTCACATGAAACTGAATATTTTAAAATATTAACTAAGTATTTAACCTTTTCTAATCAAGAATTTCTCTTTTTTTCTTTTGTCTTTTGTAATTATTTTTACGAAAATCTTCAATCAAGTTCCAGCAGTAGTCCGCTAACATTGACGCATTCTATCGACCGTTGTATTTCTTTTTAACCGACTTCAAAAAAAGGAGGAGGTTCTCAATTCGACTGTATGTTGCTTTTTTTTTATGTTTGTTACCTCGTTTCTCTGTACTGTGTGAACCGATTTCGACCATTCTTTCTTTGATTGAAAGCTGATGCTTGTCATTTGGTCCCATAAAAATATGGTGAAAATCTGAGCAATATCTTCGGACCTGGAAAGGGGAACTCCTTAAAATTAAGTAGGATTCCAATGGTTCTTTTTGCATTAGGTTCATTATAAAAGTTAATTTACAGTGAGAGAGGAAAAAAGGAGTGGGGGTGAGGGGGGGTAGGTGATAAAATTAAAATACACGTAAATTCTAATATCTTCGGCAGCTTTTAACCGATTTTAGTGATTTCTTTTTCATTGGAAAGAATGTATTGACAGGTTGATCTCAGGAACACAACATGGAGATCTGATGATCATTTTCGGACCTGGAGTGTAGAACTCTTCAAACTTTAGTAGGATTCCAATGGTTCTTTTTGCATTGGGTTCAGTATAAAAGCTAAGCTACAGTGGTGGGAAAAGGGGGCAGGGGCAAAGGGAGAGGGGGGGAGAAAAAACCGCTAAAAACCAAAAAATAACTAAATAATAAGTACCACTGCAAAGCAAAAAAATAATATTTGTTTCATGGAACTGGCGCTTGTTGATTAATTTGCTTAATGACTTGATTAGTCAACAAATCAAAATATATGCATAACATATCGAAGGCGGGCCGCCAAGTACCAAACATGTAGGACCTATGCCTTATATTAATTTAAATATCTATATGTTGTGTGGGCGACCAGCCTTCAATATGTTATGCATATATTTTGATTTGTTGGCAAATATTATTTTTTTGCTTTGCAGTGGTACTTATTATTTAGTTATTTTTTGGTTTTTAGCGGTTTTTTGTTTTGAAGTCGGTTTTTATTTTTTTATTATCCATTGTCAATATATCTTGGTGAAATCGTTCACCATGTTCGTCAGTCATATCACCGCAGTTAGGATGAAAAAAATCAAGATGAGAATGAAGAAAGTGAATTTTTATTGGATATATTGCAGCCCAAGCTCGTGGTAATTTTCGAAAATTCCCTCTTTTATTTTGGCGTCACTTAGATGTGGAAATTCACTTCACAAGTATTAGAAGGCTGGTCCACATTTGTTGAGAGCCGTCAATAAAGTTCTTCATTAATCCTAATTTTATACGCTATGGAGGGAGAAGGATTTTATGAGGATTGACTTGAGGAGGGTTTTTAACGTTCATTTCTCCAGGACACAGACTTTGTCTTGAAGTCCAATCTTTTTTTTAAGTAATGTAACGATCTAGCCCGACTATCCCACTCACACAAAAAGCACCAGTATTTGGTGTAGCCCATTTGCAGACCCAAAAAGACTGTAGTTTTTGCAGTTTTTTCAAATTGTAGATTTTACACCAAAAATTTGTCGAAAATGATAAATAACTTATAAAATTCTCGTTTTAACAAGCAAATGAAATGCTAATACTATAAGTCTCATAAACGAAAGCGTAATAATAAAAATTACGCGGATACTCTCACAACATTTTTGAAATCTCATCATAATATAAAGTGAATTCTAGCAAGTTACCCGGTATTATCTTAAATATGGCATAAATTAATAATAAGAGCTAACTATTAATTTTAAGTTCTATATTTAGATTAAGGGGGTTGAATACTAAGATGTAATGCAGTTTCAAGTAAAAGGCAATTTTCATGTTGACCAGTGTAATTTATCAAAGCGTGTTTTTATTCCATTTACTTATTATTGCATTCGAAGTGGCTTAAGAGCGTATACACCTTGCGCGCAAAGTCAACTATAGGTATTTCTTCGTTAATTTCACGCACACATAAGCGACCAAAGCTGTGTGCGTAGAGCTGCCGCGTCGGCTCGCTATACAATCGGCTCAAACAACTTTGATCCGTGCGCTTCAAATATTCAATTGAAATGTAACTGTAATATAATATCATAAAAATATTTTATTTGCATTATAAGTAGACAAATATTACTGTGCAAGCAAAGAATAATACAAATTTTGGATACTAATCATATTTTCGTTATTATTACATTGTTAAGTTGCATTCAAATCAGTGTTCAATCAGTATACACTACGGACGTTTATTAATCATTTCGTGTTTGAACACATAAATAGTGTTAGGGGCCTTACAACCCCTTACAATTACGAAATATATTTAATTTTATATTACAATACATAACATAATTTAGCCTCGGAATTACATCCCATTATATTACCTGAAACATAATTTATACTCACTACAAAATCATTGTAGGTAATAAAAATAATTAAATATTTTACTACCAAAGTACTAAGATGTGGTAATCGCATTCCGCGCGTGGCTATTTTTACTACGCGCGGCATAATCGACTGCAGCCAGGCTGGAGCGACGAGCGATACGTCCTCCCTCTAGAAGGCCTTGCGGCGCGGCGCGGCGGTCTGATTTGATCCACGTCGGACAGCGTGTTTTATAGTGGTTTTTAAAATATTTGTAGAAAACATGAAAATAATTTTGTTGAAATATAAAAATGGTAATTTATTGATAAGATATTCTTCTATTGTAATATGCAATTGCTATAAAAAATTATGTACGATAAGTTGGTGAAAAAAAATATGTTCTTGACGAGAGTTTCTGAATAATTTCGCATTGTTTAAATTTTTATTTTTCAGGAACTAAACACAAAAAGATTATTTTTCTCAGCAAAATCCCTCCATAAGGGTCTTATTAGTCTGATAATATTTTTATTTTCATCTTATATTTAGTGGTTTCGGATATCTTAAGCTTCTAAATTGCCATTTAAAGCCTAAATAACGAAACTTGTGTTCAGTAATTCGTATAGTACTCACAAATTATCCATCAATCCATAATGTTTTCCACCAAAATCCCTAGATGACAACCTTTTCTAAAATTAGTACTAATTATTTTTCCTTGAAATTGTTTATTGGTGGCTATTAACTCATTTGAAAAGTCCTGTTTTTAAGCCAAAAAGCGCGTGCAGGGTATAAACGCTCTTAAACCTAATAAATAACAAAAACAAAAGTATTAAAAAAAACCGAAAAACCCGAGTTTTAAAAACCAAACCCGGGTTTTTTTATAACCCTCAGAACCGGGAAAACCCGGGTTTTTTCGGTCCGGGTAAACCCGGGCTCGATGCCCTATTTAGCAGGTATTATGCACCGCACTTACGGCCAGATATAGGTACACTTTCTTAATATTAAATAACTATAAACATGACGAGATTCTGACAGACTTGTTGCAATTTATTGTATAGACATTATGTTATATTATATTAGATGATTAATAAAGTATGATACTAATTCCGATGACGTAAATACATTTACGAGTTATATAGATTACAGTAATTTATAGCACAGATGACTAAAAATAATATTTGATTTATAGGAAAACGAATTACGACTTCATATTTCATAAATGTCAAGTTTTGACATCGGTTGTCAAACATGCCGTTTCAGACGCCATATTGTCCCCTTGTAGTGTTGCTGTTCTTGGCTTGGTATTTATTTTTGTATAAAGCTAATATGCAACGTATAATAGTATTTCATACAGAAATCGAATGCCAATTTCACTAAGTAAATTTGGTTGTAATGTACTACAAACGGCCCAAGGTCCATACATTTCTGGCCTTTCTCCTTTAGGGAGCATTTATTTCTGGCATCCGACCATTTTAAATTCATCTGGGAAAAAACGCGTTCAGGAAAGACGGCCGGTCTATACTTGTCTGTGCCACCCACCGTGCCGTGCTCAGCACGCTGCACGCACAGTCGAGTTATCCCCGAAAAGCGGGACTGAGCCTGACCCGCGCGGGACATTTAATTTTAATTAAAAAATCGGGACGTCTGGCAACGCTGGGGCCAACCGTACATTTTCCAGCGTAAGCAAATCGCGGGCTTAATGTCAATTTGTATAAATTTAGCTTAGATTGAAGGCGATCGCTTGCTCATATCATCCATCATTAACATTTAAGAACTTTTATCAAATATAACTATCAAGACTATCAAGTGTATATAATTATGGCTAAAATCTTTTTGGTCCTTCAAGCCGGATATGAAATAACGATTTTCATACACGTGTTCCGATGATATTTTCAACGCACTGTATATTTGTGACATTAAGATATTTATTAGCCATAAAGGGAAATTCAAGATGACGGTTAGGGTTTATTAATTATTTCGGCCGTAAGTATCAATTGAAACATAGGCTGTTAAATGTATTTTGATTTCATTGACAACAATAAATATGAAATGAAAATAAATATAATGAAAATAAAATATTAAAATTGATGAAATGAAAATAATATATTATAGTCAATGAATGCAATAAAAAAACATACTTGTAAATATTCATCCTGCAGCCTTTGCATTATTTCATTGCTGAGTAGCGGTGGCAATGTAGAGACATCAATAT
Source organism: Hyles vespertilio (assembly GCA_009982885.2). NCBI lineage: Eukaryota > Metazoa > Arthropoda > Insecta > Lepidoptera > Sphingidae > Hyles > Hyles vespertilio. The sequence continues at coordinate 15,554,955 of CM042815.1, read as the reverse complement.
TCAGTTCCGAGCTACCCATCAGTTCATTTCCGGGGTAAGTGTTCAGTATCCAGGAGAGTAGAGTAACATATTCATTGCCTTCTATACCATTTTGAACGACATCCTTTAACTAAAATACACAATAATAATTCAAACATAAACACGATAATGAGTCAGTCAATCATAATTGTGGCAATACTCACACTGGCTGATAAACAAGTATGATACATGTTGACATACTTGTTGACGATGTCGTAGTGCGGAGGGAAGCACGGCACACACAATGTTTTCACTACTCTCAGGTCTTCTAGAATCAGTTGTCTTGTCAGCTCCAAGTATCGCACAAGCCACAGCTTGTTGTCTTCACGCTCGTCCACCCTCGTGCCTTCTATTCGTTGGGCAACAGCACATTCTAAAACTTCAAATGCTTTGTTCCGCCAATTTTTAGGGCGTCCGGGAGGCATAAAACCAGACTGGCTTTGTTGCTGCAATATTATAAATAGATCCAACAGTCACATACATAGTTTCGACCCCAAATTAAGATCAATTACGTTTTGTGTCGTGGGTATCAGGAACTAAGAGACACTTTTCGGTGTCACAAACACCCAGACACGAAACAAATATCTATGGGCCATAGAGTTCGTGTTGCTGAAGGAGTTTCTTGCGCCGCTTCTTCTTCACAGCTACAACACGTTCCGAAGCGGTGGTAGCAGAAAAGAACGATTCAAAAGATCTTGTTTTCACAAGACTATTTGAATAAGGAATATTTTGATTTTTTGATTGTGAATTTGATAGAAACATTTGCCTTGGTGCAGTGATCGAACCCGCAACCTCTGGTTTCAGTCAGTTGATGTCGTACTGCTGCACAACTGCGCCACGGAGGCCAAATATGCAAATTATGTATATGTATAAAACCTGAATAATAGGACATACCAGGATTAATCAATTCTTACAATCGATCTCTGTAAACTATGTATCTTTTAATGAAATTAAAATTGCTAGCATTAGCATAATATAAATAAATACACATAAAGTACAACACCACCAGCAGACAGCATTGACTGATATTGCGTTTAAAAGCCTCAGAAAGTTATCATTGAATCATCCATTACGATGATTCAATGATAACTTTCTACTGGTACACGAAAATATTAATTTTGGTGTACCAGTAATAATATCATAGTGCATAAAAAACCTCTGCTCTTAGACGTAGCTACCACAGCTATTCGCAAGTTACTGGACTGACTGACTGTCAAGACGGAGGCTACACTTTCGAAGCCTAGACACCAGAGGCGGCTCATCCGAAAGAGCGCTGGTGCAGTGCACTCCCACGAAAATTACATACTTAGCTAATTTAATAATTTATATTTATTTATAAAACATAAATCCTTACATTACATTATTTATATTTTACTACGCCTATAATAAGTCTATTATATTACCTATATAGGTACATATAGCGTAAATTTGTAACGAGTGGAGCGCCAGCGATTGTGCTCCTATGAAACGAAGTTTAGTACTGTATTCGACTCTTAGTACTGTATTCAATGAGTGCGAAAGAGAGCTACGACTCGCGCTGACGCGTGAAACAAAAGATATCGTATGAGAAATTAGAGTAATCTGTAGCGCCGCTCACGCGTCACTCAGTTAATTCGCAGTTTTTTTTTTTTTTTTTTTTTTATTGCATTGAATGGCGAGACGAGCAAGCCGTTCGCCTGATGGTAAGCGATACGACCGCTCATAAACAGTAGCAATATTCCACTGCGCTCGCCATCCTGAGACATAAGATGTTAAGTCTCAATATGTCCAGTAGTTGCTCTGGCTACAATGTCCTTCAATCCGAAACACAACAGTGCATTTAAGCAGTGTTGTTTCACGGGAGAAATAGACATTGCGGTGGTACCTACCCAGATGGCTTCTCACATATGAGAGACCTACCACCAGTAAAATAAGTATTAAGAAATAGTTTGTACGCTTAATCAATTCCATTTCTGATTTTCACAAGAACGAAATAGATATCTTCGCACGCCAAAAAGACCAGCGAATGAATTTTGTATACAAATATAATAAATAGTAAGCTCTAGTTTTTTAATTAGTTTTTTTGTGAACCCCCATCAAAAAATATTACGAGCCGCCTCTGCTAGACACACCTCAGATTCTTTGGAATTATATGTGTATTAATAGTCAGTTACTGTACCTTTTAATAATAAAGACAATATTATGAGGAAATCTGGACACCATGGAAAACTTGAAAAGATTTGATGGTTTCAAAGTAAGTGAAGTCAGCCAAGTATCACTGAGCGAGCGTGGTGGAATAGCACTCTAGCTAGAACTGGAATTAGGGGCCTAAGCCCTGATGCTTAAAAGCTGATACAGTTTTAGACATACCTGCAAAGCCATTTGATCTCTTTTTTCTTCTCTTTCAATAATTCTCAGTGCAGTCACAATCACGGTGGGTTCTTTACGAACAGTATTTAATGTCCTTGCTAGAATCAGCTTAATTTGCTTTTCAAGTAAATTGGAAACCATTTCAACATCTTCAAAGTATGCTTTCAACATTACTTTATCATGTGATGATTGGTTAGGGAGTCTGTGGAGCTCATACAGCAAGTCATCCCTTGAATTTTCCAAATCATTCAGACACTGCAAACAAAAATCACATTTAGGGAATATTTTCAAATACATATTTTAAGCATAATCATTTATCCTGTGACAATATATTTCTCTTTTACAATGTTACATAAAAACTGCCACCAATAAGTGTGCATACACACTCATAGTTCTATCCCATAGGTGAAAACAGGAACAATTGAGTATAGAACTATGATCAAAAGATCTCACTGATATACGGCCGATGTCAATAATCAATTAAAAAAATTAGATTGAAGTCAATCTGGATTGTTTTCTACTTTTCGATTTGTCATTTACCATGTTGCCATAGTTTTTTTCACTACTGAGATTGATTATTGGCAATATAGTATCAGAAAAAAGATTGAGTTGTCAATCTCAAACGGCAAATTTTGGATTGGGATTGTTTATTGGCAGCGGCTGATATTAGATAACAGTGAGTAATAAAATATCATGGACCTGATGAGCATGTAGTAATTTTCCTTCTCCAATCCATTGTTGAGTCTTAGCCACACTTTCAGGAACAGTGAAGATATGCTTCAGGCTATCCATGGCAGTGACATACTGAGAGTGCCGCGAGTCTTCCTCCCTGACTGCCTGTAGAGAAGCCACCAGAGGGGGAACTCCTTTAAGAAGTTCTTCCAATTCATCCATTCTGTTATTAGAATTAAAATATAGCCAATTCAATTTAAATTAAGAAAATATCTATTTGTGTCTATACAATACACAATATTAAGTAATAGAAAAAAGGTATTTGAGTTCAACTCAGGACCATAAGCATACAAATATTATGATATAAACATTTTTTGTGTCAAAACTCTTCAAATTTCCATGAAAAATTGACTTTCCATTTCACATTGTAATATTCAAATAGGTAATTTTAGTCAATAAAACTTTTTTATGACATAAAAGTTTTCATTAAAATTTATTTTGTAGTTTAATATGATACTCACTTTAAACTAATTTGATGGACATCATCCAAGCATTCCTGAAGTTGTTTAAGTCCTACACTCACCCCGTCTAGTTTACCTTGAACAGCTGATTTCAACTGAGCTTCAATGGAAGCCTTTTTGTGAGTTATCCTTTTCTTGTAGTGTTCCACCTACAAAAATGTGTCAACAGTTACAAAAACCTATATGCCTATATAGCTAGTATCTATGTGTAGCGTATGAACGTAAGCTATTGAGTTTTAGACTATTATATATTGAATATTTTATTATAAATACGCACTTTTTCCAGTTGTCCAGGCCTCTGCATCATATTCATGACCATTTTTTCCGCAGCTGTTTTAGCTTCTTCTTCTATTTCATCCATGGTACTCATATTGATCAAGACGCAAAAGTTAAAGGCTAAATTATCAAACACCGAACGCTTATATAAACACTGATAATTTCTAATAAAAACACCATAAGCTACACCCTCCCTCAAAAGTCAAATGCAGTCAAAACTCAAATGTCAAAATTAGTCTTGGTACATAGACGTAGTATCAGAGTTGGGCAAAATTTATTCGAATGACGAATAACGAATAAATAAATTTTTTTATTCGTTATTCGAATAAAGAATAACATAGGTTATTCGAACCAAAATTATTCGAATAACGAATAACTTTTTTTATTCGTTATTCGAATAAGAATAAAATAAACGAGCGAATAATTGGTATTAAACTCGGTACATATTTTATTTGAAAACGACTTTAAAAAACGAATAATAGCAACTGGACATGTATACACAGACTGCATACACAATTTTTGTCTGTTATTGTCGGTTGGGAATTGTTTATCGTGAAATATTAAATTGTTTTCGTCACTAATTTATATTTGCCATTGACAGTGTGTGATGCAACTATACAATGGGTAATGCCCATCTTGGGATAAGCGGACAATGACAAACAGAAAAACGAATCAATCAAATCATCATCCACGCCCACTTGAAAAACTCATGTATATTTGTTTATTTCGTTATATTTCGTTAATAATATAACATCGTTTTTGACTATTCATTCGTAAAAGGGTTTTAAATAAAAACAGATAAACAATAACATAATATTTTCATAATATCTATCATTTGAATGTCATTAAATCGACTAATCAATCGTAAGTTTACAATATTTTTATACCCCCTCGCCTGTCAACTGTTTCTTGACAGATTATCTGTCATGGCCGTAGACCGTCGGACCTTTAGGTTATAATTGCAGATTTATTTTATTTCAGATTTACGTTAATGTAAGTCATATTTCGCGAATTTATGTACGAAATGTGTGTATTGTAGATGATATTCGGTTTGTGAATGAAATTTGCTAACCTTTGTACTACATTTACCAAAAATATGTGTTTACACATTTGTCTTCATTATTATTGCTTTTGCTACATCTAATAGGTATATTTTTCCTTTATGATAGTTTATTTTGATAAAGGAATAAATAAGGAATAAGGTAAAATAAAAACAAACACATGATTCATATCAAACTCTGTTTTTTAGAAGTGTTCAATTCACACATAAATTGCTTCGTCATCTGAATGTTCTATGATGAAATAGTATATTGTTAAGGTGTTAGGATGATGGTAGGACTTTCATCTGAGTTTATACAATGTTAAATTTAACTATTAGATTATAAAATATAAAGCAAATTGCAATACTATTTACACTACAATGCCTTTGAAAACAACACTTAAAAAGCATATTTTTGTTATTCTCTCCGTTTAAGATGGCTATTATTAGAAAGTACAATACATATACAATTCAATTATATAAAAATAATGACAAAATATACTCAAAACTAAATAACCTAAATTGCATAATTTCTTTGAATAAAATTGGGGGTATGTTTGAAATAGTATGGATACTCCTTGGTAACGAACGATTCAACGATTAACGAAATATCAAATTTCATAATTTACATACAGTACAATCATTTATTAATCAATCGCCTGGCCTGTCGTAAGCGCCATATTGTGGCCTTGAATTTAAATAGCCCCTATTTCAATGACGTTAGGTTGCTTTATTGCTTGAAGTCCGACGAGCCGCATTGTGGCTCTTCCGACGGTCCAGGTAGCGTTGCCAGGTCGCCAAACCTAATAGTTGGACAGACCAGCCAGTTTGGCCGGACATTTGGTTAAAAAGCCGGACACCCTATATTATTGAGGATTTTGTCTTACTATTAATTGGTACGACAATTTTTTTAATGTAAAATCTAGTCTTTTTGATTATTATAATAAATCTTGTTAATTTCTAGTGAAATAATAAATAATGCGCGGCAGCAGTGCTCGCTTGTTTGTGGAATGTAAAAAGCCTAACAAAAGCCGGACAAGACGGACACCGTTTATTTTAGCCGGACATGCAATCAAAAAGCCTAACTATGGTTTTATCTGGACGCCTGGCAACGCTAGGTCCAGGGGATGGAATTAAAACCACAATAAAATTCACAATATTCTAATCATGACCATTTGTTTACATACAGTGTTTTGTAACACAATACAGAACAAAAACAGAACACCAATTACATGTTTAGACAGTTACAAACACAAAATATGGAGCACATTGAATTAATTACCAGAACTAGAAATAGGCTAAATATGACTTCGTTACCCAGAACAATCGGCAAAAATGACGCCATGACGCCACGCCGCGTTGTTAAGCAACACAACAGTGTTGCTTAACAACACCATCTGGCGGAATATCTTTAGTGTTATCGTATCGTTAAGCAGTTAGTTGCACTCAATAATAAATAGTATTCTTATTAGCCAATAGATGTCAGGTAGAGCCATATTTTCAATTAACATTATATTTTTCTAAGATAGTACGTACATTATGCAAATAAAATGTACAATTGAAATGTAAATCTTAATAATAACCAATTACGATAATAACGAAATAAATCTTGTATATAACGTTAATTTCACATACACAATACACTATAACATTTTTCGGACGATGCACAGTGATTCGTCTAGAACAAGCTAGGTGGACAAAAACATTTGAGTGCGTATGTTGGTTGTTTTGGCTACGGACAGTAATATTTTAAAGGAGAAATGTGTTTTTTTTTTGTTTTTTTTTTTTGTTTTTTTTTCTTTTTTTTTTATTCTGTCCCGGCGTAGTTGCCGCATTGCACCTGATGGTGAGCGCAAATACCGCCCAGGCAGAGTGTCTACTGGCATCAGACGGCAGTCCCATGTCAATAGACACAATTATGCCGACCTGCTAAGATGCCTCTTCACACTGACCCAGGATTATAGGAAGGAGGGATGATGTGGACCGTTAAGCCATGGCAGCGCAAGCCAGCACGCGTGGTTCTGGTTAGGAATAGAGAGGAGGCTTTTAGGATAATAGTAATTAAAACACAAATACAATCGATGAAAAATTTAAATATAAAAATGGCAGCTTAGAAAATAAATTAATATATACCCTAATAAAAAACAAAATGAAAGCATATGTACATAATACGACTTAGTTATAAAAAATATATAATTATTTAATAACATTTTAAATTATACCGGGTATCTCAAGACTGCTACCGAAAACGAAGCCGGGTGGTAGTTTTAGTGGCTACAAACACAATGCAATTAAAAATTTCGCTTAGAAACGCGACAATTATTTTTTATGATTTTTTAAATATCGTCATTTTTGGGTGGTAAATCCATAGATTTTGCTAAAATAATAATTTAAACTCTCTTATATCTTAGAGTATTTATAAATTAAAGGGTATACACTATTATTTTAGGAAAAAATGTATTTACCACCAAAATATGGCAATAGGAAAAAAATTACAAAAAAAAATTGTCGCTTTTTTTTTGCAACTTTTTCTGTTGCATTGTGTCTGAAGTCGCTTAAACTACCACCCGGCTTCGTTTTCGGTAGCAGTCTTGGTATACCCTGTATACTAATAGATAAATTAAGTTCACCTATACACAAATTGTATACAGTGTTAAAAATAAAATAATAAAACAAATAAATGAAATCCTAACCAGATGAATCATCACTCTCACAATCAGTCGAGTCAGGTACCAAGTAATCATCAACGTCACATGGCGTTAGACTACTTGATGCCCGAGGTATTGGTATTGAAGGCGGGACTACCAAATTTAGCACTTCTGATGGTAAACAGTCTTTTTTCTTTCTGGGTAGTTCTCTGAGTGAATTAATTACAGGATCTGATGTTATTAAAAGCATATTCAATAAATCTGTATTCGTGGCAATGCGCGACTGTTTCCTAGTATGATGTTCCCGAAATCTACGACAGTCTTTATTTCGAGCCTCTTGAGCTTCTTCGGATAGTTGCCCAATAGGCACAATACAAGATTTAACAACCTCTGTACTATGCACAAGAATTTTATGCACAGTGACAGGCATATAGTACCACGAATACAAACTTAGATAGAGGGCCCTAGTCTCTGAACAAAAATTTTCAAGTTTATTTATATTTATTTCGTAACCCGAAGATAAAGTACGTAACAAAATATCGAATTTTTTAATTAAATCAATATCTAATCCTGTAATAGCTGCACTCAAATCTGGATTGGAAAAGAATCGGCGCGCTGTGTTTCCATCATTTGTATTCCCATAACCCGGTTTCGGTTTATCTACTATAAGCCCCATTTCCTCTTTAAATATTTTTCTAATATCATCTGAACGTACTTTAACTTCATTTTTATCAATATCACCTCGAACCTGCCACTTTTTTATATTTAAACGGTAACTAATATGCAACAGACATTCAAAACAACGAATCCAGGCATGTAAAGTAGACAAACCAAAACTGTAATGTTCCTCTCTGCTGACTAAGCCTTCTAATTCACTGTTCATCATTTTGGGAGTAGCACCACATATGTAACATTTTTGTGTCGATTTTGTTTCAGTTAAAGCGTTGCAGACTTTTCCGTCAGTCATAGTTAGTAAAAGGTTGTGTTGAACAAAAATTTGAGAATCTCCAATGTTACATAAAGTTGGAATAAGATGAGATATTTCTTCCAAAACTTTGTTGGTTTCTGTTGCAGTAAGTTCGTTAGTCTCCTTCATAAACATAAATTTAATTGGTCGACAGTAAAGTGTCGATGAAGGCCTTGGATTTTGCCAAATAATGTTATGACTATCATCCGTTAACTTCAAAGGAACAAACGAAAATACAAACAGAAACTCATCAGTAGCATCTACATCCTGAAATTTTTTTTTATATGTGCTGTGGCCAGAACTCCCTTCACACCCCCATTTGCTAATTAGCTTGAATGATGAATTAGAATGCATATTTTTTATAACGTCACTTTGCGCCGCTACTAAGCGTTCGGCAGTTTTATTTAAAATCGCTTGAAGCTTCATATCGACGCGAGTTTCCGTCACAGAAATATACTCTCCAGAAGGGTAACAAGACTGTTTTGACTTACATAAACTATGATATGATGGAAACACTTGATGTCCCGCCTTCAATGACCAGTTTCGCGTTTGTTTGTAAGAATAACTCGTACATTTCGAATCTACATAGTAGGCTAATGCTTCGTCACTATTCAATTGTCTACCACCACACGTTTTTTTGACTTGCATCAGTTTTATCAGATGAGTGGCTACTTCTTTTGATCCCAGAAGCAACTTTTCTCTGACCCGCCTTACGGCTTGCAACTTCCGCAGCTAAGGTCAATTCGCCGGCACTGCGAGTTTGCACCAATTCTTCAACTCTGCGCTTTTTTGTTTTATAAGACGAGTCGTCGAAATCTTTTCTGGGTCGACCTTGAAGCCTACTCTCTTCTGGTGACCTGGATGAGCAAGGTCGACGCACAGAAATGGTAAAACTTATGTTGTCTCCTTCTAACCAATCTTTATTATTAATTAAAAACCGATCCAATGACTTATATGATGCCGCCCATTTTTCGGTTAATTTTGACGATATACTAGATATTTTTTGTTTAATAGCCCTTAACGAATCACTGGTTATATCACTAACACCAAATTTAAGACTTATATGTTCCAATAAACGAACATTTCGTTCTTCTTTGGCATGTTTTCGCCATTCTTCAAAAATTTCAATTTTCGAAATGGAGAAGACACATTCTGAAAAATGAAATAAAGTCGTTTAGTGCGGGAATGCGGTGGAAAATTATATCTAGTTTGAAAGGTGAGTATCACTACTATATACTGTAAAAAAATTAGACTGGATACATTTGGATACAAAAAGATAAATACGATTAAAATTTCGGAACTTGAAAAAAATTTAGTTTTTTTTAATAATATATTCCAAGTCGTAATGGGCTAAAGTTTCTCATAATAGAATCTTATGGGTGGTAAAATATAAAAGCACTGACCCTCGACAGTAGTATCCATCACAAAAATCACAGTTATATATCACACAAATTGAATGAGATGTTATCTAAAGTACTGCAAAAATGCAACTACTCTAATTATCTTAATGCAAATATTACATTACTTACCTTCATTACTTAATAACTCGTCCCTGTGAAATGTTTTTCACCCTTTCTACTTGTTTTTATGACATTGGGGGTGTTGTTTACGATAAGTGACCACTAATTAGTTGATTCTTGGAAGTGACTTTTGTCCAGCTAGCATGTTCTAGGCGAATCACAGTGCGATGTCTCGTTTATAGATATAAATAAAAAAAAGATATAAAAAAAATATAAACAAAAAAAACACACAATAAAAGCGACGTGGACGTCGTGGACGATGGCGGGCTTGCGCGCTTTGCCGCACTGAGCGGTGAAAGACCCGTGGTACGTAGAGATAAGTGCTATGAGGCTCTTATCTCTCCATACCAACAGGTCAACATCACCGCTCGTGCAGCCAACGACTTGGTTGCGCGCCATATTAGATTTCCGCAATGTTCTCAATTGGTCGGGAACGAACTGACGGTTGGTACGTAATGTTCCCACACAGTCAATCTGCATGGATTATAATGTACGTGCAAGGGCTGGAGAATTATAGTAATTGTCCATCCATAATGTATGGCCCTTAAATTCTAAGCCCTTTACCAGCCTAAGAACGGTAGCTGGTATCGTTCCGGATAAAGGGCCAGAATTTTGCGACGGTTCGGAGCCACAATAAACTTCAAACCGCCACAAATAGCCACTTTGAGATTCGCAAATCTCAAAAGTTTTTATACCTACCCTTGCAGCCTTTTTGGGTAAATATTGTTTAATACCCAAACAGCCTTTCCATTGCGTTAGAGATTCATCTAACGCAATGTTCTGGCCCAAGGCGTACAAGGAGGAAAATTTAGTGTTAAGGTGATCAATAATTGGTTGCACCTTAAATAATTTTGCCTGGGCAGGCGATAGTGAAACACTATGCATGTCCAGGTTATTATTAAAGTGCAACCAACGGTTAATCAGAGCAAAGCGGTTTATAGGCATAGAGATAGAAAAGCCAGGAGTAATGAAGACATCTTGCTTTGTACTCCAATAGTCTTCTATACGTGATTTATTCAAAAGACCCATTGCTAGTACAATTGCTAAATACACGTACAATTCGTCAACATCAATGTCTTTCCATTGCGTTATTCGACTTTGTGGGCAAAGCCGCCCTGAATTCAGCAAGTTACTAGTCTCTTGCTGAACATACAGGTTGGTTTGCCCACATATATGTTCCATTATTTGCCTATCCCATATGGCAGTAAAAGCGGCATACGGGTCGGCATAATGGACTCTGGGCCCAGAGTTACTGTCTATGAACGCTTCCCGACGCAAATTTGGTGGAATAGGCATCTCAGGAAATGCTCGCCACTGAAAGTCAAATATATCAGTGGGTTTATATTCACCTATGTCCGTGTCACCAACATTAGTAAATGAAGATGGAACGGACGGCGGTGTTACTCTGCCATCTTCGTCGTCGCTTCCCGCCTGCTCTCCCATCCTTCTGTCCCACACGGAGATCTCGTCATCCTCGCTGTCATCATTCTCACTTCCTGAGAACAAAAAAAAATGAATACAAACAGATATTAAAAATTAAACCCCTTATCCCCATCTATATTGCACTAAAACACAAATGACCACTTGTGACAAGAATACTAATTTTTAATCTTTCTCTTTCCAACAGTTTCCAAATGGAGAATACGAAGAAAAGGTGAGCCAAATTATATTACATGCATGTTTACAACATATTTTAATAGGTGTTAATATTATCAAAGCATTACATTTTTAACATATTCTAACCTAAATTGGGGTTGGTTAATAGAAGTATTTAATTATATTGTTTCTAACGAACAATTTCCCTCTGTTAATCCTTTTCTTAAATCTATCCCATAGTTGTCTTTAAGACATTGTCTTTTAAATTACCCTGCCAATTCCCCATACTAACTATATCAGCAGATTAGCGGCATTCCAGATTGACGAGGCCTTGCTGTTCTTAATATTCGCGCGAATGCCGATTGTTTTGCTTATGTACTAACAGCATGAAATTAATAGGGAACGAGACGACGATTCGGCGTCGCCGCAAAAGAAACGGCAGGCGGCCGACGCAGGATGGTCGCCGGAAATGAATGATTCGGGCAACTTCTGCCCGAAATGTACCCGAGGGCAGAAGTGCCCGAATCATCGGCGGCGGCATCCCAAATGCCGCCGCAAGCTATTAAAAATAAAGCAATTAAAAATAAATTTATAAAACGAAAATTCAGTCTTTTATTTATGAAAAAAATCATTCCAGCTTAAAACGAATTTGAGTGGCGCTCAATAGCCCTAAACTATATTTATCTTTTCGAAGTGATTGGTGTATTATTGGACGACGAATTGCATACAACGACCATTGAGGGATTATAATGACAGATAATACAAATTTCCGTTAACTTATGTCAAAATAACTTACCGTAATTGAGACCATGGATTTCCTGCGAACGCACGGACTGGGGCGTTGGCCGAGGGGTTTGTGAGAAATCAAGCCTAAAAAACGTTCAAATTAAAAATACAATCACTCCACAAATCACTTTAAATAGTGGCTTACAATAACATAAGTAAAGGCATAGAAAACACATATCAGACGTACGTCTTACGCATAGAGTAAAGAAGCGACAATTGCGGCTAACTGGTCAATCAGGAGGCCAGTTCGGACGCAATCCGTCCTTAGCAACATAGTATTCGTCTAAAGTCCGTACAAGTGTAAATTGTGTGGACATTGAGATGTTAATAAAATATTTTTCATTAAACAAAACTCACATTGCTGAGGATGACGAGTCGAGCAGCTCCGTGGGGGTGCCATGTTCACATGCTGAACTGAAATGAAAATATTTCTTTTAGAAATCAATAACAAATACATATTTAAGAATTTAAGAATTAGATTTTATTGCCAAAAATTACTTCTCTAGTACCTCTGTAACAATTTCTTTAAACACATAATTGTGCACAATAAATAATTAGTATTAAACAGTACAAGAAATGGTAATAGTCAAAACGAAGTTGATAATAAAATACATACGTGGAAGCAACAGAAGCCCATTTTCGTTTGTGGGTTCTTCTGGGCCAAGCCTTTTCTAAGGGCTCAGCCACAAAAAATCTTTAATTTGGCCCACTGAAACGCTGAAATATAAAGTTTTATTAGTATTAACACCTGATATTATTTTAATTAATTAAATCGTAAGAACTATAACTAACCTTTTGCTGGTGCTGGGCTGAATATTATTTTCATCCCCTCCGACGACTGGGGAGTCTGAGGTGGCAGGGGTGCCACCAGAATTACCGTCACGGCTAGGCCCAGCCGTGACGGTACATTCAACATGGATGCCGCGGGGTCTGTTGAAAAAAATGATTCAAATTCAAAAATGATTCAAATCATCAATGAACAATCATGATCTAAATATGAATTAAATAATAAATTAGTTTTTACGTACGTATTACGTACATACAACAACTAATTAAAATAACAACAAATAATTACAACCCTAAATTCCAATCGTATATAAACAATAAAATCGAAATCTCTTATATTATAAAAAAATTAAAACGGATTCTGGTGTGTGAGGAACATCCACAATAAATTTTCGTGCCATATTTTAGACTTCAATGGCGGCCATCGTGTTCGAGTTTCGACTCGTTCATCGATCATTTTTTATTCAATTACATGCTGTTTTTATAGAATAGACCAAATACAAACATTATTTTAAATTGCATTAAATATACCATAATTAAAAAGCAATATTTTAATCTTGTACCTATATTTTATTAAAAATGTTAAAGGTCTGCATTAAAATCGAAGTTTAGACTTGTAAACAGATATAAACCACTGAAATATAATTAATTACTTACCCTTCCATAATATTTATAATAAAAAACAAGCACGGCACACTGTAACACTCTGAAACTCCAAAGCCACAGAATCACAGAATGACGGTGAATGACAACTTCAGTGACGTTTTATTTATTTTTTCTGAATGAAAAGGCAAACAATGTTGTAGCGGACAGCTATATAAACTCTTTAAAATTATCATAACAAAATCTGAACTTATTTCATGCGATATTTAATTAGCTGGAACTGTTTTTATTGAACCTTACCCACCGAACCGCATTGCGGTTCCCGACACCTTTCATGTTTCTTTGACGAACCTCATTGCGGTTCGTTTTGACGGTTCGCGACACCTGTCATGTTTCTTTGACGAACCTGAGCGCGGTTCGTCCGACGGTCCAGGGGATACATATAGGCTAGGTACATGACAAAATGCCACAGTTGACGTTTTATTGAACATTTTTAGTACCTTCGAGAATGATATGTTTTATTGGATTGAATTTATTTATTTCTGGTAACGTTAATAAGTGGACTCTGCTGATTTCACACTGTGGCGGAGGAATATGGGAATAGTAAAATCCTGAACTAAAATAAGTATAAATCAGCCAAATACATTAGCGGAATAACTACTGGACTTATTGCGATTTAACATCTTATGTCTTAGGATGGCGAGCGCAGTGAAATGCCAACCATAGCTTTGTAATTCAAGGTATTGTTTGGTTTTGGCACTGTTCATGAGCTGTCTTATTGCTTACCACCAGGCGAACGGCATGTTCGTTTTGCAAAACAAAGCAATAAAAAAAATGTTTCATTGTCAAATTGTGAAAAAAGATAAGGTCAAATGTTATGGATTTCTTATTTTTTTCTTCCCTTAAAAAGACTATGGCATAATTTTTAATGTATTTTCTGATAATACCCTTATTCTGAAATAAGTCCCAAAGAACCCCATTATAAGTGCTCGTTCTTTGACCAAGACACTATGAAAAATGGGCATTCCCCTTGATAGAGCAGTAAATAGGATAGCTGCGCCATGGTTCTTTCCTCACCCACCTCACCAAGTTTAGTATCTCTAGAACAAACCAGTAACCCAAATTCCCTCCATACCTTACCTCACCGCCTCTAATCATTTCTCGGTTACTACCGTAATTGGCAATTTACGGTTTCCACAACATACTAAGAACAAATTCAGTCCCAGTTAACTATTACCCAATACAGAAACCACAATTTAGAGTAAGTACTCGCCCTGGGTTCGAATCAAGGCCCTTACTGACCCACAACCTATATGAAGTACCGAGTAAAAATATTATTCAGAATAACGAATAAATCATAAATAAATAATTCGTGAGGATATTATTCACGAATAAATTATTCGCGAATGAATCATTCGTGAATAATTTTGGTGCGAATAAATTTTCATTCGAATAATTATCTAGATAACGATTCATTCGAATAATGCCCAACTCTGCGTAGTATCAATAGACTTGACATGCATTTGACATATATAGTCCATCTCACTTAGACCTATGCATAAACCTTAAAAAATGAAAGTGACAAAACACAATTTGCGGTCCTTGTCATAGTTTCACATAATTTTGTAGGGGAACACTGCGTGTACCCAAACAAATAAGACGTGCGGTTTGTTATAAACTTGAATTACTGAGTATTTTACGAATATTTGCGGTCAAAAATGTATGTAAAAGAGTGTTGAAACTGATTATAAGACAAAAGGTATGGTGTGCTGCTTTATTATTGGCTGTGATAGCCGATTTAAACGATAATATGAAAATATAACCTCTCACTGGTAAGTGCATTTTATTTAGTATATTGCTAAAAATAAATGTAGACGTTCATTATTACTAACATCTGCAATTAGTATTTCATAGAATACATTGAAAAATAGGATTATATTTGCATAAAAAATAAAAATGTTTTTTTTTTTTACTTTATGTCTGTCCCTTACGGTAGAACTCGAATGTCGAGTCCATTTGATACTACGTCCATGTCTTGGTAGTTTGCGAACAACCTAGGTGGGAAGAGCGCTCCTTTAGGTGAACTATGCGAACTAGTTCATAGAAAATCCCGTTCCACAGACTAGGGAGTAATTCCCGCTCTGAGTTCTTTTATATTTCTTTTAGCGTCCACTTTACTAGACAGTGGCGCTATGTGACCAACCTGACTAGCCTAGCTGTTGACTAGTCATTAATATAAATTATTTTATTTTTCATTATTTAAATAAATAATCTCATATTACATAAATGGACGTGTAAAATTTTTATATAATACTCTTAGAGTATTTATATATAGAGGGAGCGCTGTCATACATTCGCGTTTTGTAAAACGTAGATATTTTCTTGTTCGTAATGTTCGTAGCGCTCCTATATTAGTAAAAATTGAATTAATTATTTAGCAATAAATTGCTATAAATTCCTTTGATAGCCGAAATTATATTTAGCTATTATCCTTTTAAAACGAGTTTGAGTGGAATTAAATAAACCTAAACTACTTATTTTTAATTTTTTTTCTAATAATTTATGTATGTTGCTCAACCTGTTCAAGTATTAGCCAATAGGAGGGCAGAAAAAGGTGACCCGGCACCACCATTTTTATCTACGTTTTTGAAGTACCAGCGCTCCCTCTATATATATATACTCTAAGGTAATACTTTGTATTTTTTAAATAAAAATAAATTAACCTAACAATAATCATACCTACATTTTTAAGCTATTGCATAGATTCTATCGCGGGCCTTGAGTGTGGACACCGAATCCAGAAATTGCGTAACGAAAATAACCTAAGTCCGATCGTAATTTGAATTTAATATTTTTATTTTGATTCAAATATGTGCCAGTACTTTTAAATGCGAATTGCAAAGCTTTTGAAATATCACGCTTGTCTCTTTAGTTCAGCAACTCGCCTCTAGGTGGCATTGGTTGTATCGGCGTTACTGCGCATGCGTAATCCCCCTCTTCGCCCTGCAATCTGGTGACTCAAGCCTGCTTAGAGTTTTGGCGTTAGCCACTCAAACGTCCCGACCTACAATTTTGACGTAAGCTGTCATTTTTATAGGAAAATACACTAGTAATGAAAAAGCGTCCTAAATTCAAAATATATTATAAAAAGCGTTATGAAAAAAATTTATATAATGCTTGAATAAAGTACCTTTAATGTAACATTGGCCAAAAAGACATTAGCAATAGGCATATTAAAAAAAAAAACAGGCATACTCGTGTGTTGTTTAAGAACAACGACGAGTGGTGCGCAGGATTTTTTTTAAATGTAAATATTGATTTTTATCTCTCTTATTGTTGTTATATAGTTTATTAAAAGATACCTTTACATTAATAATTATCAATTATCTAAAAATAAGCCATATTCGACGCGTGATTCGAAGTTTTTTAGACACGAAAGTAAATCACGGTCGTTGTTTGTCGGTTTTCATTAAATATTTCTGTGTTAATTCTATGAAAAAATGATAAATAAAGTGTTAGAGAGAGAAAACATATCATAAAGAATAAATAGGTAGAATGTGTGGTATGTTTAATGTTGGATGTGATTGTTATAAATTAAGTATGATGAAGCCAATTATATGGTGATTTAAATTTTCAATATCAAAGAATTAATTTATTAATTCAGTTTAAATATTTCAATATTTCCTCTCCAAATATGCATGCAAACCGTGGAAAGACGAGTTGGATACATTCGAGCCAAAATCACAAGAGCTCGCCGAGGACAGGGTCAAATGGAATGATAAAGAGGAAGCCTTTGCCCGGCAGTGGGACACAATCTAGGCTATTAAAAATATATATGTATATACGGAATGGAAGCCGCCATCAGGGACCGCAAACCGTTACGTACATTACGATAAAGTATAGATGCGCGACTGCGAATAATCCGAACATTGAAATGATCTACTATTAAGCCAAAAACAAATTATAAGACTGCCGGGCGCGGCTGAAGAGTGGTACAATATTCAGGGTCTCTTGGACGCGGCGCGGCAGAATCTTCAATTTTCTAAATATCTTCAGCTGCGTTCATCAGCCGCATCTTATAAATTGTACCCGGCTTTACTAAAGGTGAAAACACATTGTAGGTTTTCGTCTTACGCATAGAGTAAAGAAGCGGCCATAAATACTAGAGCAACCCGTCTTACAGCGATCTGTAGTGCGATTCACGTAATAAAATAAGTTCAGCTGCAGTGCAGTTGCGGTTAAGTTTCGATCAAAACAGCCCTTTTCGTATTCTCGTAATACGCTCGCGTCAAGTTCGCGTCACGCGAGCGCTTTAGCGTATTCTACTGCTGCGCGTATATGTCAATGTCAAACAAATTTCATATGTCTGACGTACAGTTGACGCGCAGCTCACGCGCAGTTCACGCGCAGCTAAACACTTACAAGAATACTATTTTGTACCAAAGCGTAAACTTAATTGTAACCGCACCGCAACTTGATCGGCGCGTCAAAAAGTTACGTGAATTGCACTACTGAACAATGGATTCTTTTGTTGTGTGCACATTATAGGTCATAGGCTTAAGACGTGACCACAGACTACATAGAAAGAACCTTGTACGTTCCATTGTCCTGATTGGTCAGTTGGCCCCGTACTTACTGCTCTTTACTCTATGCGTAAGACGAAAACCTATAATGTGTTTTGAGCTTAACGTAGTTATTCTGATACAAAACTAGTATTACAATTGGACAAATTTATTGAAATAAAAAAGAAAAATAATAAAATACATTTTCAATTTTAGGTCATCAACGGAAAAGCAAGAATGCTCGTGAGTGTTTTATTTTTTTATTTCAGTGATAGAGTACATGCATAGTTTGTGTCAATTAAACAAATAAAAAACCATCACTAGTGCTAAGAGTTAACTTGAACTTTACATTGAGCGGGCAGTGCGGAAATGGGGGAGACCGAGGCCCGGGCCGAGGCAGAGGCAGAAGCCGAGGCAGAGGCAGAAGCCGAGGCAGAGGCAGAGGCACTGTGCCGGGCTACTATGCCGGGGCAAATAAAAAAAAACTAAATAAATCGTACAAATCTTTAATTATTAGTTTGTAGATTTGAAATTGTCAGTATTTATTCCTAAATATTTATTCATTGATTGAAATAATAATTGTTTATTTTTATTTTGTTTTAATTTTCAGCCACCACTTACCTACCCTTATTCGTTATTTTTAAATACTATTACAATTTTTGATTGTAATGGATTACGCTATACCTACCAGTACCTTTACCTATACAAATCTCGTCGTAATTAAGGATATTTTCTTAAAAATCTACCATAAACTATAATTTGGTTTCTAAACCAAACACTATAAAAAGGATAACAGCTTTGCATGTCTCGATCGCTAAAATTTCATTAATGCAAAATCAATAAATACATTAAAAAACTAGGTATAACAATGTTAACATTTGATAGGACTAAGTCATTTATCTGGGGGCGCGGCCGAGCCCCCTCCAAGTCGAGCTATAGGCCGTAACATCCTTTTCTCGAAGCAATTCAGACCATTTTCAACCCCCCATAACTTCGTTGTGGTTAAAGCAAGAAGCCTGTATTTTCAGTTACTAAGTAGGCATTGTGTAAACACGGTATATTTAAAATTTCATTCAATTTGAACTAGTAGTTTAAGAATTATAATGTGTCAAACTTTCGTAATTTTGTCACTCACTGACTGACTGACCGATCATCAAAAGTCTAAGGCACTTCTAGCAGACATAGAACCTTCAAATTTAGAATATAATTAGTGTTTAGTGTCTAAAGTAAGGGAAAATTCAAACATTTCATAATTTGTGTCTAGTTTTCTAGATAGACCAACTGCGTGAATAACTTTGTAATCCCATATAAATGTATAGGATTACAAAGTTACATTTGCAGTTCATGAATCATTGTACCCGTAGATAGTGGAATAATAGTTGTAGATATATATCTATATACATGAGGCATAATAGGAGGGGATATAGAGAGGGAAATGGTGTATTCAGCCCATGAAACTGTACAACATTTCTCTAGAAAAACATGACGAAGAAAAACTTGCAAATAAATAGATTAAATAACTCGAAAATATCAATTAAAATGAAAAAAAGAACATTAATAATCAAATCCGCTATATTTGTGATAAATTGATACCTACAAAAATAAGAAAAATCCATAAGACAGAGGCTTTAAGAAAAATCGTTAGTGATATTCTAGAAGTAAGAAGTACCGAAAAGGAAAAAAAAGTAGGATTCTACAAAAAGACGTGAGATCCCATCAAAAACATCCTGTAAAAAAATTCCAAGTCTCGCAGCTCAGGTTTTCTACCGCAAAAAGTTGTGAGATGCATGTAATACCAAGTCGATTAATTTATTTAGTCCTTAAGGGACCTTCTATAGAAATTTATTACGTTAGTTATTACCATATCAATATTAAAAATTCTTTACGTTTTAAATAAATAGATCGACTTGGCCAGTAGCATTATGTATAAATTGTACGATACATTATGTTTTCATGCGATGGCCAAGTCGATCCATTTATTTAAAACGTAAAGAATTTTTAATATTGATATGGTAATAACTAACGTAATAACTTTCTATAGAAGGTCCCTTAAGGACTAAATAAATTAATCGACTTGGTATTACATGCATCTCACAACTTTTTGCGGTAGAAAACCTGAGCTGCGAGACTTGGAATTTTTTTACAGGATGTTTTTGATGGTATTCCATTCATGTTATTACACGTAGATAGTAACTTATTTATTGGCCCCCGCGCTGTTTTAAACCGGTTAACATCAGTATCAAATAACGTCTGGACAAGAACTGGGCGGCCATCTTTCAAGCTTTTTTTCACCAGTGTTGCCAACTTAGTGGATTTTCCACAAAATCTGGTAGTTTGGTCCTGGTTGGGAAACATTGCTTTTAGTGGATTTTAAACGGTTTGGGGGCTGGCGAAAATTATTGAAAAGCTGCCATTATCAAATCCGACACATCATTGTTTATTGAAAATATGATGTCATATATTGTAATCAAATATCCAAAAATAGACTAGGACGAATTTCCGTGCTTTCCGGCGTTTTTGCCATACCTATTACTGGAATCAAGTATAACAGCTCACACAATAGGTCCCATTTAAATGTAATAATGAATTCCGTGGTGCTTTACAGCTGGCTTCTCCGGCTGTAAAAGTCTTTTTGGGAGGTCATTTACCTCTTTAGTTCAATGTTTTGTCACCCGCTTTGCACGGAGGGAAGTGGACATTATTTATTTCCAACTCCTCCTATTAATTTAACTTTCTGATTCATTTCGTTGCGGGTTAAAGACAAGTTAGACATTCCCGGAGACTCGCCGAGCTTCAATGCTTGGTGTCATTACATTGCGTGCCACTGTTGATCCTGGCTTACAGGAGTTGCAGTGCCGGGTGTGAGGGCGGGACAGTCTCCTAAATATCCAAAAATGTAATAAAATAAATAAATAAATACACCCAACAGTCACATTTATAGTCTCGACCCCACACAAAGAACTAGTCTTGTGTCGTGGGTATCAGGAACTACAACAGACTTTTCGGTCTCAGTAATAGCCAGACCCGAAACAAATACCTCTACTTCACACAGATATTTGTTTCGGTGCGGGAATCGAACCCGAACAATATTATGTTAATATATTAATTAGGATATTAATTAGGAAATAGGAATATTAATAATTAGGATTAATGTTTAAAAAATGTTGCAAAAAAAACTGAAATACAAACTGAAAATATGACTTCCTGACACCTATTGGCGAATAATGATGTGTTCAGCCATTCTAATTTCTATGCATGCCCAGCATTAATTGTGTAACAGCGCCATCTACCGATAAATATAGAGGTACCCAGCGTAAATTGTGTAACAGCGTAGTCATGTGCAAAATGAATCACTGTAAAGAAAAGAGAGATATATATCTTTTGAGTCAAAAGATATATATCATTCTTTTATATCTTTATATCTCTATCTCACAATGATCAATGAGCTAAAGAATGAGTTGATTAAAATTGAGTTATGAGTCTTTCTTTATATCTATATCTAAGATTGACATTTTGGTGGACTATATCTTTATATCTCTATCTCTTAATGATTCATGAGCTAAAAGATGAGTTTAAATTTGTTGATTAGAAATTTCGTTATGAGTCTTCCACAATATCTATATCTAAAATTAGCATTTGGGTGGACGTTCAAGAGGCTATATTGGAGTAAAAATTGCTTTGTGGTTTAGATATAGTATTGTTACAGTGAGATAAAGAGATTACTTATTTTCGGCTGATATCTATCAACAGAAATAAATTGTGTTTAGAAATATAAATAAGGAGTAGTGAAATATGTAAAAATTCATGAACATTTAAACATTGCATAAACTGGATAGTTTTGTAATTAAAACTTTTGTGCTATGGTCACCACTGGTACAAGATATATCACGGAAACAAAATACAAATCCGATAAAAAAAAATGAATACAATGTATCTTTGCTAATTTGAAAACATGCTAGCGAAATTAGGCCTTAATTCATTGTTAATAACTTTGTTTTCGCTTACACTCCATTTACTACTGTGATCGTATTCCACGATCGTACGCATGGCGCATGTATTGCATTGTGAACATAAATATTATCTTTTCCGCTCACACAAATATAAAAGTCTATATCTGTTTCTTTCTAATCTTTGCAGTGAAATTGAACCAATAATGATCTTTACGCGTATGGATATAATGAGTTAGTTTGAGTGCAAGGGATATAAAGATATAATCGCTCCGTACGTCGGATATATATCTTTTTAGTAAATCACTCCTGAGTTACACATGTCTATAACAGCGCCTGTCTGCGCCCCGGGCCGCCATGTTGTTTACAACAAATGCGTCGATAGATTTACTTGTATTTTCTTTTAGTGAATTTGCAAATGTAATGACCAGAAAGGATTGCTTTGTGCAGCGATTAATGTGCAGTGAATACGTGTATTAAACGTGCAGTGTAAGTGACGTCAAGGAAACAATTGAATATTTGGAAAATTATGCTCGTAACTTATAAGAAATCATTACTCATCAATTCAATAATCAAAAATGTAAATATTCTCGCCAAATATTTGTTTGATTTCTATGAATGTAACAATCACAAACAGTAGACACTTCGTAATTTTATAAATACATGTATTGTTGTTGCATCCTAATTAATTCAATTGAAAATGTTTATTATTATCTAAATTCATGTTTGTTCGATTTCGTTTTTTGTGTTTATTTACTACCCCTTCATATTAGTTTCATATAAATATTTAAATGAATAATGTGTAAAGACAATGTACCAAAGGTCAGAATTTTAATAATATCTAATTTTATTTATGATGAAAGATTTCTATTACTTATAACATAGTACACATGCTTATGTAAATATAATCCAATATAAGAGGCTTTAAATTTTTTCGTATCTTTGGTACCTCCCATTCAGGTACGCCCAGTTAGGAACCTTGGTAAAATTGTAGCTACGTAAGGCAAAAGTGTACTTTATTTCAACTTAAAATGTCATATTTGTAATAAACACATTTGTATATTTCGACGAATACTTTTGAATGTATAAATGAAATGAAATAAATAGTTGTTTATATCATTTGAAGGGTTTTATTTCTAATCTACACAAATAGTAATATCTGAATTTGAAAAAAGTTACATCAATTGCATTATTTTGCTATTTTTTTTTATATCACACTAAAATGGACCCTATTTCAATGACAGTAGGTTACTTTTTGCTTGAAGCCGCGCCTGGCGTTTCCGACTGTCTAACCGTCTACAGTCATGACAAACGACAGTCTAGCTAGGGGTTAAGCGAGTCGGCCGTCTGTAGTACTACTTGGTCTGTGGATACATTATTTTGCAGTAGACATGTGTAACTCAGGAGTGATTTACTAAAAAGATATATATCCGACGTACGGAGCGATTATATCTTTATATCCCTCGCACTCAAACTAACTCATTATATCCATACGCGTAAAGATCATTATTGGTTTAATTTCACTGCAAAGATTAGAAAGAAACAGATATAGACTTTTATATTTGTGTAAGCGGTAAAGAGAATATTTACGTTCACAATGTAATACATGCGCCATGCGTACGATCGTGGAATACGATCACAGTAGTAAATGGAGTGTAAGCGAAAACAAAGCTATTCACAATGGATTAAGGCCTAATTTCGCTAGCATGTTTTCAAATTAGCAAAGATACATTGTATTCATTTTTTTTATCGGATTAGTATTTTGTTTCCGTGAAATATCTTGTACCAGTGGTGACCATAGCACAAAAGTTTTAATTACAAAACTATCCAGTTTATGCAATGTTTAAATGTTCATGAATTTTTACATATTTCACTATTCCTTATTTATATTTCTAAACACAATTTATTTTTGTTGATAGATATCAGCAGAAAATAAGTAATCTCTTTATCTCACTGTAACAATACTATATCTAAACCACAAAGCAATTTTTACTCGAATATAGCCTCTTGATCGTCCACTCAATTGTTAATTTTAGATATAGATATTGTGGAAGACTCATAACTAAATTTCTAATCAACAAAATTTCTAATCAACTAATTTAATCTCATCTTTTAGCTCATGAATCATTAAGAGATAGAGATATAAAGATATACTCCACCAAAATGTCAATCTTAGATATAGACATAAAGAAAGACTCATAACTCAATTTTAATCAACTCATTCTTTAGCTCATTGATCATTGTGAGATAGAGATATAAAGATATAAAAGAATGATATATATCTTTTGACTCAAAAGATATATATCTCTCTTTTCTTTACAGTGATTCATTTTGCGCATGACTATTTTGCAGCGCCGTTGTCATTAAATTCCTGGCAAACATAATGTTAGTTTGCTTGCAAATACGTGCTATTTATAAAATATTAGGCGTTTTTATATTATGATATTTTGTTTATTCTTTTATTTACTATTAATTAAAGTCATCTAACACGTACGAATGTTTTTTTAAAATATCTGTGTATGGCAAGTAAAGCACTGCATTTCTGCCTACAAGGAGCGCACGCCCCTTACATACATAGTCTATAAAATCATATTTCATCATTTCACCAGTATGTAATTTGTATTTAAATATGATTTCTAAAACACATAATTAAACAAAAAAAAATACCGATCAAAGTTCATCGATCATCCAGGTGTTATTTTCTTACATCTCGTTCTTACTTGGCAACATTAAATCGTAACCCGGAACTCGGGAGTTACTAAGCAATAATGGCAAAACGCAAACGTAACAAAAATTGGTTATGTGATTATGGGTATATTTTTTTGGTTTTTTATAAGATAAGAATAACTTTAAGTACTAAAATATGGATATCAAAAGAATGCTTATAGTATATACTTTATTTACAAATGGATTTTATTGATATATGATTTAATGGGTGAAAACATGATTTGAAAATGAAAAACCATTGAAATTCGATCTGTATAGAATTTTTATTATTTGTTTACAACACATTTGAATTATATTTGTAAAATAATTGTCACGTCTAATAATTCTGCATAGTTTTAGATACTTAAAGGTTTTTTTATTTCCCTGTAGCTAGAATAGGTACTAGGATATAATGCTTTATGTTTATGAATATTGAAAACGCGGGAATCGGAAGATTTCTGTCAAAATAAGTGACAGTGACGTGGACGTGTGAGTGGTTAGGGCACATCCTCTTTGTATTTACTTCATGGTACGACTCTACGAAAAAGATACTTCATAAATAAATAAATAAGTAATTATAATTGATAAAAAATGCTATGCAATAGCTTTACCGCGGCAGTCTCCGAGTGCCACACGTCTTTTTTTCTTTATTTATTGTTCTTACTAAATTATTTCAAAAAAAGAACTAATAAACTAATAGGAGACTGTCCCACCCTCACACCCACCACTGTAACTCCTGTGAGCCAGGATCAACAGTGGCACGCAATGTAATGACACCGAGCATTGAAGCTCGGCGAGTCTCCGGGAATGTCTAACTTGTCTTTAACCCGCAACGAAATTAATCAGAAAGTTAAATTATTAGGAGGAGTTGGAAATAAATTATTGTCCACTTCCCTCCGTGCAAAGCGGGTGACAAAACATTGAACTGAAGAGGTAAATAACCTCGCAAAAAGACTTTCACAGCCGGAGAAGCCAGCTGTAAAGCACCACGGATCAAATTATTATTACATTTAAATGGGACCTATTATGTGAACTGTTATGCTTGATTCCAGTAATAGGTATGGCAAAAAAAGACGTTCTTTCTAGTCTCTACAAGGTCCATGTAGTATACAACTCCAGATGATATTTGCATACTATCTAGCATGGTTTTACGCTCATTATGCCAAAGACTACACTCCCAAAGTATATGATGCGCGGACTGCTCATACTCGCAATTAGGTGTTGAACATGGACACGCAGGCGACGCAACAAGCTTAAAAGAGTATAGTTTAGACTTAAAGTTACCATGGCCCGTGAGAAATTGTGATACGCAATAATCGACATCTAGCCATGTCTTTGTTAAACGATCTCGTACGCAAGGAAAAAATTGGTATAGATGCCGGCCCTTCAAAGATACCTCCCATCTATTTTGCCATTCATCTAATAGTTCGCTATATACCACTGAAACCGGTTTAAATAATCTGTCAACTTTTAAAAGTTCACGTGCGGTGAAAAAACTTTTATCCATATTCTCTCTATTAGAGTAATACATCGCGGCGCGACGTTGCACCTCCAGGTCGACTGGAAGTACACCCGCTAGGACAGGCAAAGCTTCGGTACTAACAGTTCTATATGCCTTGCACAAGAATATCAACGCCAAACGTTGGCTCTGGAGCAGTTTTCTTCGCACAGCACCGATAGTACCCCTATCAGCCCATACGGGAGATCCATAACAGATACATCCTAAGTAAGTTGCTCCATAGATGATTTTTAGTGTATTGAAAGATAGCCCCCACGTTGATTTTGATACTCTTGTCAAAGCAAAAAAGTTCCTTTTCGACTTTTCCCCGACGTTCTTAATATGTTCAAGAAAGGAAAAATTCCTTTCTAAAGTTAAACCAAGATAACAAACCGATTCCTTTTTTTTAACATTGATATTATTAAATTTAATTCGCGGCTGTGATTTTAAAGTTCCTTTCAGAAGTAATTGGAACGTTTTTTGTGGTGCAAAGGTTAAGCGATTTCGATGGCCCCAATCACATATTAGTTTTAAACACGCGTCCGACATAATTTCTAATCCCGACCTACTATTTGACTCTATAAGCAAGAGGCCGTCGTCCGCATATCCGGTCAAAGAACACCCTGACGGCAAGGGAATTGCAAGAAAATCATCGAACCCTAAGTTCCACAAATAAGGACCTAAGACCGAACCTTGTGGACAGCCCATCGTAAGTGGTTTCGACACAGCATAATGTCCAAGTTTAAGTTTTGTTGTTCCGTGTGAGAAATACGAGTAAATAAGTGAATATATATTTTTAAAGCAACCTCGTAATTTCAACTTAAGAAGCAGCATTGGCCACCAAGCGTTGTCGAAAGCACCGGATATGTCCAGGAAAATACCGAGTACATATTTGCGCGCCGATGTACTTACAGCTCTTCTAACCGATATTGCCGCGTCGATAGTTGACTTACCCGTCGTAAATCCGAACTGTTTTTCGTGAAACTTTGGTCCACCCGGTAGCAATCGAGGGACGATAAGACGTTCTAAAAGTTTACCTAGAGACGGTAAGAGTGTAATAGGTCTATACGACTTAGGATCATGTGGAGATTTATCGCCACCCTTGGGTATTATACGAATGAAACCGGTACGCCATACCCGTGGAAATACCCCTTCAGCAATACATCTGTTATAAACAGTGAGTAATGCATCGCCGGCCAATTTACACGCTTCTTTGATCATTTTATTAGTTATTTTATCGTCACCAGAAGCCTTGTTTAGGGGCAAAGCTCGTACAATTTCGCTAAATTCATCAAACGACGCGAGATTTGAATCGGAAGAGTTCGGTACCTCCAAGGCCCACATCCTAATCTGCTTATGGTATTCTGTATCATTTTCAATATTATCATCCGGAATTAACGATTGTAACAGAGCCTCCGTTGTCTCCTCAATACCAGTTGTGAAGTTGTTGTCAATTTTTAAATTCTCAATATAAGCCAAATTGATTGACCTATTCGCTTTGAATTCATGGTATAAAGGAGACCACGGACCCTCACTATCTAACCGGGCCACAATTTTACGTAAAAAATTACCTTTCGATTTTTGGACGGCCGCTTTATAATGTGATCTGGCAACTCTCAGTTTATTTAAAGCAGATGTAATTGCTTCCCCTGTGACACAACGTCTCTTAAGCCCGTTGAAACGCCTACGCGCTCTGCGAAAAGTCCGACGTAGTTGGACCAATAAGTCATTCCACCAATCGCACCTCCGAGTGTTAGTGATGGAACCTCGACCGATGGTAATGTCTGCGCAATATGTAAAAGTGTCCGACATAATCTCGGCACAGGTTTCAGCTGATAGATCATTGCGAGTGAAGTCCCCAGCATGCCGAGCAAATAGCGAGCTAAATAAATCCCAGTTAGCACCTCTAGATTTATATCTAAAATTAAAATTATTCTGTACCGGACCCTGTGTCAATCTAGGCAAGAACTCGTACACAATCAGGCGATGGTCACTACACGACGCGTCCGGTAGGACGCGCCACCTATCAATACGGACGTCTCCACTAGAAAGTGTGACGTCAATAGAAGATTCGCCCGTAGGGCTACTGTAAGTAGGTGGTGCATCGGGGGTGTTGTGTATTTCGAGATTCATCTCTGCAATGAAATCTTCTACAGCGCAACGTCGCTCGGTATCAGTGGAGCGATATTTGCCATACCAAAGGACAGATGACGCATTAACGTCAGCACCTATAATAATCTTATGTCCTGCAAGGGACCGCAAGACATAGCGGAGGTGATGCAGATGAGGACCCACAGGATCTGAGTATTGAAAATAACAGCTCACAACATAAACCTTACAAATCAGACTAGACACCTCAGCGACAGCACAGTGTGACGTCATAAGATTACGCACTGAGGTAATGGTAAGATGTGAACCCGACACAAAAATACCTGCTCGTGAGTTGTTATCGAGTTGTACTACCTTACTACGTAATCGCGCATGTTGGTATTGCTCCTGAACTAGAACGATATTTAATTTATAATCATGAATTAACGTGTCTAATTCTGACGTCGCTACCCTATCGTTATGAAGGTTTAACTGACCGATTGTAAATTTATCCATATTTTTTAGTATTGGGTCGAAAGAAGTAATTGCTCGATTTTGTTTTTATATGTTGGGCACTCTTGAGACCCACAACGATGGTCATGTGGTTTTTTAAATCTTTTACAAGGCGCACACACTGACTTAAATTCCGGGTTCGATTTCTGCGGGCAAGCCTTAGTTTCATGAGACTCAGCACAAATGGCGCACGTTGGTGTTTTAACTGTGCAAAATTTTTGAACGTGCCCGTAATATTGACAATTTAAGCAACGTACTACTTCTATGTCATCAATAAAACGGCAGGTGGCCCAATCAATGAAAAGTTTATCTTTGTATTCATCAAATGTTTGCGAATCTCTGAGTCCAATTCTAATCCTATCCATTTACGACCGTTATCTAAAACACGTCTGCGAGTTATTTTGACGGACTTTGAAAAGTCATCCTCCTTTATGGGCAATTCGTCCTTGATGTTTTGACGATATAAAGCTGTTAAGAAAGCGCGGTCTTCCATGGAGGATGGCACGTCTTTAACTAAAATACGGGGGCGGCGACCCTTTGGTTTCTCAAGACGCAGCCCCGCCGATTTTATCGCGCCGACAGATTCCAATTTTTTTATTTGTTTGTCATTTGCAAGACGCAGAGCAACACCAGATTTAGCGGTTTTTTTTAACCCCAACAATTTGGAACCCGTCGTCACTAGGATTAATTGCCTTAAAGAGCGCCTGTTTCGTCGCGGATGACGTCTGCAAATCAGCTGACCGTTCGCTCGTCGGGTAAGCTATTACGCACGGGGCAGGGGCGCGCGGCTGCACTACCGGAGCGGGTTTCGCTAAACGCAATTTTAAATTATCCGAATATGTACTAGTGGACACGTTAACGCGTTTGCATTGATCCAACTCGCGTTGCATATTAGCTATCTTGGTTTCATTACACGATGATTTTAGAGCCAGTAACGAAACAATTGAAGTTACGCGTTGCGTAATATCTAACACGGCCGACCTATTTGCAATATTCATGCGCGAGCCCTGGTCATTAACGAGTTCGTTTATCTTTGACAAATAACTCGATACTTCCAACACCATATCGCAATAGTCCGCGCGGCTCGCGTCGCTGCCGTTGTCTACAGACGAAGTATTTGCCGATTCTGATAATTGCAGACGTTTCGATTGAACGGGGGAAACAGATGTGGGCGAATTCACATCGCTGAATAAGCGTTTGGCCGAACTGGGTGACCGAGGCGTGAGTCTACTTTGACCGAATGGATTTGGGCCCCGATCGGGCGGATCGTCATTGTGAACCGACATTTGCTTATCAGAAATAAAATGCAAGTTATTTACAATATATATTGTAAACTAAAACGAACTAATTAACGTTAAACAAATCAGCTGACTGACCGGCCGGGCGATATTTTATTTCGCAATACCCACTTTAGAAAAATAAAAGTACTTACCGAGAAATAAATTTGAGTAAATCCACTAATAAACCATATAAAACTTTAAAAAACTTACAGATCGCTGCTGACAATACGATACCATACAACAATAAACAACTCACGAACCGATAATCGCCGTTAAAACACACAAAACACAATTCACAGAGTACATTTTATAATAGGAATGACACAATTAATAATGACGAGCACGTAAACACGTCACTACACTGTGCACCCGCGGGAGGGGAAGTAATAAACTAATAGAGCGAACTAGTTCATCCTTGGATTATTGGTGACCGGTTAGGCCCAAGCCTAGTCAAAATGGTAAAATGTCAAGTATGGGCGCGTTCCATTAGGCGCTCACGGCGCCCCACAGATCACTTCCAATAGATACCGCATTACGACAGTTTTGTTTTGAACCGAAAACGCCAATGAAGGGAACTGCGCGGGGGGTGGGCGGGTTGCAGCGCGGTCACGTGGACTTCACTGGAGAGATGAGGCATAAGTCGATAAATAAAAAATGTATCGATATTTCGATTTACCAGTAAGTTCATGTATTATGATTGCTTCTATAACTTAATTACCAACTTGTTAAATGTTTGATAATATTTTTTCACCGGCCTGATATGATAAATTATACCAACCGGCAACCGCTAATGTACGAATAAAATAGGATTAAGATTTATACTTTAGTATGTAACGGTTTTATTTCTATTATTCACCGTGTATTTTTGTATACCATAATGGCGAAATACCCAAATGAAGTGTTGGTATAAAAGATCAGATAAAAATATGAAATAGTAAATAACTAAACCTCACGCCCTTAAGGGCTACAATAACTTATTCCGTTTCTTGAATTCTGACGGCGGCCTGTAGTAAATGTAATATCGACAAGTGACGATGAAACCCACTTGACGAACTATGAATGTTTTTGAGACGATATATACAACGTATGTTAAAATTAGTGCAATAGCTTGTGCTACTGATTCTCAATAAACTTAGTATACTAAAACTTATGATAAATACCCTCCCATTATATTTGAAAATGTATACAACTAAAGGGAAAAAAGGAAATTTAATTACGCCAAAGATAAATAAAAAAATATTGTAAAAGTACCTTGTTAACAAATTTAACTATTTCAAATTACATAAAATAACGTAATTATGGTAATTTGCAATTTTTATTTAAATCAATATATATCTTGTGACATTGTCATTTAATAAAATTAATTTACATTATTGTTTTACAATATCGATATTTCTGGGAATTATATGTATTATAAACATGCGTCAAACACTAGAAGAACGCGTGATTTCGCCAAAAAAAGATGGCTTATTACGGTTATTGCTATGCGAAAAAGAGACGACTGATTCTCCACCCGAACTCGCTGTTTGACATTGATAATTTACCAGTATAAATTGAGCTCGCTCGGGACCAAATTAATTTAAAGACTATTAGTTATTGATGAAAACATTGCGTTTTTTTAGATACTTTATTTTTTTGAGTTTTTTGCACACCATTTTATTGAACAAATTTTTATTAACAAAATAAATATTATGTTCCCAAAATGTAATTTTCGCTAACGTGCGACGACATGTTCGGGTCCACTACTTGGACGACACTAATGACGCGACATTTGGCATCGGTTTATATCTATCTGATAGCTTATATGTGTTGAGCGCAACCGCTGCCTTGCATTAGGTATCTATTGGGAGTGATCTGTGCGGCGCCCTAAACACTCATTTCACCGTTCCATTTGACAATCACGATCGTTGTGGTCGCGGTGAACACGTCATTGATGACGTCATGACAAACGCTCACAACGACCCATGTCAAGAGGTGGGTCGTGGTGGGCGTTGAGAATCTTGGCGGGATTTTGAAATGTCAAACCACAAAAAAGACAATGCATAATGCAATTTATCCTTTTTATCGCTATTTTAAAATATTTATTACCTAAACGCTCAAAACGCCCCATAACCTGTTCCACTTGGGTTTGCGATTGTAATGCTCACGAGCAAGTGGAATGGTAAATATCACAGAACAATGAGGTACATAGAAGAAACGATAATGACCTTTCAACGTACACTCTAATTTTGACAACAAGAAATAATTGTGCTGTGATCTCGTCTGATGGTTATCGATATCGATAGATGAACTTTATTTATAGCAAATTCGTAGGCATGATAAAATAAACTTTAATTTGATATAAAACACATCGGTAGATATTCATATATGAATCATGTAAATGTAAAAAAAACAATACATGTTTGATTGCTTTACTCTGCTAGTACGCAAAGCCTCTATAGAGTCAATTTTTGCAAGGAACATAATGAAATCGAAATTTGTGAAGAGTAAAGTGGGAACTTCTTTATTGACACTTAATATTTAATTTACGAGATCGAGTCAGAAATGAGGAGATCCGTAGGAGAACCAAGGTTACCGACATAGCCCATAGGATTGGCAAGTTGAAGTGGCAGTGGGCCGGGCACATAGCTCGTAGAGCCGATGGCCGTTGGGGCCGAAAGGTTCTCGAGTGGAGGCCACGTACAGGCAAGCGAAGTGTCGGACGCCCGCCTACAAGGTGGACGGACGATCTGACTAAGGTCGCAGGAAGTCGCTGGATGCAGGCCGCTTCCAACAGGTCATTGTGGAGATCATTGGGGGAGGCCTATGTTCAGCAGTGGACTTCCTGTGGCTGATATGATGATGATGATGATGATGATTTAATAACGGATTTCTGTCATTTCGCTATTCATTATGTAGGGTACCATTTCACATGTTAGTGGGTACTTCTGACGAAAATTGTAAAATTGGCAGAAAAAATGCGAGTTCTCGATATGCTATTAAATCAAGTGTATAAATGTATGGAGAACCATCTCCTGATCATAAATTTGGGGAAAGGAAGGTAGTGTCTAGAAGGAATTCTGTATTCTGTATTAGCCCATATACGTCCCACTGCAGGGCACGGGCCTACTCTACAATCGAGAATACGATTGAGAATGGTTAGGTCATATAGTCCACCACGCTGGCCTAGTGCGGGTTGTTGGGTAGCTAGAAGGAATGTTTTGAAACAATTAATTAATTTGTTTATTTATTATTATTTGGGAAACAAACAGAAAATTAAACATATAGATTACATATAAATGTTGTACAGAATCCAGTAGTTTCCACTAATAAATTAATGCAGAGAAAAGAGTCGTCCAGGCAAATGAGAAAAGCTTATCACGTTAAACAAATGCAATTAGGTCGTTAAGGAAATGTATGAAAATTAATGTTTTTTTTAAATTATAAGGATGATAAAAAAAAGTATTGAAAGATAAATAAAGAATATAATATGCAGTCTATTGGATTGGTAAAACTATACGGCCTACTTTTATGCTGATTTGGGATATTATTATGTCTCTCTCTTTCCCTCTCTTCGGCCATAGAAAGTCCATTGCTAAACATAGGCCTCCCCCAAGGCTCTCAACATTGAACTATTGGAAGTGATCTACATCAAAGAGCGAAAATTATCTGTGATGGAGTTTATAAATATTGTGGGTATAGCACGCCGCCCTGAGGAACGCCAGCAGAAATAGTGCACCAAGAAGATTAATTATCCTCCACACTGATACGTTACAGGCGCCCAAACAGGTAACGACAAAACTAATCAACTATACGTGTAATATAATTATGATATGTGCATTTATTTTAAGTAATCCAACGCATGAAATGGAGATGTAATGACGGGACAGCATTATATTTTAGTCTTAGAGTATATATATATAGAGGGAGCGCTGGTACTTCAAAAACGTAGATAAAAATGGTGGTGCCGGGCCACCTTTTTCTGCCCTCCTATTGGCTAATATTGGAACAGGTTGTGCAACATACATAAATTATTTGAAAAAAAATATTAAAATTAAGTAGTTTAGGTCTATTGAATTCCACTCAAACTTGTTTTAAAAAGATAATAGCTAAATATAATTTCGGCTATCGAAGGAATTTATAGCAATTTATTCCTAAATAATGAATTCAATTTTTACTAATATATAAGCGCTACCAACATTACGAACAAGAAAATATCTACGTATTTCAAAACGCGAATGTATGACAGCGCTCCCTCTATATATAAATACTCTAAGATTTTAGTCTACGCCATTTTTGATTTTTGTTAATAAAACAATCACTGGTGAAATGTTTTGAGCAAATACGGTGCTGTTTCTTCAATTGTAAATCTGTTCGTGCGACAGCATCAATCCACTTTTGCTTCATAGCTTCATTTGTAGGGAATCTGCATTGAAAAATAATTATAATACGAACACTAAGATTATATCATATGGCATTTTAGACCACAGGTCTCGCGCAGTGGCCGAGCGCTTTTTACAACTACACTACCGGGTAAGTATTTAAAGTACAAGCCAACTTATGTAACATGGCTAGTAAACTAAAATATACATTATTTATAGTATCGATAAAATGTGCACCACATCACTATTGAACACGACTACCAAATTGGTAAAAATGAACAATATTTAAAAATTACTGAATCGAATGGCCTGCGGGTTATTAGAATATGACACCACAACATAATAAAGTTTAAGTTTAATTAGATATTTTGCAACCCTGTATAAGTTTTTAGCAAATATTATTTGTTTATTGTCTACTCACAAATGGAAGCTGATGATTTCAGCTTGTTTTTGAGTGCGCGGAGAACGCGATCTGCATCCTGTAATAATGCAAGACATTGGTATTTCGCTTGGCTTGATTGTAAAGTACACAGGCACTGTTTAATTATTAAAATAACACAAAATATTTAATAAAAAATCGGGAGACGACTATGTCAAGCGCGCACGAAAGTATAACGTAACTAAATTGTGTTGGCGCGTTGCCGGTTTGTAAAATTTGACATAAATTCACTTTTTAATTCGGCTGCGTAATCATACCCAACATAGCAATTTGACGTTTCATGAGTGAACATAAGCCGTCCTTAGCACATACTATTTGTCTAATTCTCTCCCATGATTTCGCCCATTGGAAAAAACAGGATAAGTATATGAGTAATTTTCAGGCTCTTTCTATGCACTGGTCGTAGCGATCGTCAAATGGAACGCACTGTATGTTATCACTGGTTATCATTGATGTCATATATGACATGTTATTTGTTATGACACATAGGTAGCCTTTCATTAACCTTTTGTAAAAATATGTTTTTAAGACACACGTAAGAATAAATTGATAGCAAAAGATGTGGTCGTTAATACTATTATTTATCCTGTCTTTAGTGGCTTATTTTGTAACTGATGAACTTATACCAAAATTGAAGGATCTATTTATAAAAGCCGGTTTATTTGGGATCGATCTGTGTAAAACTGATAAGAAAAAAATGTAAGATTCACGATTATTACACGTCATTTTGCCTTATTAACTGTAATTAGTTTATATATTAGTTTTTACATTCAATAATTTGATATTCGCTTTACAGTCCAGAAGCAACGGGAGTCATATCAGGATGTGTTTTCTTAGTAATAAGTTTTCTATTTATTCCAATAATTTTTGGACATAGTTTGATGGATACACTGCATTTTCCGCACAACGAAGTAAGTTTAAAAATGGTCTTTAAATTATTAGAAAAAAAATGGAAGTACCTATTTTTATACTATTGTTTTATGTTACAATGTATGCTCTATTATTAAGAAAACTAATATTCAGTTTGCAGAGTTATTAGCTGGACTACTGTCAATATGCTGCATGTTGTTGTTGGGATTTGCTGATGATGTGTTGGACTTGCGGTGGAGGTATAAATTGCTGCTTCCAACAGTTGCTTCACTGCCCCTTCTGGTAGTTTACTATGTCAACTTTAACTCAACAACTTTTATTGTACCTATACCATTACGACACTGGTTGGGCTTATCCATTAATATTGGTATGTGTTCCATTTCAATATAAAGTAATTTTCTTAGATAAGTAAGCCATTATATGAATAAGTTTTTTGTATTTCACATCAGTAGCTCCAATACCAAACAACAACAGTGTCAATGCACTGTTGTGTTCCGGTTTGAAGGATATTGTAACCTGAGTAACTACTGGCCATATTGAGACATGTCTCAGGATGGAGAGCTCATTAGAATGTCAAGCATTGCTTTCTAATTCATGGTTGTTGTTTAATTTTGCTATTGTCCATGAGTAGTTCTATTTCTTACCATCAGGCTAAGTGCATGCTCATATTACTATAAACTGGGATCAGAAATACAAAAAAAGTAAATAACTTAATTGCAAACACATAAGTTTGAGAATTTTAACAAGTGAAAATATATCAAAATTGAGTCTAAGCAATAAGATGTAATATGGTAGAATATTTTACAATAAATCAAAATTTAATTTCAGGATTCCTATATTACATATACATGGGAATGTTGGCAGTATTCTGTACAAATGCAATAAATATTTTGGCAGGCATAAATGGACTTGAAGTTGGCCAATCTGTGATAATCGCCCTATCCATTGTGGTATTCAATATAATTGAACTACAAGGAGACCAATATAAAGCTCATACATTTTCTTTGCAAATTATGATACCATACCTTACCACAACACTAGCACTATTAAAGCATAATTGGTAAGTTTACTACATTTTAATTTATGTATAACTTAAATGCTTCGGCACTCATGTTGTCAAATGCGGGAGTTTCTCAGGGCTCGGTGCTGTTGCCCACCCTGTTTATTCTGCATATCAATGACATGTTGTCGCTAGGCAAGATTCATTGCTATGAAGATGACAGCACGGTTCATGGGCGATACCACTATGGGCCTCCGGGTTGCCGTGTCGACACTTTAATAGTGTATTGGGACGCCAAGATGTTTCATTGAGCTTAGCCGGATCTTGGAACTCATTTCTACATGGGGTTCCAGGAATATGGTTGAGTTTAATGCCAGGAAAACGCGGGTGTGTGCGTTCACATGCACGAAATCCCTTTTCTCTCCCCTCCCCACTCTTCATGGTGCTCCCCTCTCAATACGGAATGACCTGAGTATCTTTGGTGTGGATATCCGCTGTGATCGTACTCAGAGGAATCACATCGCCTAATATCTGCCACATCACGCAGGGTTGGAATCCTGAACATGGTGCGTCGGTTTTTTCGTCCGGTCGAGTTTATCGCTTGTATAAAGCGTAGGTCCGACCGGGTATGGAATACTGCTCGCACCTCTGAGATGGATCCGCCCAGTACCTGCTCGATGCTTTGGATGGATTACAGCGGCGAGTCATCCGCATTGTGAATTATGCAGACATTACGAGTAATTTAGAGTCGCTATAACTGCGGAGGGATGTCGCCTTATTAAGAGCGTATACACCTTGCGCGCAAAGTCAACTATAGGTATTTCTTCGTTAATTTCACGCATACATAAGCGACCAAAGCTGTGTGCGTAGAGCTGCCGCGTCGGCTCGCTATACAATCGGCTCAAACAACTTTGATCCATGCGCTTCAAATATTCAATTGAAATGTAACTGTAATATAATATCATAAAAATATTTTATTTGCATTATAAGTAGACAAATATTACTGTGCAAGCAAAGAATAATACAAATTTTGGATACTAATCATATTTTCGTTATTATTACATTGTTAAGTTGCATTCAAATCAGTGTTCAATCAGTATACACTACGGACGTTTTATTAATCATTTCGTGTTCGAAAACATAAATAGTGTTAGGGGCCTTACAACACCTTACAATTACGAAATATATTTAATTTTATATTACAGTACATAACATAATTTAGCCTCGGAATTACATCCCATTATATTACCTGCAGAGATGTACAAAATACCCTTTACAAAGTATCTGGAATACAAAATGCAAGATACTTTTAAATTAAGTATTTCAGATACCAGATACAAAATACTTTCGAAAATTGTATCTGAAATACTAGATACAAAATAAGTATCTTCTAAATACTTCTTAAGATGAAAATACTTTTATAATAAATTTAATTTTTATATTATAGTTTATACAAAAATGGTTGATAAAAAGCACTTGTCGAATAAAACCAATATTCAGGCTTGATCAATAATACCTTAAATACTTAAAATATTTTAAGTGAAACTAGTTCTTCAAACATTTCATCACTAATTTTTCTTGCATGAGGCCTCAGAATCATACCGCTAAAAGAAAAGAGTCGCTCCACAGGGGCAGAACTAGGCAAACAGGTGTTCAATAATAGTTTTTGTACAGTAGATCCCGTATTTTCATCACGTGCAATAGAGGAATCAAAATCTTGTAAAAACATGTAGGTAATAAATAATATTAATCAAGATTAGTTTTACGCATTTATTTTATAAATGCCACCATAGAATAGAACCTATTCTTCTGACTTCTGAGAATAAATACATTCATAATT
Source organism: Hyles vespertilio (assembly GCA_009982885.2). Classification (NCBI taxonomy): domain Eukaryota; kingdom Metazoa; phylum Arthropoda; class Insecta; order Lepidoptera; family Sphingidae; genus Hyles; species Hyles vespertilio. The sequence goes on along the minus strand of CM042815.1, from coordinate 15,516,070 downwards.
TGATTACATATTACTAAAAGTATTTTATCAAGAATAGTATTTATGAAATACTAAGATACAGAATAAATATATTTAAATACAAGTTACAAAATACATTTTTAAAAAGTATCTGATATACAAGATGGAAATACGTATCTTGTATCTTATATCTGTATTTCAGATACTTGTATCTTAGATAAGTCACATCTCTGATTACCTGAAACATAATTTATACTCACTACAAAATCATTGTAGGTAATAAAAATAATTAAATATTTTACTACCAAAGTACTAAGATGTGGTAATCGCATTCCGCGCGTGGCTATTTTTACTACGCGCGGCATAATCGACTGCAGCCAGGCCGGAGCGACGAGCGATACGTCCTCCCTCTAGAAGGCCTTGCGGCGGTCTGATTTGATCCACGGCGGACAGCGTGTTTTATAGTGGTTTTTAAAATATTTGTAGAAAACATGAAAACTAATTTTGTTGAAATATAAAAATGGTAATTTATTGATAAGAAGTTCTTCTATTGTAATATGCAATTGCTATAAAAAATTATGTACGATAAGTTGGTGAAAAAAATATGTTCTTGACGAGTTTCTGAATAATTTCGCATTGTTTAAATTTTTATTTTTCAGGAACTAAACACAAAAAGATTATTTTTCTCAGCAAAATCCCTCCATAAGGGTCTTATTAGTCTAATAATATTTTTATTTTCATCTTATATTTAGCGGTTTCGGATATCTTAAGCTTCTAAATTGCCATTTAAAGCCTAAATAACGAAACTTGTGTTCAGTAATCCTTATAGTACTCACAAATTATCCATCAATCTATAATGTTTTCCACCAAAATCCTTAGATGACAACCTTTTCTAAAATTAGTACTAATTATTTTACCTTGAAATTGTTTATTGGTGGCTATTAACTCATTTGAAAAGTCCTGTTTTTAAGCCAAAAAGCGCGTGCAGGGTATAAACGCTCTTAAGCGTGTTCTACCGTCTGTATCACGGTGCATGCTCTGAAGAATTGTTGAACTTGGTCCTCGTCTTCGTTAAATTTGGTCCTACGTCAGGCTGTGGAATTGTTTGCCGTCACGTGTGTTCTCTCCTTCTTATAATCTTTTTATAATACGACTGCCGTCTGATGCCAATCAAGACACATGTTATTTTGCGTACAAAATCTTGCATATACCTACCTAAGATCAACGTATTGCCTCGACGACCTACCGCCCCTTTTCATCCCACCATTCCTACTTTGCTCAATCCCGTCCCGTCCCGTCTGTTCCGTCATTTCCTGTTCCGTCCCATTCTTTCTCATCATGTATACTATCCCGTGCCTTTACATTCCGTCCCAGGAGCGTCGCCAGCCGATGATCTAGGGAGGGGCAAATATTATGAGGAATGAGAAAAATGTGATTGCAACTTACACAATTTTGACGGTGGCCCCAAACGGTCAATATTATTGTACAATAGTATGATATATGCAAAAAAATACCGTATAGTAGGCAAAAAAAATCAACGATTTTGGTTGCTTTACATTTGTAAATTTTTTTAATCTCTAGGGGGCGGAGGTGCAGCTGCTCCTACCTATTTACGATTTATATTGTTCCGTCCTATCTCTTCAAATTGATTCTCTCAGCTATCCAGATCCTATCATGTCCCTCGTCCTATCTTTATTCTAGCCCACATCTTCACATCCAAACAGTGCCTTATGAATAATTGAAGTCAAACACTTCAGTGATTTTAATTTTCATTATAATATTTTATTTTACCTCTATAGTGAAGTTATTCCAAATTTTCGCACGCCCACGTTTTCCTTTGTAATAAAGAGAGAATTTTCGAACCAGTAGTTCCTGATATTAGCGGGCACAAACAAACAAACGAAAAGCTTCAGTTTTATATATTAGTTGCTATGCTACTATGCTATGTAGATTGCTGTTATTCAATAACATAGTCATTTGAATTCTCTGCTTAGCTGTGGTATTATTTAATTACTAACTCATGTGTTTTTGTTGACAGGTATCCTTCCAAGGTATTTGTGGGAGACACATTTTGCTATGTATCTGGAATGACATTTGCAGTTGTTGGTATTTTAAGTCACTTTAGCAAAACTGTTTTATTATTCTTTATACCCCAAATTTTGAACTTTCTGTATTCAGTGCCCCAATTATTTCATTTTGTTCCATGTCCACGACACAGACTCCCAAAATATAGTGGAGAGACTGATTTACTTGAGGCAAGTCGGACAATTATTGAAAAAAATAAGTTGAATACTTTAACTAAAATTATTGTGCAAGTTTGCACTATTCTACGTGTAATTGATGTCAAAGAAGATAGCGAAAGTATAATTATAAATAATATGACATTGATAAACTTATTTTTAATCAAATTTGGCCCTATGTCAGAGTTAACATTGACTATAAAAATCTTGATATTTCAAGTAATGTGTAGCTGCATAGCTTTTATTATAAGGTATCCATTAGCTTCGTATTTTTATGATAGCTAGCATTAAGGTATATTACAATAAAGTATTTTACTGATCGTTTGTTCATTTTTTTATTGGCTGTTGAAATAATTTGTCGCTATGTTATAGGGCTCGGATATTTCCTTGCTTTTACAATTCAAGAGCTTAGTAAATGTTTGAATAAAAGAATATACCATTAAAAACAAAACTAATAAAAAACAGGTTTTCTGCCCAGTTTTTCTAACATAAAAAGTTATGTTAATCCATGTAATATCAAGGAATGGCGGACCCAGGGGAGACGTCATAGGGTTCATGTGGCCCGGACTCGTCATGTGACCCGCATTTTAATCACACCGCCGAGTATTGAGGCTCAGCGAGTCTCCACGAAGAAGTAGTAGAAGTAGTAGCAAGGTTTCCTCACACAATGTTTTCTTTCACGTGATAATGCGTGGTGATTAACTATCAATGGACACTATAATCTGGAAAGTCAGAGGTGTGAGTCCTGGGATTGGAACGAGGTGTGAGTGAGGATTGGAACACGCGACCACTGTAAACATTTTGGTTTGTTACCAATAAGCGATCACGCACATCTTTATTTTAAACAGTAGTGTTAACTGGTACAGTCAACGACAAAAGTCGTTGAGCATATTCAAAACGCCAAAAGTCTTGCACACATGAAGTAACAAAAGTGGTTGACCAGGTTCGGCCACAAAAATTCGTGAACACCTTAAGGTTACAAAAGTTTCTGAGCAACAAAAGCAACAAAATTCCTAAACACGCCAATATTACATAATTCAATGAACACTTGTAAAAAGCAAGTTTGCCGTAGATGTGTTCATCTACTTTTGTTGCTTTGTAATACAATTTTTATTTTTTGCTTTTCTCTGCATTGACTTATTTTGTGTTTTTGTGAAATAATATATATTTACGCGAAGTTTAAATGTTGTTTTTGTTCGTCTGTTATAATACGTGCCTAATGTTATTCATACCGTGCTGTTGATGTTGCAAATATTATAATAAAACTTACATAAAATAAGAAAATATAAATTACTCACTGTACTACTTGTACTTGTGTGTACGATTTCGGAAATAATTTAAAAAAGTAAATACAAAAATAATAATATTTATTGATCGAAAAAATAAATTCAAAATATATCTAAAAAGGGTAGAAATATTTAAAATCTTGCGTGGCCTCCATTTGCTTCAATGACGGCCTGTAGTCGGCATTGCATAGAATTTACCATATTTGCACACACATCTCCTCCTCATCCTCTGAATGTATCCCATATGCGTTCCACGTGCCTTATAATGCCTTCCTTCGTACGTGGCGTGTCGGGCTCCCAGGCTTGGACAATGAGACCCCATAGATTTTCTATGGGGTTCAAGTCTGGACTCTTCGGCGGGAACGGCATCTCTATAACAGCATTTTCATTATTGCAGAACCATGCTCGACATCTTCTAGATTTGTGCACGGGGCTGTTGTCGTGGACGAGGTGTATTGGCTCCGATACGTGCATTCTGGCCGTAGGAAGTAGCAGGTTCTCCAACAGATCTATATAGCCTTCGCTATTCAAGCGGCTGGTCATTTCTGTCAGCTCACCGGGGCCCGATGCACTCATCCAGCCCCAAAAACCAACGCTAATACGGCCGCTCGATCGATTAGCTCTGATACTTCCGGGGTTATATCTCTCACCAGCTAATCGCCAAATAGTTCATCTTCCATCTTCCGATGATTGGAACGTTTTTTCGTCCGCGAAAACGACTTGTGAGAAATCGAAATTCAGAAATCTTTCGGCAAATTGCAGGCGTTCCAGTTTGTGCTGTGGTGTTAAAATAAGTTTTCTCGCTGGAACTCAATTATGAAAGCCGTGTTCTTTCAGCCGCCGACGAATTATTTGTGTCGATAGATCCATGTCATCCACGGTATTTCTCTGAAAAAATATATCATTCAAATATGATTGACTGCAGTCTATAGTCATTAATAAACTGGGGTAACAAAAACTTGCAGTTTTGATTTTTATATGATATATGATATATTAAATACCGTATACCTGTGGACAAGACGGTGGGATTCTGAAGGTTTGATTGAAACATCTAAACGTACTGGTAGACCGAAGAAAACTAGAAGAGATCAAGATGTTGATATTGTTCGGCGTTTCCAAAGCAGCGGCTTCACTCGTGTATCGACGGTCGCAGCAGACATGGATTTATCGACACAAATAATTCGTCGGCGGCTGAAAGAACACGGCTTTCATAATTGAGTTCCAGCGAGAAAACTTATTTTAACACCACAGCACAAACTGGAACGCCTGCAATTTGCCGAAAGATTTCTGAATTTCGATTTCTCACAAGTCGTTTTCGCGGACGAAAAAACGTTCCAATCATCGGAAGATGGAAGATGCACTCTTTGGCGATTAGCTGGTGAGAGATATAACCCCGGAAATATCAGAGCTAATCGATCGAGCGGCCGTATTAGCGTTGGTTTTTGGGGCTGGATGAGTGCATCGGGCCCCGGTGAGCTGACAGAAATGACCGGCCGCTTGAATAGCGAAGGCTATATAGATCTGTTGGAGAACCTGCTACTTCCTACGGCCAGAATGCACGTATCGGAGCCAATACACCTCGTCCACGACAACAGCCCCGTGCACAAAGCTAGAAGATGTCGAGCATGGTTCTGCAATAATGAAAATGCTGTTATAGAGATGCCGTTCCCGCCGAAGAGTCCAGACTTGAACCCCATAGAAAATCTATGGGGTCTCATTGTCCAAGCCTGGGAGCCTGACACGCCACGTACGAAGGAAGGCATTATAAGGCACGTGAAACGCATATGGGATACATTCAGAGGAGGAGATGTGTGTGCAAATATGGTAAATTCTATGCAATGCTACAGGCCGTCATTGAAGCAAATGGAGGCCACGCAAGATTTTAAATATTTCTACCCTTTTTAGATATATTTTGAATTTATTTTTTCGATCAATAAATATTATTATTTTTGCATTTACTTTTTTAAATTATTTCCGAAATCGTACACACAAGTACAAGTAGTACAGTGAGTAATTTATATTTTCTTATTTTATGTAAGTTTTATTATAATATTTGCAACATCAACAGCACGGTATGAATAACATTAGGCACGTATTATAACAGACGAACAAAAACAACATTTAAACTTCGCGTAAATATATATTATTTCACAAAAACACAAAATAAGTCAATGCAGAGAAAAGCAAAAAATAAAAATTGTATTACAAAGCAACAAAAGTAGATGAACACATCTACGGCAAACTTGCTTTTTACAAGTGTTCATTGAATTATGTAATATTGGCGTGTTTAGGAATTTTGTTGCTTTTGTTGCTCAGAAACCTTTGTAACCTTAAGGTGTTCACGAATTTTTGTGGCCGAACCTGGTCAACCACTTTTGTTACTTCATGTGTGCAAGATTTTTGGCGTTTTGAATATGCTCAACGACTTTTGTCGTTGACTGTATACCAAAGTACAGTGACAACTGGTGACATAATTTATTATTGTTTATATCGTAAGGATACGTTAATTATTTGATAATTATTATGCATAAATAATCAGACATAATTTTTAAAACCCGTTGTGCGTCATTTAATAAGCAAGTTACAAATATAAAAACATAAAAGTTGCCGGCAGGACTAATAGAAAAAGATGCAATATACACGACGCTCAGCAGTGCGATTCACGTAACTTTTTGACGCGCCGATCAAGTTGCGGTGCGGTTACAATTCAGTTTACGCTTTGGTACAAAATGGTATTCTTGTAAGTGTTTAGCTGCGCGTGAACTGCGCGTGAGCTGCGCGTCAACTGTACGTCAGATGTATGAAATTTGTTTGAGATTGACATATACGCGCAGCAGTAGAATACGCTAAAACGTTTGCGTGACGCGAACTTCACGCGAGCGTATTTGACAGCGGTTGTCAAAATTACGAGAATACGAAAAGGGCTGTTTTGATCGAAACTTAACCGCAACTGCACTGCAGCTGAACTCATTAAATTACGTGAATCGCACTACTGAACAATGAATAGCAGTTATGAGCGTATACACCTTGCGCGCAAAGTCAACTATAGGTATTTCTTCGTTAATTTCACGCACACATAAGCGACCAAAGCTGTGTGCGTAGAGCTGCCGCGTCGGCTCACTATATATCACATAATTTAGCCTCGGGATTACATCCCATTATATTACCTGAAACATAATTTATACTCACTACAAAATCATTGTAGGTAATAAAAATAATTAAATATTTTACTACCAAAGTACTAAGATGTGGTAATCGCATTCCGCGCGTGGCTATTTTTACTACGCGCGGCATAATCGAGTGTAGCCAGGCCGGAGCGACGAGCGATACGTCTTCCCTCTAGAAGGCCTTGCGGCGGTCTGATTTGATCCACGTCGGACAGCGTGTTTTATAGTGGTTTTTAAAATATTTGTAGAAAACATGAAAACTGATTTTGTTGAAATATAAAAATGGTAATTTATTGATAAGATGTTCTTCTATTGTAATATGCAATTACTATAAAAATTATGTACGATAAGTTGGTGAAAAAAAAAATGTTCTTGACGAGACTTTCTGAATAATTTCGCATTGTTTAAATTTTTATTTTTCAGGAACTAAACACAAAAAGATTATTTTTCTCAGCAAAATCCCTCCATAAGGGTTTTATTAGTCTGATGATATTTTTATTTTTATCTTATATTTAAGGGTTTCGGATATCTTAAGCTTCTAAATTGCCATTTAAAGCCTAAAAACGAAACTTGTGTTCAGTAATCCGTATAGTACTCACAAATTATCCATCAATCTATAATGTTTTCCACCAAAATCCCTAGATGACAACCTTTTCTAAAATTAGTAATAATTATTTTTCGTTTAAATTGTTTATTGGTGGCTATTAACTCATTTGAAAAGTCCTGTTTTTAAGCCAAAAAGCGCGTGCAGGGTATAAACGCTCTTATTGTTCTGAGGTCGCCATTGCACTATTCAGTCATCACGCACTAAAACGGTGAAGGAAAATGTCGTGAGGAAACCTGCATACAATTTCTTCGGTATGTAAAGTCCGTCAACCCGCATTAGGTCAGAGTAGTGGAGTATAATTATGGCCTTAAGAAGTGTCTTAATCATCCTCTCGATTGTAAATCAGACCCGTGCACTTCAGTGGGTCGTATATGGGTTGAAACAGAAGTGACTTGAAGCATATCTTCACAACTTCATACAAAACAACTATATTTTTGAATCAAAAGGTTAAAGATTTAAGCTAGTGTCCCTTAGATACTCGCCATCCCGAGCCCCGAAGCTCGGTGCCATTTCTTTGTGTGCCATTGTTGATCCTGGGGCCTGGCTGACGCGATTTCCAATGGGTGTAGGCCCGAAAATCACTACAAGTAGTTAATTGAAATGCAGGCTTTGAGCATTGATGTTATAGTGTCCTTTTGAAAGTATACCCAAACCACGTTTATACTCAAATGGAGTAACATTTTTCCCGTTAGTGTAGTCGAGTAGCTATAGATACATATAATACAATATTCCATTTAACTTTAGATACTATTTTATACTGGTGGAAGGTTTCTCATATGTGAGAAGCCATCTGAGTAGGTACCACCGAAATGTCTATTTCTCCCGTGAAACGGCAGTGTAAATGCACTGTTGTGTTTGGCATTGAAGGACATTGTAGCCAGAGTAACCACTGGACATATTGAGACTTAACATCTTATGTCTCAGGTTGGCGAGCGCAGTGGAATTTTGCTACTATTTATGAGCGGTCGTATCGCTTACCATCAGGCGAACGGCTTGCTCGTCTCGTCATTCAAGGCAATAAAAAAAAGAGCGGTATCCTTAAGAGCGTTTATACCCTGCACGCGCTTTTTGGCTTAAAAACAGGACTTTTCAAATGAGTTAATAGCCACCAATAAACAATTTAAAGGAAAAATAATTATTACTAATTTTAGAAAGGTTGTCATCTAGGGATTTTGGTGGAAAATATTATAGATTGATGGATAATTTGTGAGTACTATACGAATTACTGTGGCGGTGGTGTTGCTATATATCTTCGTAGTAATATCTCCTACAACATTGTCGCCACGTCGCCTTCTCCTTACTCTGCTTCAGCTGAGTATCTTTTCTTAGAGGTTTGGGTCAAGGGAGCCAAAACTTTGATTGGTGTAGTTTATTGTCCTCCTAGTATTGACTACTTCTCCAGTCTCGAATCGATTCTGGAATCTTTAGGATCAGAATATGAACATCACATCATCATGGGCGATTTCAACACTGATCTCCTTTCTGTTTGTTCTGCACGTTCCCGTAAACTCCTCGATATCCTTGAGTCAGCCAGCCTGCACGTCTTGCCTCTGCAAGCCACTCACCACAATGCAGATGGACATGATACCTGGCTTGACCTCATCCTTACCTCTTCTCCTTCCCTTGTCACATGCCATGGTCAATTTTTGGCTCCTGGTTTTTCCCATCATGACCTTATCTTTCTGTCCTATAATTTAAAACCTCCTAATCCTCAGCCCAGGGTATTGCGCAGGCGTTGTTTTGGACAGCTTGATACTGACAGGCTATGCAGGGATGCTGAAGAGCTAAATTGGGAAGATCTGATGGCTGCCTCGACAGTGGACCAAAAAGTTCACATATTAAACAACAAAATACTTGCACTGTATGACAAACATGCACCCATCAAAAAAATCAAGTTGAAACGTTTTCCAGCTCCCTGGATCACTCTTGGTGTTCGCAAGGCGATGAGGCGTCGAGATCGTGCCTTTCGCAAATTTAAGAAGGATCGGTCAGAAGCCAATTGGAGTTCTTATAAAATTGCAAGAAATCGGTGTAACCAGATGGTCCGTAACGCTAAACGCCGCCACATTTTCGATAATATTTTTGCCTCTTCTCCAGCCAATATCTGGAAGTTCCTTGGGACACTAGGTATTGGCAAAACTAAGAATTCGGAGTTTCCGAAGGGTATTGGTTTGGATGATATTAATCGTCACTTTTCCAGCGCTACTTCTCTTGACCAACATACCAAACATTGTACTCTGGATTTTCTAAACAACCTTCCCAGTCTTAATATTAATCCCTTTAATTTTTCTCCAGTGGCACCTGATGAGATCAAAAAGGCTATACTATCCATCAAATCCAATGCCACGGGTTGTGACAACATCAGCCGTCGCATGGTAATCCCAATCCTCGAACCTCTTCTCCCAGTAATTTCCCATATTATCAATACATCCCTTGAGACTGGCGTATTTCCGTCGTTATGGCGGAAAGCTTACGTCATTCCTCTTCCTAAAGTTGCTAATCCCACAACCGCCAACCAGTTCCGTCCCATATCGATCCTACCTTTTTTCTCTAAGGTGCTTGAGGCCTGCGCTCACAAACAACTATCCAAGTATGTGCATAACAATAACTTGTTAAGCCCTTTGCAATCTGGATTCAGGCCTGGCCACAGCACCGTTTCCGCCCTCCTAAAAGTGACTGGCGATATTAGAGAGGGCATGGAGAATTCCAAAGTCACTGTGTTGGCTTTGATAGATTTCTCCAATGCCTTTAATACCGTCAGTCATGATATCCTTCTCGCTATCCTCTCTCACCTAATGTTCTCATCAGCGGCTCTGGATTGGTTCTCTAGTTATCTTCAGGGACGTCAGCAGTCAGTACGTGTTGACGAATCATCGTCCAATTGGTGTAGCGTGGACTCTGGCGTTCCTCAAGGCGGCATACTATCTCCTATGTTATTTTCTATCTTTATTAATCTACTAACCCGAAAACTTCAGTGTGGGTATCATCTGTATGCCGATGACTTGCAAATTTACTACCAGGCAAATGTCAACTGTTTATCTTCAGCAATCGACTCGGTGAACAGGGATTTGACTCACATAAACAACTGGTCAGATAGTTTTGGGTTGACAGTTAATGCGTCCAAGTGTCAAGCCATATTAGTTGGTAGCTCTAGGATGCTCAACAGACTGGATCCAACAACTCTCCCCTCTATTATATTTAATAATTCAGTAATTGTCTGGAGTCCAGTCGTTAAGGATCTTGGGTTACTGATTGACTCGACCCTGAACTGGAGAGCTCAGGTAATCTCTGTCTGCCAGAAGGTCACCGGAACTCTTCGTGCGCTCTATCGCCTCAAGAATTTCCTTCCTATCAAAACCAAAATAATGCTTGTGCAATCCTTGATTTTCCCTTTAATTGACTATGGTGATGTGTGCTATTTTGATCTGAATGCAGAACACCTCAACAAACTTGACCGGCTTCTCAATAACTGCATTCGATTCATTTTTAATCTTCGTAAGTATGACCATGTTTCTTAGTTCCGATTTCAATTAAAATGGTTACCTATTCGCCAGCGTCGCTCGCTACACGCTCTCTCCACGCTTTTCTCTATTCTTACGTCCTCTTCCCCACCTTCTTATTTAACTCCAAATTTCCAGTACTTAGGTAGTAACCATGATAGGAACCTTCGATCAGCTAACAACCTTCTCCTTAAGTGCCCCTCTCATAATTCAGACTTTGTTCACTCTTCCTTCTTTATTCAATCTATCCTACTTTGGAATTCGCTCCCTCTCGAGATTAGGACATCTACGACACGTTTAGGTTTCAAAATGAGAGTTCGAAAACTGTTCCTAGACAGTTTGGCAGAACTATCATAACATTTTGTTTTTTTTTTTATTTATATATATATATATATATATATATATATACAGGGTATATCAAGACTGCTACCGAAAACGAAGCCGGGTGGAAGTTTAAGCGACTTCAGACACAATGCAACAGAAAAAGTTGCAAAAAAAAGCGTCAATTTTTTTTTTGTTATTTTTTTCCTATGACCATTTTTGGGTGGTAAATACATTTTTTCCTAAAATAATAGCATATACCCTTTTATTTATAAATACTCTAAGGTATAAAATAGTTTAAATTATTATTTTAGCAAAAACTATGGATTTACCACCCAAAAATGACGATATTTAAAAAATCATAAAAAAAAATTGTCGCGTTTCTAGGCGAAATTTTTAATTGCATTGTGTTTGTAGTCACTAAAACTACCACCCGGCTTCGTTTTCGGTAGCAGTCTTGAGATACCCGGTATATATATATATATATTATTCTTAGTGCTTATGTATATTATATAATTTATGTATATAATATCTTGTATTTATGTATATCATATTTTATATTTGTGTAGGTATAAGTATTGAGTATATATCCTCGATTTACGTCTCAACCAATTTTTATGCACCTTCTGAATTTATCTCTGCACCACCTGAAGGTTGGCTGTTAGAAAATGCCTTTGGCATTAAGCCCCGCCTGTATACTATTTGTATATGAAGTATGAAATAAATAAATAAAAATAAATAAATTACTGAACACAAGTTTCGTTATTTAGGCTTTAAATGGCAATTTAGAAGCTTAAGATATCCGAAACCACTAAATATAAGATGAAAATAAAATTATTATCAGACTAATAAGACCCTTATGGAGGGATTTTGCTGAGAAAAATAATCTTTTTGTGTTTAGTTCCTGAAAAATAAAAATTTAAACAATGCGAAATTATTCAGAAACTCTCGTCAAGAACATATTTTTTTTCACCAACTTATCGTACATAATTTTTTATAGCAATTGCATATTACAATAGAAGAACATCTTATCAATAAATTACCATTTTTATATTTCAACAAAATTAGTTTTCATGTTTTCTACAAATATTTTAAAAACCACTATAAAACACGCTGTCCGACGTGGATCAAATCAGACCGCCGCAAGGCCTTCTAGAGGGAGGACGTATCGCTCGTCGCTCCGGCCTGGCTGCAGTCGATTATGCCGAGCGTAGTAAAAATAGCCACGCGCGGAATGCGATTACCACATCTTAGTACTTTGGTAGTAAAATATTTAATTATTTTTATTACCTACAATGATTTTGTAGTGAGTATAAATTATGTTTCAGGTAATATAATGGGATGTAATTCCGAGGCTAAATTATGTTATGTATTGTAATATAAAATTAAATATATTTCGTAATTGTAAGGGGTTGTAAGGCCCCCTAACACTATTTATGTGTTCGAACACGAAATGATTAATAAAACGTCCGTAGTGTATACTGATTGAACACTGATTTGAATGCAACTTAACAATGTAATAATAACGAAAATATGATTAGTATCCAAAATTTGTATTATTCTTTGCTTGCACAGTAATATTTGTCTACTTATAATGCAAATAAAATATTTTTATGATATTATATTACAGTTACATCTCAATTGAATATTTGAAGCGCACGGATCAAAGTTGTTTGAGCCGATTGTATAGCGAGCCGACGCGGCAGCTCTACGCACACAGCTTTGGTCGCTTATGTGTGCGTGAAATTAACGAAGAAATACCTATAGTTGACTTTGCGCGCAAGGTGTATACGCTCTTAAGGTATTTTCAAGTCATGTAAAAAGCATACCTAAGTAATAATAACGGCTTTTATTCATAGACAGTTTTAAAACCCATTTTAGGAACCATCCGCGGCTTTTTACATTACAAACATAAGGCATAGAAAGTAAGTATAGAGCCACGCTGTTGTCACGCCCTGTTGCCTTGCTACGCCAATGGTGGATGAGATTGCCGGATGCCCAAACACCTCTTTCCTCTTCCCATCCTTGTTCTTTCCCACTCCATTCCCGTTTCGGTGGGCCAGCAACACATCTATGATCCAAGTGCTGTAGACGAGCATGGGCGGTAGGATTCACGTACCATCAGGTGACTTGTTTGGTCGTTATAAAAACCTACTATTGAGACTTATGATCTTTTTAAGAACTTACACAATGTGTGACTTTGTGCTACAGGCTTAGGTAGATAGATGGCTGGAGACTGTCCCACCCTCACACCCACCACTGTAACTCCTGTGAGCCAGGATCAACAGTGGCACGCAATGTAATGACACCGAGCATTGAAGCTCGGCGAGTCTCCGGGAATGTCTAACTTGTCTTTAACCCGCAACGAAATTAATCAGAAAGTGAAATTAATAGGAGGAGTTGGAAATAAATTATTGTCCACTTCCCTCCGTGCAAAGCGGGCGACAAAACAATGAACTAAACAGGTAAATAACCTCGTAAAAAGACTTTTACAGCCGGAGAAGCCAGCTGTAAAGCACCACGGATCACATCATCACTACATTTAAATGGGACCTATTATGTGAGCTTTTAGACTTGATTCCAATAATAAGTATGGCAAAAACGCCGGAAAGCACGGAAGTTCTTCCTAGTCTCTACAAGGTCCATGTAGTATACGACTCCAGATGATATCTGCATACTATCCAGCATAGTTTTACGCTCATTCTGCCAAAGACTACACTCCCAAAGTATATGATGCGCGGACTGCTCATACTCGCAATTAGGTGTTGAACATGGGCATGCAGGCGATTCAACAAGCTTAAAAGAGTAAAGTTTAGACCTAAAGTTACCATGGCCCGTGAGAAACTGTGATACGCAATAATCGACATCCAACCAAGTCTTTGTCAAACGGTCACGAACGCAAGGAAAATATTGATATAGATGTCGTCCCTTCAAAGATACCTCCCATCTATTTTGCCATTCATCTAATAGTTCGCTATATACCACTGAAAGCGGTTTAAATAATCTATCAATTTTTAAAAGTTCACGTGCGGTTAAAAAACTTTTATCCATATTCTCCCTAGTAGAGTAATACATAAGACAAGCTAGTGTCCCTGAGAGACTCGCCGAGCTCCGGAGCTCGGTGTCATATCTTTGTGTGCCACTGTTGATCCTGGCTGACAGGAGTTACAGTGGCGGGTGTGAGGGCGGGAAAAAAGTAGAGTAATACATGGCGACGCGACGTTGCACCTCCAGGTCGACTGGAAGTACACCCGCCAGGACAGGCAAAGCTTCGGTACTAACAGTTCTATATGCCTTACACAAGAATATCAAGGCCAAGCGTTGGCTCTGGAGCAGTTTTCTTCGCACAGCGCCGATAGTAGCCCTATCAGCCCATAGGGGAGATCCGTAACAAATACATCCTAAGTAAGTTGCTCCATAGATGATTTTTAGTGTATTGAAAGATAGCCCCCATGTTGATTTTGATACTCTTGTCAAAGCAAAAAAGTTCCTTTTCGACTTTTCCCCGACGTTTTTAATATGTTCAAGAAATGAAAAATTCCTTTCCAAAATTAAACCAAGATAACAAACCGATTCTTTTTTCTTAACAGTGATATTATTAAATTTAAATCGCGGCGGTGATTGTAAACTTCCTTTTAAAAGTAATTGGAACGTTTTATGTGGTGCAAACTTTAAGCGATTTCGATGGCCCCAATCACATATTAATTTTAAACACGCGTCTGCACTATTTTCTAGTCCCGACCTACTGTTTGATTCTATGAGCAAGAGGCCATCGTCCGCATATCCGGTCAAAGAACACCCTGACGGTAAGGGAATCGTAAGAAAATCGTCGAAGCCTAAATTCCACAAATAGATAGATGGCTATGTTAAAGATCTTTATGAGCAGTCTGATTTCCGGGCATAGTGTAGTAGACGACCCCAATCAAAGGCAAAGTATTGGGTTGATACGCGAACTACGTCTTAAATCATGTAATTGTTTTGCTACGTGTGAATAACGTGCGCATAGTTTCAGGGCGTAATTTATGTAGGTATATGTACAATGTACATATATGAGAATGTCGACAAAAAAAGTTTATAATTCAATTAATTTACTACATTTGGCCTGTTCCTAGAGGATCCAGTAGCTACCCTACTCAATAATATCCTACACAAATATATCGAGTTAGCCAAGGAGCCAAGGAGCGTGAAGGGCCAAGCGTGGCACGCGTCCCACGTTTTGCCAGGCCTATTTTTTTAAAATTCGGTGCATGAGATTAAAGAAATCGTAATTTTGAGTTACCAGTGGAGCACCTATAGCAGAATAGAGTGAAACTATTTGTTTTTAACCGACTTCAAAAAAGGAGGAGGTTTTCAATTCGACTGTATGTTTTTAGTCATAACAAATTGCTGCTTCCGCTCTTTCTAGCAGGGGGGTCACTCTATAAAAACGATATGAACTTCGAATGTTCTGACGCTGTAAGACGTCACTAATGTGCCTAGATACTCCACAAAATGTTGGGATTCCTCCATCGTACGTCACAACCATGGATTAAATTCGGAGAAAATGATAAGTAGACATAGAAGAGAATAGTATTGATAATTAGAAGTGGAAATCTTATATCTTATTCCGGACGTAGAACATCCGAACATTAGAAGTTCGTATCGTCTTTATAGACTAACCCTCTAGCATATAAATTTCACATCAAAAACCGACGCGTCTTGGGAGGCTCTCGAAGACATTAGCCATTTTTGGTTTCTGTCATATAAAATAGAAGCGCTGCTCAATCAGAACAGGTGGCTTCGATCGTGGCCTTATACTCAAAGACCTCAGGGGAGTTTCTCAACAGGTGGGCCTGAAAATAAACATGGGCAAGACGAAGATCATGTCGAATGCCCACCTCGATTGCAGTTCAAAACTCCTCTAGAAATTATTGACGGATGTGTATATTTGGGACTAGTAGCCTGGTTAGGCAGCTCTAACTTCGAGGGAGCGGTTAACTGAAGAATCCAACTCGTTTGGGAAACTACATCACGTCTTCTCTTCAAATATTCCTCAGTGCTTAAAGACGGAAGTCTTCAACTGTTCTTTGTAAATTTAGGGCACCGAAACATGGCCTCTCACTGCATATGGTTGGCCGCTAACGATGGCTTAGTGTCATTCGTTCACTTACAAATGTCTGCGATCAAGCTACAATAGTTCTGTCGCGAGACGCCTTGCGAACTTAGAAACTATTTAGGTATTTACTGGTGGTAAGTCTCTAATATGTGAGAGGCCATCTGGGTACCACCGCAATGTCTATTTCTCCCGTGAAACAACACTGCTTAAATGCACTGTTGTGTTTCGGATTGAAGGACATTGTAGCCAGAGCAACTACTGGACATATTTAGACTTAACATCTTATGTCTCAGGATGGCGAGCGCAGTGGAATGCTGCTACTGTTTATGAGCGGTCGTATCGCTTACCATCAGGCGAACGGCTTGCTCGTCTTGCCGTTCACTGCAATAAAAAAAACTATGCGTCCAGGTACGCTTAGCTGCTCCAAACTATTTACCTGATGATAATTGATTACACGTGCCAATGAGCACTTGGAAAGCTTTGATCGTTGTTGCATTACCAGCCTTCTGACAATTGGAAGAAAAAAGGTAGGATACAGCACGGGAAGCGGAAATGGGTACTAAACTCAATCAATCTGGCCTATTCCAAATGTACTCCAAGGTAGGTAGGTACCTAAATCCTTAGCCCGGCCTCATACTTCGGGAATAGCGAACTGAATTCATATTATTAATTCAGAAAGCCCGGAATACAATATAATATCATTATCAATATGCTCCACATACTTTCTGATTTTTTCAGATTATAAATTTCCCAGATTTATCTGTAAGAATAAGTGCGTGGTGGCCTGTTGGTAAACGGACTAGACGCGACTGCCAACATGTTCACGGTGGTCGCGGGTTCGAATCCCAGGGCACACCTCTGACTTTTCGGAGTCATGTGTGTATTGATAGTCAATCACCACGCACTAAAAGGGTGAAGGAAAACATCGTGAGGAAACCTGCATACCATAGCGATTTATAAAAATTTCTATGGTATGTAAGTCCGCCAACCCGCACTAGGCCAGCGTGGTGGACTATATAGCCTAACCACTCTCAATCGTACTCTCGATTGTAGAGGAGGCCCGTGCCCTGCAGTGGGACGTATATGGGCTGATATAGATCTGTAAGAATGATACTGACAGGCGTTCTGAATTCCATTGAGATTGGATACTTCCATTGAGGATTATCACGACAGGGAATAAAAGAATTAGAGTGTTTGTAATTATTATATTTCTTTATGGCTCTTCTCATGTGTGTGTCTTTCTTTCGGATTTTATTCCCAACAAACATAGAAATGCATCTAAAGATGCTACTAACTTTCTGTAGTAATCGAAGTCTGCCAGGATACTATCGTACATTTCTCGCCGTAATGTTATACTAACTCTCATTTACTCTGCTTGGAGGATGAATTATTTGCGTTTGCATTAATTTACTTTTTCTTATTATGTCGAGCAAATGTATGATGGCGCTTAGAACATATAGACTCAATCAATACTTCGACGAACCTATTAATTTAATAAAATTAACGGTCTGGGAAAGGGATTATTAATTGATCTGTATAATTTATACAATAACCAAATTTTTTCATCTAGCTTACGAATTACATTTTTCAATCAGTGTAGTCATATATACCTACCTACTTATTATCTGAACAAGCTGGAAAACATAATATTCCTATACCGATTGAAATTTATAGTAAGTACGTATAAATTTATAAATATTTTATTTATTGAATTCTTATCTTTTAGATACATAGGTTTATACATTTATACAAAAAAATATTATTGAGTGATTCAAAATAATATTAATATTTATTAATCAAATATTTAATAGGAATAGAAAAATAATATGGTCTACCTAAACCAAAAAGTTTGTTGAAGTGTCCCCCCTACTAATGCGCAATACACACTAAAACCGTCGATCTGCTGACACAACCCGGGCGGCGCGAGTGGCGCGCGGTTCGACGGCCAAAAAGAATTAACACGTCAACATGTTCCCTGGTGTTTTGCCCGCACAAATGTTAGCGGCATGCATGTCGGTGAGGGGATGCAAGCGCTCGGCAACACTCAACATCTCTTTACTCTAGCCTCCGCCGCCGACTAAATGTTGACATGGGTTTGATGTGTATCGCGCTTAAGAGCGTTTATACCCTTTGCGCGCTTTTTGGCTTAAAAACAGGACTTTTCAAATGAGTTAATAGTCACCAATAAACAATTTAAAGGAAAAATAATTACTACAAATTTTAGAAAAGGTTGTCATCTAGGGATTTTGGTGGAAAAGATTATAGATTGATGGATAATTTGTGAGTACTATAAGGATTACTGAACACTATACTCCATCGGTTTAGGTACTTAACTAAATGTAAACAAACCAGAACACGTGATGCATGGTTGTTCAACATTTTATTGCAATGTCCAATTTACGAATATTTCTTAGTCAACCAAGTAACAAGTACTAACAAAAATTAACAGCAGCATACAACAAATAATAACTAAATCAGAGTAAAAACAACGATGAACACTTCCAAACACTTCACCACTTCACGAAAACAGTAAGTACATTAACGCAATGAATAATGAATAATAATTGGCTGCCATAGATAACATATGATGATGCTTAGTTATCCGACTATCGCATTATCTTTCATTTGAATGGTCGCATTACGGTAAAGTCGTACTTCTAGATTTTGTAACATAATATTTCTTGTAACTTTTATGAAAATGTTTTGGATGCCTGACTGTTTGGGTCTTTTTTTATAGACAGATTGCATTATGTAAAACTAGATACTTTAATTTAGATAATTTAATTATGATCTTACATAATTTAATTGTTTCCAAGCTCACACATTCATAATTATAGTCGTTATAATAAATTTGAACATGCAATGTAGTTTTACATTCACGTAAACATTTTTTTGTCTTCAATTAATTTAGAAATGAGAAACGGCAATGTTAAATAACCTTTTTATGGTTTGTTTACATTTAGTTAAGTACCTAAACCGATGGAGTATAGTTTCGTTATTTAGGCTTTAAGTGGCAATTTAGAAGCTTAAGATATCCGAAATCACTAAATATAAGATGAAAATAAAAATATTATCCGACTAATAAGACCCTTATGGAGGGATTTTGCTGAGAAAAATAATATTTTTATGTTTAGTTCCTGAAAAATAAAAATTTAAACAATGCGAAATTATTCAGAAAGTCTCGTCAAGAACATATTTTTTTTCACCAACTTATCGTACATAATTTTTTATAGCAATTGCATATTACAATAGAAGAACATCTTATCAATAAATTACCATTTTTATATTTCAACAAAATTAGTTTTCATGTTTTCTACAAATATTTTAAAAACCACTATAAAACACGCTGTCCGACGTGGATCAAATCAGACCGCCGCAAGGCCTTCTAGAGGGAGGACGTATCGCTCGTCGCTCCGGCCTGGCTGCAGTCGATTATGCCGCGCGTAGTAAAAATAGCCACGCGCGGAATGCGATTACCACATCTTAGTACTTTGGTAGTAAAATATTTAATTATTTTTATTACCTACAATGATTTTGTAGTGAGTATAAATTATGTTTCAGGTAATATAATGGGATGTAATTCCGAGGCTAAATTATGTTATGTATTGTAATATAAAATTAAATATATTTCGTAATTGTAAGGGGTTGTAAGGCCCCTAACACTATTTATGTGTTCGAACACGAAATGATTAATAAAACGTCCGTAGTGTATACTGATTGAACACTGATTTGAATGCAACTTAACAATGTAATAATAACGAAAATATGATTAGTATCCAAAATTTGTATTATTCTTTGCTTGCACAGTAATATTTGTCTACTTATAATGCAAATAAAATATTTTTATGATATTATATTACAGTTACATTTCAATTGAATATTTGAAGCGCACGGATCAAAGTAGTTTGAGCTGACTGTATAGCGAGCCGACGCGGCAACTCTACGCACACAGCTTTGGTCGCTTATGTGTGCGTGAAATTAACAAAGAAATACCTATAGTTGACTTTGCGCGCAAGGTGTAAACGCTTTTAAAACCACATATAAAGTACATACAGACATGTGCAATTCATTATTGTATTCGCTTATTAGAACACGAATTGTAGGTATTATCTAATTTATTTCAAATACATATTTTTTCATTTAATAATAGGGATATTGCATGGTACTTTTATTTCTATACAATTAAAACCTGTTACTTTTTAAATATTTGGTTTAAAAAGTAGCAGAAGGTTTGTTCGTAATAATTGTTTTTTTACTCATATAGGACTACTACCAATATTACGAACAAGAAAATATTTACGTATAAAGCCGCAAATGAATGACTGCGCTCCCTTTTAATAGATTTATTCTAAATATGTTACATCATCGATAAATGTTTGCTTAAAGTCCGGCTGTGAAACGAGAGGCCGCGAGTTCGATCCCCGTACCGAGTTTGGGTGTTTGTGAGACCGAATAGTCCCTCTTAGTTTCTGATACCCACGACACAATAATTAATTGCTCTTAATGTGGCCTCTTAATATGTATGTATGTGTTAAAAAATATACTTTATGACCTCTTATCACACCGGCGTTTTACGAGCGTTGGCGTTTCTCCAAGGTTAGCGCAACGTCGACGCTGCGCTGGCTCGGCGTTGAAATCGCAGTTTTCTAAAGGCATATGTTCAAGCTGTGTCTTTATTATAGGATATTGTGTCAATACGAGAATATATTGTAATATGTAAATGTTTTATTTTTCTTTTAGGTAATTTTCGTTGAAGGAGAAAAGCATGTTACCCGTCGAATTTCACGTAGACCATAGCGACGTCAACGCTATGTCGACGCTACGCAAACGTTGTAGTACGAGAGATGACAACCAATATTTGTGTCTCACAGCAATACGGCTAAAACCGCATCAAATTGATAGATTTGATTATTTCGAACTCGATAATACTAATTTCACACATTTTTCGCGTAACGTTTGACCGAACTGAATTTTCAAAAATGTCAACAAATTTTACCGGACTGTATCATAGCAATCTGTCTGATTTTCTGACTGTAGTTATATAATAGCTCTAAGATACCAAAAACATATTTTTCAGAAGTTAATAGTGTAGCGCGAACCCAAAAAATCATTTAGAAAAATTAAAAATGAGAAATTAAAATGATGATGGCAATCTGTCTGAAAATGTTCTTTACGGGTAAATTAGGATTAGTTAATAGGAGAAAAAAATATTTTCAGAAGAAAATTTGAATGCATCAAAATTTGAGACCATTCTAAATATGATAAGGAATTTTACCGATCGGTATCATAGCAATCTATCTGAAAATTGTTGAACTTGATGAAATGAATTAACCAGATATAAAAAATAAAAATATAAGAAGAATTCAGTGTAGCACCTCCTTTAACAGACTACTTTTCGATATCGACCGTGTTGAAGCGTGACTGATTGCAAGTCGGGTAATCACCTTGCTTTTGTCTTGCTAAAATAGAGCGCGGACAACGTATCTATGCTAAAAACGGCTATTATAATTGATAATTTTGAATTCTTAAAAACCTACTCTTCCATTCCTAAAAACTTCGTCACAGGCAGATGAGCAAACCGTGCCTTATCATTGGGAATAGAAGAAAAAAAACGTCCGCGAGCCCTCGGACAACCAGCGACACATCCACGTCCGCCTGAGCAACTTATAGTTTGTTGTTACCTTAAGTGATCGTCATTTCAACGGTTAGGATAGCTGGTGGGTGACTATGTATAGTATGAGAGTGGCAGGAGCGTAACACGCAAAAAACCATTCCCACCGCAGCAGGAGCGTAAGAAGCGCTCAGGCATCGGCCAAGCGACTCCAAAACGTTCTTTTCTCTTTTGGGAGTAGATGCGACATCTAAATGTCTGAAAACATTTTTTTTTGCAATCTTGCCAAAGGAGAAGGGGCAAACATGTATGGACTCCAGCCTATCGACCAATAACGACAAGCTATATATCGATGGAAAGGTCTTTTCAGATGCTACAACTTTTTCTACAGCAACAAAATCGAAATTGCTGTATTTTAGAAAATATAGCTACTTAAAGACTGCAGGAAATTCACGCGAAAGGGCCTCGCCATAGTGAGCAATAACAACAAGCGATGCGTCATTAGAAAGGTCTTCTGAAATACTATAACTTCTTCTACGACGGCCAGTATTAAATCTCTGCGTGGAAAAAAATATCGCTGCGTAAAGGTAACGCAAGGATGAAAATATGTATATGGACTCATAGCCTGTTGACCAATAACGACGAGCGATATATCATTCAAAAGCTCTCTTTATTTTCAATAACTTCTTCTTTACTAAGAAATCTCGATTCGCGACTTCGCGCAAAATGTCTTAAAACCAACTTATTCGTCATAAAATTATAAAATCTATGTACATTTCCAATATCAGATGTATTGCTATGATACCGACTGCCATTTTTTTTGGACACAGCAGAAATAGCCTCACATGCCATTGCTACACTTTTGACCGTTACTACCTACCTAGTCGGGTTCAGAATCACATAACGATTTTATACAGTTTCGGCCGTATTGCTATGATACATGGTTTAGGTAGTCATCTCTGGTACTAATGGTAAAGCGCCTACGGTCGTAAAACGCTGGTAGAATAAAGGCTTAAATTTTTGCCCATAATATGCAGGTCTTTTCAAAGATTTCTTCTTTAGACAGAAATTATATTCAAAACAATTACCGCCATTGACTTATATTCTACCGATAGACGAGGCGCGTCATAGAAACTATTTGTCCCGTATTTGTCAAAAGCTCAGTAGCGACATCTAGTACGTTTACTTGAATATTACAAATTATGATCAAAGATTATTAGACAGATAAGACAGTTCATGTCAATAATAGCTTTGCCTAAGATACTGCCTAAGTATAAATACCGTCATAGCAATAATATATTTGCAATGTTTTTTTTTTTATTTACGTGAATAATTAATGGAAATGATGTAAATGAAATTAAATACTCTTACAAGTGTACAAGTCTGTCAAGCAGTCAATCAGTGTACAATCAGTCTGACATTTATTATAATAACATTTATGAATTTTTAACAAGCTGATACAAAAATGACTACCGCATTTGGAATATCTGAAATCTTCGTGTCGAAAATAAATTGAACAAATATAGGTATGTTCTAATGGCAGCCACTTATATCCATTCCAATAATTCTGGACAAATATTATAGAGATCTCCTTTTTTCGTAACCGACGCGGAAGAATATAAAACAATTTTAAATGGTATTAGTCTTCAATAACAATGGGTTCGAATAGCCCATTAAGTAATTCATATTAAGAAATGGGGTCTAAATACTACCCACTGTTTCAAAACATACATACAACACACATATTTTGAGTTATTAATTAACAACATATGATTAAAATAAAATACTGAAATCAATTTGCAACTACATCCTTCCTACATATTTGTATTTGTAATGTATTCGAATAGTTTATGCCTATTTGGTCCACTGATATGAATGTCCCTTGAATAATCTATATCTTACATAGTTCGTCTCTCTCACTCGACGGGCAATTTTTATGCGCGGAAATGAGATACACGATTAAGGAGCTCACCTTGTATTTTAACGAGCTCTAAAATATATTTAATCCATTAATAAATAAAAGATCTGTATTATCGGCATTATTCTGCAATATTATATCACTTACGTTGTATTCTTTAATTATATTGTAACTTAAGAAAATTTCGCTGTCGGTTTGACGGTGAAAAGTCAAAATAAATTACTTATAAATATAAACAAAGAGGCGTACTATTGCGCGGCCGTCACGCGGCAGACTGATTCGTGTGCGGTGCATGCACCGCACTTGGGTGGGACACGTTTGTTACAAAGAACGTCTTATCTAGTGTAACATTGATATCGATGATTACCGCAGACATAATTCAGAGGCAATAAAGTTTGTAAAAAAAAGGACTAACATGTATATGTGGCACATGCCAATTCCCAATACAGTATGTACCAAAATAAATAAAATAACACGTTTTTATAGTGTAATTCAAATGCAGAGTTAAAAGCACCATTTAATAATATTGAAAAAGTTCACTTTTTTAAGTAATTATATAAATATTTTATAAATTATTGTAATTATATTCAATAATTGTATTAATATAAGACAAGCAAAGGTTATACAACTTCCTAATTTTCATATTACTCCGAATTAAAAATCTGTGTCCAAACAACATTTTTTTTATGTTAAATATAATTTATTAACAAATGATGGACAACTATAACAGTCATTAGAAAGTTTTTTAATGTTGATAATAATGATTATACCTATTTGTAAAAACAGAGCTATTAAAAATAAATAAAGAAAAAGCCCCACACAAGATCTTAGCTATTGATAGACTGCTGAAGAACAGTCATGAATACAACAACTATATATTTATGCTTGGTTTAACCAAATGTCATATAATATATTGTCTTCTGTATCATTCTCATTTATTACTCTTAAAGTTTTTAGGGTTTGGAGATAAAATGTTAATTCTGATGTAACAACTCCATGTTGTGGACTACCATTTGCTACAATGTTCATTTTAGTTAGCTGTTCTCTCAATTTGTCTTTGAAATTATCATGTACTTTTTTGTAAATAGCTCTTATTTGTTCCAATGGTAATATATCAATTAGTGCTTCATGTAATTTAACCAAGTGCTTAGAAATATTACGGAATGTTTGAGAAGGTACAGGAGGTTTTGCATCCCACCCAGTCAATTGAGAACATATCATGTTGCTCACTATAATACAAATCTTATTTTCTATCTCTTGCTTATGACTAATTATATCACTTTCTATACTAACAAAACCATTAAGTGACAATTCTTTAGAATGTATTTTTTCTAATAATGCTGTTATTAATGGCAGAAACCACAATATTACTTGTAAAGATCTGGATACTAAAGCGAGATTTGAAGTTGAGATTGTCTTCAATCCAGCACTCTGTATTGCACCTGCACCTAATACTAACTGGCAGCACCGGGAATTGAATAGCCGAATTAATTCTAATATACAATGAACTAGATATTGAACTATGACTGGGGACTGTTTTGTTGCATCACAATACTCAAGTAAGATTTTTATTAAAAGTTGTACTGTTGCAACAACTGCATAGTTTTCTTTGTTAATTATCAAAAACTTTCCATCTTGTTTATCGGCATCATATTGAAGCACATTTGGTATTTCACCTTCTTCACAGATTTTATTTATAACACTTTGTAGTTCATATGGAACATCAGCTATTTTCCATCTTTCAGTATTGAGAGCAGCTGTTAGTTGTGATCTTCGTTGTGTATGCAAATTCTGTATGTACTTCATAGCAAAACTTCTCAATGCCAGTTTCATTGCATTACTGTGGTGCCCAGTGATAGTTTCACATTGATCACAGAAATCTTCTATTAATTTAGATAATGTGGACAAATGAGACATGTCTAAAAGTACAGATTCTTTATCTGTTTTGACTACAATGAGGTTAGCACAACGCTCATTACAATAGTCTGAGAGGGAAACAACCATTTTTTTAATTTTTCTTCAATAATAACTAATTCCTGTGCGGTCCACATGTCTTCACTGTCAGTACCAGTTACATCTTCCATTTGACTGATTTCTATTATTAAAGTTGTTAATGATAATATCCTTTTGAATAAATTCATCAAATTTGGGGTGACTTTCTGGAGAAATGTAATGCCTTCATAATGTAACAGCATGGTATTATCAGCATTTGAGCCCCTTAAAACTATTTCAGTGCTACCATCTCGTTCTGATATTATTTCTATTACAGATTGTTTAATAGCAGTTTGAATTGTTGTCATTGCTTCAGTTTTAAATGTGTCCACAAAATCAAACTCCTTTAAACGAAGAATTCCAGACACAATAGATATAATTTTATCCTTCTCAGGTATCTCAGACTGATCTTGAAGTGGTCTATTTAAATCAGACACCACAAATCTAACAAATTCATTACTTAACATCTTATGAATTAATCTTTTCATTTCAGTTAGTTGCGGTGAAAGGTGACGAAATGCTTGGATGCCTGACAGACGGGTTGACAATACTTTTTGTGTTGAGCTAATCAGATCCAATGCAGCAACATAATCAGATGTACTTAACAATAGCTGAATCATAGGCTGTGTTTGTTGCACTGTACTTATTAATTTTAACAATTCATACACATTACCAAGATTGTGATTAATTCTTGTCAGACTTATTAGTTTCAGTGGGCTCTGTGTTAAATTATCCTTTACATTTTTTATATTATTTCTAGTTCTTCTAACCATATTTACTGCTCGTGCCATTTGTTCCATAATAGTGTCATGAGATAACATCGCATGAAAAAATGCATCTGACTTCTGGGCCACTTGCTTTGATATTTTCATTTCAATAACATCTAGGTATGTGCTTAGGGTCTCCTGAAGAGCTCTTATGTCAGTGCTGGTGTTCTCTGAATTAGAAAGGCCTGGAAACACTTTACAAAACACATTTGGATCCTTAAGTGGCAATGCTTGCTCATAAAATATTTCTGGTATTTCGCAGTCATTTTCAACTGTTGTGGTTCTAGTTACAACAGGCACATTTTCTTGTAGGCGACAATGTCTGCGATATTTCTTACTATATTTTTTACAATATGTTTCAAAATGGGCTAAACTTATCTGTGGCAAATAAGGACTAGGATATATGTCTACCTTCTCTACGAAACTGTCTCCCCATGTCTTTGTGAAAAAATTGCTCTGCTTACCTCGATTAGGATCATTTAAAACAGCTGGGAGGTTTTGAGAAGATGAATAGAAGTTCCAGTCATCTGTCGGACTCTTGGCATAACTGTGATATTCCCTGATGTGGTATTAAAACCAGCTTTACGAAGATCCCCAAATTGTAATGATGAACACATTCCATTTTGTCCATATTGACATAAAATTAAAGAGCCTTCTCGTATACTATGCTTTTCTAAAATATGTCTGTAACAATAATGGATGGTTAAATTAATTAGCATGGGACACCTCGAACACATATTTAGTTATTAATTCCTAACCTTTCGAATTCTGTGGCTGTAGAGAAGACGAGTCTCGGACAATGGACACAGTTTTGCCAAGCTGGCTTGTTACATGAACTGGAATTGTTCTCCATAACATTTTTGTCTCTCTCTAGTACAAAAACAGAATTAAATATCTTGTTAATTAGTTGTACACAATATTTAGACAAATTACGGCAAAAATGTTCAGCGGATTTGAGTCCTATCTTTGACACCAAAGAGTTTGACACCACATTTGACACTTGCCACTAGAGATGTTAAAAATAATCGATTTTTAATTTAATCGATTATTATTTTCTTATAATCGATTTTTTACAACCGATTTTTAAAATACTATTAATCGATTTTTTATAAATCGATTATATAAATTATCCGTAAAAAATCGATTTTTATTAACAGTGCATCTGCGACGTATGAAAAAACTCAGAGTTAGTTTATACTGTTCAATATTATTGCGATGCTCATCATTTCATTTTTATTAAATAAACGTTTAATGGTACTGAAAATTTGTATCAATAAATAAATTTGGTTTCCTTGTTCCTTACCTTGAAAGTTTAAAGGAACATTTACTTTGATTTTTAGTTTTGATTATGATATTTTTTTATTCATATCAATTTATTTGATTTTTATTTTAATAAATTGTTAATATGAATTTCTGAGGATTATTTTTGGAATGTAAAAAGAAATTTAGATTTTTAAATAATAGAAAAAAAAAACGATTGTTTTTATTAATAATCGATTTTTAATAAATCGATTAATATTAAATAAAGAAAAATCGATTTTTATTTAATTGATTTTTTTCCATTAACCTTACATCTCTACTTGCCACAGCCCACAGACCAATTAGTACTCAATGGTAGTATAGAGCAGGCCGGTTTAACTCAGGCTTAAAAAGTGACGCAAATTTCTATCTCGCTTTCTCATATGCCGTTTTCGCCCCATCTCTTTCACGCTCCACCACTTTTATGAATGTGTGCGTGTGCCGGCGTGCGCTGTCGCCGCCATATTGCTGCCATATTTTTCAACAGTCGATTGTTGTTTAGTTTGGATTTGCTTATTTTATTTTTAATTGCATGTTATTCATCTGTTTTGTAATCAGTAACGTAAATATTTAGCAGTACAAACATGATATAGTTTTGTTTGTGTAACTCGTATCTAAAGACTTGTGATTTACGTGATAATTATTAATTTTAGTTATGTGTTTTGTTCCCGAGTGCACAAACGAAAAAAACATAGAAATATCTGTGCAGCCTTCACAAACAAAATATACAAACACTTTAATAAGTGAACAGCTACGTTGGCGGAGCAAGAAATACCAAATTATTGAAAAACATAAATCTAACCTCATCTGACATAATTAAGGTAAATATAATAATATGTTATTCCGCTGTGACCCTATTTCTAGTTTAATCTGCTACAGGAATATAAGAAATAACAATAAGTTGAAATAGTTGAAATAAATACCCATTAAAATACAGATTTATTAGATCTCTGAACATATGATAAGGTTATCTTTTTGTTAGTGTCGAGTTGATGAATTATGTAGCCTTACTCCTTTCATTCGTACTTTCGACTGTACAGGAGGCTTGTGCTCTGCAGTGAAAAGTAAATGAGTCGTCCCAGCACAGTACAGTATAAGATTAAAGCCATTTTTTGGTATAGGTATTTCCAAGTTCATAACATATTCATTTATAACTATCCAATGTTTTATGGTTATATGTATGTAAAGTCAGGAAGCAGTCAACTTCAACAGATTGAGCCCTTATAGTATTTATTCCTTTATTAATTGTTTTATAATTTCTAGGCTAGACTCGGGTCAAATTTCCAGTCCAAGCAATTCGCAGGCTAATGGGTTCATCATTGGAAGCACAAAGAAAGACTCTACTGCGTCTGCAGGATCACTACACTGTAGACTTATATGTTAATATTGGCGAAGGTTAAATCACAACAGAAGTAATTATGTTCATTAATAATCTGTTTATAATATTTATACTTTTTGATATAATTAAGATTCTCATAAAAATGCATTTGCTAAAGATTTTGGTTATATTTTCAAATCCAGCGCAATGCAGTAGTTTATAAAAGTTTATTATAGACCTATATTGTGCATACTATAATAGTAATAGCAAGCATTAACATTCTTTAAAATGACTATATTCAAACATATGTTTTGCCTATTCCTTTAATATATTATAATAATGAATCAAAAAAATTTAGTATTTAGTAATGCATGATGCATTTAATGTTTTCAATGATTTAAATAATTATTTGTTAATTGATAGCTTATTTTAATTATGTATGTCTTGTTTTTGCTTTTCAATTTCTCCAAAAGTAAGCTAAATCGTTTTGTTTGTTATTTACTTTATGTTAATTGTCTCTTAGATAAAATTTACAATCAAAGCAATCTTTTGCTGCTTCATGGTATTGTGAAATATAGTTTGCAACAATTAATGTTTCCATTAAAATTTTATTTGTCAATGCATATTTCAATTCTGTAGTCATGTTCTTACATTTGGCATTGTTTTATTGGTCCTAAAATTAAGAGACTTTTAAGAGATAAAATTAAGCTATATTAACAAATTGAAAATGTTTAAATTAATCTGAAGATGTATAAAAAGTATTGTAGGTATATATATATATATACCGGGTATCTCAAGACTGCTACCGAAAACGAAGCCGGGTGGTAGTTTTAGTGACTACAAACACAATGCAACCAAAAATTTCGAAAAGAAACGCGACAATGATTTATTATGATTTTTTAAATATCTTCATTTTTGGGTGGTAAATCCATAGTTTTGCCTAAAATAATAATTTAAACACTTTTATACCTTAGATTATTTATAAATAAAAGGGTATACACCATTATTTTAGGAAAAAATGTATTTATCACCCAAATATGGTCATAAGAAAAAAATTTAAAAAAAAATTGTCGCTATTTTGTGCAACTTTTTCTGTTGCATTGTGTCTGAAGTCGCTTAAACTACCACCCGGCTTCGTTTTCGGTAGCAGTCTTGATATACCCTGTATACCGGGTATCTCAAGACTGCTACCGAAAACGAAGCCGGGTGGTAGTTTTAGTGACTACAAACATAATACAATTAAAAATTTCGCAAAGAAACGCGACAATTATTTTTTATGATTTTTTAAATATCGTCATTTTTGGGTGGTAAATCCATAGTTTTTGCTAAAATAATAATTTAAACTCTTTTATACCTTAGAGTATTTATAAATAAAAGGGTATACACTATTATTTTAGGAAAAAATGTATTTACCACCCAAATATGGCCATAGGAAAAATAACAAAAAAAATTTTTTGGCGCTGCTTTGAGGGTAAAGATCCCTCAGCAAGTGTCAACGCTATTGCTGACGAGATCAGACTTGGAATGGAATATTACATTCCTTCCTTTGAGATCGCCAGTAAGGGCCGTGGACGCTCCTGGTTCGATCGTGCATGCGCCAATGCTGTCGGTGACAAACAGGCGGCGTACCGCGCTTGGATCAGGAGTCGCGCCATGAAGGATCCCAATATCAGTTCCCTCAAAGAAGCCTACAACCATGTTCCATTCCAAGTCTGATCTCGTCAGCAATAGCGTTGACACTTGCTGAGGGATCTTTACCCTCAAAGCAGCGCCGCCTTCAAGAGATGAATGCGAAATATTCCCGCATACCATACCAATCTGCCACGAGTAATGCCAGACCCTCCGCTTAACCTGCACGGAACGTGGTGGTGATGCGAACGGTAATGACGATCCAACCAGGCAGTTATCAAAAGTGCCCAGAGGCGCACTAACGGTCACACGATACCCGGCGGGGTGACCTGCCAGCAGAAGTTCCAGCAGAGAAGGCACATGACTCGCCACATCCGGGATCCTGGTGAGCTGATTCAGCAGTTGTGTCACGTCATGAGTCAGAGCAAATGCATGGGCAGCTCTGTCAGCATGATCAATCTTGGAGAATCCCAGCCACAGTTCATGATGAGCATTAGCTGCCTGGCTAAGATACCTGAACAGTCGAGTCGCCTCATCGTTCCCGTGGTGAGAGCTGTAAAGCCACACGTAGATGCGGCTCAGGGAACCTAGATCCACGTGCACCCACAGAGCGGAGAACGAGGGATCCTCCATGCAGTGCAAACGGTGACAGCAGTTGTCCGACCGAACACACAAGCATACCCCGGCTTTAGGCTTGAAGTTACTTCAAGCGAATAACCGGGATACAACAGGTAAGAATCATCGGCCGGACAACGAATCTGCGTCTCCGTTAGGAAGAACAAAGCAGGCTGGGCCGTCTCGAGATGGTGATGGACGGCATTGAGGTTCGTATGGGGTCCGCGGATATTAGTTAACTCCATAGTGAACGCACGTGGTTAGCCCCTGTACTATACCGCGGGCGGCCAGCGGTCAACCGTTTCTACGGGTCTCCCTGGCCGGCGGATCAACATTCCTCCTTTCGACAAACGACCGAAAATACCCACACGGTACAACCTCATGCCTGGACTCAAGCCCCTCGAAAAAACGGAAAACCATGAGCTGATCCCGGAACGCGATCCCCTTATGGAGATCACTATGACGGCCTTTACGCCTTTGTGGACGGTGGTCGCTATCCGGGCGGACACTTAAGTCCTACCACCACGAACTGTATCACTCA
This sequence comes from Hyles vespertilio, assembly GCA_009982885.2. Lineage (NCBI taxonomy): Eukaryota > Metazoa > Arthropoda > Insecta > Lepidoptera > Sphingidae > Hyles > Hyles vespertilio. The sequence continues at coordinate 15,484,206 of CM042815.1, read as the reverse complement.
TTTGGCACTAACCAAGGGTCAAGTGTAGGGAATCTAGGGTCAAAACCTACGGACGCGAGTAACGTTAACCCCCTCGAATGAACTCTACTGCGGTAAAGTGTGGTGCGATGTTAAAAAAAGCGAAGACTTGTGGACAGAAGTCGGACGTTCGCAACAAAACCCTTTGATCCGTGCCACAAAAACCGATAACAATCGGATTCGAGGCGGACGCATCTGTGGACGTTAAATACCTATAACAGACGCACAAATCACCTCCTTTATACGTCGGCGGACGCAACTGAATACGACGTCGTGTATAGTAGGCATTAGAAAGACATAAATGCTCAAGGTCATTTGCTCGGGACGTGGCTTATCTTATTTTAATGTTTTATAATTTAAAAATATAGGGTTTTTGTACTAAATAATATTATTTATGTGAATTTAGGTATCCATCTATTTATTTATTGAATTAAATATACTGAGATATAAAAATGTCTTTACTATACAGTACATTACACCAAATCCTTGCCTTTACTCATTTCCTTTTATTTTCAACACTATTACATCGCAAGTAAAATGAACCGATTCCAGGGATATTGGGTAAACAACACGCCAAGTATATGTTTCACTTGGTATGCAATATGGAAATGAGTAACTATTCTCCAATGCGCTCTCTTTTGCCGTCAAGGTCTTTTTTAGGTTATCGGTATTAAATCGGTTCCCGTATATAAGGGTAACCTTTATAATTTGAATTGGTTACCGTCATAACGGGTCCCCAAATCTTAAAGGTAACCGAAATTGGTCGATACCGGTACCGTTATTTGCAACCGGTTTCGATCCCTGGTCTGAAGTCGCTTAAACTGCCACCCGGCTTCGTTTTCGGTAGCAGTCTTGATATACCCTGTATATATAGTATATTCATTAGGATAAAAATGTTAAAATAAAAGTGTTGTAATATAAAAATAAATCAAAGAATATATTGTTGAGTAAAGGTTTAGAATTTTAACTTGGTTTTATTTGTTATTTTAAATCCATAAATTTGAAAATATAAGCATGAAACCCAAATATAAAACCGGTAAATTTCCGGTAGTAAAAATCGGTTGCTGAAAGTATAACGTACATCCCTAAATATTTCAAAATCGGTAATTTTGGTAAAGTACCGATTTCCAGCCCTGGTCGGAAACGCATCTAAATATATATACGTATAACGTACGAATGAGATGGCTCAAATACGATGAACAAAATTCTTTAATAAGTGTAGTAAGTAATAAGGTCAGTGACAAAATTATCAATGAAATGAAAGAAAGATCCGATGAAGATTGAATGAATTATATATGTAGAAAAGCATGTTTTGTTTCGATGTGTGAGTTTTCATAACGTGTTAAAAGGAGATGTGCTATCTTGGGCCGTTTTGTGTACGTCTAATACAAATTCTAGAAAAAAATGTGGAATTCAAATAAAATACATTTAGATTTCTTGGACAACAGGGGGCTTTATACAAAAATGTGATTGTTTTAGTACAGAAGCAATATTTTCTTCTATAATCTGTCCTCCATGATGCCTAATTGTCATTTCGTTCAAAAATGCGCGAACCCATTGTCTTTAACTTGAATATGTCCTATTTTTAAAACCCCCCTACAAATTATAATTATTGTCTATATTTCTTTTTCCATATTCTTCGCTTTTTAAAAGACGATATATGTTGTTAAAGAAGTCACTTTTATTATTTTATTTATGTTACATGATTTTAGTTTAAGAACGAAAATGTTTAACTTGACAGCAATTGCAATACTCTGTGTTATCCAATGATAAAAGAATTATAAAGGATCACGCACAAAAGTAGCTATATATGTCAAGTTATAGTTATGTTAGGAATATCGACGCGGAATGTACATTTATGTATCTGTCTCATTTACACAAAGCTGACTTGTCCCTTAATGAAAGAGACAAATAATAATTCCTTTGTTTCGAATATGGCAATATTTTGTTCACTAACCACACTGGGACCGCCCATAGACCAAAATGACGCCATTTTAGTTATGCTTTCGAAACCACAGACTATTAAACCAAAAACTGCATGAAATGTCAAACTGTGGCGTTATCTGTTTCTAATTGGTCTGTGGTTATCTGTCAATCGGAGTAAACAAATCTGCACAATCAAAGAATTTCGGATTATTCATTGGTTAAAGTATCCCCTGTCGGGCGACCGTAAGACGGTCGCGCGCCCGGAAAATCAAAAGTCCGTCACCTGTCACATTTTCCCGGAAGCCGTAACTGGCGTCCAGGGTATACAAAGTTTATATTATTCTCGATAGTTACACAGTTTTTTATAATTAAGATGTTCTTGGGTTGCTCCATTGTGAAAAATTAATAAAACGTCATTGAAGTCGACAATGCCCGCGAAGTTTGAAATTGTTGTTTATTTCTGAAATAAAATTATTAAACGTGGTGGATTGTTCGTGAAAAGAAGAAAATTTCATAGAAAAATAAGTAATTTATCATATTTCAGTGTTATACGTGATGTGTGGTGTGTTTTTAAGTTAAAATGTACGTGTCACCGGGCGGCCATTTTGTGTTAAAATTTGAACCGATATATTATGATGGATATTCCCACATACGTGTATCTAGAATTTGATATATTTGATAACTATCTGTGCCCGCGACTTCGTCCGCTTGGAATTTAACAAAAAAGTTAATTAGTTTATTTGGTTGTTTTTTTTGTTTTTTGCATTTTTATTTTTTGTTTTAGAATTTTTATTATTAGCAATTAATTTTCAGTTTTTTAAATTAGGTTTATTGAAAAATTGCGCATGCGCGTGAGCTGCGCGCGGTACTGGACAGTACTTGGGCATTGCAACATTACTTTATTTTTCTAAAATAAAAGTGTTTTTTCTAAAATAAATGCAGCCTAAGTTACTCCTTATTATATTAGCTAACTGACAGTAACAGTCCCGTCAAAATCGGTTCAGCCATTTCAGGGATAAGCGGGAATAAACAGACAGACAGACAGACAGACAAAAAAAAAACTTTTTCGTTATAGGTATCGTGTATATAACGATATGTAGTTGGTCATTTTATTTTATTTTCACGTTACAAACAGACACTTCAATTTTATTTATATGTATAGATTTCAGTGAATTTAGCTTTCTTGTGTAGCGGTCAATGGTGTGGTGTAGGCACCTAGGTGCGGTAGGTGTGGATGACGTGTAGTGTTGGTTGACACGGTCTCGTGTAACGAGCCCGTGACTTCGGGTGCAGCGCAAGGATAAATCAAACTTTCACAATGTTCTAGCGTTTATTGCACAGCACAACACACAAGAAGAACAGTCACAATAAAGGTCAACATACAAAGCGTCTTGGCACTACTTATTCTACACACTATACTAAAAACTACAAACTAAAGAAGGATAGACAAAGCGACAGTCTTAATTGCAACACCGATACACTAATATATGTACAGGCGTACGGTATTTAGCGGTTAGCGGTACGTGGCACAAAGCGATAGCAAAAGCGGAAAAGACAACGGTGTGTCGCACGGACGATCGAGAGACGACTGCCGGCGGCGGCGAGCCGACTGGCTGCGCCGGCGCGGGTCCGGTGACGTCACGACTACCTGAGTTGCCCTATTGTTCGAACGATCAGCTGGCCGACCGTTATCGCTTGTTTCGCTATAATAAATCGGTGTGAGGACTGTATGTGTGTATGTTGATTAATATTATTTTAATATAGTGAAGTGTGATGTATGAGTGTACATATGTGTAATGTTATGAATGGATAAGTGTATTTAATGTATTGTGGGGTCTCCCCACATCACTCCCCCCCAGAGACCTGGTTAGGGGCGATAAAAATCAGGAAACCGGACTCGCCGTCCAGAGCGTGTTGTGTTGGGTATCCTGCCATCCTGTGGTATTGTATCCTGAACGGTTGGGATAGGTATTTGTGGTGATGGTGATGTGGGTGGCGTTTCACCTGCATCGCTTAATATATAAGCAGGTTTTAGTCGGTCCACGGTTACAGTGACAACTTTCCCGAGTATGAGGAGCTTGTATACTTTGTCTGTGCGCCCGACGACCTTGTAAGGGTCCGTATAAGCAGGCTGGAAAGGAGCACGCGAAGCGCCTTCTCGAAGGAAGACATGATTCGCAGTGGCCAGGTCCTTAAAAATAAAAGTTTTATTTTTGTTATGGCGTGACGCCGCCACTGGCTTGAGCTTCTCCGCGAACAATCGTAAGCGCGCCGCGAAGTCCGAAGTGTCGGTCGTGCACGGAGTGCTTATATAAAAAATTCGCCGGGAAGTCTTAGGGGCTCGCCGTATACTAGTTCAGCGGATGATGCTTTAAGGTCTTCTTTCAGAGCGCTACGAATGCCTAATAGCACCAACGGCAAGACTTCTGTCCAGTTGTCGTTAGCATGACAGGTAATGGAGGCCTTGAGCTGTCTATGAAAGCGCTCCACCAATCCGTTGCAGGACGGGTGGTACGCAGTTGTACGCCTATGTTGGAAGCCGGTGATTTTGGAGACATATTGAAACAGAGCGGACTCAAATTGTCGTCCGCGGTCTGTGACAATATGCTCCGGACATCCAAACCTAGATATCCAACTGGATATTAGGGCTTTTGCTACTGTCTCTGCCGTGATATCCGGTATCGGTGTCACTTCGGGCCACCGAGTAAACCGATCAATAGCTGTGAGGCAGTAGCGGAATCCCTGAGAAATAGGAAGAGGTCCTATTAGGTCTATATGGACCTGCTTAAAGCGTGCGCGGGGCAAATCAAAATTGCCCAATGGTGCCGAAACGTGTTTGGTCACCTTTGCACGTTGACATGGCACGCAAGTTCGTGTCCATTCCCGGCAGTCTTTTTCGGACTCCCGGCCAGACGAACCGTTCCGCCACTAATTGACGGTCGCGGCAGCGCCAGGGTGGCTTAGGGAATGGAGGCTGTCGAAAACCTGCCTGCGGAAACTACTCGTGACGAATGGCCTGGGGGTCGGCGTACTGATATCACAGTATAAGGGGCTACGACACCCAGGTAAATCTCGTTTCGACAAACGGAGGGATAAACCGTCTGCCAAGTACTGGCGCAGTTCTGGATCGTTCTCCTGAGATTCAGCAAGCTTGGCCAAATCAATAGGTGCTCCCAGTTCATCGACGCGAGATAAGGTGTTGGCCACGACGTTGTCCTTGCCGGAAATGTGCCTTATGTCGGTTGTGAACTGGGAGATGTAATCCAGCTGGCGGAATTGCCTCGGGGAACAACTCTGCTTTCTTTCCCCGAATGCGAAGGTGATAGGCTTATGGTCTGTGTAAATAGTGAAGTCCCTCGCCTCGACCATATACCGAAAATGTTTAATTGCTTCGTAGATCGCCAGAAGCTCACGATCATACGGTGAATATTTTAGTTGCGAGGGGCTTAGCTTCTGGGAAAAGAAAGCGAGCGGCCGCCATGCGTTGTCCTGAAGTTGCTGTAGGACAGCTCCAATTGCAGTGTCGGATGCATCCGTGACCAATGCAAGTTTGGCTCGACAGTCAGGGTGCGCAAGTAATGCTGCATTGGATAAACTGTCCTTGGTTTCTGCAAAGGCCTTAAGGGCATCGCCGGCCAGGGTTATGGGTGTAGACCCCTTTACGGCCCCCGTAAGGGAGAGCGTTGAGAGGCGCTTGGGTTTTTGCGGCGTTAGGCAAGAAACGCCTATAAAAATTGGCCATGCCCAGAAATCTTCTCAGCGACCTTACGTTCGTTGGTGGGGGAAAGTCATGTATGGCCTTTACTTTTTCGTCTAAGGGTTTTGTTCCGTTCGCCGAAATACGGTACCCAAGGAAGGTTACTTCGGGGGCTCCAAAAACACACTTGGACGTGTTTATGACCATACCGTAATCCCGTAGCCTGGAAAATATCTGCCGCAGGTGGTTCTCGTGTTCGACTTCGTTTTTGCTGAAGACGAGAAAATCATCTAGGTAGCAATAAACGAAGTCGAGTCCGCGCGTTAACTCGTCCACGAAACGTTGGAACGTTTGGCCCGCATTACGTAGACCGAACGTCATGTAGGGGAACTCGAACATCCCGAACGGTGTGGTAATGGCCGTTTTAGGCACGTCCTCTGCGTTGACAGGTATCTGGTGGTAAGCCTTCACTAGGTCTATTGTGCTGAAGATCTTGCAACCTGTCAAGGAGTGGGCAAAATCTTGAATATGCCTAATTGGATACCTGTCAGGCACGGTGCGGGCGTTAAGCCTGCGGTAATCACCGCATGGACGCCATCCATTGTCCTTTTTCGCGGCGAGGTGCAACGGCGAGGACCAGGAACTCTCGGATGGTCTTGCTGTTCCATTGGCGAGCATGGACTGAAATTCTTCCCGGGCTATTTTCAGTTTGTCTGGAGCTAGACGTCGGGGAGAGGATGATACTGGTGGCCCTGGTGTCGTGCGTATGTGGTGTACAGTGTTGTGTTTGACGGTGCGGTGCGTACCAGCTGGTCGGGTAATCTCTGGAAAATTATATAAAATCTTATGAAATTTTGTATCGCCGGAAACCACTTTTACAGAGTACAATACACTACTGTTATTAGCAAGGCTAGCTACGGAAGTTACAGAAGTAGTGCCGTCAATGAGGCGTTTACCTCTACAATCGACAATAATATTGTAAAAATTAAAAAATCTACGCCTATGATGGGTTTTGTAACGTCAGCTACTACAAATCTCCAAGCAAAATCTCTACGTAACCCAAAGTTGAGATTAAGGTGTACATAACCGTTTGTTTTTATGTTGGATCCGTTGGCGGCGCACAGCTGGAAATCCGTTGATGCACGACGTTCACGCAGCCCCGACCGAGGAAAGACACAGAGGTCGCTCCCAGTGTCGACCAAGAACTGCGTCCCTGAAGATCGGTCGGTGATGAAAAGGCGACCAGCAGAAGGTGGGCAATCGTCTGTCGCCATTACAGATTGCCCGTGGCGTTTCCCGCCACGTTGTAGTCGCATGGCTTCAAGCACCTGCGCGCGTTGGTCCCGAACTTGACACTTGGAGCTTGAACGGGTCCTGCTTCCTGAAGAAGATCGTCTGCGTTGTGGTCTGGAACGCCAAGGAGCTCTGTCCTTAGGCCTATGTTCTCGAGCTTGATCGTCGAGTTTCGCCTCCAGTCGCTTCACCATTCTTCGCAGCTCTGCTATCTCCCCAGACGAACTGCCGCAGGAACACACATGGGAAGTGGAGGTTGATGCGACGTTAACAGGCGCAGTTAGATCTTGCACTCGGTCGGCAAGGTCCGCTAACTGCTGGAGAGAGTGGGTAGTTTGAGACGCCAGCAAAGTTTGTATCTCCCTTGGTAGCCGGTCACACCATATGGTCTTTAAAAAATCTTCCGGAACTCGTGGTCCAGCCAGATCTTGGAGGTGGCGCAGGAATTGGGATGGCTTCCTGTCTCCCAGCTGTTCATGTGTTAGAAGCTGGCGTACTTTCATCTCGTGCGAAGCCGTAAGTCGCTTGATTAATTCGCCCTTTATGCGCTCGTACTTGTGAGTTTTCGGAGGGCTGACGATAATGTCCTTTATCGTCTTGGCATGAGCCATATCTAGGTTCATGATGACGGTAGTGTACCTTGCAGCGTCATCAGTGATGCCTAACAAATTGAACTGGCCTTCCAAAAGTGCGAACCAGAGTTCGGGCTCGTCCGGAGAAAACGTTGGCATTTTAAAATTTGGTTTGAAATTTTCGGCCGTTATTGTCTCTGGTTTAACGGGCGTGCACACTTTTTTAACCCGGCGGGTTACCTTGTCGTCTTCCTGGCGTTGTCTCACGGTTATATCTGAATCGCTGCTGTCGCTCATGATGTATTCCTTGTCGGGGTCACCAATTATGTAGCGGTCAATGGTGTGGTGTAGGCACCTAGGTGCGGTAGGTGTGGATGACGTGTAGTATTGGTTGACACGGTCTCGTGTAACGAGCCCGTGACTTCGGGTGCAGCGCAAGGATAAATCAAACTTTCACAATGTTCTAGCGTTTATTGCACAGCACAACACACAAGAAGAACAGTCACAATAAAGGTCAACATACAAAGCGTCTTGGCACTACTTATTCTACACACTATACTAAAAACTACAAACTAAAGAAGGATAGACAAAGCGACAGTCTTAATTGCAACACCGATACACTAATATATGTACAGGCGTACGGTATTTAGCGGTTAGCGGTACGTGGCGCAAAGCGATAGCAAAAGCGGAAAAGACAACGGTGTGTTTGCACGGACGATCGAGAGACGACTGCCGGCGGCGGCGAGCCGACTGGCTGCGCCGGCGCGGGTCCGGTGACGTCACGACTACCTGAGTTGCCCTATTGTTCGAACGATCAGCTGGCCGACCGTTATCGCTTGTTTCGCTATAATAAATCGGTGTGAGGACTGTATGTGCGTATGTTGATTAATATTATTTTAATATAGTGAAAGTGTGATGTATGAGTGTACATATGTGTAATGTTATGAATGGATAAGTGTATTTAATGTATTGTGGGGTCTCCCCACACTTGTTTTAACCAATTGGGTATTAGGGTTGGCACTAACACACACATTTATATGTTACCGGAAGTGTATGAAGTCTAGGAATTGTATACAGCTCCTAGGAAATGTATACGATTCCGAAGCTTTTTAGGAAATGTATAAGAATAATGGTTTCTGTAATAAAACACGTTGTTCAAATGAGAGTAATATTTTTTATCACAGGTAACAATCATAGCGTTAAATTCTATAATACTTAACCTAACTTAATTTTTTTTTCTCGCTGGGAAAATCCCTTTACGGATCATCCCACCCCCGAAGGGGCGAGGGTGTGTCGGACTCACCGGTGCGCCTTCCAGCCCAGTGAGACGTGGAACTGGGTCGGATCCCTATCGTAGTCTGCGCACCGAAATACCGACTAAAAACCCCGCGTTGGCCACCATCGGTACACTTTGGAGACGGCCCCGGGATACCGCTCAACAGACGCGCCAGGACCGCCTCCTTGTGCACTGCCGCGTGCTTAGCGACCCCATTTTATTTAACCCCGCGTTGGCCACCATCGGTGCACTTTGGAGACGGCCCCGGGATACCGCTCAACAGACGCGCCAGGACCGCCTCCTTGTGCACTGCCGCTTAAAGCGACGCGGCTTTAAACGCATTTGCGTAACGTCTCGGGGGCCGCCAGGATAGGGAAGGCGGCCCCGTGTGGCCTGTGCGGCGCCGGGTTAGTTGGCGTCCCGGCGCCTAGTTCGTCGTCTGCGGTGACAACGAGCGGGACCGTTCTGCTCCCGATCCCGCTCGGCGCTCTCCTTCTGCAACATGACGCGCTCGCAGAAGGAGAGCATGGCTTGCCACGACCTCTGGCTGCCGACCATGGCGGCGACCACGGCCGGCAGCGAGAGGTCTCCACCCAAAACCGCAGTGAGAGCGCTGCGCTCCTCGTCCCAGGCTGGGCACTCTTCCAGTGTGTGCTGGGCCGTGTCCTCGCGGCAGTTGCCACAGTGGTGGCACACGGCGGACTCCTCGGCTCCGGCTACGCGACACAGGTACGCACCGAAGCAGCCGTGCCCGGTGAGCACCTGCGTCAACCGGAATGTCGGCGCACCGTGGCGCCTCTCCAGCCACTGTTGGAGGACAGGTCGCACTGCCGCGACGGTCCTCGTGCCAGCACTGGGGTTTCTCCAACCTGGAACGCCACTCCTCCACGGCGGTCCTGCGGAGGGATTGCTGGGATGCGGCCAGCATTGCCTCGACCTCTCGGGACACCAGTCTCTGCCCACGCTGGGACGCCTCCTCTCGTCCAAAGAAGACAGACGAGAGGGTCTTTGCGTCGAGCTCCCAGGGCAGAGTTCCCGCTAGAACGCAGGCCGCCTCGTGCGAGACCGTGCGGTAACCCCTGACGATTCGCTGCGCCACCATGCGCTGCGGACGGTGCAGCAGGCGGACGCAACGGAGGGTTCAGGGACTCGGCCCAAACGGGACTCCCGTAGAGGGCCATGGACCGCACGACTCCAGCATACAGGTTTCGGCAAGGGATGCCAGGACCATCGGTGTTGGGCAGCAGGCGCCCCAGTGCGTTCGCCGCCTTCACCAGTTTCGGCGACAACTTCTCAAAATGCGCGCGGAAATCCCATCGGCTGTCGAGGATGAGGCTAAGATACTTCATGCTCGAGCCGATGGGAACCCGCACGCCGTCCACTGTGAGGTGGGCCTCTGGTGGGGGCCCACACCGAGGTCCGTGGAAACACACGGCCTCGGTCTTGTTCAGGGCCACCGTGAGGCCCAGTCGCCGAATCCTGCCAACCACCAGTCCCGTACCAAACGAGGCTAGCAGGGCGGCTCTCCTGAAAGTCCTGGCCGTCGCTGTCACCAGTGTGTCGTCCGCATAGCAGACGACAGCGACGCCCCGAAGGTTGGTACCACGGAGCACCCAATCGTACCCGATGTTCCACAGGAGCGGACCCAGAACCGATCCCTGTGGAACACCGCACGTCACCGCTCTTCGGTGCCACCCGTTGGCGCCCGGATACACCACGCACCTGTCAGAGAGGTACGCGTGCACCATGCGCCGGAGATAGGGCGGCACCTCGTGGTACCGCAGTGCTTCAACAATGCAGGCCCAGGGCATGGTATTGAACGCGTTGGCGATGTCGAGAGACACCGCCACCACGACTTTGCCCCGGGACACCGCTTCTTCCGCCTGTGCCTTGACCCGCAAAATCGCGTGGATCGTGGACCGGCCCTGTCTGAACCCGAACTGGCAATCCGCCAAGTCCGGGCCCGTGTCCTCCAAGTGCTCGACGAGGCGCGCGTGAACAATACGCTCAAAAAGCTTGCACACCTCGTCGAGCAACACGATGGGCCGGTAGGCCGATGGCGACTCTGCGGGTCGCCCCTCTTTCCGAAGCAGGACAAGCTTGCCCGTCTTCCATCGCGACGGGAAGATGCCCTGCTCCAGGCACGCGGAGAAAAGGCCGCGGAACCTCGTACCCAGCGACTCGACGGCTAGCACCCAGACACGACCGGGCACCCCGTCGAGCCCCGGGGCCGAGTTTTTGCCCCGCAGCCGAAGCACTGCCGCCTCCAATTCTTGCGGCGAAACCTCCGGGATAATCCCTTCCGAAACCGATGACGACGATGGCGCCGATGGACGTGGCGCCATCGTGGAGGAGTGAACTCCTCGGTGGCCGGGAACAAGGCCGCGACGACGTCCTCGACGAGATCGGTCCGGAGACTCTGAGTCAGTGGGGGCGCCCACGGGCGGAGTTTTTTCATCGCCACGCGATACGGGCGCCCCCATGGATCTCTGTCGAGAGTTCTCCGGAACTCATCATTCGCCGCAGCCTTTGCTCGTGCGATGGCCACCGCAGCGCTCTCTTCGCCTCTCTGTGGAGGTCGAGAAGGAGCCGCTCCTGTTCGTCGTCTACGGGTCCGACGACGACGGTGCCTGGCGAGTCGGCGGCGCGCAACTTGGCAGGCCGCACGCAGCTCTGTGAGCTCGGCCGACCACCAGTACACCTGGCGCTTCGCTGGGAGGCGAGTGACCCGGGGCATGGCCGCGTCGCAGACGCGCGACATCGCCACCCCGAACCATTCCGCTTCTTGCTCGACCCCGCACCGGTTCCGTCCGGTACGGGGAGCCACGCCTGGATTAAAGTGGCCTCCTTCAACGCCTCCACATCGAGGCGTTTTACGGCCCATCGCCGGCCGCCCATGAAACCGACAGTCGGACTACCACCGGACTGGACGGGGACCTGGGAGGTCTGGACGCTGTACCGTATATATAAATGGTCGGACAGCGACTCCTCCTCGACCAGGACCCTCCAGTCTTGAACACGGCGGGCAAGGGCCGGGGTGGCGAACGTCACATCCACCACCGAACCGCCGTTTTGCCGCACGCACGTGTTTTCCGACCCCCGATTCAGGACGACCAGCCCGATGGAGATCGCCCATTCCTCCAGGGCCTCGCCCCGCGCGTCGGTCACCGACGAACCCCAGGCCAAGGATTTGGCGTTGAAGTCGCCGGCTACAAGCACCGGGCGAGGCTGACTGTCTTGCACCACCAGGGCCGCCAGACGGACGAGAAAGTTTTCAAAAGTCCGCCAGGCGCCTGTTAGGAGAGAATACACACCTACGACCCAAATCCCTCCCAACAGAACCGCCACACATCCCGTGCCCTTCGCTACTTTTTCGAAGGGCGGGGAGCCGGCAGCGCCCCGTGTGGCGATGGCCACCGAACCATCCAGGTCCCCGGCCCACTCATCAGTGTCCGGGACAGAGTGTGGCTCGGAGACGACAGCCACGTGGATTGACCATTCTGCAAGGGATTGGACGAGCATGCCCTGTGCTCCCTTGCAGTGGTTAATGTTCGCCTGGAGGAAGTTTAGCGCCATTTATGACTGGGCGATCTCCATCATCTCTGGGCGGGCCGGTTGCGGCCGCGCCACAGCCCCGGCGCCCACGCCGCGCTGAGTGCGGGGCGGGACCGAAGATGCAGCGCAGGCCTTACCGCCCACCCGGTGGTCCGCGGGTTTCCCGGCTTCTGCACAAATCGTACAGTGCGGATCCGCGGAGCACTCTCGCGCCTTGTGTCCCGGTTTACCGCAGCGGTAGCAGAGCCCGCTACGGTCGCACTCATCAGTGCAGTGCACCCTTACGTGCCCCTTGTATAGGCAGCGGAAGCAGCGCATAGGCCGAGGCTCAAGAAGCCTCACTCCCGCTGCCACCCATCCAACTAGGACACGTCCTGCTTTGACAGCTTTCTCCGCTGCCTTGGCAGGACAACGGAGCCAAACTGCGCCCAAGCCCGAGCGCTCGGCGCGTACCTCCCCAACCTTGACATCCTCCGAGGAGCACTCACCGAGGCGGGCGATGGCCGCTGCGACTGCCTCGGGTGTGACTGAGGCGTCCAAACCCGAGACGCGCAACTCCGCGGTCTTGACGGGTCGGGAGACGCGTACGTCTTCCTCCAACCCACGGATAGCTTCCCTCATTTTCCCGAGGAGGGAGTCGGCCTTCGCCTCTGATTCGGGCCCGGGCACTTCGAAGAGGTAAGCCCCTGTGGCGACCCGTCTCGGCCTCAGCCCCGCCGTGATGCCCAGGCTGGCGAGGTCAATCTTTGCCGTGACCTCTTGCAGTACCCGCGCATAGGTCACTCCCCGCTCTAACGCCTGCGGCGTCACCGTCAGAGTGACGGCGGCTTTACGCGGCAGACGGAGCCTGGGAGCAGATTTTCGCGGGGCCTGGGCTGGCTGAGGAGCCACCCGGGGCTTCTTCTTGCCCCTCCGCGCCACCACTGTCCACGGAGCCTCCGTGGTCGTGGCGGGGTGGGGGGGGGGGGGGGGGGCGGCAGCGGGGTTTGCAGCCTGGGTGCGCGTTGACGGCGTCCCCGCACGCGACCGCGTGACTCCCTGGAGGCCACTTGAGGTTGCTCCGGTAGTGCAGCAGCTGAGGCCTGTCGGGGTGTCTCAGCAGGTTGACCAACGGCTGCAGGGGCTACCCTTCCTCTTCTTGCCCCTAGGGCCGGCCACGAAGTGCCCAGTGGCGACACAACAGAGGGCTGCGGCTTAGAAGCTGCTGTTGTTGCTGCTGCGGCTCTCGCCCTGTCGGCAGCCAGTGGAGGCCTTAGAATCGGAGCCGGAGGCAGCCGCATGGCGAACGCCTCAAGTTTGGCGTCCACCTTCGCCATATGGATCTCCAGCAACTCTTTTATGGGATCCACCTCCGATCCACCCGAGGTTTCTGCCAACCCTATCGCTGGTCGCTGCTGCGACCGCACTGTGGCCAGTAGCTCCTCCAGCATCTTCCCCTGGGCAGCCAATTCCGCCTCCAGTGCCTTCACCCTGTCGCGGAGGGCACGCTTTTCCGCCTCCGCCCTTGCGAGCTCCACAGGGGCTGGCTCTTGCGCCATCGTGACCAGCTCTGTAACGCTCTCATTAAGATCCCGAACATAGGTGCCCTTTAAATGTCGGGACGTTCGAGCGACATGTTGCAGCTGCTCCGCCATTTCAGGAGCACCTCGCTGCGTGTGACCGGGGCTTCACCCCTGGGAGCCGGCTTAGTCCAAGGGTGCGCTTCCTTGGCCTTTCGCAGCTCGGCCTCGTCTGTTTCCATCGCCTGGGCCTCGTAGACACGTTCTACGTCCAGAGCTGCGTCGTATGCCGCCTGCGCCCTTCGGACAACGTCGTCCTCAGCACCCGAGCTCTGTTCTGGGGCTAGTGGACGTCGCTTCTGTTTCTTTTTTTTCTTTTTTGTGGCAGCACGGGAGTCTGTCTCCACCGCACTACCACCATCGCTGGCCCTCTGCCGCTTTTCCGCGGACCGGGACCCCCGCACCTTTGGGCCTCTTTTATTAGCCTGCGAAGAGTCGCTGCTCATCCCGGACTCCGATTCGAAGTCTCGGGATGGCGCGGTCCTCTCCGCAGGTGGACCCATCGAAGAGGATGCCCGACTGGACGCTTGAGAAGCGTCCACGTCAGGCAGCCTTTCAACCACCACAGAACATGTAAGTTTTTTTGTTTTTATTTTGCAATCGTTCATTTTATTCCCACGAGTATGGGGGAAAGGAAGGTCCACCCAGGCAGTGCCCTCTGTACCTGGGTAAGCCTAGCGTAACCCGCCAGAGGGTCGGCCGGTACTCTGGCGGGGGTCGCACTAGAGACTGAACTGCCCATCAGCCATGCATCCCCTCGCGGTGGTGCTTAGCGACCCCAAACCTAACCTAACCTCAGCGGCGTGCACAGGATTATGACACTGGGTATGCGGCGGAGTACTCGGTCACAAAAACTTTTTCTTTTATAGTTTTTTAGCATAGCCACAGCCACGCGACGGAACTCTAAGTCGGAAACCATGCCAACATAACAAGTCTTAGATGTACTACTATTCATGTCCATCTTCTACGGCAACGCAGACAAAACAGCGATCGATCGTCGCGGCGGAAGAAATTCTAATAAGTAAAATAAAAAAAAACTCACCTAGTCAGCTTTAAATTTTCACATATTCAAGGTTCCGGTTAGTTGAGATTACTATACCTATCCCGATGTAAATAAACGCAATATTTCGGCCACCTCATTCATTCATTTGATAAACATACATTTTTAACACAAACCTCGCAATCAAATAACATTTAAAAAAATAAATAAACACACTAGTAAAAGCAAATGACTACAATTAATATCGAAACTTAGTAATAAACTGTTAAATGTACACACTTTCAAATGTTAAAATGAAAAATCCGTTAAGAAATCTATTTTTTTTACAAACATACTAGTATAAAATAGTAAACAATGCAAAAACTCATAAAAAAAGCAAAATGGCCCCCGCGAAACACAAACATTTCTATTTAATCAAATAAAACCTTACTAACCAAAAATGCATAATGTGCATAGGTGATTATTAAATTCCAGCCTATTAATTTTACTCGGATTATAGGCAACGAACATTTACGATTACTCCCGACAACTGCCGAACTCCCGACCGAGGCCTGCCGCAGGAGTCGCGGCTTTCAATATTCATGGGTGTGTGCGTTTGCGACTGTGCACGGACACCAACATTACTACCACACATGCAAACAAATGTAATGCGGGACGCGGCGGCATGACTTGGTTGATTAGGTACATTATTTTGCTTTGCAGCGCCTCTTGCTTTTCGCGTGGCAACCATAATGTTTGCGTGATTGCAAATAGGTGCTTGTTATAAAATATTAGGCGTTTTTAAGTTATTATATTTTGTTTATTCATTTATTTACTATAAATTAAAGTCATCTAAAACGTACGAACGTTATAATAAAATATCTGTGAATGGCAAGTAAAGCACTGCATTTCTGCCTACAAGGAGTGCACGCCCCTGCCTAACCTAACCTACACGCATTGACCTTTTACGCCGCTAATGTTATTTATTTCACATATTTTAGGAATTACATAGATTTCCTAGGAATTGCATACAATGACGGATTACATACATTTCCGTTAACATATATATGTATGTATGTATAATCCCTATAATGGTAAGATTTCCCGGGTTGGCCCCGCCTACGACCCCCGACGACGACTGGCCCTGGTAACATACAACATACGTACTATGAGGACAGACGAGAAGATTGTCGAACTGAAAGAAGAATTGAGCAGGTTACACTGGGACATTTTGGTGTTATCGGAAGTCCGAAGTATCAGAGAGGATACGATAACCTTGAAGTCTGGTAACCTGCTCCTCTGCCGGGGGGACAACCAACAGTCCCGAGAAGGTGTCGGATCTCTTGTCCACAGGTCTCTCATCAACAACATCGTATCCATCGAAAGTGTGTCGAGCAGGGTAGTGTACCTTATACTCAGAATATCAAAAGGGTATTCGTTGAAGGTCATACAGGTATACGCACAGACCTCGACACACCCAATGAAGTATAGGAGATGTATGAGGACATAAGTCGGGCCATACATACTTCCAAAACCTACTTCAATGTGTTATGGGAGACTTCAACGCAAAGTTGGGCAAGAGAAGCGATGCAGAGTTGAAAATGGGGCAATTTGGACATGGGTAACGGAACCTCAGGGGTCAGAGGCTGGCCGACTTTTTAGAAAAAGAGAGACTCTTTGCGATGAATTCATTTTTCCAGAAGCCGCCTCACAGGAAATGGACCTGGCTGAGTCCTGACGGTTCTACGAGAAATGAGACAGATTTCATCTTCACGACGAATAGACGGATGTTCAGAGACGTCTCTGTGAGATCTACAGGGTGAAAACCGATAATGATCACCGAATGGTTAGGGGCACATTGAATATCAAAAGTCGAATTAGAAAGTCGTCGCTTGATGAAGTCTATGCTCCGACCATTTTTTTTTATAATGGCCTGGCATACTGGCGGCATTGCACCTGATGGTAAGTGCCAATGCCGCCCAGGCAGAGTATCCATTGGCATCGGACGGCAGTCCCATGCCAATGGAAACTATTATGCCGGCCTGCTAAGGTGCCTCTTCACACCACACCTTCACACACACCTACTCGCGCCCATATCCAAAACCCCGAGAGCTTTCAACTCGAGCTTACAAATCGCTTTGATTGTCTAAAAGAAAACCTTGCATTGGAACAGTGTTGAACAGCGGTTTCGTAGAAGCTGTCCATACAGTGGGATCTAAGTATTTTAGACCTCGCCGTAGAGATAGACCACAAAAACTCTCGATCCACACTCTTGACCTCAAGGCCGAACGTCGATCTTTGACGCTGCAGTCCTCTGATCACGCCGTAGTATATCGGCGGCTCAATAGAGGGATCTAGAAGTCCTTGCGACACGATGTCCGTGCTCACAATACTGTGAACATTAATTCGGTGGAACGGAAGCCCCAAAGTGTTTGCAAGAGACTTGTCTATTGGGCAAAGCCAGTTGTCTAGGCTGAAAACGGCCGATGGCCGCGTAATATCGACAAGGGCAAAGGTATTAAGAGAGATCGAGAGGTTCTACGGACAGCTTTACACCTCGGTTGTCGAACCTACTGTTAGCTCGGCCGAAGATTCGAGAGCCGAATTGATCTGACACTTTAGCGATGATATCCCGAACATCAGCCTGTGTGAGATTGAGATGGCCCTCAAGCAACTTAGAAACAACAACGCCGGGTGAGGACGGATTCACTTCAGAGCTTCTGAAAGTGGGCGAAACGCCGATACTGATAGTCCTTCAGAGGCTCTTCAATTCGTTCTCCTCGAAGGCTCGACGCCAGAACCACGCTCCTGCTCCATGCCTCTGGCGTTCAGCCCTCTGTTCTGCAAAAAAGGTGATAACACTTTGCTGAAGAACTACAGTCCCATTTCGCTCCTGAGCCATGTCTATAAGTTGTTTTCGAGGGTCATCACAAATCATCGCGAACGTAAGTTTGATGATATATACAAAAAACCGAGGAATATAACTTGCCGCTTTGCTTAGCGTTTATGGGCTATGAGAAAGCCTTCGATTCGATCGAGACCTGGGCTGTGCTACAGTCTCTTCAGCAGTGCCACATAAACTATCAGTACATCGAAGTGTTGAGGTGTATATACAACAACGCCACTATGTCGGTCCGAGTACAAGATCAGATCACGAAGGCGATTCCACTACATAGAAGCGTAAGACAGGGAGATGTTATATCTCCGAAATTGTTCACTGCCGCGCTAAAAAAACGCCTTCAAGCTCTTGCAGTGGAAAAGATTTGGCATCAATATCGACGGCGAGTATATTACTCACCTTCGATTTGCCGTCGATATTGTAGTCTTGGCAGAATCGCTGGAAGACCTTAGCACTATGCTCGAAGACCTTAATCGAATCTCCCAACAGGTGGATCTTAAAATGAACATGGACAAAACGAAGATCTTGTCGAATATCTATGTTAGGCCCACCCCCATTGGAGTTGGGGGCTCAACTCTCGAAGTTCTAGACGAATATGTCCATTTGGGATAAGTGGTCCGGTTAGGCAGGTCTAACTTCGGGAGAGAGGTCAATCGTCGAATCCAACTCGGCAATACGGCACCGAGACGTGGCCTCTCAATGTGGGCCTCATTAAAAGGCTCAAAGTCACTCAACGAGCCATGGAGAGGGCTAGGCACGGTGTTACCCTACGAGATCGAATTAGAAATAAGGAGATCCGTAGAAGAACAAAGGTTACCGACATAGCCACAAGATTGGCAAGTTGTGGCAGTGGGCCGGGCATATAGTTCGTAGAACCGATGACCGTTTTGGCCGAAAGGTTCTTGAGTGGAGGCCACGTACAGCCAAGTGAAATGTCGGACGCCTGCCTACAAGGTGGACGGACGATCTAGCTAAGGTTGCAGGAAGTCGCTGGATGCAGGCAGCTTCCATCAGGTCATTGTGGAGATCCTTGAGGGAGGCCTATGTTCAATAGTAGTCTTCCTACAGATCTTTCTTTAGAAAACGAAGATCGTTTACCCTCTGTGCCCCAAAGCGGGCTCGACCCGTATCCAATTTTTGGCCGAATATCCGGCCACTGTCGCTGGCAAGAGTAAGTTGCTGCGCCTATGTGTGGTGTGCAAGGTATGGACGCACACATTATGACCCGCCTGCAACGTTCCTCTGTGCGTGTTTAGGCGAGGCTTTTTCTATATTTTTTCTATTGTACTGTATATTAAACTTTATTATTAATTTTATTTTAAAATTATAATTAATTTATTTTAAAATTACAATTAATTTTATTTTGAAATTAATATGTATTTCATTACTCGAACGAAGCCATATCCATGTTAGTCTAGACAACGAATTCGATTTTTTCAAAGAAATGTTGGCATGAAAATTCGCGAATTCCGCCATTTTGAAAAGCGGACAGTCAAGGACATTCGCGATTTCCGCCATTTTACATGACCGACAGGACAGTGGTTAATCTCGTTTGTTGAGTTTGTTTAGTTTGCTTATTAGTTTAGTTGTTAAGTTTTTAAAATGCCTCACTGTTGTGTTAAAGGATTCGAGTCGAGTTCAAGCAAAAAGGACCCTAACATTTCTTTTCATAGGTTAGTAACTGTTTTTACGAAATACTAACAAATATGTGCTAAATTTACATTTTGGGTTTATTTTTATCATTTATAAATGTATTGGATCTTGTTGATTAAGTTTTAGACTCTTCTAGGCATTGAGTTACACAACTGGAGGGGACATCAAGACCAAATAGTTTGGAACATTTGCAAGAGTACATGTACCGTTAGGCTGTCAGTCGTCCTTGACGTTTCAGCGAAGACGGACCTAATTAGGTGTAAATATAATTGGTCCATAAATGCCATATTGCGTGCTAAAAACGTGCAAAAACCATTCCAGAACAATAGGCAGAAAAGATGGATCATCCATAGGTAAATCAACCATAATTTAAATAAAGAAGCACGAAATTAAATTTAAGAAATTATTTACCGGAGTCGTTTTGACAACCGCCATTTTTGAGTGAAATTATAGACTAATATTAATGTAGTGACAGATAGTAAAAATTGAAGTTTTCGTATAGGGATAGTGGATATTGTATGTGATGATGGGATATATATTTTTAAAAATTCTAATTATTTTCAATACAAAAATGTGGCACATTTGGCATTTTAATTATAGTTTCCGTTAACTTTATATATTTAATTAATTGGTTAATTGTATATTTATTGTTATAATGTGTTTTTTTTTCCGAAATAAAGAAAATAAAATTAAACTTTAAATTCAATATAAGAATTATAGGCTCTATCAGGCGTATATAGATGTAGGTAGAAATTTCTGAAGTGTCGCATCTGCTACAATGCCGACTTTATCTATACTTCGCTGTCATATTGAAATGAGCACAATTTTTCTTCTACGTGTCCGCTCCAGTTGTAATACCTCAATGCTTCTAGGCGTTATTTATACAAGTAGTGTAAATAACAACCTCATTGTTTGTTTACACACAAGTTTAGAGATGAGTGGATTCGATACGAAATTATTCATATCGATATTATCATTTTTAAATATTTAAATCTTTATTTTTCAAAAAAGAAAAAAATAGTTTATATTAAATATATATTCAGACCGACAAACAAAGTGAAATTAAAAATATTTTTTAGATTCTCTATAAACATACAACCAGGACAAAATGGATACAAAAAATTGGAAGCTATTGGAACCCTGCAATAAATACATTTATTTGTTCATTACATTTTGAAAAAGAAAACAGCTTTCCAACAATATTCCCGGTAAGTGAAATTGTAGTAATTATGATATTTTACCTAATAATCCTATTAATAATACAACTGTTAATCAATAACAAAGATGACATGCAAGATAATTTGGACAATTGGTAGTCTATTGTCTAATGTTCTGGAGAACCTTTTAATGAACAGAAATAATTTTATATTTTATTATTAATTATTATAATTGTTTATCTTAACCAACACTTTCATATTCATTGATTGAATTCTAAGTGAGACATAATGATTTCCTCAGTCAAATAATAGCAATAAAAATCTACCTATGTTATTTTATTTTATTTGGTATGTATTAAATATCCTGATAGGTATTTTTGATTTTAGCA
The DNA here is from genome assembly GCA_009982885.2 of Hyles vespertilio. Taxonomy (NCBI): domain Eukaryota; kingdom Metazoa; phylum Arthropoda; class Insecta; order Lepidoptera; family Sphingidae; genus Hyles; species Hyles vespertilio. The sequence goes on along the minus strand of CM042815.1, from coordinate 15,463,233 downwards.
AAGAATGGTGCAACGTAATAATGAACGAAATGTATTAGATGCAACTGGGTGTTTGTTTCGACAGGTATAACCTTGTAACGGTTGTAACATGTAAATTAGTATTAGTTGGTCATATGTTTACATTATGGCGACCTAAAAAAGTAACGATAATTGTATAAGTATATTTTTAGGAATATCAAGAAATAATTACCTCCAACCGTCACATACATAGTCTGACCCCACACTAAGATCAAAATGTTTAATACATCATATTACTATTGTTTATGTAGCAGTTGCATTTTTATTAGTTTTGTTACAAATAAATTTATCATAATATTAATATTTATACATGCATAAACTCACGCCTTTTTCCCAGAATGGGTAGGCAGAGGTGCAACCAGGACACCCACATTTCAGCCTCCGTGGCGCAGGCGGTAAGACGCCGTTTGTGAATCGAGAGGCCGCGGGTTCGATCCCCGCACCGAGAGAAATGTTTGTGCGGCCCACAAATATTTCTCTCGGGTCTGTGTGTTTGTGAGACCGAAAAGTCTCTCGTAGTTCCTGATACCCACGACACAAGACTCGATCTTAATGTGGGGTCAGGACTATGTATGTGACTGTTGGGTGTTATTTATTTATTTAATTATCAGTAATTAGCCAAAAGTTCGTCTGTGCGTTCATTTAAAAAATGGAAGAAAAACGATCAGAGTATGTGCGTAATAGAGAAATTATTTATAATGTTAAATGTAAAGAATACAAATATGCTCACTTAAGTAAGAAGTATGGGAACAAATAGTCAGTACCTATTTGTACTAAAGATAATAAAGTATCATACTAAAGATAACGGAGTAATTTTTTATACAATCAAATATTAAGTTATTGATGTTAAAATTTCAAAATACACGCGCTGTTTTAGGAATTATAATAGGAAAAGTTAACCTTGTATTTGTCTTTAGGTAGTCTCTTTTTTGTTTTCTTTTAAAATGACACTGGTAGTAGAAATATATAAAAAAAAGACAACAAGAACAAGACGTGTGCTCGAAACACGATCTTGCCTACTTTGGAATTCACACATTTTATACATGAGTATTTCTAATATGTGTACACGGCATTGTTGCTTAACATTTTCCACAGTAAATTTATTCTCAATATGTAATCTATGTTTGTGTACAGAATTTAATCAATCACAGTGTTATATAATTGATTGATGTGTGATTTAATGTTAATTGAGTCATTGTTTTGACAATAAACAGTTGCAAACTCGAATGTGATAGTACCACAGGTTATCACAGATAAGAACTGTTTATAATAAGCGCCAACTAGGATTGATTTCATTTAATAAAATATATTATTTATTTGTTTATATAGAGATGAGATAAAGAGTTCATAAAAATCGACTCTACCATCCCTAAAAGCTTAGTCATTGGCAGACGAGAAAACCGTCCTTTGTCAATGAAATTAAAAAATAAATCGTACGTGGGCCCTCTGACGACCCGTACGAACCATGTAAGATGTGCTCTTTACCATAGTTTTGTACTCTTTACTCTATGCGTAAGACAAAAAACCTACAATGTGTTTTCAGCTTTACGGTGGAACTCGAATGTCGAGTCCATTTGATGCTACGTCCATGGACTCGGGTCTTGAACTTTGTGGCTCTATACTCAGTAGTACTATTTTTAGTCGTCTGTGAATAGTACTAGACTGTACTAGACACTTGACAGCAGTTATACAAGTCACAGGAGTGATCATGACATTGGTAAATGGAAAGTATATGTTGGTCATCGTCTATTGGTACCTTAGATATTTGGAACTACAACTTTGACATGACATGAACGCATTGTTTGACATGATCATAGGGATATTCTTTCACAATATATACTACTCACAAAAATTAAAGGATATTTTTTGATCGAATTTTTTGGGTGTTTTTTTAAAGTAAGTATAATTATTGATCGTTAAGAAATTCCAAAACCAGAAATTGGAAGCCTGGAATGTCTATTTTTTAGATGTTTGCTCTATTTTTTTTATCACATGCCTGGTTGATAAGTAATCGTAAGAAAACCAATGAGAAAAAAAATGCAAACTTTTACTCATTTTTGATACCGTGAATTTACTTGGGTGGTGTTATTTTTATATCATCATTGTAACACTCTCGTAGACAATTTAATTGTGTTTAATTTGATATACTAGAGACTTCCGCGGCATGATTTGGAGCTGAGCTATGGTAAATCAAAGTAAAAATGGCCTATCCCACTTTGACACTAGATTCCTCCATAAATATCGATCATGCGGAAAACAAAATTAGGGTTTTGTTAATTTGAAAACATACTCTATAAGATGGTATTAAAGTCTTATGATAAACATCAGTATTTCTGAGTAAAATCGTTAACTGAACACAAGGTATAAAAACGGTTATTTAAGGATATTCGGAAAACTTTGCATATCGTTGGATAAAATAGGCAAACGAAGGATATCGTCGGTAACTTTTTAACCTTAGAGTATTTATATAGAGGGAGCGCTGGTACTTCAAAAACGCAGATAAAAATGGTGGTGCCGGGCCACCTTTTTCTGCCCTCCTATTAGCTAATATTTGAACAGGTTGTGCGATATACAAAAATTGTTTGAAAAAAATTTAAAAAGTAAATAGTTATGTCTATTTAATTTCACTCAAACTCGTTTTAAAAGAATAATAGCTAAATATAATTTCGGCTATCAAAGGAATTTATAGCAATTTATTGCTCAATAATTAATTTAATTTTTACTAATATAGGAGCGGTACCAACATTACGAACAAGAAAATATCTACGTTTTTCAAACGCGAATGTATGACAGCGCTCCCTCTATATACAGGGCAATGATATATTATACAAATACGACGTAGATATCGCACTAGCCTTAGATTATATACTCGTCTAGATGACACATCACAACTCTCCGCACGGCTCAAAAAAAGTCTACCAAATCTGGTAGACTCGCTTCTCACGTACGTCAGTGTCATTTGAACTACATATGGATAACGTGCTCCCGAAAAATAATTAATTATGCCGGTTTGCGCTGTCGAATTGTATCGCAATTGTGTGGGAAAACTGTATAATAATACCAATATCACTTTCTATCGGTAACATTATTGTTAAACCTCTATTATTTGAAGAAAACATGAACTTTTAATTCATTATTTTGAAGATGAGTTTCATTGGCCAGTGTTGTCAATTTATTACTAGGAAGATTTGTTGAAACTATGGGAGAAACTATAAAACACAAATATCATTACATAATATTTCGATTAGAATAACAACAAGAAGAATGGCATTATTATTTAATGAGTAAATAATACTTACCTACACGATATTAATGAAACCCACGACGACATGCACTTCATAGTAATTTTATTAATTCTTTGCCTTGTATGTGTATTACCATTCAAAATTTCACAAACGGGGTACTGCTATTGTCATCTTTGAAGAAACAGCGAGAACTTATTCAAGGTCCTAATAATATTTTTAGACTTCCTACGGAATTAATTACACAGCGGAAACGAACAGAAGACCATTCGTAGCCTCACATGACTTCAGTTGTGTGTTCCGAACATTTTACTTATGATGATTTATATTTTACATAAATAGAGAAATCAGATAACAGCCCAGGCAATAAATCCAAAGAGTTAATTCTATTCGGAAACAAACACTAGGAGATGGGTTTAGATCTTTATTGTTTTTACTAAAATGCGTTATAAATATAATTAATAGTATGATTACTTTAAATAAAGAAAAAATATTTTATTTAACCTATTTTGTATATCAAATAATGGGGAAAAGTTAAGTTAATAATCTGGAGTAGGCATCCCTAAACACACACACCTTGGCAGTTGGATTACAATAATTACACGACCGGTACTCACACATATCAACGAAAGTGAGGACACTTTTAGCGCATCGTTTGTTGACATTGCTCAATCTAGACGAGTATTTAATCTAAGGCACTAGCACTTCAAAAGTGAGATGTTCAAATTCATCTAGTCGCATAGCAACTGCGACAGAGGGAAGACCTCAGTGCTGTCAACATAATTTATTTCGAAAATATTGTCTAAAGTGTCGAATTGTGTGTTTTAAGAGTGTTAAAACAATGGTGCAAAAATATGAAACTAAATGGGATCTACACACCATACGTAAGTATATAAAACCACACAAAATTTAATTTTTATTTTAACTTAGCAAACACCGCCTTCAATTGTGTAAGAAGGATCGCCTAATACAAAGATTGTTAAGTGCGATAGGGACAAAAAGGGTACGTCATAGATTAACAAGTCAGAAGCGAAACCGATCATACAAAAATATGACGATGACAGTTTGAATGGATTTGGATAATTGTATATTTGTTTCTAATTCAATCATATTTAAAACGATTAAGTTATTTGTTATGAAATATTTTCATAATAAATAACTTAATCCAACCACGAACATTACAAAAAACATTAGCTTCCATATATCATTGAATATTTCCAGATTTCCACGTGATGAGCTTTTGAGACGTAAATGGATATGCACTAAGCACAGCTCGGACAAAAAGAGGGTATCGTAACTGGATACTTTAAAACTGATTAATATTGGTTTAGCACATTTAATTATGAATAAAAATATACACCTACGAAAAAATATATATCCACCTAAAAAACCTGCACCATCGGTTGTTTACCAGTGGCAGGTAGCTCCTACGTAACCGCCATGTCTAGGTACCACCGCAATGTCTATTTCCCCCGCCACATGGCAGTTTAAATGCCATGTTATGTTCCGGTTCAAAGGACATTCTCGCCCGAGTAATCGCTGTACTTATACTTAAGATAAGATCTTAAGTAAGTGTCTCGGGATGGCGAGCACAGTGAAAGCCAAGCATTGCTTTGTAATTTAAGGTGTCTTGGTTTCGCTTATGTCCACGAGCGGTCATATCAATTGTCATCAATACAACAAATATTAATATTATTAAGAAATCGATTTTTCAGTGCGTGCTTACCATAAACTAATATAAAAAACGGTAATCAATTTATTTTTAATTTTTTCAAATATAAATATATTTGTTACAGGATGGCGTACCACATGTAGACTCATGTAGCAACCTCAAAGTTAATATATTATATACTTATAAAACCAAATAGGTAGTTTTATTTATCGTCACCCTTCTGTCTTTACCGCTTCGATTCTATGTTTGGATAGCGCAATGCTATCTCTTTCCGTCTCGTACTTTCTGTATAATCTGTTCCATTCACTAAAATTGTCATAAAGTATTAACAAATGAGTATGTATATGCATAGCAGTACAGTTTTTGAACGTCACGACATATGGATATGCGTCATCTTTATTAAAACATCATTGATACAGGGTATATCAAGACTGCTACCGAAAACGAAGCCGGGAGGTAGTTTAAGCGACTTCAGACACAATGTAACAGAAAATGTTGGAAAAAAAAAGCGCCATTTTTTTTGTATTTTTTTTAAGTTGTCGTATTTGGTTGGTAAATACATTTTTTTCCTAATTAATAGTGTATACCCTTTTATTTATAAAGACTCTAGGGTATAAAAGAGTTTAAATTATTATTTTAGCAAAAACTATGGAATACCACCCAAAAATGACGATATTTAAAAAATGATAAAAAAAAATGTCGCGGTTCTATGCAAAATTTTTAGTTGCATTGTGCTGTAGTCACTAAAACTACCACCCGGCTTCGTTTTCGATAGCAGTCTTGAGATACCCGGTATAAATACTCTAAGTTTTTAACCTTAAAGTATCCTAAAGAAACTCTGAAAATTTTAAACGGCTCCGATGTGATTATCTTAGTGTTCGAAAGGTTTAAAGTTACTGTATTCGCCAAAAATCGTCGTAATGTCGTATTTTTATACGTATACTTGTTATATGTGAAATGAAAATAATAAATCTTTATTAACCAGGCCCGGATCTAGGGGGGGGGGGGGGGGCAAGACGGGGTCTTTGCCCCGGGCGGCAAGTTTAGGGGGCGGCATGTTGAATCTTGCGAGACAACTACACAACTGACCAATAACGTAACACCACATACACGGGCACTGCAGAACTTTTTTTTCGCAGGGCGCGAATTTTGATGAATATGCGATAGGGGCACGTGAAAAAGAGAGGAAGCTATATTTGGAAACTCCTTCATCGATCTTAACGACTACCTTTGGTTTCAAATATTCAATTTGTGTTTACTAGTTAGTTTTGTTAATTAACCAAACGAAAAAACATATTTTATTTGGTACAGGAGTTTGTCCGCGACTTTGCCTACGTTTATATTATGATAATATGGTTATAAAACCAACCAACGATATACCGCTTCAACTACATTACATTGTAAACTCTACGAAAACTTTTTATAGAAATCAACATAAAACATTCTCTTGGGTCCTTCGCATCTTCTATTCAGCTATGAAAGTATCCTTTATTTCAACCCCTTATAGCTAATATTCAAAAACAAAGCATACTATTATTTAGTTGGAATTCATGACAAATTGGATTTGTATCTAAACAATTCAAGGCAGTGGTTACAATTTAAATTTCAAGTACGGAGAAAAGAAAGAGATATTGTAGCGACTCTAAGTTGCTCGTAACATCTGCATTATTCATAATGTGGATGACCCGCCATTGTAATCCATCCAAGGCATCGATCAGCTACTGTGCGGATCGATTCTAGAGGTCCGAGCAGTATTTCATACCCGGCCGGAGCTGCGCTTTATACAAGCGATAAAGTTGACCGGGTGTGAAAAAACCGACGCACCCGGTTCAGGACTCCCAGCTTGCGTGCTGTGGCAGATATTATGCCCTCGATGTGATTCCTTGGATTGAGATCGCAGCGTTTATCCACACCAAGGATGTTCAGGTCATTCTGCATTGAGAGGGGAGCACCCTGAAAAATTGGAAAGGGAGCGAACGGGCATTTTTTGCACGTGAATGCACACACCTGGGTTTTCGTGGCGTTATACTCAACCATATTCCTGGAGACCCATGTGAGCTCAATGACAAGATCTTCGCGTTCCCTCACAGTGTCGACCCGGCAAGCCGGAGGCCCATGGTAGTATCGCCCAAGAACGGGGCTGTCATCTGCATAGCAATGAATGTTGCCTAGCGACAGCATATCATTGATATGGAGAATAAATAGCGTGGGTGGCAGCACCGAGCCCTGAGGAATTCCGGCATTTACCGAAATGAGTGCCGAAGCGTGTACGTCGACCACACGTATTCAACGCCCATGCAGAAAGCCAGAAATCCACGAATACAGGTTGTCGGGCAGACCGTATGTCGGAACTTTGGAAAGAAGACCACGGTGCCAGACCCTATCAAAAGCCTTGGCTATGACAAGGCTCATAGCAAGAGCCTCGCCACGCCAGTCAATCGCCTAACCCCAGCGATGCAGGAGAAACGCAAGAAGTTTCACTTGTTGATCGATTTTGACGGAATCCGCGATGTCTGTCACTGATCAAGAGTGATCCAAGTGATCAACGAGTGATAAAGTAGCGGATCAATTGAGAGTTTATGATACGCTCCATGACCTTACACATCATTGAGGTGATAGCGATAGGCTGATAGTTGGCAGGGTCTGACCGATCACCCTTTTTGGGATCGATTGCACATTTGGCCTCCTTCCAAGATTCAGGCACAACTCCTGCGCGGTAGGACGCTCGGTAGAGGCAAGTCATTGCAGGCAGAGGCGGCTCATCCGAAAGAGCGCTGGTGCAGTGCACTCCACGAAAATTACTACTTAGCTAATTTAATAATTTATATGTATTTATAATACATAAATCCTTACATTACATTCTTTATATTTTACTACGCCTATAACAAGTCTATGATATTACCTATACAGGTACATGTAGCGTCAATTTGTAACGAGTGGAGCGCCAGCGATTGCGCTCCTATGAAATGAAGTTTAGTACGACTCTTAGTACTGTATTCAATGAGTGCAAAAGAGAGCTACGACTCGGGCTGACGCGTGAAACAGAAGATATCGTATGAGAAATTAGCGTAATGTGGAGCGCCGCTCACGCGTCACTTATTTGTCGTTCAGCCAGCCGTGCCGTGCGCGCGCCGAGGCGATATCCTACTCACGCGCAGTTGTCGTCCTTATGTTTTACAAACAACTTCAAGCAAGCTCGTCGACTTCGTCAGTTAATTCGCAGTTTTTTTTTAAATAAGTATTAAAAAATAGTTTGTACGCTTAATCAATTCCATTTCTGATTCCATTTTCACAAGAAAGTAATAGATATCTTCGCACGCCAAAAAGACCGGCGAATGGATTTTGTTTACAAATATAATAAATAGTAAGCTCTAGTTTTTCAATTACTTTTTTGTGAATTGTGAAAAAAAATTTCACGAGCCGCCTCTGATTGCAGGAGTGCTTTCTTTCTTCTTTCTTTCTAATGCGGATATCTGCCATTGATAAACCGCAATCAGAAAGTGTTTCTATATATCTGGAAACCACGGTACTTGAGGCGGGAATGAGCCTCAAAGAGATTTGCCAATAAGGTAGCCTTCTCTTGCGGCTTGAGAGCCAGCGACCTTTCCGGATAACTCAGCGGTGGCAACGCTGGACGGTAGAAGTTAGAATGAACGGTCCTGGCCAAACTTCAATAAGCACGACTGCTAGTTGGGTGATTGGCCAGCGCACGGCCAATCCTGCTAACGCGCTGTGCATCCGCTCTAACGTAGGCCTCCTTGCAGGCCTTGGTGGCTCGGTTGTAGGCTTCTTTGAGGGAACTAATATTGGCATCCTTCATGGCGCGACCCCTGAACTAAGTTCGATATGCCACCTGTTGTCACCGACAGCATCGGCGCTTGCACGATTGGACATTTGGCACTCGCTGAGGGATCTTTACCCTCAAAGCAGTGCTGGCTCTGAGGGATGGATGAGAAATAATCTTAAACACTATTCCAATCTGCAGACGAGTAATGCCAGACCCTCCGCTCAACCTGCACGGTACATGGAGGTGAAGGGAACGGTACTGACGACCCAAACAATCATTGATCGAAACTGCCCAGAGGCCAGAGGAACCAGCATGATCAGCCTTGGAGGAGCCCAGCCATAGTTCGTGATGTGCATTGACAGACTAGGAGACTGTCCCGCCCTCACACCCACCACTGTAACTCCTGTGAGCCAGGATCAACAGTGGCACGCAAAGTAATGACACCGAGCATTGAAGCTCGGCGAGTCTCCGGGAATGTCTAACTTGTCTTTAACCCGCAACGAAATTAATCAGAAAGTTAAATTAATAGGAGGAGTTGGAAATAAATTATTGTCCACTTCCCTCCGTGCAAAGCGGGTGACAAAACATTGAACTGAAGAGGTAAATAACCTCGCAAAAAGACTCACAGCCGGAGAAGCCAGCTATGAAGCACCACGGATCAAATTATTATTACATTTAAATGGGACCTATTATGTGAACTGTTATGCTTGAATCCAGTAATAGGTATGGCAAAACGCCGGAAAGCACGAAAGTTATTTCTAGTCTCTACAAGGTCCATGTAGTATACAACTCCAGATGATATTTGCATACTATCTAGCATGGTTTTACGCTCATTATGCCAAAGACTACACTCCCAAAGTATATGATGCGCGGACTGCTCATACTCGCAATTAGGTGTTGAACATGGACACGCAGGCGACGCAACAAGCTTAAAAGAGTATAGTTTAGACTTAAAGTTACCATGGCCCGTGAGAAATTGTGATACGCAATAATCGACATCTAGCCATGTCTTTGTTAAACGATCACGTACGCAAGGAAAAAATTGGTATAGATGCCGGCCCTTCAAAGATACCTCCCATCTATTTTGCCATTCATCTAATAGTTCGCTATATACCACTGAAACCGGTTTAAATAATCTGTCAACTTTTAAAAGTGCACGTGCGGTGAAAAAACTTTTATCCATATTCTCTCTATTAGAGTAATACATCGCGGCGCGACGTTGCACCTCCAGGTCGACTGGAAGTACACCCGCTAGGACAGGCAAAGCTTCGGTACTAACAGTTCTATATGCCTTGCACAAGAATATCAACGCCAAACGTTGGCTCTGGAGCAGTTTTCCTTCGCACAGCACCGATAATAGCCCTATCAGCCCATACGGGAGATCCATAACAGATACATTCTACATTGACAGACTACCAAGACTTCCAGGAATACCTTCAATTTGATCGACGGGAACTGCGCCCGCGCGTCATCAGCCGCCTGGTTAATATACCTGAACAGCCGAGTCGTCTCATCTTCCCCGTTGTGAGACCTGTAAAGAGACGCGTAGATGCGGCTCAATGAAATTAGATCCACGTGCATCCACAGAGTGGAGCAGGAAGGGTCCTCCATGCAGCGCAAACGACGACAGCAGATGTCCGACCGAACATACAAGCATAAATAACCGGGGTACAGCAGGTAGGAATTTTTTGGATGGAAGAAAAACAAACGAATCTGCGTCTCCGTCAAGAAGAGCAAAGCAAGCCGGGCTCTCTGGAGATCATGGTGGACGGCATTGAGGTTCGTATGGAGTCCGTGGATGTTGGTGAGCTCCAAAGTAAACGCTGTGGTGGGGTTATGGACCGCTGAAGGATGGGTTTGATGGAGAGGCATCGAGGAGCTAAAGTCCGGACATTAGGGAGGCCGAATGGGCACCGGCACGAAAGGGTCGGCGGGTGGCGAAAAGATCCGCCGGATTGAAGGGCCCGCGTGCCCTCACGGGATGAGCCGCCGGTACCCCACATCCGGTCACCAAATTATGCGCGGCATGGTGAGGCAGCCTCTCGTACTGATTAGTCGCGATTGGGCCCCTGTACTGTATCGCGGGCGGCCAGCGGAGAACCGTTTCTACGGGTCTCCTTGACCGCGGTTCAACACTCTTCCCTTCGACAGCGACCAAAAATGGTACAACCTCATGCCCAGAGTCAAATCCCTCGAAAAACCGGAATAACACGGGCTGATCTCAGAAACCGGTCCCTTACGGGGATCACTATGGCTAGGACCGGCGTTAGGGTAGGGCGCGCACGGGCGACCGCCCAGGGGCGCCAGACCAAGAGGGGCGCCGCAGGCGCCCCTTATTTTAGCTTGTTTGTTGGGCAAGTCTCACTTATTTCAAATCCCTAAATCTAGATACAAAATCTGTCAGAATGAAATCCACTTTTCGGTTGGAGCACTGCTGATAATTTCACCAGGAATCCTCAAATAATAGCATATGCTACAAATCAAGTTACATATTTTTGAGCATAAATAAAATGGCCCTGAAAATTGAGCCATCTATTAAAAACTGTAAAAACCACTTCAAAATAAAAATGCTGAAATTAATGTCATAGAATTTTCGTGATGATGGTAAGAATTAAAATTTTTGATTTAAGTAATTTTTTTGTCATACTACAATCAACAATTTTTAAATTCGTTGTGAGCGAATACTAATTTCAGTAACGCTCCACTGGATGTACACAGCAGCATCGTCCGTACCACTTGCGTCAGAACATTTGCATGTCGTGTCTCCATGAATCGCGCTGGAATAGTGGCAAGTCTCGGGATATCAGGCAGGGTTACAAGCTGATTTACAATGGATCTTCTACTGGCCGGAACGGGATTGCCGTAGTGTTGTCGTCTAGCATCCGGAAGAATTCTTAAGTTGACATACGGAGCGACCGGCTTGTGCGAGTTATAGTAATGATTGAGAGAGTTGTTGGTAAGTTGATCAGTGCTTACGGCGCGCAGGTAAGTTGCTCGGAGGCGGAGAGGAAGCCTTTTGGACCTTTGTTGATGATACTATGTGCAATCTGCCCTATTTTTTTTAACAAGATTATAGTTCCTTAAGCCTTTCTCCCGGTACCACCGGTGACAATCGAAACAGGCATGTCGGAATCTCCGGCCTTTTAGCCTGGCGCACGTGGATGTTGCTGCCAGGCTGGATCTCCACCGAGATCTAAAAAGATCTTTTGCCGGCATACCGCCTAAAATCCTCTCGGTGGACATCGCGCGCATTACGGACGGCAGGCGATGTAGATGGGCGAGTAGCGCCTAATTGATTCGCTGTGCCATCCGGCGCTTTGGCTCCTCAGATCTTGGAAGGGCGCAGATGTCTCCACTTTCCCTACTTCAGACGTACATCGTACAGGTCGGTGATCCGCGACAGATACGAGACCACGCGTTCTGCTGCCCATCTCAAAGTTGCTCCTTACATTAGCGCATGGACGTACGCAGTCCTTTGTGTGCCCAGTGACTCCGATGACTTCTATTAGTCGCCTCTTACAACAAGCATATTGTGGTAGAATGCTGACACCCCTTAAACACTGAGCAGGCACGCCAAGTAAGCCGGTGTCATTTACCCGGCGCCTCCTTCTCGGTTGTCGGCAGCAGACGGGATCGTTCCGCTCATGATCCCGCTCCCTGCTTCTGCAGCGATCATGGCCTGCCATGACTTCGTACTTTCGACCATGGAAGGAATTACGGCTGAGAGCGAGAGGTCCACTCCGACGGCTGCGTGAACAGCTGCACACTCCTCTTCCAAGGCTGGACACTCCGAGTAAGTGTGCTGGGCTGTGTCCTCTGAACAGTTATCCCGATGGAAACACATAGCGGATTCTTCTCTTTTTGCCACTCTCCACAGGTATCTGCCAAAACAACCATGCCGCGATAGTTCTTGCATCAGGCAGAACGTCATCACACCGTGGCGCCTGCTCAGCCATTGGTCGAGGACAGGACGCACTGTTGCGATGATCACCAGCACTGGGATTGTCCAGCCACGTGCGCCACGCCTCCACGGCGGCCGCGCGGTGTAAGGACCGTACAGGCTCGATCTCTCTAAAGGCCGATCGTTCTCCGCGACGAGACGTCTCCTCCCGCCAGTTTTAGGCTGAGGCGAGAGGGCTTCGGCGTCAATGTCCCAGGGAAGGAAACCGGCCAGTATACTGATTATTCGCTGCGCTATCGCTCGTTGCGGCGAACTCGGGAGGAAAACACAAAACCAAACGGTGGCCCAAATGGGGAAACCGTAAAGAGTCATAGATCGGACGACTCCTACGTACAAACTTCGGCAAGGGATGCCGGGACTTTCGGGGTTTGGCATTCGTAATGCATAGGAGGATTCAGTGCTCAAAGCCTGATTCGTGTCAGACCTGGCTGTTGTGAATACGTTCTTCCAAAAGATTCCCGATCATCTCATCAAGGTAACACCGTCACCCAAAGTGGCCGAGCACCGAGCACTAAGGACAAAATGGTGGTTGCTGGATGAACCTACTGGGCGGGGTTTCCGCGATACTTTGGTCCCCCTACTGGAAAACAGTATGGATACCAAGGAAGTGTGGAAATGTGGGGTGGGATTCAATCTACAACATTACGAAGTCTAAGCTCTGAAACACTAAATGCCGTCTCATCCTTATGCATTTCTCAGGAAGAAGACAAAAAGTGTCTCATTCCTCTGTATGAGAAGTTGGTGACCGCGGAAGTCACCGAAGTCTATAGTTAAATCTATCGGCTCCCTATTTATTGGGAAAAGGTGACACTCAATATTACCAAATGTCGCAACTGTCAAGGATTCTCGAGGCGCCTTGTGAGGTATGTGAGGTTGACACGGTGAAGGAATGGTGATTGGTGGCGCTCGTACTTCCATGATTTATTTAGCATCATATATTTGAGTATGTCCTGTCGAGAATTGCCCGAATCAGGATTATGTGGCAAGAACTGGAGAGCGGTAGTTAGGGCATTATCTCCATCAAGGCGTGAAAGCTGCTGGTACTTAACGGTGTAGACCGTTTTACTGCGCTGTTTAACCTCATCCTGGATACTAACAACCAGACCCTTGGCGGTTCAGTGCTATAACTTCCGTATACAAGGGCAACGGCTATGTTAAGGAGTGCGGTAATTTTCGTGGCATAAAAGTGCTATGAAAGTACGAAATTACTAAACAATATGATACAATCTATTATAATTGTACAATATATTAAACAAAAAAAAAATCTGGATGCATTTCAATGGGAGCCAAGGGGCGCCGTATAAATCTCGCCCAGGGCACTGGTACTGCTAAAACCGGCCCTGACTATGGCGGTCTTTACGCCCCGTGGACGGTGGTCGCTACCCGGGCGGACACTTAAGTCCTACCACCACGAACTGTGTCACTCATTATAGATTAATAAATAACACCCAACAGTCACATACATAGTCCTGACCCCACACTAAGATCGAGTCTTGTGTCGTGGGTATCAGGAACTACGAGAGACTTTTCGGTCTCACAAACACCCAGACCCTAAAGAAATATTTGTGGGTCGCACAGTGTGCGGGGATCCAACCCGCGGCCTCTCGTGTCACAGGCGGCGTCCAACCAACTGCGCCACGGAGGCTGTCTGTGTCACTAATTTGGCACTACCCAGGGGTCACGTGTAGTGAAACTAGAATTAAAGCCTATGGATGGGAGTGACGTTAACCCTTAAAAGTAAAGCTACATACAAGTGAAGCCGATATAAATGTGTCATATGGTTCCTAAAAATGATGATAATGATTAAGATATATAGGCAGGTGGGGGCGGCATTTTTCAGTTTTTGCCCCGCCTCGAAAAATACCTAGATCCGGCGCTGGCACCGACCGTTCGAGCAAGGTCATCGGCGTCTACCCTCCTCTTAAATAAAGTCGCTTAGAATGCAGAATCGGTGTACAGTGTACACACCCAATGAATGAATAGCAATAAAGGTATCAGAGTAATTAGAATTTATAAGTTTTGTGTATCACAATAATTATTACTTATGTGCATTATCTCCCATAAAAACATTCTATAAATAAAAGTCAGGTCTGGTGAGTTCAGGCTGTTTATTAAATATAGAAATAATCATAATATTTAGTCGAACTAACAAGTTACACTTTTGTTTTAATTACATTTCATTAATTACATTGTTTTCCTTACTTTCTACTTGAAATATTATTTTACATTCAGTCTGTGAGAAATATTTGTAATAATTTTATTCCTTTTGGCAATGGTAGCAGGCACATGACACTGCAGATTTGAAAATTAAATTCCTTTCACCATCTAAGCACAGCACTTTTACGGGTACCTGGAAAATAAATAAATATATAAATACTATCACCTATATCTTTAGCTTGGATATTCACTTTTCAAATCTCTTAAAGATTTTTAAACAATGCGAGTTCTACAAAAATACCAAGCGTTAGTGAAACGCGTCAGAATCGAAGGCAGACAATAGTAGGTACTAATGATAATGAAACTTTGATAATGGGACTGGAAAAATCGTATCGTGGTGAAAAAATAAACATCTTATGTGCATTATTCACGCTCCATGGTTTTCTTTTTTCTTCTTCTCTTTAAGTAATGTTTTTTTTTAAACCGTGCTTTTTAATAAAAGTACTCACAGAATGAAGCTTAAATAATGTTAATAAAACACTGAAAAGTTTATTTTTCATCAGGATCCAGTGTTTGTTAGACCCAAAGGTATCATTAGTCGGTATCTGTTAGGTATATATTTCCTGTATCCTTTTCCAATAGCGTTTCCCGAATCCGCTATAAACAACGCTTTGGTTTTAGTAAAGTTTGTCTCTAAATAAAGGATTAGATTTATACTCATTGTCCTTTTTACGTAAGTAGTGGAGAGCAACAATTAGACGTCGTTAATTATTTTTAATAAATTTTGTCGTATGCATTAAAAATAATTTTGCATTCACAAGGTCGTCTCTAAATGTCACCCCGTTGTATTTGTATCATAAACACCCATGACAAAAATTGAGGATTTGGTCTTATTTTTTGAAAATGTTATCTATTTTCGTATGTGAATACCAATTTTATTTTCTTTTATTTTAAATGCCTATTTCATGGAAATTACTGCACATTCACGATCATAAATGTCGAGTTTTGACAAAAATAATAATTAAAACTAGCGTTAATTCGCACAGGCCAACATTTTGGTGCAAGTTATGTTGGAATACCAAAATTGTTTCCAGCCATCCCGTTTTCCGGTAGTATTCTAAAATAGGTAATTTACTTGTTTTGTTATTAATGCACCTAAAGTAAATTTGCAGTGTAGTCCAATAATTAAACTATCCAACACGCGAGATGGCTGTCTTTCACCAGTCAATACAATTATTATGCCTGATCAGAAATCATGAGAAACATGGATAACTTAAAACGCAGCTACTGAAGGGCAGTGAAAATTTTCCGAATTCCTATTTGAAATTTTTCATTAAGAATTAACATTCATTAGGAAATTTTCCGGAAATTTGGAAAAGATTCCGGTATGTTTTCTATTTGAAATTCGAAATTTACAGTTTTTCTGATATATTATGGAATCAAAACTCAGGGAAAAATACAAATAAATACACTGGACATCTTGTTTAAAAACAATTTGATTAAGTTTTATTATAATTAAGTATAAATAATCATTTTAGACAAAGAGTCGTGTTCAAAAGGCAGTCTTCAGATTTGGTCCCCACCGTGAACTGGACTAAGTATAAAAGTTTACTTTATTAGCAAATGAATCAAGTACTTATACCGGGTATATCAAGACTGCTACCGAAAACGAAGACGGGTGGTAGTTTTAGTGACTACAAACACAATGTGACTAAAAATTTCGCAAAGAAACTCGACAATTTTTTATTATTATTTTTTAAATATCGTCTAGTTTGGGTGGTAAATCCATAGTTTTCGCTAAAATAATAATTTATACTCTTTTATACCTTAGAGTCTTTATAAATTAAAGTGTATACAGTATTAGTAAAGAAAAAACTATGTATTTACCACCCTTATTCGACAATAGAAAAAAAAAACAAAAAAAATAATTGCGTTGAATCTGAAATCACTAAAACTGCCACCCGGCTTCGTTTTCGGTAGCACTCTAAATATACCCTGTTTAAAAGTATGAAGTCAATTTTATAATTTGCAACCTCCAATAAAGCTCAAAAATTACATTTTTTAATTTTGCCATATTAAAAATATTGAAAATTACACATCTATAAACGCAACACACCTAAGTGTTGAGCCATCATATTTACACGTCTGGGACGTTAATCCACGCAGATCTACGCATCTCCTGACAACGCAGCTGTAGCTCGAAAGCTCAGAAGAATACATTCATACAACATATACATACATATGTGCATATATCAATAACTCTCTATTAATACTTACATCTTCTGATTCCATGATATTACAGCATTGTCCTAGTGAAGTAACCGGATGTCTCTTGAAACCTAACATGATGCTGGGAAGAGACCATGACTCACAATAACCGCGGCAAGCATTTGTGGTAATTTTAAATTCCACGCAGTCTCGGATGCTGATATTCCTCGTATGACCTGCATACACAAAATTATATCTTTACTATTTATTATCTAAATTATTTAAAAAATATAGCAATAAAAAACCAAACTAAGTAAATGCATTTTATTTTAAAAGAAGTGAAAAGGACTACGAGCTTATGAGATGTTACTGCAATTATTCCTAATTTTGAACCGCATACTTTAATCTGTATCTGTATCAGCCCATATACGTCCCACCACAGTCCCACTGCAGGGCACGGGCCTACTCTACAATCGAGAGTACGATTGAGAGTGGTTAGGCCATATAGTCCACCACGCTGGCCTAATGCGGGTTGGCGGACTTACATACCATAGAAATTCTTATAAATCGCTACGGTATGCAGGTTTCCTCACGATGTTTTCCTTCACCGTTTTAGTGCGTGGTGATTGACTATCAATACACACATGACTCCGAAAAGTCAGAGGTGTGCCCTGGGATTCGAACTGAACATGTTGGCAGCAGCGTCTAGTCCGTTTGCCAACATGCCACCACGCACTTTGATGACTTCTTCTTGAGATACCCAGTATAACATCACCTAGTTTAACCATAATATGGTTATTATGAAGTAACTATTTTTGTTTTAATAAATAAAATAATGAAATAGATAACGAACCAATTTTGTGACATCCTGGTTTTCTCCACGATTCTGATGCAAAAATGTGGCTAAAGAATATAAGCAATATTGTACACCTAAGAAGCATGTTGATGTGTTCGGCTATCTGTTGGGCTCTCGAATGATAAAACAAGAGAAAAACTGTGCTTTTATTCCTCCTCGATGTTACAGTGGTCGGCAACTTTAGGATTGAAACATTTTTTAAAAACTGAAATGTTTTGAGTTATAGGTAGGAAGATATATGAGCTCAATGTAAAATTGTCTACCTTTGCTCATAGAATTCATTTATGTATGAAAATAATTGTCACCATTTATACGCTAGCCCCTAAAGCTCATGGTTGCTTTTGAATCACAAAATTCTCATCATAACCTACATAATATGATAAATTGGACTTTATAACTTCTTTTACATATTTCTATCAATGAAGCTTTGACAAAAAAGAAACAAATATCATTAACTTTTATTTAATAATGGAACTTTTAAAATCATATTTACCCTGTCCTATTGAAACCCTTGGATTGGTTGTAAAAGTGTAGAGAGATGGTTGGAACAAAAATTACATTTAATGGAATTGGAAAGTATTATAAAAATATCTATATCCTCAGAAATCTTAGAAAACGTCGTTTAATACGCCTTCGAAAGGTAGGCTCGATCAGCCCGCCACTGGTCATTACACTAACAGACGTTAGACCGAGTTGACCAACCACTGTGGCACTGTGTATTTAAACCATAAAATCAAAGCACCCGAACATCACACTTTCATATGTTGTTTCCTAAAACGCAGAGCTTCAAGGAGCTAGTATTTCTTAATGGAGTTAGTTGGCAAGAGCTGATGAAGGTTAAAAAAATGGGAATATGAATTCCAGATTCTTTTTTCCAGATTAATAAAAATAAATTGTAAAATTAAGGTAACCGGTATAATATTTAGTTTCATATGCGTAAGAAACTACTTAATATAAAATCATAAAGTATTGGCTCTTTATGTATTTTATTTTGATAGTGGGGCATAATAGTTGAACCCACAGGTTGAAGCAGACATATAGATATTTTTGGTAACCTTATTGCTAATTATTTCTTTTCTTCTTTGAATGATTCGATCAGTTGTATATTTGATCTTGATTTGATCGAAGTTTTAATGTCATGTTTACTAATTGTCACTTATATCGTACTAACTAACAATATCTTTGGTAAGTGTAATGTGATACTAAAAGATTTGTATCTCTTTATTATCTGATGCTAGTCGATACAATCTTGATGTAAACAGGCTAAAACAAAAACGTATAACTGCATGTGTTCCCAAATCCAAAATACCTGACAAAAATATGTATCCTAAAAATTGTTAATAACATCTGTATCACAGTTTATTCGGGCATAAACGGGAGGAAGTTAAACTGACTTGATAATCGCCATTAGAGTTATGAAGTGTGCAGGGCTGGATGAAACGATCTGTAAATATGCATTAAAACATTAAACAGCGTTTATGCTACGTAGATATGTACGTACCCTAGATACTTATATATAGAGTATATATATAAGTATGTAGGGTGGTAAATATTAAGGACAGCCAGTCTTTAATCGATGTACCATCTCTGTAGGTAACCAGTGCAGTGTTTCATATTTGGGGCCAGCTGCGCACCATGGTTTTACCCGCGTAGTTCATAGCGTGATAATATACCGGGTATCTCAAGACTGCTACCGAAAACGAAGCCGGGTGGTAGTTTTAGTGACTACAAACACAAAGCAACAAAAAATTTCGCAAAGAAACGCGACAGTTATTTTTTATGATTTTTTAAACATCGTCATTTTTTGGTGGTAAATCCCTAGTTTTAGCTAAAATAATAATTTAAACTCTTTTATACCTTAGATTATTTATAAATAAAAGGGTATACACTGTTGTTTTAGGAAAAAATGCATTTACCACCCAAATATGGTCAAAGGAAAAAAATAACCAAAAAAAAAATTGTCGCTTTTTTTGCCACTTTTTCTATTGCATTGGGTCTGAAGTCGCTTAAACTACCACCCGGCTTCGTTTTCGGTAGCAGTCTTGATATACCCTGTATACGTACATAGCTTATAGAGGCAAATTTGACACAGATCTCAAAAAGTTGGCATATTTAAGTAGGGTGAAAGAGCCAATAAATTGAAGGGCTGGAAATGTTATATATTTCCCAACCCGTACGACCAGCACTCGTCTCTAAACACACGGAGACACAAGGCTATTTGCAATTACTATTTGCAGTGATATTATTTATAGAATGTAAGTGGATAATATTTTAGTTTTAATGTTATTAACAACAAAGAATTTATTTTACGATTTTGTATTGAAATACAAAAAAATGTACCTAAATTAGGTTTCAAAAGTAAATGTTTGTATTACCTGTGGGTATGGGAAACATAGAAAATTTGATTTAAGTCATGAGGGTAAGATCCACGGTTTGAGTATGTATCCGTTTTAGCTGCCCATCAAATACATGCGATGGAGCAATAGAGATTCTTGGACTGGCGAAACGATTCAGACTGTGAAATTTTAAACTAAAGTTACAGCGACTAGAATATTAAGGACATGAGCTTTTTGCAGACACAGATGTTATACTCAACCTGTCAATATGTTCTTTCCCATGAAGCAGAATCTAAAATCGGATAAAAGCTGCTTATTTCATATAGATATAAGTTCTTAGTTCTCTAATTAGACTAATATTCAGTCGGGTGTACGTTTTCATACCTTATAATATATTCAAATTAATGTAATAATTATGTGACCGTGTTAATTGAAATCAAATAAATAAATACAAAACAATCATTTGCCTGCCCAGTGTGCAGCACAGCAACGCCCTCAAGCCCCACCGTACCCAGTGTGTTACTATACTCTATGCCCTACCGTATTAAGTAGGTTTAGGACAAAGCCCATAATTTATTTTTTAGAGCTCAGAGACGACTCGAATAAAAACAGTTGTAGTTCAATATTTATATATTTTTTAATGAATATAATGCTATTGAAAGTGTATGCTAACTTCAATTAATACGATTTCTATTAATCGTTTGTTGTTGTAAATGTTGCTAGGTAACAGTGTAGCCGCACACGTAAACTTAATAATTGTTCTGAGAGTAAATTGGACGCGTCAAGGTCCTACAACAGAGCATCATGGAAATTGAATATAAAATTTTAAATTTATATACTACTAAACAATACGATGAATGTTTGAAACTTTGTACTGTTGCTTTGCAAGATAGTAATGATCGTATGATTGAGTTCATACGAATGAGAGTAATGACTATTCAAGCGAAGATAGCTGGAAATGGTTATGAAGAAGTTGAATATTATCAGCAACACAACGATCTAAACTGTACCGCTATTGCTAAGACACCAAGAGTGGGCACTACATTTCAAAGAGAAACAAAAACAAATGAGCAGACTGGACCGGTCCA
Source organism: Hyles vespertilio (assembly GCA_009982885.2). Lineage (NCBI taxonomy): Eukaryota > Metazoa > Arthropoda > Insecta > Lepidoptera > Sphingidae > Hyles > Hyles vespertilio. The sequence goes on along the minus strand of CM042815.1, from coordinate 15,441,908 downwards.
GGTAAATTATTAATTTGTTTTATAAAAATTAATTCGGACAATTCAAAGTTCAATAAGTATTTTGTAAGAACTTGATATATTGTACCTTGCAAAATATCAAAGTATAGGCCAAAAGTCCGTGACCGCCATATTTTCGTCATTTTATAAAAACTAAAAGTTTTAAGATATCGTATATTTGATAGTATGTAATTTTGTCCGCGTTATAATATTAAAGCTGAATATATATTACTTACACTTAAAAGGTATTTCGTTGCCAGCCAGATACTTTTGATGATTTTTCTACTTGCCAGACAAATTTAAGCTGATGATATCCAAAGACACCACAATCCGAGCTTTAAAATTGCTGATTGTATGATGCCTATGTCAGACAAACTTTACGCAGACCAACTTTCAGTTTTTATAAAATAATGAAGATCTGGCGGCCACGAGATTTTCGTCTCGTATATCGTAAAATTTAATTTCTAAATTACATTGTACAGAAACGTACGGTATCCACCGCTACTTCATGTCAACGGATAGGCACAAATGTAGCAGTTTCGCGAAGTGCCAGGACAGCACTTTATACAGCGTCACGTATGTCTCGAGCAGCCACAGCTGTTGTGGGAGGTACAGCTTTTAACGTAGGCACACCATTATCTCTTCGGCTTCTTAGTAAAGAAGACAGTCTGTTTGTGCCTGCCGCGAAAACAATATTTGAATATGTTTTCTATTGCGAGGGGGATGTACGAAAGGTACCTACACGAATGTATTATGTTTGATATTGACATTGTATTAGGTGGTTGTGATTATCTGTCTTTTTTTACAATAGGCTATGGATGTGGCGTTTCAAGCACTTAAGTCCGGCGATTCAACAGATTGGTGGTGGAACTTTTCATTGGCACGTTGTTACAATGCATTAGGAATGTACAGGAATACAGAGGACTGTCTACGACAAGCACTCAAGCAGAATAAACACATTTCTGTGTATCTACGCTTGGTAGCAATGTACGTGGGGCTTAACCAACCTCTATCGGCATTAGAGGTATGCAAACAAGGGTTATCTATGTTTCATGGATATACACCTCTTCTTTTGGAGCAGGCTAGGATTCATGATGAAATGGGGAATACTGCTCTAGCTGTTAAGGACTATCGCATTGTGGCTATTGAAGATCCATCAAATGTTGAGGCTATAGCAAATATTGCAATGTATAATTTTTACAATGATCAACCGGAAATAGCTTTGCGATATTACAGGTATTTGGAATATTATATTACTTAGATATATCCCACACCATATAATTCATGAACACTAAATACTTTTTGTGTTTTAGGCGGCTGTTGGCTACAAATGCTCCGGGTCCTGAGATTTATAATAATCTTGGTTTGTGTTGCTTTTATTGCAACCAATGGGATCTCACAGTGCCATGTTTTAGACAAGCTTTATTTTTCTCTACTGATCCCACAACAAGAGCGCACATTTGGTTTAATCTCGCTCACGTTGCTTTGGTGAGTTTTTTATTGCAGATAATATTGATGCCCTGCAAGTCACTCACCCGATGGTAAAGAGTACGTTTGCCCACTCTCCACATACAGCACTCACAGAAAAGTTTACTTTATAGCATTGCATAGCTGTTTTTTATGTGTGCAGTGGCCTGTTGGTAACGAACCGGAGTTGTCGTCATGGGTTTGGACGCTAGGGTAACAAAAAATACGCAGATCTGGCTCAAATACTTAAAGGTGTGTCTATATTTCACCACGTCTGTTCAATAACCAATATTTTTACAGGTTGCAATTATTTTAATTTGAACAAAAAAGCAAATATGCCTAATATCCTTTTTCTCTTGCCATAATTTTTCCTTTTCTATCCCCTCCCGATTAGATGGGCCGGCAAGGCATTTCATAATGATTCAAACGTTGTGGATGTTCATGGGCGGCCGTAATTACTTTATAGTTTAAATAATCGGGTGACTTGTTTGCTCGTTTGCCGATCCTACACAATAAAAAGAAAACTCAATTATTCCATACGTTTATAACAAATTGTTAATATGGTTTTGTTCATTCTGCAGTCGACTGGTGACATGACTCTGGCTCGTCGTTGCTTACAAGTAAGTCTTGCTACAAATTCTGAAAATGAAGCAACATTAAACGCCTTAAAGGCATTGGATTTGCGTTTACGAGCACGAAGAATAATAATAAAACGATAAAATAAATGTGACAACAAAATAATACAAACATATACTTATGTACTATTGTTTATTTAATGTAAAATAAAGATAATTACATTTGTTATTATTTATTTAAAGTTTGTAAATATTCATAGATTGATATGTCAAGTGAATCCATACTGCATAAATCATTATATTTTAATTTAGTAAGAGAATCCACAGTAGCTTCAGGGTGAGCTAGTTTTTTGCGGCGTTGTTACGGTAGTTTCCGAAATATTTTCTATATCTGGAGCTATCCTCGACAAGTATCGAACTTTGACCTGTTGCAAAAAGATATAAGTGATTAATATAACAAACTAAGTAAAATGGTTTCGATTGATAATATTCAGGTTGTAAATAAATATAAGATATAAATTTATAATAATGGCCAGAATCAAGGAAGATTAATATGAAAATAAGGCAGAAAACAACCAAACTGATACTTTTTGTACAATTTGAAAACTAAACCTAAAATAAAAAGAAAAAATATAATAAACAAAAATTGCTAAATTCTTTTTGTGTAAGATAATTTGGATGAGGTTTATAACATCTGAAATATTTTGATAAAAGAAAAGAAATTTGGCTTCTATTTACAACTAGCGGCCCTGCCCTATTCCGCCCTGGTGCAGATATTTTAATCGAGCCAATATAAGTAAGGACCCATCAGATATCGTTTTGAGAAGAATCGGACCGATAGCAAAAAGTTCGAAATGGCGTGTAAAATATTAAATTCTGACTTTCAATTGTTATTTAGAATACCGGGGCGAAGCACACAGCGCACGCTACGGTAGTCTGCAAAACGAATAAAGTGTTTCCCTTTTTGCTTAATTCTCTACTGCTTCCAATTAGTCATAGTGTGATGATATATAGTCTATAGTATTCCTAGTTAAATAAACTATCCAAAAAATATATGATTCGCGAATTCAAACCAGCAGTTCCTCATATTAGCGGTAACTAACAAACATACAAACTCTTCAGATTTGATCAGACTGCAGACGATAAATATTACAACCATCTCTCTCTTCTCAAAATCTGTTATAGCAGTCGCAATCAAGTTTCTGTTAATATCTACATAACCGATATGCCGGTAGGTATACCATGCAACGTAATAATTAGTATTTTGTGATCTAACAAGGTCTGTGAGATATAAAATGAAAATTACCTAAATCCTTACATTCGTCCCTGGTCTCCCTTTACACACATTTACATAATTTTACCAGGGGCATAACCTGGGTTATCTATTATTCTATGTATCTAGGTTCTTTGGAAAAGCTTCACAACCGAAATTGAGCGATTGTAATTTAAACAAAAGTTGTCAATTTATTTCCACTAACAAACGTTAGTGGAAGTATTAAGTTACCTCATCCAATGTGCTTGGGGATATGCCTATATTTTCCCAATTGTCAGAATCTTTCGGAATAAATAATGGTTTCATAAAATTTATATTCTTCTCCTTGAAGGGGATACCATTTCCAAAGCCTATATTGTTTAACATCTCTTTAGTGCGTTTAACTAATAAGGGCTCCTTGGAAGAATGAAATATCACATAAGCACTTTGGAGTAAAGCTACACTTCTTATCGTCGTGCATACAATTTTTTTCACTTCGGTGTCTGAAATGTAGAAAAAAATAGATATATTGTTTACGTATTAATGTTGATTTAATGAAAAATATAGAACTAAAGCATATTTTGGAATGTTTGGTTGTAAAGTGGAGCATTGATTATTTACCTACCTAGTATCTGCCACACAAATATCCTAAGCAATGAGACAATATAGAAATAAAACGTTTTTACAAACCGTAATTTTTGAAGAGATCATATTTTCCGCCTATTATTATAGGAATAGGCATGAGACCTGATTTTGAACGCAATTCATTCATTGCATCAATACATCTTTCGATGGTTGTCCACAAACGTTTTGGCTTATTTAAATCCAATACTATACAATAAAAAAAAGTTTCTTGTAATGGTATGGTTAATAAGGTATTATTCAGAGTTTCCAATTTTCCCCCATATTCCCAAATATGGCATATAACCTTTTCTATGCCTTGTTTGGAGCTTGATTTTCTTCCAAATGAATATTCTAAGACAAGAGTCTCGCGAGGCGTGTCAGTTTTATTTAAAAACGTGTTAATTAACGTTGATGTCCCCTGAAAAATAAATTTGTTTATATAATAGTACTATAAGCAGAGATAATGTGACTACATGATGAAAAATAAATGCTTACCACGTCTTTGCTACCAACAAAGAAAATGCTTCGGGAATTATCTCCATCGCCTCGTAAAAGATTTTGTTCAATAATTTCAGTAGCTCTTTCTGGAATTGATAGCATTTTGGATCCCTAAAAATATAAAATAATACAAACAGTGCAATCATCCATTATTGTATGGGCACTGCTAACACTCACACAATGGTTGATAGAAGTTGGTTTAAAATGATCGGCCGTGATAATGATAAAACTGATATACAATAGAAAATTAATTATTAAATGATAGGTATGATACGGAGCACGCACGACTTAACACCGTCGACTCGATTCGGGAACTCTCGCTTGATTTTATAATTTTTCGGATCTAATGTAAAGCATAGCTCAACCGGACCTTGGATCTCATTTCTACATGGGGTTCCAGGAATATGGTTGAGTTCAATGCCAAGAAAACCCAGATGTGTGCGTTCACGTGCAAAAAATCCCCGTTCTCCTCCCCTCCCCATTCTTCAGGGTGCTCCCCTCTCAATGCGGAATGACCTAAGTATCCTTGGTGTGGATATCCGCTGTGATCTCAATCCAAGGAATGACATCGAGGGCGTAATAACTGCCACATCACGCAGGGTTGGAGTCCTGAACAGGGTGCGTCGGTTTTTCACGCCGTGTCAGCTTTGTCGTTTATATAAAGCGCAGGTCCGGCCGGGTATGGAGTACTGCTCGCACCTCTGGGATGGATCCGCCCAGTACCTGCTCGATGCCTTGGATGGACTGCAGCGGCGGGCCATCCGCATTGTGAATGATGCAGACGTTACGAGCAACTTAGAGTCGCTACAACTCCGGAGAGATGTCGCCTCTCTAAGCGTGTTCTACCGCCTGCATCACGGTGAGTGCTCTGAAGAATTGTTCAACTTGATCCCCTCCTCTCCATTCCTAACCAGAATCACGCTGTGCTCGCTTGCGAAGCCATAGTTTGACGGTCCACACCATCCGGCGCGAACCAAACGGTTCTCGAATTTGTTTTTGTGCCGCACCGTCAGTCTGTGGAATTGTTTGCCGTCTCACGTGTTCCCTCCTTCCTACAATCCTGGGTCCTTCCGCCGCGCCGTGGTGTGAAGAGGCACCTTAGCAGGCCGGCATAATTGTTTCCATTGGCATGGGACTGCCGTCCGATGCCAATGGATACTCTGCCTGGGCGGCATTGGCACTTACCATCTGGTGCAATGCCGCCACTATGCCCGGCCATTATAAAAAAAAACTATATAAAATAGACACTATCCTACCATCATTTAAGTAGTTGTAATACCAAAATGCGGGCCATTAATATATTGTAACAATAACTTTAATAAACAAATAAAAAAATAAAAATCAAATTAATAAGCTACTCCTTTGAAGTCGCTTAAATATAGGGTAGGTCCATAGCACATTAGTTTTTCCATTTTAAAATAAGCTTCCATTAATTTATTATAAATATCGTAAGACATATTTTACCAATCTGATACCTAAGACTAATACTACCTCAATGATACCTATACATTACTTACACAAACAAATCTAATGTAATATTATGTGAAAAAGGGGTTTCTTACCAACAATGGTTTTGTTTATAATGTTAGGCGAAAACCTATTTAATAAATATTTGTTTAATATAACCAATAAACGCCATTAAATAACTGCTGAGACTTGTTTCGTTTTTGTTTGTCATTTTTAGTTACCTAGCAACAGGCTTATGAGAAATGGAAATGGGTATGATCTACATTGACTTATATTCTACCGATAGACGAGGCGCGTCATAGAAACTATTTGTCCCGTATTTGTCAAAAGCTCAGTAGCGACATCTAGTACGTTAACTTGAATATTACAAGTTATGATCAAAGATTATTAGACAGACAAGACAGTTCATGTCAATAATAGCTTTGCCTAAGATACTGCCTAAGTATAAATACCGTCATAGCAATAATATATTTGTAATGTTTTTTTGTTTACGTGAATAATTCATGGAAATGATGTAAATGAAATTAAATACTCTTACAAGTGTACAATTCTGTCAAGCAGTCAATCAGTGTACAACCAGTCTGATATTTATTATAATAACATTTATGAATTTTTAACAAGCTGATAAGCTTTTTTCGAGACTAATAGACAAAAGGAATGGTACACCAGAAGTTTTCAAAAATGACTACCGCATTTGGAATATCTGAAATCTTCGTGTCGAAAATGAATTGAACAAATATAGGTATGTTCTCATGGTAGCCACTTATATCCATTCCAATAATTCTGGACAAATATTATAGAGATCTCCTTTTTTCGTAACCGACGCGGAAGAATATAAAACAATTTTAAATGATATTAGTCTTCAATAACAATGGGTTCGAATAGTCCATTACGTAATTCATATTAAGAAATAGAGTCTAAATACTATCCACTGTTTCAAATCATACAGAAAACACACATATTTTGAGTTATTAATTAACAACATGTGATTAAAATAAAATACTGAAATCAATTTGCAACTACATTCTTCCTACATATTTGTATTTGTAATGTATTGGAATAGTTTATGCCTATTTGGTCCACTGATATGAATGTCCCTTGAATAATCTATATCTTATATAGTTCGTCTCTCTCACTCGACCGGCAATTTTATGCGCGGAAATGAGATATACGATTAAGGAGCTCACCTTGTATTTTAACGAGCTCTAAAATATATTTATTCCATTAATAAATAAAAGATCTGTATTATCGGCATTATTCTGAAATATTATATCACTTACGTTGTATTCTTTAATTATATTGTAACTTCATAAAATGTCGCTGTCGGTTTGACGGGGAAAAGTCAAAATAAATTACTTATAAATATCATCCGGATCTATGGGGGGGCAAGACGGGGTCTGTGCCCCGGGCGGCAAGTTCAGGGGGCGGCATATTGAATCTTAGGAGACAACTATACAACTCATCAATAACGTAACACAACTTACAGGGACATTGCAGAACATTTTTTTCGCGGGGCGCGAATAGTAATGAATTTGCGATAGGGGTGCGTGAAAAAGAGTTGAAGCTATATTTGGACACTCCTTCGCCGATCTTAACGACTATGTTTAGTTTCAAATATTCAATTTGTGTTTCCTAGTTAGTTTTAGTTGATTAATCGAACAAAGAACAATGAACATCTTTTATGTTGTTGTGTTCTACCTATGTTCTATGTGGCATAGCAATGACTGTTGCCTAGCGACAACATATTATTGATATGAAAAAAAACCGGGCGGGCGGCATTATCGAGCCCTGAGGAACTCCAGCATTTTACAGTGCCGAAAAAACAAATGAGCGCCGAAGCGTGTCCGTCGACGACGACACGTATTCTACGCCCATGCAGAAAGCCGGAAACCCACGAACACAGATTGTTGGTGTTTATGATCCGCTCCATGACCTTACACATCACTGAGGTGCTAGTGATAGGGCGATAGTTGGTAGGGTCTGCCGATCACCCTTTTTGGGGATCGGTTGCACATTGGCCTGCCTGCAAGACTCAGGCACACCTCCTGCGCGGTAGGACGGTCGGTAGAGGCGAGTCAGTGCAGGAGACAACTTGGCTGCACAATCTCTTAAAACTGGCTTTTCGCACATCGAAAGACTCTAGCTCACGCCGCCCATCACACTGCTTAATGCGGATATCCGCCTTTGAGAAACCGCAATCAGGCAGTTGAGGCAGCGTCTGGCAACCACGGTCCTCGAGCCGGGAATTAGTCGCATAGAGATTTGTCAGTAAGGCAGCCTTCTCTTGTGGCTTGTGAGCCAGCGACCCTGAGCGGTGGCAACGCTGGACAGCAGAAGTTAGACTGAACGGCCCTGGCCTAACTCCAATAAGCACGACTGCTAGTTGCGTGATTGGCCAACGCACGCCCAATCCTGCTAACGCGCTGGGCATCCGCTCTAATGTAGGCCTCCTTGCAGGCCTTGGTGGCTCGTTGTAGGCTTCTTTGAGGGAACTGACATTGGAATATTGGAATTCATGGCGTGACCCCTGATCCAAGCGCGATACGCCGCCTATTTGTCACCGATAGCATCGGCGCATGCACGATTGAACCAGGAGCGTCCAGCCCTTACTGGCGATCTCAGAGGAAGGAATGTAGTATTCCATTCCATGCCTGATCTCGTCAGTAATAGCGTTGACACTCTCTGAAGGATGCGGCTCAGAACCAAGATCCATGTGCACCCACAGAGCCTAGAAGGAGGGGGTCCTCCATGCAGTGCGAACGGATGTCCGACCGAACATACAAGCATACCCTCACTTCAAGCTTGAAGTTTTCTTCAAGCGAATAACCGGGGTACAGCAGGTAGGAGCAAAGCAGGCCGGGCCGTCTCGAAATGGTGGTGGACGGCATTGAGGTTCGTATGGAGTCCGTGGATGTTGGTGAACTCTATAGTGAAAGCGGTGGTGGGGTATGCACCGCTGAAGGACCTGCTCTGTTAATTGCACTGTCATGAGGTTGAAGGGATGGGTTTGGTGAAGAGGCATCGAGGAGCCTAAGTCCGGGCATTAAGAAGGCCGAATAGACACCGGCATGAAAGGGTCGGCATGTGAGGAATTGATCCGCTGGACGGAAGGGCCCCTCCCGTCATGTGCCGCCAGGACCCCACATCCGGTCACCAACCGGCACGACGGACCCAGCCAATATTATGCGCGGTATGGTGAGGCAGCCTCTCGTGGTGGTTAGCCACGATTAGGCCCCTGTAGTATACCGCGGGCGGCCAGCAGACAACCGTTTCTACGGGTCTCCTTGGCCGGCGGGTCAAGGTCAACACTAGTCCCTTCGACAGCGACCGATAATACCCACACGGTACAACCTCATGCCCGGACTCAAATCTCTCGAAAAACCGGAATAACACGGGCTGATCCCGGAACGCGGTCCCCTTACGGGGATCACTATGGCGGTCTTTACGCCCCGTGGACGGTGATTGTTACCCGGGCGGATACTTAAGTCCTACCACGAACTGTGTCATTCATTTGGCACTACCCAAAGGTCACGTGTAGTGAAACTAGAGTCAAAGCCTACGGACGCGAGTGACGTTAACCCTCAAAAGTGAAGCTACATTCAAGTGAAGCACAGAATACTAAACTAACAGAAGTCAAGCTCCATACAAAGCGAGCTAAATCAACGCACACATAGACAGCTTTCACTGACACCGGACACGATATTTCAAACCAGTCGAGACCACTGCGCGCGCGAGTGTCACCCGCTTCGGGAACGCAAATAGTGAGATGTTTTGTGCAAAGATGGAGCAAATGAATAAAAGTTTTACACTTGTAGATAAAACACCAGATTATAATAATTGAATATAAATTTCATTTTAAAAAGCATATATTATAAAAAACAATAAAAAGAAACTTAGAATAATGACATACACATTCTCAGCGAGTTCATAAATTAAATTAAAATTTATTTATTGTATTATTGTGTTTTATATATTTTATTCAAAATTCAATCAAACGATACGAGTGCTATTAACACGATACGTGTTTTCGCATAAGCCAGAATTAAAAACCCTTGCGCAAACGCCGAGCGTAGTGTGAGTGTGGCAACAAAAGTGAAGTACATACACAAGCTTGACTTCTGTTAGTATTCTGTGAGTGAAGCTAATATAAAGCGTGTAAAATTGCTTAAAATTATAGTAAAATGGCGTTCTTTCCCGAAAGCCTGTGTCATCAGTGGACGTCTGGTTGCTAAAAATGATGATGATGATAAAGATAAAAATATAGGCGGGGGCGGCATTCTTCAGTTTTTGCCCCGCCTCGAAAAATATCTAGATCCGGCGCTGATAAATATAAACAAAGAGGCGTACTATTGCGCGGCCGTCACGCGCATAATGTACTCTGTGGTCACGCGGCAGACTGATTCGTGTGCGGTGCATGCACCGCACTTGGGTGGGACACGTTTGTTACAAAGAACCAGTGTTGCCAACCCCGATTTAGACTTAAACTGTAAACAAGCTTTCAAAAAGCTGTAGAAAACTGTAAAATAATACTGAAAGAACTGTAAATCTACAGCTTTTTCTTATTTTGTATTATTTAATACTAGCAAAGGTATACTAGTAATCAATAAAACATCATATAAAGTAAGAAAATTATACTTCTGATCATGCAGCAACTTTTAATTGCAACATATAAAACAAAGATATTATCAATCTACAGTATCTCTACTAACACTGCCTCGTTTTCGATTTGCACATCCTCTTGTTTTTTTATTTCATCTTTGTTTTTAAAATCGTTTAAAACTTGCAAATAAATAGATTAAATAACTCGAAAATATCAATTACAATGAAAGAAAGAACATTAATAATCAAATCCGCTATATTTGTGATAAATTGATACCTATGTAGCGGTTCCTCCGCTAGGTGGCGCTGCTTACGTCATGCTTCAAACAGCGCATGTACAGCCCACGTGATGGCGTTGCATCGCGCAGCATGATGTGATTGGTCAAGATCTAACAACGCATGGCAATTGGACCTCGGCTCTATACTTCGGCGACACTCGGGAGTCTTCGGAAATATTCGTCGCCCAAGACAACCGAGAATCGAAACAACTGACTCCACTCCGCTTGCCACGTACTACTAGTTTTGCGCGTTGCTCTTTATTGTCTTGCTTTTGTAAAATTTTATTATACTGCTGCTGCTTAGCACTATCTTTTATTTCCGTGCATCACGGTGATCGCCTTCGCTACACTACACCAGCACTACACAGCTACACCCACACCTACAAAAATAAGAAAAATCCATAAGACAGAGGCTTTAAGAAAAATCGTTAGTGATATTCTAGAAGTAAGAAGTACCGAAAAGGTAAGAAGTAGGACTCTACAAAAAGACGTGAGATCCCATCAAAAACATCCTGTAAAAAAATTCCAAGTCTCGCAGCTCAGGTTTTCTACCGCAAAAAGTTGTGAGATGCATGTAATACCAAGTCGATTAATTTATTTAGTCCTTAAGGGACCTTCTATATAAAGTTATTACCATATCAATATTAAAAATAGATCGACTTGGCAGCAGCATTATGTATAAATTGTACGATACATTATGTTTTCATGCAATGGCCAAGTCGATCCATTTATTTAAAACGTAAAGAATTTTTAATATTGATATGGTAATTACTAACGTAATAACTTTATATAGAAGGTCCCTTAAGGACTAAATTAATTAATCAACTTGGTATTACATGCATCTCACAACTTTTTGCGGTAGAAAGCATGAGCTGCGAGACTTGGAATTTTTTACAGGATGTTTTTGATGGGATTACGTATTCCGGTCCTGTAGTGATAGACTCTGCTTAAACCAAGTACGGGCTACGCAGCAAATAAAATAGATGGCGCTAGCATATTAAAGAAAAAACTGTAGATTTGGAGGTCTGAACTAAAAACTGTGCAGATATCGAAAAAACTGTAAATCTACAGTTAAAACTGTAGAGTTGGCTACACTGCAAAGAACGTCTTATCTAGTGTAACATTGATATCGATGGGTATCTACGACCTTTTTATTTAAACGGTTTTATTTAGTTCACCCCGTTTGTTTGGGTCAAATTTAATAATTGTTTAACCCTCTTCTCGTTAACCGATTGATCTGAAATTTGGTATACGCCTTTGATTCTGGTGACAATACAATTATTCATATTCAATATTATTGTGAATCCAAGATGTCCGCCGCTACAAGATGGCGAACAACTTAGTTTTTTTCAATCCCATCAATATGGGCGTAGACAGATAATACTAATATGGGTATCAAAATAAAGGGCTTGGTAAGTATAATACAGTATACTATACAAAATTACAATATGAATCTCCCAACCCAAGTCAAGAACTCAACGAATTGAATAGAATGAGAAATAAAACTAAAAACTTAAAAATAAAAAAGTAAAAAACTATTTAAGTTAAACGGTTTTATATTGCAGATAAATGTACTAAAATCTAAAAAAATAATTTTAAACATATGCATTGATTAAACTAAAATAAAATCGAGGGGCACGTCCAATATTTAAAGTGGTTAAAATTCATTTAAAGTGGACGTGCCCCACGATTTTATTTTAGTTTAATCAATGCATATGTTTAAAATTATTTTTTTAGATTTTAGTACATTTATCTGCAATATAAAACCGTTTAACTTAAAAAGTTTTTTACTTTTTTATTTATTTACTATTTATGGTCCTCTTCCCGCAAGCTCCCGGGGAGGCGTGCAGGAAGGATGTGTCGGGGTGACTGGCCTTCTAGCCCGGCTAGCTTGGATGTTAATGCCGAGCTGGGTCCCTAACGCTGTTAGCCTATGCCGCCAACGACCAAAACCCCTCCCTGGCCCTCTTTGCGCATAATAGAAGACTGCGGTCTCTGCTAGCATGACTCGCTCAGTACTATTCCGCAGTCATCATATCCAGTTCGGATACCTAGTTTTAGCTCTTCTGGTAGAAATAATAGTTCACTTGTTTCCACAATTACTTTTATTAATTACTTCACAATATTTGTACTAAGTAATTGGTCGTTCACGGTATCAGACTACCACCACTACGGTGCGTGTTCGCATCTTCCAGGTTCTCTCGCGGGAATTGCCGGGAACGAACGAATGAATGAACGTCAGAGTAAAGAGCGAGTATGATTAATCATTCGAGTGAATGACGGATGGATCAATACCACATCAGATATGCGAACACGCACATTATGAGATATAAAAGGATATTCTAGGTACATTTTCTTATACGAGTAAAACTAGGACAAAATAAATATAAATAACTAGCGGCCCGACCCAGCTTCGCCTGGGTGTATATATTTCTTGATTCCACTCCACACCAAATACATGTTATTTTTCCTATAAACTCTTGTATACGTAAACTTGACGTAGCTGTCCTACTGTCCGGCTCAATCCCGTCTCATCCGTCTGTTCAATCTCTTCCCGATCCGTCCCGTCCTTTCCCTTTATTATCCATCCCGTCTTATAACGTGCATTTACATTTGGTCCTATCAAATATGTCAGCTATCCCAGTCCTCTCCCGTACCTTCCACTCTATTATATCCCGTCTCTCCATATACATGTACATATAAAGATTGCCTTATGACATTTTGACATTAAAAACTTAAGCGTTTTTTATTGTTCATCCAATATTCCTTCCCTTAATTCAGCACCAAAATGCTGTTTTTCCAAATAATATTGCACGCCATTACTTTTTGTTAGTACTAAAGTAATAATAAACATTTAAAAAAAAGAATTGGCCAAATTGGTCCAGGCGTTGTTGAGTTTTGCGCTTACCAACACATTTTGCGATTCATTTTTATATTATAGAAGAAGAAGATATAGTCCACCCCGCTGCCTTAGTGTGGGTTGGCGGATTTTATTTGACGTAGAAATTAATCCGATAAGTCAGAGGTGTGCCCTGAGATTTGAACCCGTGACCATCGTAAACTTGTTGGCAGTCGCGTCTAGTACGTTACCATATACAAATTAATAAACCTTCATACTGCCTTACCAGGTGACGTAAGTAATAAAACAAATATTTAAAAATATAAAACTGCATATCGTTTCATTATAATGTCTAGATACGGCATCAACGTACCATTTTTTTTATACTTGAGTCTGAAAACAATACTAATGCGGAATTTAAATTTGTCCCCCAGCGCATCTAATGCCCAAATACTGGAAAGCCAATTAACTTTTAACTCCGATTAACTAGCTCTAATGACCTGTTAAATTGATTCCAGTTAAATATAACTTCGATTAAACCACTTATGCCCAAATACTGGAAAGCCAATTAACTTTTAACTCCGATTAACTAGCTCTAATGACCTGTTAAATTGATTCCAGTTAAATATAACTTCGATTAAACCACTTACGCCCGAATACTGGAACGCCATTCAAATAATAAGTTGCTCTTAGCAGCGCACGGCCCACTTAGCCAGTACTTTTAATCGGGATTAACGTAGTTAAGCGTCATTTATATTTAAGTTGCGTTCCAGTATTTGGGCGTTAAGAATTAAATATTTAATGGGGCATTATTCATTCGATTCGTATTCTCGAAAGCAACTTAAGAGTTGGACAGCTGTCAAACAGTAATTTTTTTAAGAATTTCTAGTTTTAAGCAGCCGTCGTCTTAAGGCCGCCTGCGACCACTCTTAACTTTATCAATTCTACATAAAATTTACTAAAATGACTCTCGCGTCGGTTTCATCGCTGTCTGATGACGATATAGCTTCATCAAGGCGAGTCAATCAAGAAAAAAAATCAATGCTTTTGACAAATACAAAGAAGAAAAAATTCAAACAAGGGGAGGTTCCGCCTGAAGAAAGAAACTGTTCTGCATCTGTGTTCCTTGCTGGAGACAAAATAGAACCCACTACAAATAGAAGTCGATTGATAAAAACTTGCGACCAACTGTTACTTGCTTTATGATATTCTAAGACAGGCAGTTACCAGAAGATTATTGGAGATGTATTTCATGTGGAACAGCCGACTGTACAACACAAAGTTGCAGCAGAGTTAGTTAAACTACAAAATCGTGGCATGAAAATTCCCAACTAACAACTACAATGCCATATTGCGAATGATTTCTATGCGATCGCAGGAGTGATTGAAGTTATAAATTTCATACATATAAGGATCAAATCTCCAGGTAATTTCTACTTATAATAATGTATACATAACTATTAAGCTTTTACATGTACACAAATATATGTTTTCTTATCCTATTTTAACTAAATGTGCTTCTAAAATGCCTAGCGTATTTTATATTGTGTAGTAATCATTTAGAGTATCCCTTTTTACTGTACATAATATTATATTATTAATCATAGAATAGAATAATATATTATGCACAGTATAAAGGCACACTCTAAATGATTTCTACACAATAATTTATATATATATGCTTGTTGGAATCAAAACATTTAGCAGGTAATTGGCTCTTCCCCAGCCCACTGTACCCCATATAACCAAGCTCTCTAAATAGTTGTAGGGCTAAATATATAATATAATATAATTAATCATACAATGATTTGTACTGATTGTAGCTAGTGATGTAACGAATGTTAGTTTTCTCACATTCGCGAATGCGAATGCGGATGCGGATATTCATACCTAACATTCGCGAATACGAATGCGAATGCGAATGTTGATTTTCAAATTTGGCGTGCAACATTTCGGGCCAGCCATGTTTAAAACGAACATAGTCGAGCATGTCGAGCCGGCCCGTGCTTTGACAGGTTGAATGAACAAATTTAGTCGTTAGAAATTATTTGTTTATTTTGTTTGAAGTTAATTTAGTATTACTGTATTTGTTAGATTAAAGTGGTTTATAGACATGAGTAAAGCCCATGTAAGTGAAGTTTGGACTTATTTCACAATTTGTGACAAATGTTAAATTGTAAGTTGTGTGACAAAAAATACTCTCGGGAAGGAATGACCACTAGTGCTATGCGCAATCACTTACAAGCTAAACATATTACTGACTACAACGAATTAAAAAAAAAGAGAAAATGAAAAGCAAGACGCTGCTAAGATTAATTCTTTGCCGTCTTCTTCACGACAGTGTACCAAAACTAACCTAAAACAGATATCTTTAAATGACTGCATCGAAAAAATTAAAAAATGGGATAAATACAACGCCAAGTCTTTGTTGTTGGAGAATTTAATAGGGGAAATGATCGCACTAGAAAATTTACCGTTTAGTTTTGTTGAATGCGTCGGATTAGTAAGATTGATCAAGCAACTATGTCCCTCATATAATTTGAAAAGTCGGCAATATTTTGCTTCCTTTATTTGCGAAAATTTATACAGCAAAGTGCAGTCAGAAGACTTACGAGACGTAGATATAAACAATATTATAAATAATTAAAAAATACGCTAATTATAATAGTTGTATTATTTTTCCAGAACCATCAAATTTGTATAAAATTTGATGGTTTTTATTTGTCTAATACATTCGCCTAACATTCGCTTCGTTTCTTGCGAATACGAATGCGAATGCGAATGCCAAAAAATATGCGAATATTCGCCATTCGCGGATGCGAATGCGAACATTCGTTACATCACTAATTGTAGCTATTCAGTATATACTGGAACAATGTTCAACTACAATAGTAGTTTCCTATAAAGAATTCAATTTTATGAATATATTTTTTCAATTTACATAAAATTATTTGTAGTTTGAAATAAGAATATTTGCTAAAGCTCTAATTTTTATTATCTTGTTTTTAGGAGGACCACAAGCAGAAACATTTAGAAACAGAAAAGGCCATTTTTCTATAAATGTGCAAGCAGTCTGCGACCCTAACTTGAGGATAAGAAACATTATAGGCCGATGGCCAGGCGCGGTCCATGATAGTAAAAATTTCAATGATTCTCCTTTATGTGCATTTCTGGAAAGGGGAGACTGAAGAAGCTTACAATCAAAACCATAGTAAAACAAGAAATCCAGTGGAGAGGGT
Source organism: Hyles vespertilio (assembly GCA_009982885.2). Lineage (NCBI taxonomy): Eukaryota > Metazoa > Arthropoda > Insecta > Lepidoptera > Sphingidae > Hyles > Hyles vespertilio. The sequence continues at coordinate 15,425,073 of CM042815.1, read as the reverse complement.
CTTTGGTTTTACAACAAAGATCTTCTTGTCTGCAAGTTGGGCTATAAGTTTTTGAAAATTAGCTTACTATTATAGAGGCATGTGCTGTGTTACATAATATAGCATGTTCCCAGAATGATCATATATTGGAGATTGATCTTTCTGAATCATTTCCACCAGCTCCACACAGTATAACCAATGAAAATGTTGCAACAAGGAATAATATAATAAAATACATATTTTAAACTGTACAGTGCATTTTATTGAATTACCATGGAATGAATACAAATAAAAATGAGTTATGTTTTATTGTAGTATATTTATTTTAATAACAGCATTAGTACATATTATATTTTTTTAATTATCTACATTTCTTTAGATCTGTCTTACATTTATATCTATATTCCTTTATAAACACAAAATAATAACAATTATTTTAACATTAATTTAAAACTAAATTAATAAATGTACTATTAAAAATGTACAATAGAAATATAATATGACATTTTTTAACAATGAAAATAGGTGAAATAAACAATTTATTTTATGTATTACATATTAATTAAAATTCATAACATTCTTCAACTTTGATTTAAAACACTGTTTTCTGATGCAAATATTTCTTCCTTGACAATTTGTCTCATTCTTTTTTGTATATTTTTATATTACATACTCATTTCAAAAGGGTGTGTATTGTCCAAATGATTTGTTGTATGCATGATTTCTATAGCGTTACCTGCAAAAGTGTTTAAGTTAAAGTATGTCATAATTTTATATATCTCTTTTTATTTTTTATATATATTTGTTGAGCTTACTTATTTAGTCTATAGCTGATATACATGGCACTATATATATGAACCATATTTCTTGGACGGTCTTATTATATAGGTACACATTGAATATTTATGTACTCCACTCCAGCTCCTGAAACAAAGGATTATTTATAGTTATACACATTGTACCATACTTTATTTTCCATATTTATTACATAATACTACTATATGAGGAGGAGATAATATATAGGAGGCATAATATGAGAGAAGCCTATAGGTACCCAGCAGTGGGATCCTACAGGCTGTAGATGATGATGATGATTTAAAATGTGTGAATAATCGATTCATATTATATATTAAATAGTTAATTATCATATAAATTCGTTAAAACTTAGAGGAATACGTGTATACTTACCTGTTTATAATATCCAGCACAGCTTCTTTCTCATATCGTATTTATTTACATAGTCTTCTCCATTTGGTACTTAGGTGGTTCTGCAGCCGTTGTTTGGTATTTTATATACCTACCTATTTATTGAAAAGATATTCCAAAAACTAACTTTAAAACCGAGTGCAATTGTAAACAATAAATAAAATAAAATAAACAAACATCATAATATTTTTAATAAACTCGCTACGGATATAGGGACATAAGTTTTTTCACCCACGTGATTTTATTAACAGATTTTTAAAATAATAACATGGCAATATATAATATAGCTTTAAACATAATCGTAACAAAAGTAAAAACGTTACAATGATTCCTCATATTAAATATAAAGGGTTAAATTTCCAATAATTTAGGGAAATCATGTATGAAGAATATTGCGTCAAATGGAACGTTTATATTTATACAATAAAAATTGTAACTGAAAACAAACTTTTCGTTAATCTGTGGAAATTTAGCTGGATGTTTGCTGAGTAGACCGATTTATGAGCTAAATGGCTATCCAGTATTTCATTTCGAAATTTAACAGAACCTCAAAATAACGTCATATCAAATGAGTCCGGTGGCTGAGTAGCTATCCAGTATTTGGGGGTATAAGTAGAAATTACCTGGAGATTTGATCCTTATATGTATGAAATTTATAACTTCAATTACTCCTGCGATCGCATAGAAATCATTCGCAATATGGCATTGTTGTTGTTAGTTGGGAATTTTCATGCCACGATTTTGTAGTTTAACTAACTCTGCTGCAACTTTGTGTTGTACAGTCGGCTGTTCCACATGAAATACATCTCCAATAATCTTCTGGTAACTGCCTGTCGTAGAATATCATAAAGCAAGTAACAGTTGGTCGCAAGTTTTTATCAATCGACTTCTATTTGTAGTGGGTTCTATTTTGTCTCCAGCAAGGAACACAGATGCAGAACAGTTTCTTTCTTCAGGCGGAACCTCACTTTGTTTGGTTTGAATGTTTTCTTCTTTGTATTTGTCAAAAGCATTGATTTTTTTCTTGATTGACTCGCCTTGATGAAGCTATATCGTCATCAGACAGCGATGAAACCGACGCGAGAGTCATTTTAGTAAATTTTATGTAGAATTGATAAAGTTAAGAGTGGTCGCAGGCGGCCTTAAGACGACGGCTGCTTAAAAATAGAAATTCTTAAAAAATTGACTGTTTGACAGCTGTCCAACTCTTAAGTTGCTTTCGAGAATACGAATCGAATGAATAATGCCCCATTAAATATTTAATTCTTAAGTGGTTTAATCGAAGTTATATTTAACTGGAATCAATTTAACAGGTCATTAGAGCTAGTTAATCGGAGTTAAAAGTTGATTGGCTTTCCAGTATTTGGGCATTAGACTGTTTGACAGCTGTCAAACTCTTAAGTTGCTTTCGAGAATACGAATCGGATGATTAATGCCCCGTTAAATATTTAATTCTTAACTGGTTTAATCGGAGTTATATTTAACTGGAATTAATTTAACAGGGCATTAGAGCTAGTTAAACGGAGTTAAAAGTTAATTGGCTATCCAGTATTTGGGCATAAAACCCGTATTCTAAGACGTTTCCTCGAATCTTCCTCAACCTTATCTCTGTCGAGGTGATGTTTAAAATGAATTCGAAGAATCCTCGAAAATCGTATACTTAGTTATGGTAGGTTGCGACGTACCTTGAGTTTGACAGTTGATTCCTTTCTTCGAGAAAAGGGAAAGTATCAGGCCCAGATCTAGGGGGGGGGGGGGAGGTGGCAAGACGGGGTCTGTGCCCCGGGCGGCAAGTTCAGGGGGCAGCATATTGAATCTTGCGAGACAACTACGCAACTGACTAATAACATAATACCACTTAAACGGGCACTGCAGAACTTTTTTTTTCGCGTGGCGCGAATTCTGATGAATATGCGATAGGGGCGCGTGAAAAAGAGATGAAGCTATATTTGGAAACTCCTTCATCGATCTTAACGACTACCTTTGGTTTCAAATATTCAATTTGTGTTTACTAGTTACTTTTGTAAAAGCAAACCAACGTTATACCGCTACAACTACATTTCATTGTAAACTCTACGAAAGCTTTTTAAGTCAACCCCTTATAATATAACTAATATTCAAAAACAAAGCATACTATTATTTTGTTGGAATTCAAGACATATTGAAAAAAAAAATGGATACTCTGCCTAGGTGGCATTTGCGCTTATCATCAGGTGCAATGCCGCCACTATGCCGGGCCAGAGAATTAAAAAAAATGGATTTGTTCCTAAACAATTCAAGGGAGTGGTTACAATATTACATTTCTAGTACGGAGAGAACAAAGAGAAATTGTAGCGACTCTAAGTTGCTCTTAACGTCTGCATCATTAATTTTGTGGATGGCCCGCCGTTGCAATCCATCCAAGGCATCGAGCAGGTTCAGAGCGGATCCATCCTAGAAATCCGAGCAGTATTCCATACCCGGCTAGACCTGCGCTTTATACAAGCCATAAAGTTGACCGGGTGTGAAAAACTGACGCACCCGGTTCCGGATTCCAAGCTTGCGTGCTGTGGCAGATGTTACGCCCTCGATGTGATTCCTTGGATTGATATCACAGCGTATATCTAACAAAGTACCCCAAGGATATTCAGATCATTTTGCATTGAGAGGGGAGTACCCTGAAAAATTGGGAGGGGAGAGAACGGGTGGGTTTTCTTGGCACTGTATTTAACCATATTCCTGAAAACCCATGTTAGCTCAAGATCTTCGCGTCCCCTCACAGTGTCGACCCGGCAACCCGGAGGCCCATAGTGGTATCGCCCAAGAACAGGGTTGTCATCTGCATAGCAATGAATGTTGCCTAGCGACAACATATCATTAATATGGAGAATAAAAAGCGTGGGCGGCAGCACCGAGCCCTGAGGAACTCCAGCATTTATCGACATGAACGCCGAACCGTGTCCGTCGACGACGACAAGTATTCTACGCCAATGCAGAAAGCCAGAAATCCACGAACATAGGTTGTCGGGCAGACCGTATGTCGGAACATTGGAAAGAAGAACACGGTGTCAGATCCTATCAAAAGCATTGAAAGCTCATAGCATGAGCCTCGCCACGCCAGTCAATCGTTTCATCTGTTGATTGATTTTGACGGAATCCGCGATTTCTGGCACTGATCAACGAGTATTCAAGTAGCGGATCAATTGAGAGTTAATTTTAGTGATCTTACACATCACTGAGGTGATAGCGATAGGGCGATAGTTGGTAGGGTCTGATCGATCACCCTTTTTGGGGATCGATTGCACATTGGCCTCCTTCCAAGATTCAGGCACAACTCCTGTGCGGTAGGACACTCGGTAGAGGCAAGTCAGTGCAGGAGTACTTTCTTTCTTTCTTCTTTCTTTCTAATGCGGATATCCGTCATTGAGAAAGTGCCGCAATCAGAAAGTGTATACAGCGTTTGGAGACAAGGGTCCTCGAGGCGGGAATGAACCACAAAGAGATTTGCCAGTAAGGCAGCCTTCTCTTGCGGCTTGTGAGCCAGCAACCTTTCCGGACACCTCAGCGGTGGTAACGCTCGACGGCAGAAATTAGAATGAACGATCCTGGCCAAACTCCAATAAGCATAATTGCTAGTTGTGTGATTGGCCAACACACGGCCAATCCTGCTAAAGCACTGAGCATCCGCTCTAACGTAGGCCTTCTTGCACGCCTTGGTGGCTTGGTTGTAGGCATCTTTGAGGGAACTAATATTGGCATCCTTCATGGAGCGACCCCTGATCTAAGCGCGATATGCCGCCTGCTTGTCACCGACAGAATCGATGCACGATTTTACCAGGAGCGCCTACGGCCTTTACTGGCGATCTCAGATTAAGAAATCTAGTATTCCATTGCCTGACCTCGTCAGCAATAGCGTTGGCACTCGCTGAGTGATCTTTACCCTCAAAGCAGTGCTGCCTCCAAGGAATGGATGAGAAATAATCTTACACATCATTCAAATCCGCAGACGAGTAATGCCAGACCCTCCGCTCAACCTGCACGGCACGTCGAGGTGAAGCGAACGGCACTGACGACTCAAACAAGCATTGATCGAAAGTACCTAGAGGCCAGAGGAACCAGCATAATCAGTCAGCATAATGAGACCTGTAAAGGCACACGTAGATGCGGGTCAGGGAAATTAGATCCACGTGCACCCACAGAGCGGATAAGGTAAGGTCCTCCATGCGGCGCAAACGGCGACAGCAGATGTACGACTGAACATACAAGCATACCCGGGCTTTCGGCTTGAAGTTTTCTTTAAGCCATTAACCGGGGGACAGCAGGTAGGAATTTTTGGCCGGACAAAAACCAAACTAATCTTAAGAAGAGCAAAGTAGGACGGGCTCTTTCGAGATCATGGTGGTCGGCATTGAGGTTCGTATGGAGTCCGAGGATGTTGGTAAACTCAGTGAACGCGGTGGTGGGTTATGCACCGCTGAAGAACATCCTCTGTTTAATTGCACTGTCATGAGGTTGATGGGATGGGTTTGTTGAAGAGGCATCGAGAAGCCTAAGTCCGGACATTAAGAATGCCGAATGGGCACCGGCACGAAAGGGTCGCCAGGTGGCAAATTGTTCCGCCGGATGGAAGGGCCCCGTACCCTCACGGGATGAGCCGCTGGGAGCCCACCACCGCTCACCAGTTATGCGCGGCATGGTGAGGTAGCCTCTCGTGGTGATTAGCCGCGATTGGGCCCCTATACTGTACCGTGAGTGGCCAGCGGACAACCGTTTCTACAGGTCTCCCTGACCGCGGGTCAACACTCTACCCTTTGACAGCGACCGATAATACCCACATGGTACAACCTCGTGCCCAGAGCCAAACCTCTCTAAAAACCCGAATAACACGGGCTGATCTCGGAAACCGGGGATCACTATGGCGGTCTTTACTTCCCGTGGACGGTGGTCGCTAACCAGGCGGACACTTAAGTCCTACCACCACGAACTGTGCCACTCATTTGGCGCTACCCAGGGGCCCCGTGTAGTGAAACTAGAGTTAAAGCCTATGGACGCGAGTGACGTTAACCCTTAAAAGTGAAGCTACATACAAGTGAAGTCAATATAAAACGTGTAAAAAATGCTTAACCTGGTGATAAAATAGCTTTCTTTCCGGAAGACCTATGTCATATGGTTGCTAAAAATGATGATGATGATTGAGATAAAAATATAGGCAGGTAGGCGCGGCATTTTTCAGTTTTTGACCCGCCTCGAAAAATACCTAGATCCAGCGCTGAAAAGTAGTAGTGAGTAGCGTTGAGTGAAGGAGACTTTTTTCCAGTCAGGCCGAGTGGAGTCAAGAAATTTTCGAGAAACTTCTTAGAATATGGGTGTAAGATTCAAAAGAAAATGGAGTAAAATACATACATTTTATTGTTACAAAGCGTGGGATGCTTATAATTACTATAGTAAGAAAATGTATGTATTTTACTCCATTTTCCTTCGAATTTTAAACTCATTATCCATTATTATTCTTTTAGTTTTTAATTGCATATTTTATGCGAGCGTGTTTTTTTAGTTTTTTAAACTATAAGTTTATTGCTTGCACTGAAAACATTATTTACGGCTGTATTATCAAAGAAAGAAGCTGCACGCAAAAAGCAAATTACCAACTTTTAAATGATATTTTAAAAATAAATTGTTGAAATGACAGCTTTCTAAGGTAATTACCAAGAAGCTTATACCCAAATGGAGATTGCATTCCGTATATAAAAGTGAAGCACAAAAATTTGACCTCGAATGACGTTGCGACTGATTGCTATCCTTTTCTTTCGAGTGACAATGAATGAAAATGATTTCATTCATTCGAGGTCAAATTTTTGTGCTTCACTTTATATACGGAATGCAATCTCCATTTGGGTATAAGCTTCTTGGTAATTACCGTTAATTACTCTATAGAGCCACAAAGTTATCTGGCCATCATTGATCTGGCCCGGTGGCCAAAAGTGGAAACAACAACGTCATTTGGAATGTCAGTCTATCTGCCAGTCGCTGACATATCTGCCATTGGTTGTTTACTCAATGTATTTATTTTTCCTGCATTATTTAAAACTAGTGAAATATGCCGAGAACTTGATAAAGTGACGCTAGGAACGTTAGACTTCAGGTATTACATTTTATGAAGGAAGAAGAGCATCTCAAGCACCAATAATACCCTTAGAAAAATTGTATCAACGCGTATTTGCCGCCACAGGTCTGTGTTGTCAGCTTTTCAAAATAAATACCACATAAACAAAATTTTGTACGTACTAGTACAATACATGTAAGTACATATAATAAACTAGAATTTATCGTTACGTTCGTGGGGGCCTGTTGATGAATGGACCAGACGCGACTGCCAACATGTTCACGGTGGTCGGGGGCTCGAATCCCAGGTCACAAATCTGACTTTTCGGAGTCATGTGGGTTGATGATTGATAGTCAATAAACACGCACTAAAACGGTGGCGGAACACATAGTGAGGAAATCTACATAACATAGCGATTTATAAGAATATCTATGGTATGTAAGTCCACCAACCCGCATTAGGTCAGCATGGTGGACTATATGGCCTATGATATGGCCTAACCACCCTCAATGGCACTCTCGATTGTAGAATTAGGCAGTTCCCAACAGTGGGATATATAGTATATGGGCTGATACAGATACACTTGTTTAAGGGTATGGGGAGCGATTTGTTAGAAATCTTGGGAAGGAAAAATAACATGCAAAGGAAACTGGTCCACTAATTTTCCTGACACTATTGATCGAATTGAAAAATCTTACTTCACCCACTTTATTGCTATATCTATTTTTAATGGCAACACCAAATTCGACAACAGCGACTCTCTCACCGTCAGAGAAGTTTGTGGGACTATAAGTTTCTATACTCCAACGGTTTAGCCCAAGAAGCTTATACCCAAATGGAGATTGCATTCCCTTTAGAAAACTGAAGCACAGAAATTTGACCTTTAGTATGGTCTTCGATCCTTTTCTTATGTTGCCAAAGCTTACGAATTATTTCCCCAAATAGCACAAAGTATTGATGGTATTAATTAACTAATTAAAATAAAAAGGTTATGTTTTCGACCTGTGAGTTTACATAAGTTTGTATGGTCATGATATCCTAAAAAACTACGTATTCGATTAGGATTTGGTGTTTATTACTTAACTTTATTAATATTTTTGTTTTACATTATTTCCTCATTTAATTGCTCATTGCGCATACATTGCTAGGCAACACTATAACAAAATGACAACTTCAAATAACAAAATCATTTACTGTTGTTATTTTGTAAATGTTCTTTTCTGCGGTTATTTCGCATAATTCAACATTTTTACGTATTTTTCAGTGTGTGTAGTGATTTCCAGAATGAGTTGTGTATTGTGTAGTTGTAAAAATGTTTGGCATCCAGTATCTACCGTGAAATTACACAGGTAAATCGATTGTTATAATTATTGTGAATATTTATACAAAAGTACTAAACACATAGATATTTTACATATGAACTGTGAGATTAATGTGTCTTGCATCATTCATGGACACTTTTTTCATATAAGCATAAAGATAAACGTGATTATTTATATTGTGTAAACAAAGAGACTAGGGTGACCATAGTTTCACCTTTGACTGCAATTAGAATCATTGAATTATGAGGAGGTGAAAACTGTCATTAATTGATATCGTTTTTGTGTTTACAACAGAAACATTTCTGAAGTGCTATTACAAAGTTTTTTGAAACATGAAGTTACTTTATTTTAGTTGAAACAATGTTTAATTCGTAAATTAATATGCGAAATACCGAAAAAGTAGTGTCACTATCATTTTTCTCTAATTTAAAAGTGCGTAAATGATCTTATCGACTGCAAATATATTACTTAAGGATCCTTAAGTGAGTTAGGTTAAATTAGCCAAGGATTATATTCTGGTAAGTATGTATATAGGTAACAACCTAGCTTTTAAAAAACAGTCAACACGTGTTAAAAATCGAAAACGTCATTGTTACAGATGCCTTTCGATGTGCTTGTTGCTGAAAGTTATTGGAGGTGCCGATGCGTTGAGTAACATTCAACAAATAGCCACAAAAGTTACACACAGTTACAAAATGTTAAAAAAAGTGCGTGGTGGCCTGTTGGTAAACGGACTAGACGCGACTGTCAACATGTTCACGGTGGTCGCGGGTTCGAATCCCAGGGCACACCGCTGACTTTTCGGAGTCATGTGTGTATTGATAGTCAATCACCACGCACTAAAACGGTGAAGGAAAACATCGTGAGGAAACCTGCATACCATAGCGATTTAATAAATAAAAAATTCTATGGTATGTAAGTCCGCCAACCCGCACTAGGCCAGCGTGGTGGACTATATGGCCTAACCACTCTCAATCGTACTTTCGATTGTAGAGGAGGCCCGTGCCCTGCAGTGGGACGTATATGGGCTGATACAGATACAGACAAAATGTTACCGTATTTCACAGAGATACTCCACTGCGGTGTGCACAATATAATCAAGCCTTGATTTATATTATATTTTTGCTTAAAAATGAGTGTACATTATTCTGTGGTTTAATTTCTCTTTACAGTTTTCCTAAAGATCCGAATAGGTGGGAAAAGTGGTTAAATGAAATACCATTAATAGGATTTTTTTATAAATCTGCAAGAATTATTTGTGAATATTTTAATAAAGATGATTATAATTCTCAAAGACCGGAACATCTTATTGATCATGATGTACTATTTTATGTATTTGAATAATTGTCATAAATTAAAGGGCAGGGCTGAAAACGCGTAAATTTTTTCGACACAAGTGGTGCGGGCACTCCAATAGATCTTTAGTAGAGTGTTACTGAAATTGTTCATCCCTCTTAAGGATTTTAAAAATGCTTGTTGTATTAATACAGAAACTTTATAAATTTTTGTTTATGGCTATTTGAACGAAATCTATTAAATAAATTTTATTCAATATTTATTTAAGCGTGATTTTCACGGTCACCTTTTTGAAACTCACAAATGTACTGATACTCCAAATGTGATTTTTGCAAATGCTGCAATATAGTGGTAAGCAATGTGCTTTTATCATTGTTATTGCCTCAGTGGCGTAGAATGTCTCGGTGCCTCGTAGTTGTACTACGGAATGATTCCAAAACTGTAATCTCAGATTCAAATACCGGGTCGGGCAGAGTGATATTGGATTTTCTCTAATTATCAGCCCAGAGGCAGGATGTTGTGCCCGATATGGTAATAAGGCTCACCCTTTATCACATCTTGGAACAAACGTGTTTATGTATGTATGCATGATTGTAACCAGCAGCTGTTTCTAAAATAATTTCTAACAAACATTCAAACTATTCAAGTTAAATAAACTTCACCAGCATAGTTGGCTTCGTTTACTTTGCTGTACTGTATCAGCCCATAGACGTCCCACTGCAGGGCGAGGGCCACCTCTACAACCGGGACTACGATTGAGAATGGCTAGGCCATATATTACACCTCGCTGCCCAAAGCGAGTAGGTGGACTATATATATACAATCATACCATTAAAAACTTATAAATGGCTATTGTATGCAGGTTTCTTCACGATTTTTTCCTTCACCGTTTATCAAACTTTGTTCATTCAACACTATATTTTTACGGCCTATTTGTCCAGACTTACATTTGCATAACTTATATTTAAACTTATTTCTAGCTGGTATTATAAATTATCATGGTGAATTTAAACCGAATTATGTATATAGATAAATATTTTATATGATTAAATTCCATATTACAAAATACTAATTTGGTAAGTCCTGGTTTAAAAAAAATCGTTGTCACTCTAAAGAAAAGGATAGCAGAAAACAACAAATTCATTCAAGGGTAAATTTTTGTGCTTCACTTTTATGTACGGAATGCAATCTCCATTTGGGTATAAGCTTCTTGGTTTAGGTACTTAACTAAATGTAAACAAACCATAAAAAAGGTTATTTAACATTGCCGTTTCTCATTTCTAAATTAATTTAAGACAAAAAAATGTTTACGTGAATGTAAAACTACGTTGCATGTTCAAATTTATTATAACGACTATAATTATGAATGTGTGAGCTTGGAAACAATTATATTATGTAAGATCATAATTAAATTATCTAAATTAAAGTATCTAGTTTTACATAATGCAATCTGTCTATAAAAAAGACCCAAACAGTCAGGCATCCAAAACATTTAATAAAAGTTTTTGGATTTTTATTTTTTATGCAAATATAATCCTATTTTTCAATGTATTCTATGAAATACTAATTGCAGATGTTAGTAATAATGAACGTCTACATTTATTTTTACCAATATACTAAATAAAATGCACTTACCAGTGAGAGGTTATATTTTCATATTATCGTTTAGATCGGCTATCACAGCCAATAATAAAGCAGCACACCATACCTTTTGTCTTATAATCAGTTTCAACACTCTTTTACATACATTTTTGACCGCAAATATTCGTAAAATACTCAGTAATTCAAGTTTATAACAAACCGCACGTCTTATTTGTTTGGGTACACGCAGTGTTGCCCTACAAAATTATGTGAAACTATGACAAGGACCGCAAATTATGTTTTGTCACTTTCATTTTTTAAGGTTTATGCATAAGTCTAAGTGAGATGGACTATATATGTCAAATGCATGTCAAGTCTATTGATACTACGTCTATGGTTAATGTACTTACTGTTTTCGTGAAGTGGTGAAGTGTTTGGAAGTGTTCATCGTTGTTTTTACTCTGTTTTAGGTATTATTTGTTGTATGCTGCTGTTAATTGTTGTTAATACTTGTTACTTGGTTGACTAAGAAATATTCGTAAATTGGACATTGCAATAAAATGTTGAACAACCATGCATCACGTGTTCTGGTTTGTTTACATTTAGTTAAGTACCTAAACCGATGGAGTATAGCTATAATATACACACACACTTAATTGTTTTGAATGCGGTACTTGCGAGTTCGACATTCCTTTATTTTAGAACGCAGACTGGAGCAAAGTTACTATAGTTGATTTGAGATCTATCTTTTTGAATTAAAATGGCAACACTTTCTGTAGCTCATAATATTTTTATTTTTTAATCTATGGGATGAGGCAATGGCGATATTGACGAATGGTTTTTTTTGGTGACAAGAATTTTGTCAAATATTATTGCTGAATTGCGTTTTAACTCCACTAAAAGTTTATTTTGCCATTTGGAAGTTTTCTTTGGAGTTAGAAACAATTTTTTAGGTATCGATGATTACAATAAATTGATTTCAAGCGGTAAGATATTCAATTCGTCACCTTCACCCATGTCCTCACTCAGATTTAATTATTTTTGTTGTCCATAATAATTGCTAAATAGCTTGTTTGTTTTTAAATTTTAAGATACACAGAACGTACATTGATTATTACTTATAACATTATTACTATCATCGTAGTTTTTTATATAACATAAAATTGTGTTTGTGATACAAAAGAGAAAGGTGCATTGTCTATTTGACTTCATATTCGATAACCTACATAATATTAACTTTATTTTATTTTTAGTGTTATAACCATATGCAAAATTGCACAATGCTCATGCTTAATAATTCATTTTCAAAATAAAAAAAGTAAATTGACATTGTGTTTTGATACCTCTTGTTTATATCCCATGATAAACATTTTATAAATAATGTTCGCACAACTTCGGATTTTCGGAATATTTTAGTTTTTTTTTAAAATGGTATAAATTCTATTTTATTTTATTTAATTACAGGTGGTCTGGACCACTAACCTGAGAAGGTATGATATTTTATACTGCTCTGATTTGTTTACGTGTATTAATGTAATTTTATTTATATGTCCTGATGCTAAATTAACTTCAATCGGAGGTATTTGACATTGAATTAAAGTATGAGCTCTGATTATTGATTAAAAATGGGTGACAATTTGCTGTGCTTTTTGAAAAAGGACTATTCAACTAAGCCAATTAAGTTTTGAGCTTTGAAGTCGTTGTTTAGTATAGTCTCTAATTTGTATTTCACTTAATCATCTTTTTCTTAATAAACAAGTTTATTTGCAGCTATGTTTGGGTATCACAAAATCACTTAGTTTTATAGTTTTTTTGGATCTTATCATATGACAGCTACAACACAATGTTTCATTTGTTAATTTGGATCTGAATTTGTTATAGTTTTTCTATATGTATATTAAAAATTACCAATAAGTAGGTGTTAATTCTTCCATATGTCTCCATTGCTTATTGGCCATTAGCAAATATTTCTTGGTTCTTTTTGGTGAGAGATCACATCTCCCTGTCACATATTGTGAATACTCTCACTCACTATATTTAAGATGTGGAAGAATGTAGTTATCAAATGCTTTCCTTCTTTACTCTTGATAATTTCCTCAAACAAGCAAAATTTCAAAAAGATCCTTATAATATTTTTATTGTACATTATGTTTATGGGAAGCATGACTTGTCTGAATCAGATAGAATAGGTATGTGTGTTAATCAAATTGACTAATTGAGTATTATTCATTTAGAAGAAGTGTTACAGTTACACAGAAGTGTAAATTTGTTTTTTTTTTTATAGTAAATTCATTAACTCTGTTTAATATGTTGGACAAAGAAGAAGTCTAGGCTAAATTGGTATGACAAAGAATTAGATAGGGGAAACATAACTAAGAATTAGTTTATATTGACACATTTATATTATGTTTTATTGACATACAACAAGAGTATATGTTCTTGTTGTAATGATAAAAATACTTTATAAACTAATGAATTAACCCATTAAACAATAATGCATGCAATATGTAGAGCGGAGAGTATGAAGTTAGCCGTAGTAAGTATGTGTTATTTGTGTTTAGATGGCGGAAGTGGATCCAGAGACACTGCTGGAGTGGCTGCTGACGGGTCAAGGAGATGAGCGGGACATGCAACTCATTGCTCTTGAGCAACTGTGCATGTTGCTGCTCATGTCAGACAATGTTGATAGGTGCTTTGAAAGGTATTTGCAGTAGTTTTACATTTTGATTGAAATGTAAAACTACTTTAAGTGCAAATCAATTTGCATTTGTATTATAATTTTTAATAACTAGTTTGCAGCTAATAACAAATTGTCATAAGTAAGGAGATTTGATATTACTAACATTTAACTTAAAGCAATTAGTGCCATTTGTGACAAATTATTTATCTGACAGCCATATCAAAAATAATAATGAGAGAGTACATTTGTGTTTCTTGGTGATATTTAACAATCTTTCACTTCATATCTAATGTACACGAAGTCACATTGTTTAGGTAGAAGATATGCAACCTTCATGCAAATTTCATAAATCTGGCTTTAAGATTTAATAGTGTCTGTTCTTTGAATCTTCTTAGTGTTTGTTAACAACTGTAAAGGAATAACAGAGGTAATTGCAGAGATACATTGATTGGGCAGGTTTGGTATGGGAGTGTGACCTTGTTGAGGATTGCAAATAGCATGTCACTGTATTACCCAATAAATTAAAAACATATTTCTGTGCATCCCGTTTACAGTTTACGCATATCTATTAGTTCGACAGCCTCCGTGGCGCAGTTGGTTAGACGCTGCCTGTGAAACGAGAGGCCGCGGGTTCGATCCCCGCACCGAGAGAAATGTTTGTGCGGCCCACAAATATTTCTTCCGGGTCTGGGTGTTTGTGAGACCAAAAAGTCTCTCGTAGTTCCTGATACCCACGACACAAGACTGGATCTTAGTGTGGGGTCAGGACTATATATGTGACTGTTGGGTGTTATTTATTTATTTAGTTAGCGTCGTAAGCAGTTAAAGTCACTAAATGCCCTATTTTATATGCCTAACCTCACCACAATTGTGCTGTTTTATGTCCGAAGTTTGACTTTCGCTGTTCCGCACATCGATCAGCCTCATACCCAGGATACTACGCTCGTGTACATAATTAAATTCATCTTCGATTGATGTCTGTACATGAAATACATACAAATAATATACAAAACAATGATTGTTTGAGTTGGTGTCAGTTTGTTTGTGCTTTTGTGCACGCTTATTTCAGAAACGGCTGAACCAATTATGCTTAAATTTGCTATAGTAGTAGCTATCCTAGTAGACACCCTGGTTTAACACATAGGTCACTTATTATCTCGAAAAATGTAGTGTTCCCGAGAGATGAACAAGGGGTTAAAATATATTTGCCAGTATTTCAAACTTTAAGCCGGTGAAGGGTAACCATAGAGGATAGAAAAGAACAAAGGCACAGACAAATAGACAAGCAGACAATGATTCTTCTAGGTTCTATCACACCAATAGTATATATGGGATTAATAATGTCTGTGATTATAGTAATATTACAATAATTTTCTCCTATATCTTCCACATACTGAGAGCATCACAGACTGTAGAAAAATCTGGGTTTACTCACAATAAGGTGATACTGTGTATGGTGGAATTGGAAAGCCATTGTTCATTATGGGCTTTATCGCAGCGCACGGTAGAACCATCAATTTGGATCTCTACTGCCAACAAATAATGAGAATAAAGCAATAAATTGAGATAAAGCGGCCAGGGTTGATTAACAATAAAAAGTTGTGCTCTTCACAATAACGCTCAGCCTCACAGATCTTTAGCCACTCCAGAAAAATAGGGTGTTTTGCTAGGAGGTGTTATCCTATCTGTCATATAGACTGATCTTGCAGCTTCAGTAGAAGCTTCAATAAAATTGTACATATTATATACTGTAATTAGATGTAACTAAAATTTAAAAGCAAATATATCTTGAGTTTTAATATAAAAAAACAAAGAGACATTTTCCCAACCTAATAAGTGCTGAAAATTGAAAGTTTATGACACAGACTGTCAGTTTGTATTAATAGCGACATGTATCGATATACAAACGTAATTAATGAATAAATATATATTGTCCTTTTTTTAAATATTTTTCTTATTTGTTTAAGCTGCCCACCCCGAACATTTCTGCCAGCTCTGTGCAAAATATTTTTGGACGAGAGTGCACCAGATAATGTCCTGGAGGTCACAGCGAGAGCAATCACATATTATTTAGATGTCTCTGGTAAGCGAATCATTTTTAATAACCTAAAATTGATTTTATTTATTGAAAAAAAGAATATATATACCGGGTATCTCAAGACTGCTACCGAAAACGAAGCCGGGTGGTAGTTTTAGTGGCTACAAACACAATGCAATTAAAAATTTCGCTTAGAAACGCGACAATTATTTTTTATGATTTTTTAAATATCGTCATTTTTGGGTGGGATTTACCACAATCCATATATTTTGCTAAAATAATAATTTAAACTCTCTTATATCTTAGAGTATTTATAAATTAAAGGGTATACACTATTATTTTAGGAAAAAATGTATTTACCACCAAAATATGGCAATAGGAAAAAAATTACAAAAAAAAAATAATGTCGAAAACGAAAACGAAGCCGGATGGTAGTTTAAGCGGCTTCAGACACAATGCAACAGAAAAAGTTGCAAAAAAAAGCGACAATTTTTTTTGTTTTTTTTTTCCTATGACCATATTTGGGTGGTACATACATTTTTTCCTAAAATAATAGTGTATACCCTTTTATTTATAAAGACTCTAAGGTATAAAAGAATTTAAATTATTATTTTAGCAAAAACTATGGATTTACCACCCATAAATGACGATATTTAAAAAATCATAAAAAATAATTGTCGCGTTTCTTTGCCAAATTTTTAGTTGCATTGTGTTTGTAGTCACTAAAACTACCACCCGGCTTCGTTTTCGGTAGCAGTCTTGAGATACCCAGTATATATCGAAAAATAGACTTTTCTTTTTAGAAAATCGTTAATTTAAGCATTACATAAAGTGAGCATTGTATTGATTATGAACAATATATTTGAATCACATATGCATGATATTGTAATATTTGCAGCGGAGTGCACGCGGCGTATTGTTGCCATCGAGGGGGCAGTCAAAGCCATATGTAGCAGACTTCTGACTGTTGACCCCAATAACCGCACTAGCAAGGATCTCGCAGAACAATGTATAAAAGTAAGTGTAGTTCGTTTTACTAAAGTTATTTATGGTTAAGTACACTATGGAGAGTAGTCGCTGTGTTCGTAGGCGCACGATACACCATAGCCGCCGGTCCGGCGATATAGGCCGCCGATACCATCCGGTGGCGACCAATGCAAAAATAATTACGTTTGCAACAAGAAACACCCGCACGTGTTGCCCGTCGACATGTTGAGAGCATATCGGCGACGCAAGCACTTCTTGGTTGCCCGGTGACACTCAACAACGTCGTAGTAAAGTTCTTCAAGTCGAGTAGCCGAGATACCGACGAAAGCGCCGATCCGGGGGCTTGCTCTATAAAAACGATCTTCGAATGTACGGATGTTTGACGTCCGGAGTATGATATAAGATTTCCAGACCTAAAATCAATACTATTCTCTATTATACTCATCATTTTCTCCGAACTTAGCCTGTGGTTGTAACCCCCCTGGTCGGTGGCTTTGGTGTGTAATTTGTTTTACTTGCACATATTCGTACATGATACTTGAACGAATCGTGAAGTCAAGTTTATTTGGCTAGGTGTTGGAGTTGGTGTGCACTCGGGAAGCTGGTGCTGTGTGGGAAGGCGGCGGCCTCCCTGCGGTTTTACATTTCATCACTCACCATGGTACCGCAGTGCACAAAGATACACTACATTCAGCTATGGCAGTCGTTTCCAGGTTTGTACATAGTCGTATACCAACTATGCATTTTTTTGTCCCTATATACATAAACTCACGGCTATGTCCTCTTGGGGTTGGTACAGACCACAGATCACTCCCAATAGATACCGCATAATGTCAAATTTGTTTGAATCCAAAAGTGCCGATTTAGGTTACAAGAGAGGGGAAGCGAGGGATGAGGCAGCGGCTCGTAGTGATGTGAACAAAATATTATTGTATAAAACTATGTCGATAAAATTGACGATGGATTAAAAATAACTATTTGACGGGTTTCTGTATCAGCCCATATACGTCCCACTGCAGGGCACGGGCCTCCTCTACAATCGAGAGTACGATTGCGAGTGGTTAGGCCATATAGTCCACCACGCTGGCCTAGTGCGTGTTGGCGGACTTACATACCATAGAATGTTTTATAAACCGCTATGGTATGCAGGTTTCCTCACGATGTTTTCCTTCACCGTTTTAGTGCGTGGTGATTGACTATCAATACACACATGACTCCGAAAAGTCAGAGGTGTGCCCTGGGATTCGAACCCGCGACCACCGTGAACATGTTGGCATTTGACGGGTTTCATTTTTATTAAATTATTACGACGTAATAATCTTAAAGTGCGTGGTGGCCTGTTGGTAAACGGACTAGACGCGGCTGCCAACATGTTCACGGTGGTCGCGGGTTCGAATCCCAGGGCACACCTCTGACTTTTCGGAGTCATGTGTGTATTGATAGTCAATCACCACGCACTAAAACGGTGAAGGAAAACATCGTGAGGAAACCTGCATACCATAGCGATTCATAAGAATTTCTATGGTATCCCCTATGGTATGCCCTAAGCACTCTCAATCGTATTCTCGATTGTAGAGTAGGCCCGTGCCCTGCAGTGGGACGTATATGGGCTGATACAGAATCTTAATGTGTTTTTGAAAGGAATAATAAAAACGCCTTTCAGTATGTTTGGAACATGTTAACTATTAATTTTATATAATTTACAAAATACTTAAAAAGTGTTTCAATATATAATACTTTATATAATATATAATACTTATATAATACAATACTTTATATAATCAAAGCTTTCAGTTACATAGGGTACGTGTACTATCTAAATTCTTATCTTGTTACTACTATTTGATGTCTTCTATCTTTGACATTAATTCACAATTTTGCTAGAACTGCGATGACGTCCGTATTCATACAGCGCCATCTCTCTAATTATATTAAAAGCAATATTAAAAGCAAGCTCTTCTTGATTTACCGACAATAAGTACTCCGCCGCATACCCAGTGTCATAATCCTGTGCACGCCGCTGATAGAGATCACAGTTTAGTGTTGTTACTGAAGTCTCAGTAGTTTGAAATAATTTAGTCGGTTCCTTCAGAGCGGGGTTTTTTTATATATTTTTTATTGCAATGAATGGCGATTCATATATGGCGTCTCGCCAGACGAGCATGCCGTTCGCCTGATGGTAAGCGATATGACCGCTCATGAACAGTAGCAACACCAAACACCTTGAATTACAAAGTAATGCTTGGCATTCCACTGCGCTCGCCATACTGAGATATAAGATGTAAAGTCTCAATATGTCCAGTATTTGATCTGGCTACAACGTCCTTTAATCCGAAACACAACAGTGCATTTAAACTATTATTAGGCGGGAGAAATAAACATTGCGGTTGTACCCACCCAGACGGCCTCTCACATATGAGACCTTCTACCAGTAGGGTGTAGCCAAGGGCGGATCGATCTGTTAAGCCAGGGCGGTTCATATAGTTTTTGTCAGAGCACTGGGTCGGATTTCAATACTGGAATTCGTAGTAATGATATTTTAAAGTTTGTTACACCGTGATTTGAGAACACACACACAAACTTTTTTACTTTATTTATTGACATACAAAGAATTAACTGCGCTTATAAATTTTATCGACAAGTAATAAAAAGGGGGGGGGGCGATCATGACCCCCCATGACCTCCCCCTGGATCCGTCTTTGGGTGTAGGCCATGGAGAGCGTGACGTGTATGTTGGTTCAGAGTGTGCGGCAAGATGGAGCCGGGCGACGCGCGCGTGGGCGACGCGGTGTCGTCGCTGTCGGCGCTGCTGCGGCACGCGGACGCGCGCGTGGCGGACGCGGCGCTGCGCTGCTTCGCGTCGCTGGCGGACAGGTTCGCGCGCGCGCACGCCGACCCCGCGCCGCTCGCCGAGCACGGTACGCTGCGCCTGTATCATGCATCTCACATACAACGGGCTTCGTTTTCGGTAGCAGTCTTGAGATACCCGGATGCCGATGTTTATTGACAGTTTATTGTATCAATTATGAATTATGTTTACTTTGATTTATGTGATCAATGATTTAGATTGGCATAACTGCTTAACATGACGCGATATCTTTTAAATCTTGTAATAAAGTGTTGTTTCTCTATGTAATAGTGGTTTAGGGATACATTTTTAAATGTTTTATTAGCTTAATTATAAACAAGAAATAGTCAATATGCATATGAAGTGTATTGTTATAATATTTGTTATAATTTTAAAAACATTTAGACTTTGATTTATAATATTTTTACATCTTTCAAATATGTTTCATTATGGCATCATCATCAAGTATTGTTGAACACATGTAAAGAGAATCGACGAATAATATTTGAATCAGAATTGTTTGCTTTGTGCAGGTCTAATAGAAGAGCTAGTCAGGAGGTTGGGCAGCACTGAAGGCGGCGACGACAAGTGCCTGGCGCCGTCAGTGTCGACCACTGTCAGTCTGCTGTCCACTCTGTGCCGCGGCTCAGCGCAAATAACACATGTAAGAACATTGCGTATACCATTTGTGGGTCATTTATGTTACTTTATTCATTAATTTCTGACATATATTTGTGATTAATATTGCGATGACTAAAGAAAAATTACTTGCTTAAATCTTTTTGAATGTATGTTTTATATAGTCTTATCGCTTTTATCGGGCGTTTACGATAATCAATACGATAATAAAATTCTGCTAAATGCTGCAGTATATTTTGCTCCAAGAACATTCATCTAACCGCTATGCCAATTTGATCATCCTCTTCCGTTGAATTGTATTTTAAAAAGGAATTAGTGGTAACAATTTTGTGACTTTCGGATTTAGGCAAAGGCAGTACTGTATCAGCCCATATACGTCCCACTGCAGGGCACGGGCCTCCTCTACAATCGACAGTACGATTGAGAGTGGTAAGGTGGTAGGCAAAGGCAGTACACAGTGTATATTAAATTTATGAAATATTTATTGATTTGTGTACGTGTGATAGGATCTAGTGCGGCTGGACCTGTGTTCCGCGATCGAGACGGCGGTGCAGGCGGACGAGCGCTGGTGCCTGGAGTGCATGCGCCTGGTGGATCTGTTGCTAGTACTGCTGTGCGAAGGCCGACACGCTATACAGTCGTGAGTTTGTCTTCAAATCTACTGTTTTGTTTGTATTTAACATTTTGGTTATACATTCACTATGTTAGGTATAGTGATATATGAATATTAACTGATTTTATATTTCTTGACAGCCTCCGCGGAGCAGATGGTTAGACGCTGGCTGTAAAACGAAAGACCGCGGGATAGATCCCAGCACTGGAACAAATATTTATGTGAACCACAGGTATTTGTTTCGGGTCTGGGTGTTTGTGAGGCCGAAAAGTCTCTCATAGTTCCTGATACCCACGACTCAAGACTCGATCTTAGTGTAGGGTCTGGACTATGTATGTGACTGTTGGGTGGGGGTGTTAATAAATAAATATACTCGACCCGAAACAAATACCTGTGGTTCACACAAATATTTGTTCCAGTGCTGGGATATATAATATTTGTGGGCCGCACAAACATTTCTTTCGGTGCGGGGATCGAACCCGCAGCCTCTCATTTCACTGGCGGCGTCTAACCAACTGCGCCACGGAGGCTTATTATTTACAGTGCCCTCCAAAAGTTAGTTGAAATTAATTCACCTTTACAATGATGTCACGTAATTTCTAAAATACGCAGTTTCAATAAAATAACTGTTTACTATTTATGTTCGGATACTCTATTCTAATACATACAGTATCGAATTTCTCGAAATTCCATTTGCTTTCTTTCTTAATCAATGTTTATATTCTCAGCACTTGAATTGTGTGCGTCAAAAGTCAGTTGAAATGGAAAACTTTTAACGATTTCCGATAATCTCGTGGTTTTAAACTCATTTACCAATATTGTTAGGGCAGTTTGGGTAGTTTATATTTATTAATAAGATATTGTGAGGTGATATGACTGTTTTAGAATAAATAATGGCTCCAAAGTGAAAATAACACATAGAAGATAGAACAAAGATGATCGGTAAATAGAAAATAAATGAAAAACTTTAGTGCTGAGGGAAAATTATTTAAAGTTAGTGAAGAAAATAAGCGAATAATAATGCCGAAGAGTTTGGAATGTCCTAGTCTTGCAGATAGGCCACGGTAGAGGCGTCCTAGGTCTACTAATTCTGTTGATGATCGACGAATTGTGCGGCAGTGTAAAATTAATCCCAAGATTGTGATACGAGTGATCAAAAAATAGTAATAGAAAGCAGGAACCACGGTTTCTATAACTACTACCAGGCGATGTCTCCATGATGCTAATTTACGAGGTCATATTGCCAGATAAAAACCTCATAGCATTGATCCATAAAAAAGACGGTTGGAGTTCGCCCGCAATTATTTAGATAAACTAATAGACTTTTGGAATAAAGTATTCTTTCGCGATGAATTAAAGTTCGAACCGTTTGGATAAAGAGGTTGGCAAACTGTATGTCGTAGGAGCAATGATAACTCTTACGACGACAAGCACTTGCAGCCGACTGTAAAACACGGCGTTGACAGTATGATGGTTTGGGGGTGTTTTTCTTGGAATGGTGTGGGCTCACTGCAAATAATTGAAGGCAGATGACATCACAGATCTATTGTAATATTTTCCATGACAATAGGCTATTTGACTGTATAAAAAATATTGACTTATTTGTTTCCATCCGTGTACATAATTTAATTTTAAAACATATTTCATTATCATACATTAAAAATATTGTATATTTTGGCTAAAAAACACAATTATAATTTAATTTATTTTGAGTTCGCGCCACGTGATCGTAAACGATTTTGATTGGCTATGACGTCATGCGTTTGTATGAACTACTCACATACAGGAAATGAATGGGATTGATAACGGCATAGATGCAAATTGAATATTAAAAATACCTTCAAAACGAGTTATTTGACATTAATACCCGTGAATTAATAATATTATCATGTCCAATGTAATAAAATGTGAAGAAAGAAATATAATTCTATTTTTTTTGACAAAAACTCATTGAGGTATACAACTGGAGGGGATCTAGACCAAATAATTTGGAACATTTGCAAGGGTACATGTACCCTTACGCTGACAGTCGGCTATGACAGTTGTCATTTATGCTATTTATTCTAATTGCTTTAAAAATACCGTACTCCCAACTGAAGACATGTAATAACCATTCCAGTTCACTTGAAAAAAATATAGAATTTAATTCCATACGTAAATTAACGATAATTTGAATAAAGTAGCAAAAATATTAATAAATTAGATTATGTACCAAAGCCGTTTTGACAAATGTCATATTTTAACAAAATTATAGAATAAGATTAATGTTACGGACAAATAGGTAAATATAGAAAAATTCGTTTATTTATTTTATTTAATATATTTATTATTAGATACTATAAGGTTTAGTAAAAGGTTGTATAGCTTGCTAGTATGATTTATTGCCTAATTACGACTTATTTAACTAAAGTAATGAATATGAAAATGCTAGCTATGAGCGCACGCGACGCGGATGACAATCGATCGTGTACTACCCGTAATCAATACAATATTATTAATTGCTGACGATTCAAATGTACGCCGCTAGCCCGTACATCCTCCCGGGGGAGAAAAAAGATAAATGACCTTATAAGTATAATGAAGGCGAAACATGATGATGGGCATTAAGACTTACAAACTAGAAATTAAAGTCTCTAGTGTTTAAACATTGTCACTCACACAAAACACTGGCTTACGTAGATCGGGCATAGTGCCTCGATCTTGTTTGCCCAATTGGCTCATTTTAATTTCACTCTCACTGTCACTATTGCACCGCTGCACAGATATGAACCTTATATTCCCACTTTCACTAGTGGTGTTAATTCTGCAGGCTTCGTTCTGGTCGACGTCTCTTGATGTTGATGGTGATTGTTCAGTGGCGACTTCACGCTGTGATACGCGCCAACGGCGACTCATGCGTCTCCAAATAAATATAGCTCCGGCTATGCTTACGAGCGCCAGTAAGCAGTATATCGCTACGTAATGGTGGATATCATGACCCGACATGATTAGGTCTGGTTGCTCCTTCATTCTTTGGATGTTATCGTGTATGATGCCTAATTCCAGGGTTCTGTTCTGGGCATCGTGATCTTTCATATCGAGCAAAGGGAGGGATAAATTTATTAAATGGTTGATCGGTGGCATACTTGTGACTATCACTTCTGGTCGGATATGAATAACATCTGGGCGTAATAATTTGTGAGAAAATATAAAAGAATCATCGGTCTTCAGCATGCAGTCGCTTGATAAAGCCGCTATGCCCGCGCGTGGTAGCTGATAGGACGTAACACGATCCGTTCCACAATGCGCTCTGACGGTACACTCATGGCAACAAACATACAAGTAGGTGTTTATGTTGTGTAAGTTGACCCATTTATTATTACACGGCGCTGTTACTAATCGACACGTCCTTGCTTCGTCAGCGGATTCACACAGGTCATGGTCACCTCTCAGCTGATGAATTGGCATAGGTAACATATGAACGTATCCGATTCTTGTTGGAGGCATTCGCTTATCTGATGTTCTGTTATTGGTAAGAAGGTATCCTTTCGTAGGTTAATCGCGACGTATTCGGATTTCACTACAATGGATATCATCAAATTGTTCTCCGTTCGTTGTGGAATAGCCATAAGCCTGTATAACTCATATGTGTCTCTATTAGTAAGTGGAATTCTAATTTCAAACATAAGGTATTTTTGCAACATTCTCGTTTTAATTCTGAGTAAAGAATATATTTTATGTAAGTCATTATGGACATTTTCTATGGGTAGGCTTAGATCGGAAGGTAGCTGGGTTGATATAACGCTGAGCTCGCGTAAGAGTTGTTCGGGAGTTACGAGATGAAAATTAAACTTCCCGTGATAAATGTCCATCACTTGGTCTAGTAACATTCCTTGTATTCCTCTCAAGTTATTTAATAGATTGCTAGCGGTAAGAGCACCGAGGGTAAAATAATTATTCAATCGGTTAACGTTGGTTTCGCTGGTCACATCATTTAAAGCTCTGCTGAGTTTTAATATGTTCGCGCGAATAGATTCGTGCTGCTGACTTATCGCGTCTTCTGTACGCTTAAGTAGATTATATTCAGCTTCTACTATCGATGTCTGGTTTTTCCATAGATTCGCTAAATGTCTTTGGTTGTTGCGTATCTGAGTAATATCTTGCTGATATTGTTCGGCGAACCTTTCGTCCAATACGCCGAACAAGTAATTGGATAAGTAGCCTACACCATTCACGAGGCCCCGCCGACGTCTGGGTCGCGCATTATAGTGCTGTGTTTGCAACACCTGATTATAATATTGTAACTCAGAGTAACCATGACGTAGCTGCGTTGATAATACGTCACAATATGACGTTTCGTTAAGCTTGGAGCACGTTTGTTCTATTTGTTTGATGTATTTATTTAGAGCCGAACATCCTTGCCAAAATGGATCCATTTCATAATAAACCACCAGTTTCCACTCGTCCCGGGCCACTTGGAGGTTAGAAATCTTATCCAAGTATAAAATTTGATTATTGTTAAATTGATTCACGTGAAGTTCACACTGTACGCCTGTACAGATGTTCATAAATAGGATAGTATAAAATAGTGTCGTTATGATGCTGTTCCTCCTATGCTTATTTGAACTTGTCGCAGCTGATGATGTTGTTGTTTTAGTTGAAGATACCTCAGTAGAATCATCGTTCCGTATTGGTAGTACCGATACCTTCAAGACAGGTCGCTTCATAAGTCCGTTTTTCGTCCTTAACGTCACTACCCGTACAACGCCATCACTCCCGGGGTGTAATTCCACCACTCTCCCCATCGACCATTTCCCTGGAGGAAGGTGGTCTTCATGAATACAGACAATATCACCAATGCTAATATTCCTTTGTTGTTTAAACCACTTGCTTCTTACCGTAAGTTGGGTTAAGTACTCCAACTTCCATCTTTTCCAGACATCTTCTAACAATTTCCTCACCAATTGCCATCTCGTTCTGGCATCTTTTTCGGTCTTGATTACGGTCAAATCCGCTCTACAATTGAGGAAGTGCGCCGGTGTCAATACGTCCAGATCTTCAGGGTCTTCGGTTAAGGCACACAGCGGCCTGCTATTAAGACAGGCTTCGACTTGCGCCAACAGTGTGGAATATTCCTCAAAGGCTAATTTTTGTTCGCCTATCACTCTTTTCAAATGACTTTTAAGGCTGCGAATCGCTCGTTCCCATAATCCGGAAGCACTGGGCCAAGAAGGTGCTTGGAAGTGCCATTCGATTTTCATGTCGGTAACCTCTCTCAAAAAATCCTTATCTATAATATTTTGTAGATCAAAATATTCCTCCTGTAGATTTCGATTACTCTTGATAAAATTAGTTCCGTTATCGCTGTATAGATGGTGAGGTTTTCCCCGTCTTGCTGCCATTCTTTTTAACGCCGATAGAAATGCTCTACTCGATAGATCTGATGCTAGCTCGATATGCACGGCCTTAGTTACCATACATATAAATAATACAATATATCCTTTAGTGGTTTTTATGCCGCGGCCGTGATTCGCTTTTACGTCAACAAATCCCGTCAAGTCTACGCCTGTGTGATAAAAGGGTGGCGCTTCTGTCGTCCGAGCCTCCGGAAGTGTCCCCATCAGTTGGTGTTAGTGCTGGGGATTGTGCTTCCGACAAATCACACAGTTTCGGAGTTGCTTCTTCACCGCTCTAATTCCTCCCAAGATCCAGTACCTTTGCCTCAATCGTGTAGCAGTAAGCCGGGCTCCTCCATGGAAAGTATCCTTGTGCGCTTCTTCAATAAGTAAAGTAGTTAAACGGCTATCATAAGGTAATATAATAGGATGTTTCGTTTCAAGCTTAAGATTCGATTTTCCCAATCTCCCACCTACTCTGAGAACTCCGTCCTTATCAATAAAAGGATTAAGATTCAATAACTTGCTATTTGATTTTACTGTATTATGTTTATGTAGATATTTCAATTCGTTGTCAAATTCCTGTGCCTGAGTGTGTTTTATTATAAGTGTTTTTGCCTTGCGTAATTCCGGTAATGTGAGATAGCTCGGCGATTGTTTACGATTTAATTGGAATGCGCGTAGTATCCATGCCACGATTGAAACGATATTTTTGAATACGCTATGTTTGTATAAGAGCTCGATAATTATGCTGGGTGTCGCGGGTTCGATTCGGGTAACGTTAGTTATCTGGTTTGCTGTTTTTTCCACTTCCGTTACAAAAACCTCTTGTTTTTTCTTCCGATCAAATGACATCAACCAAGTCGGACCTCCCCACCATAGCTTATTTTCCCGTAACTGTGATGCCAATTGCCCCCTACTGGCGCAATCTGCAGGGTTCTCTACCGATTTCACGTAACGCCAACAATGCGTCGGCATTACCGTCGTGATATTTTTTACGCGATTGCTTATGAATGGTTTCCACCTTCCAGGATCGCCTTGTAGCCAGCCCAATACTATCTTAGAGTCGCACCATCCAAACACTTCGGTATTGTGTTCGGGCAAAGTATGCAAAATCTTTGTCACTAGCTTGGCGAGTAGTTGCGCTCCACTTAGCTCTAGTTTGGGTAAGGTTAATTGCTTCCCGAGCGGGACCAGCTTAGTTTTCGCCGCCACCAGAGTTATCGTTGTCTTGTTCGGCTGCCGGATGCGTGCGTAAACTACACACGCGTACGCTTTGGTGGACGCGTCACAAAATCCGTGCAACTGTATATAATCATTTTTACCGCTTCCTATCCACCTAGGTAATTCACAATGCTGTATGTTATTTATATCTGCCCTTAGCTTTGTCCACTCAGCCGTTATGTCGTTTGACACTGGGTTGTCCCACTCCATATTATCTTTCCATACGTTTTGGAACAGTAATTTTAAGTTTGTTACTACGGGAGCCAGCCATCCTAATGGATCGAATATTTTTGAGATTTCGCTCAATAAAACTCGTTTGGTTAATATTAGTCCAGGATTATCACTGAGTTGATGTTGGAAGGTAAATTTATCCTCTTTTATGTTCCAACTAAGGCCTAACGTTTTTGTACTATCCAATTTGAAATGGAATTGGTCAGTCTCCCGTTTCTGCTTATCCTGTAAGTTTTCAAGCAGTGCTCTGTTATTTGACGCCCACTTACGTAAGACAAATCCTCCTGATTGTAATAAGTCGTTTAAGTTCGCTATTAATATTTGACCTTCCGATATTGAATGAAAACCTGTTAGTAGGTCGTCCATAAAATAATCATGTTCCAATATCCTAGCCGCTTCTGGAAAGCTGGTTCTGTTATCTTCTGCTAGTTTTTGCAATGTCATCATGGCCAAAAATGGCGCTGCTTTTAGTCCATAGGTAAGGGTTGTCAACTGGTAAGACTTAATGGGTTCTTTGGAGGTGTCTCTCCAAAGGATTCTTTGGAGAACCTGATCGGCGTCGTGGATTAAAATTTGCCGATACATCTTTTCGATGTCTGCGGTTACAACGAACTGGAACTGCCTCCAACTTATTATGAGCGATTGAAGGTCCTTTTGTAAGTTTGGTCCGCGTAACATGATATCATTTAGGCTGACTCCGGTTGAAGTTTTTGACGACGCATTGAAGACCACTCGAAATTTTCCGATGTTGGTTTGGCCTCGCACACAATGATGAGGTAGATAACAGGCCCAGGGCAATTCCTCCAAATGAGAGCATTCTCTCATATGGCCCAACGCTCTATAATCAGCCATAAACATTCTATATTGGTCTGCTAGTTGATTTTGTTTTGTTAATCTTTTTTCTAGATTATGAAATTGCGCCATAGCAATATTTTTGGACGATCCTAACATATGTATTTGGTCCCCTTTTATGGGTAACCTGACAATAAATCGGCCTGACGCGTGGCGCGTCGTGGTTGCTCTATAGAACTGTACGCATTCCAGATCCTCGCCGGACATATCCGTGTCATTATCAATATCTTCTACTTCCCAAAATTTCTTGATATCTTCGATATTGTTCACGACTACATTGCATTGGAACGTAGTAATCACATTCCCGCATAAGATCCAGCCTAGTTGCGTTTGCTGGGCGATTGGTTGAGAATTGCATTCGCCCTTCACAATGCCACTTAACATTATTTGCGAATAAATTTCCGCTCCGAACAACAGATCCACCCGCCGGTTAATATTAAATTCTGGATCCGCTAATTGAATGCCACTAATGTGTGACCATTTTGGCTTGTTAAATGACTGTGTCGGCAGATTCTTTATTAAGCTATTCATTATAAGTACATCGGTATTAAAGGAAAAATCGTTATGAATTGAAGAACATTCAACATTTATAACTTCGTTTGATACCTAATATTTGGGCCGCATTTTCGGTAATTAAGGAAATTTGCGAACCCTGATCAATTAAGGCCCTCATTGTATGCTTCATTCCGTTCGCTGCTGTTACTCGAACCAACGCTGTTGCTAATAGTACTTGGGAATCGTCGTTTTGTGATACGTGCGTCATACCCGGCGCGTGTTTCGCCGATTCCGAAGCTGACGTAGACGCCACGGCTTGTTGGCATGCATCGTGCAATAAAGTGTGGTGCTTGCACTTGCAATGGCGACACCTTTTGGTTGAAAAACATTTATTTCCATTGTGGTCGAATAAACAGTTTTTACAAATATTCAGTTCATTTACTGTTTTTAGTTTTAAACCATGAGGCATGCCAACAAATTCCTTACACTGATATAATACATGATCGGAATGTTTACATAAAAGACACTTGATACCGTGTCCGGTCAGTGCCTGCGGTGTAGACTTCCACGATGATTTTGGGCTCATATAGTTATTATATTTTGTTGTATAAATAGGTTTTTGAAGATTGTAGTTTTTAAATTTTCCATTGTTTGAATTGACCCTAGGAATAACAGTTTTTGATATTTGCTGTTCTTGTTTTCGATATGTTGATTCCAGGGTTGTAAATTTTGCCTCTAGAAATTCGATGAAATCCTGTAATACCGGAAGTTCACGCGGGTTCTTCAATGACTCTATGTAATCGGCATGGGTATCCGGATCTAGTTTTTGAGATATAAGATGAACCAAAAGAGGGTCCCATGTGCTGATGTCGATCCCTAGATTTTTTATTGCGTGTAGATTTTCGAGTGTCAAGTCGTGAAGCTTCTTAATGTATCCTACTGATTGTTGTTGGGTATTTGGGGAGCTCAACAGTAAATTTATATGAGAAGTAAAAATACGTTTCTTGTTATCGTAACGGTTGTTTAGGATTTCCCAACAAACTTCATAATTATTCGAACTAACTGGTAAATGACGAACTAAACCTTCGGCTTCTCCTTTCAGTTTACTCTTTAAAAATTGCATTTTTTGTGCGTTCGAAAGACATGGATTATTGTGAACCGACTCGTAAAATAAATCTTTGAACGATGTCCACTGATTGAATTTACCATCAAAACTGGGAGTATCCATGATTGGTGTAGACTTTTCCCTGTGATGGACTGCCCACAACTTCTTGTTTATTTGTTTTTTCCAATTACGAAAGGTTTCTTCGTGCATAAAAAATACCCCCTCATAAGGTGGGTCTTCGCCGCTTAGCTCCGCTTCTATTTCCCAATGTAGGGTGTCAATCACAGACCAACGAGACTCCAGGTTTTTTAATGCATCGTCAAACTCCCACTTCTCATTAATATCGCGTAAATCAAGACCAGCTACCGTCCTAGAAAATGCCTTAAAATTCACGTATTGCTTTCTCAACATATCGTCCAACTTACTTGATACCCCTCTGGATGTCTGTTCTTGAAAAGATGATGATTCTCCACCGGACTGTTGCCCGGTTATTTTTTGGGTCGGATGTTCTTCTTGGTTTGCATGATCATTACTATCCTGTTGTTTTGATATTGTAGGCTGCGGTGTTACCATTACACCTTTAGCCTTTAATGAATATTTCTCTTGTTGCTCGATAATGCTCTCTTTTAGATTTTTGTACAGTGCCATAGTCCGTACGTAATCCCCATTAATATGGTATTCCTCATCACGAATATCATACCTTGAAAGTTCCACGTGGTTGCTCTCAAACTCCTTCCAATAATTCTCTAGTACCCCCAGCTTCCTGCTGAAGTAGTCTTTCGTCGACTTTCGTTCTGCTCCATCCTTGCTAATGTTGACGCCTAGTTTCCTAATGGCGTCAATGAGTGTACCTTGGCTGATCAGCAAATCTTCCATGTTAAGATATTAAAATTGGAAAGATCTTACTTGGATACACCGCTGCTTGCTCGAACTGTGCTCCACCACCACGCTAGTCCTATCGCACACACGAAATCGGTCTCGCCTATGCGAAGGCTCGAAGGACCATGTAAGGTTTAGTAAAAGGTTGTATAGCTTGCTAGTATGATTTATTGCTTAATTACGACTTATTTAACTAAAGCAATGAATATGAAAATGCTAGCTATGAGCGCACGCGACGCGGATGACAATCGATCGTGTACTACCCGTAATCAATACAATATTATTAATTGCTGACGATTCAAATGTACGCCGCTAGCCCGTACAGATACATTGGATATTGTAAATATATTTTTTCACTATCCATATTTTTGACACAAAAGTATTTTTTAGTAGGATAACTCAATACGCTATTTGACTATTTTCTGAAAACCATACCACATTATGAAGTGGAGTCTATAGACCTTACAAATAAAGGTTATTTTTAATTACTATATCTATATTATTTAAAAATAAATTTACAAAATACACTGAATAATTATTACATTGTCAAAACGCTCTATCTGGCAATGTGGCGTTCAGTTCGTAAACATCCATTCCAGAGATTCGTTCGCATGTCACCCATTCTCTAATCAACCATAGATCAATCAATCAATCAATAGTCCGAATGAGGTTTTGTCAAAAAAAAATAGTTTTTTTTTTCTTTCTTCACATTTTATTACATTGGACATGATAATATTATTAATTCACGGGTACAAATGACAAATAACGCGTTTTAAAGGTATTTCTAATATTTAATTTGCATCTATGCCGTTATCAATCCCATTCATTTCCTGTACGTGAGTAGTTCATACTAATGCATGACGTCATAGCCAATCAAAATCGTATACGATCACGTGGCGCGAACTCAAAATAAATTAAATTATTATTGTGGTTTTTAGACAAAATATACAATATTTTTAATGTATGATTATTAATGAAATATGTTTAAAATTAAATTATTTACACGGATGGAAACAAATAAGTCATTATTTTTATACAGTCAAATAGCCTATAGGTTAAGGCAAATAGGTTTTGTTGTTTTTAAAATCTTTATAATAATGTAGCTTTATAAGTTATTAAAAATGCATGATTATATTGGGCTTTTATATTTCGTTTTACTTTATTCTGAAACATTAGGTAACAAATGTAACAAATATATGAAGTGTCGTATCTGCAGCAATGCCGACTTGATCTATAATATAATCCGCTCCAGTTGTAATACCTCAATGCAAAAACTCATTCGGACGATTGACTGATTGATTGATCTATGGATGATTTAAGAATGAGTGATAGATGCGAACGAATCTGTGGAACGGATGTTTACGAACTAAACGCCACATTGTCAGACAGAGCGTTTTGACAGTGTAATTTTTCAGTGTATTTTGTAAATTTATTTTCAAATGATATAGATATAGTAATTAAAAATAACCTTCATTTGTAAGGTCTATAGACCCCGCTTCATAATGTGGTATGGTTTTCAGAAATTAGTCAAATAGCCTATTTATAATAATCTGCTGAACATATGGGGTAAAGTCAATTTTTTTAAGTTCCAGCAAGACAACAATCTGTAGCATACAGCAAGGATAACTGAATAATATTTTGAAGATAACGAAGTAGACTTACTGGGATGGCCTTCAATATTACTCGACCTTAACTCTAATTAACATTTGTGGGATTAATTGACCCGAGAATCCTTGTTTCCATAAAAGGCAACAGGAATTTGTTGAAAAATAGAATTCATGAAACGCGGTCGACTATACCGGTCAAAACTTTACAAAATCTTGTAGAATCTACACCTGGACGATTTAAAGCAATTCTACAGAATAATGGCGGCCATACAAAATATTAAAAGTTAAGACAGTGGCAAATATAACAAATAGTCAATCGCCACGCACTAAAACGGTGAAGGAAAACATCGTGAGGAAACCTGCATACCATAGCGATTTCTAAAATTTCTATGGTATGTAAGTCCGCCAACCCGCACTAGGCCAGCGTGGTGGACTATATGGCCTAACCACTCTCAATCGTACTCTCGATTGTAGAGGAGGCCCGTGCCCTGCAGTGGGACGTATATGGGCTGATACAGAAATATAACAATACCTAAAATATTTTTTCATCAATTTCAACTAACTTTTGGCACCGCAATTTAATGTTTCTGTATATCAATTATTATTAATAACGTTATTATGCACCTTTCATTGATAGACATATTCAAAATTGATTAAATTTTAATAAACAGTTTAAAAAACAATGATTTGAATTGGTTTTATCATAATTTCCTCACATTTATTACATTTTTGATCATTTCAACTAACTTTTGGAGGGCACTGTATTTATTCAACAAAATCATAAATTGGTTGTGATTGTATTGTAAAGCGTACAAACATGTATATATAGAGCCACAAACTTATCTGGCCCGGTGGCCAAAAGTGGAAACAACGACGTCATTTGCAATTGTCAATCTACCAGCCAGTCGCTGACATATCGGCCATTGGTTGTTTACTCAATGTATTTATTTTTCCTGCATTATTTAAAACTAGTGAAAATTGCAGAAACCTTTAAAAAGTGATGCTAGGGATGTTAAACTTCAGGTATTAAATTTTACGTAGGAAGAAAAGCATCTTCAGATACCAATAATACCCTTCGAAAAATTGTATCATCGCGTAGCTGCCGCCACAGGTTTGTGTTGTCAGCTTTTCAAAATAAATTCCACGAAAACAGAACTTTGTACGTTCTAACTAGTACAATAGATGTAAGTTCATATCATAAACTAAAATTTATCGTTACGTGCGTTGTGGCCTGTTGGTAAATGGACCAGATTTCACAAACACATTTGGCTGCGGGTTCGAATCTCAGGGCACCCCTCTGACTTTTCGTAGTCATGCGTGTATTGATAGTCAATAAACACGCAATAAAACGGTGAAGGAAAACATCGTGAGGAAACCTGCATACCATAGCGATTTATAAGAATTTCTATGGTACCTGTGTAAGTCCACCAACTATTAGGCCAGCGTGGCGGACTATATGGCCTGTGATATGGCCTAACCACTCTCAATCGTACTCTCGATTGCAGAGGAGGCCCGTGCCCTGCAGTGGGACGTATATGGGCTGATACAGATACACTTGTTTAAGGGTTTTGACTTCTTTAAGCGGGAGCGATTTGTTAGAAATCTTGTGAAGGAAAAAACAACATGCAGATGAAACTGGTCCACTCATTTTCCCGACACTATTGATCGGATTGAAAAATCTTACATTACCCACTTTATTGCAATATCTATTTTTAATGGCAACACCAAATTCGATTACAGCGACTCTCTCACCGGGTCAGATAAGTTTGTGGGACTATACATGCGTGTAAGTTGACATGTTTGGTTGACGGTTTGTCGTGGCATGCGTTCCAGCGGGAGCAATCGCAACGGCGTGGGTTCCGGTCCCAGCGGCAGCGGCGGCGCGGGCGGCGCGGGCGGCGAGGGGTGCAGCGGCGGGGGCGGGGGCGGGGGCGGTGCTCGCGGCGACAAGTCTCACCGGCAGCTGATCGACTGCATCCGCGGCAAGGACACGGACGCGCTGCTGGCCGCCGTGTCCAGCGGCGCCGTCGACGTCAACTTCACAGACGACGTGGGACAGACGCTGCTCAACTGGGCCGCCGCGTTTGGCACTAGGGAGATGGTCGAGTTTTTGTGTGAAAAGGGTATGTAACGACTGAAAGCCGAGTATTTCGTTTTGCAAATAAGTGTAAATCTACACATTTTTAGTGTACAACATGTGAAAGGACATGGACAGTTTCAGTATGGCGCTGTGCCTAGTCCTGTACATCAATGAGTTTTGCATTGTTGGGATAATGTTAGTTCCAAGATTATTACACTAAAAGTTTCAAAGCCTAGGAACTTTAGGGGTTTTAGATATTTACAAAAATAGATGTTATTTTGAGGTTAGGTTTGTAGGTTATCTGTCAATTTATTGAACTTGATAAAATACGTTTACAAATAGATTTTGTCTCCCAATTAATAATTAAAAAGATATATAAAATTATGAAATCACTACATAGTATAAAACAAAGTCGCCTTAAATCTTTAAAACTACGCAACGGATTTTAATGCGGTTTTTTTAATAGATAGAGTGATTCAAGAAGAAGGTTTATATGTATAATACGTACATAATATTATTGTACAGAAATCTTTTTGTATCCGGGCAAAGCTGGGCCGGGCCGCTAGTTATATAATACACTAAAACACATAAAATCATTGAAATATATAAACCTGTCTTCTTAACGAATCCAGGGCCCTTGCAGACACATTTTTTTTCATGAAAAAAAATATATCTTCATCGTCGTACTTTATTTTTATGAATGCGTCAATAGATTTAGATTAAGTTTACAATGTATACTGTCGATTATTGAGGAGGGCTGTGCCCTGCAGTCTTACGTACACTAATTCTTTATACTCGTGAGTTGCAAACAGATTATTCATGAACACACGCACCCTATACACCCAACAGTCACATAAATAATTCTGACCCCACACTAGTACCGATCCTTGTATCATGGGTATCAGGAACTACGAGAGATTTTACGGTTTCACAAACACCCAGACCCGAAACAAATACAAGTGATTCACATTAGTCTGTCACATTTAGTGCGGGAATCGAACCCGCGTCCTCTTTTAAGCACTTGGCGCAGCGTGAAATGAGCTACTGGCAGCCAAGATTACTTGCAATCCTCCCACACATAGCATAATTATTTAAGTCTCAATCAATACAGTGGGTGCTTTGGGAGATAATATACACCAAAGGATGAAATAAATAAAAATCATTTTTATCAAAACACATATTTATTATTAAAAAATACATTGACAGCCTTCGTGGCGCAGTTCGTTATCTTATAACTTGCGTGCACCTGTGAGCACAGAATTTCTCTCTTTGAGTTCCTAATCGTTCAGGATAAGTTCCTCATCATGGCCTCCAACCTCCGCTTTATTAGCCACCCCGAACCTCGCTTTATCAACCTAATATTACTGACAACTGAAACTGAATACAACCAATGAATCTGTATACAGTAACTAATACTTGCAGTGAACGCTCTAAGGGCGCTCTCTCAGACAGAATGTGTAATATATTGTTTATAACTCGCATACACCAGTGAGCATAGAACCTCTTTCTTTGAGTTCCCAATCATTTACCTCATCGTGGCCTCCAACCACCCTTATACCCATCCCGAACCTATCTTTACCAACCTAATATTACTGACACTTAACTGAAACTGAATACACCCAATGAATCAATGAATCTGTATACAGTAACTAATACTTGTAGTGAACGCTCTAAGAGCGCTCTCCCAGACAGTATGTGTAATGTATTGTTTATAACTCGCATACACCAGTGAGCATAGAACCTCTTTCTTTGAGTTCCCAATCGTTCAGGATAAGATCCTCATAGTGGCCTCCAACCTCCCCTATAGCCATCCCGAACCTCGCAACAAGATCAACCAGCCTAATATTACTGGTGTCAGAACTATGTTACATTAGAGCGACTATATTATATTAATATTCAACAATACGTACAAAAATATCGTCTAAAAATGAAGCTGGCAGACAAACATTGTTCCGATACAGAGCCCAGCTTAAATACCGGATCGTGGTCATTACATGACAACAACATTCTACTGTTCTGTTGTCAACCAAGCAGCTGCAATAATATCATAAGATGGCATCTAATGGACAGTTGCTAGAAGGTTCAAAATCGAACAAAATATATTATGTATAATATATCCTTTGACTTATATGCCTCGATTTAATTCGTCCTCTTAATAAATAAGGATTGTTTCCCCCAATATGTGACCAGTTCTTCAGAAAGATCACGTTCTGGACACACTTCTATTTCATATGCGCCATTCCCTCTAATATATTCGCCATCATACGATCGCGATTGCTTTATTTGATAAGGCCCTAAAGCAATCAATAACAATTTTTCATGAGTTAATCTAGGGAAATTCCCCAATTGCGGTAGGTTACCATAGATTCTAGTAAACATGACCCTACACCTATTTAAGTTGTAATCATTTACAAAATCACCTAAATAATACCTTTCGTCCATAAATCGCAATGCTCTTTGAATAATTTGCCCACACAGTGGGCTATCTACAAGAACAGGATGATATTTATTTAGAATAGCTGCTGCTATCTTGACGGCTTGATTAAAATACCGTTGCCTAAACAATTTAATATCCCGTTTAAATATCCCATTGACGACCTCCACAACCCATCTACAAAGAGTTACCCGTCTACTTTTGTTGGCTTGTGAAGAAGACAGTTGAGTTTTACCTTCATTTAGTGATTCTGGTTTATAAACCCTTTAATTATAACTTTCTAAAGTAGTAATTGCATCCCGAAATTCTCGACCAAGAACAAAAATGTCATTGGGTTTAAAAAGTCTATGAAATGACCCATTTTCATTTTCAAATAAACTGGTCATCATTTCTGCATCAGTCTGAGTTACTGGGAATGGACCTACAGCGTCAATTATGTGTCCATCACAAGAAACAATCATAAAGGGTTTGACTAAATTATCATACTTATGTAAGCTTTATGTTTTCTTTTGAAACATATAGTTTAAACATTTCTGAAGAAAAATGTAAGTGCCATCAAATATAGCTATAGCAGGTCTACTCTCCAGGGCTGATTCTGGATCACTAAAAAGTGCATATGGTATTTGTAAATTCCTGGCAACAATATCAGAATGACTAATATGTTGCGGTCTTAAATGTTGTGGTACAAAATGATCATAAAGGCAAGTTCTCACTTTCTTCATTAAGAGTTCTAAAGTTGATCTAGGAATATTAAAAATTGTCGACAACCTTTCTCCTATACGCAATTTAGATAAATATATAGAGCTCGTTTTGGTTTCCTTACATTAAGTGTAGATAAACCATTAAAAAGGTTCAAGAAATCATTTGATCGAAGTCCTGTCCAATAATGACAGACATGGTTTGGCATATCTTGAATGTTTTCAAAATTAATTAATTCCCCTGTGGAATTTGATATGTTGATAATATCCTCTATTTGGTTGGCATTAAAATAAGAAAATGTTGTGATATTTTGTGGCAACTCATTCCACTCACCTGCATACAAATGTGATTCACACACTCTAGAATTACATGGTACATAAAAATGATGATCATTCAACAACATCCTTTTGATATAGTTAGGAATCATAAAAAATGCCCTGTGATTACATCTGTTAAATATACAATGAGCAGAGGTATTTGACGCCCTTTTATAGTTTGGCATTTTTATTTGAGATGAATTACGGGATGGTAGTGTAACTGAGGGAAGAGGAGGTAAAGTAGGAGGCACGGGACTGAGTATCAATGTATCTTCTTCGTGCATAACATTGTCTAAAGATTGACTCATTTCTTCTCTCAATCTATCATGGTGTCTATTAGCCTTTATCCAACAGGGATGGCAAACATTATTCATTGTTATTCCCTAAAACAAATAATTCTTAATACTAATTTAAATCTTCAATACATCTTCTTTTTATTATTATTATATACTAAAACAATTTTGTTTGTTTTAGTATATAATAATGTATTAAATATATGTATAATAATGTATTAAATAGATTTAAGTAGATAATTTTATTTCCTACATCTAAATCATTTTACAATTTGTGTTTATTATATATATATTTATGTAGCATTATATATGTATGTATTTATGCTATTTATCATGTATGTATGTATGTTATGTTGGTGTATTTTTATGTTTAGTTAGTATGAGTATTATTTAGTTTCCTCTCTTTTCATTATTTATTTTACACTGCCCTCTCTTTCTCCTTCTTTTAAATCCATCCCGTGGTTGTCTGTGAGACATTGCTTTAAGCGATAAGACCAACATTTGTACTTTTTATTTATTAGTTTCTGTATGTTGTAATTTTTTTAAGTGCACAATAAATATTTAAATAATAAATAATAGTAATAATGTGTATACAGCATTTTATGTGTTCTTGTTTACTGCATAAAATATAAAAATAAATATTTATCTAATCAAAATAAGTACCTGAAGTGATATAGCAAAATGAAAATTCTGTACAAGTGGATTCCCAGCTTCAATAACATGATGCTTTTTATTCTATACTGATCGACCACAACCAAGACATACCATGTTATGGCCCAATAACCGATTAGATGTACCTTCTGAAGTTAATAATAGGTAGCACGAATGACAAATATGTCCATCTGCAGGAAGCTGAAAAAAATATACTTCATTATACAAGTTTAACATTATAAGCATAGCATTGCTGATGTGATAAATATTCATTTTGAATACTAATAACTACAATAAATCATTTAAATATTTTTGACCACCCTAAACTGCTTTATACATAGATAGATCTTTCATTGCACACGCTGCTCGGTTGTGGAATACTTTATTAGTAACATTAAAAAGGACCAAATCTAAATCCATCTTTAAAAGGATGGCCAACAAGCATTATTCCTAGGTTGAATGAAGACATTAAAGTTGTATACTTATTCTTCTGTGTAATCAAATCAAATATATTCATTGTGGAACTTGGTTACAATAAGATGTTACAATATGTTTACTTGAAATCTACGACCTGCTATGTTGGCATAATAACAGGATAAGGGTGAATGGGCTTGGGTTGAGGTTTGATTACTTTCATTGGGTTTTCTCAGAATGTTGCATTATCTTTCCATGGGAGTGGTACCAGGGAAGATGGGGCACTACCCCCCTCCCCTTCCAACCCACAACTAGTTCTAGATTACCTATTAATTGGTTTTTGAATTTCACTTATCAATAATCATTAATAATACTACATACTACCTTATATGTTTATCATTTGTATAATTATATTATTTGGTGACTTCGTTATGTACTTAAGTCGCTATTTTTATTCAACTTTTTGAAAAATAAGTTAAGTTCAGTATAATATAAGTCATACGAATGTTTTCCATGATAATTAACTCTACATCACCCTGTTAACTTTGTAGTCATCTCACTTGATGTTTATATTACATAGCTTGGTTTCAAAGATACAGGCACGCATAGTTTGGGACCAATAGAAATAAAACATAATGTAAATAATTCACATTTTGGATACAAATAAATTATTCTATTCTTATTTATAATCAAGAGAAAAGCGTTAGTAATGTTTTATAAGTAGACCTAAGTACCTCAATTGATATCCATCGTGAAAGCGTCGTTGTAGAATGAACTGACAATGTGGAGATAGCATGTCGCTTTAACCGCCCTGTCGCTATTCCACAATTAATGCACCTCATCATTTTAAATCAAATACGAGAACTGGCAATCCCAGTTCTTGTAGCAATGGTTCACAAATTAACATAACCCTTGAACTTGCTTGAACTTGGCACAAAATAGAAACAATAACGTTCAATGAGCGCTAGAGTCTAGGGATGTGAAAATATAATCGATTATTTAAAATCAATCAAAAAAATCGATTACTTTTTTAAAATATTCGATTTTTATTAATCGATTTGTTGACCAAGAATAATCGATTTTTTAATCGATTTTTTATTTCGCTATTTCATACTTTCGATTTTTTTTTAGTAGTCGCAACTTTGAATTACTACTTACTTATTACTTACTACGTAGCTTTGGATTTATACATAGCTGCTCCTTTGTCTGATTTAAATATTAACCCATTGGCTGTATGGAAAAGCTATGAAGGAGCATACCCTAAACTTGCAAAGTTAGCTAAAAAGCATTTACTAATAACTGCTTCATCAGCTCCAGCAGAGCGCCTTTTTTCTAAAGTTGGAAATGTTGTTCGTAAAACAAGGAATCGCATCTTGAGCAAACGATTACCCAAACTTCTATTTCTCCATTCTAATCTTTGCCAAGTGATTTATGGCAGTAGGTTGATGCATCCGTAGCTTTATTTTATTCCGTTAATTTTGAATAATAAATAGAGATGATTTTTGTTATTTATTATTATTTATTATTTATTTATTTATTTATTTAAATCTTTATTGTACACAAAAAAAATACAACATACAGAAACAAAAAAATATAAAAAGTACAAATGGCGGTCTTATCGCTTAAAGCAATGTCTTACAGACAACCATGGGATGTTATTTAGTGAAGCGTATCGTTAGTTGAAGATTTTTATTTTGTTTTCATGAAAGAAGTGGATTGTTTTTGTTTATTTACATTTAGTAAGTTTTTATTTTAATTTTGATTAACAAATAAAGACTGTAGTATTTATAGAGATGATTGGTTGCTAGATCACCAAGATTTACATTTCTGTAGTAACAGTAATTTATTAACATAACACAAGATTGAATTATAAAGAATCCAATCTGCTCAAAAATATTTTATTTGTATAATAAATATTTATTTTATACAGACTAGTAGCTTTTGATTATTGAGTAGGGTTGTTTTATTATTTTATCAAAAAGTCGATTTTTTTTAAAATCGTTTATTTTGACTAAAAAAATTTTTGGAAAATTGATTATTATTTGGTAAAAAAATCAATTAATATAAAAATCGATTTCTCCCCAGCCAAGTTACATCCCTACTAGAGTCGTATTTTACCACAGATAACGTACAAAACTCAAAAGCTCGGCTCCTGTCAAGAATTATAACGTAGCGTTTAGTTGTTGCAATGAAAATGTGTAAAAATGGGGAGAATATATTATGTGTAAGTATATATGGCAAAAATGACTTTATATATATATATATATTTAGTATTGTTAATAAATATAACTTATTACCTACATATAGATTTTTTAGGATCATTTTATGAAAAGGTATTATCATTTTCCTACACTTGCTTTACTGCGAACAAAACGTTTATGTGGGGCCAACAATGGCGGAAATGAGTAGATATCAATGCAAAATCTTATTAAAATTTATTTTACTCCCTCAAGTTCTACAGAAATGTGACATATTCTATAATTAATAGTTGATTTTTTATATTCATGTCATTATTGCCTTATTTCTGTGCATGATAAAGAGTAACTAGGCAGAAACTGTCCAGGTCCTTTAATGACGAATACTTTGAAACACACAAATATACGCGCGTACATGAAAACATCGATAAATTACATGAATTATGCTTAACTTATTAATTATTTTAATGCGTATATATATCTCGCAACGTTCAATTTGTGGCCGGAGCTTGCAATACAAAGGAGGAGTGGGGCTAGAGTACAAATGAGATTGTTTTTTAAGTTAGTTTGAAGTTAATATAGATCGTGATATCATATTATACTAAACGGGGAGCGAGAAATGTTTCTCACAAAACGAGCGGTATCCTATTTTTGTCTCTGAGCGCCTGATACATACCATGCAACCGCTACGCATTTATTTAAGTTCGCAGTGTGAATACATCTTGTTTGTGAGGTCCGCTATAATATCACACATCAAATCTACCGATATGAGAATATGTAATGTGGAATCTGACGATTATTTAATGTAGTCTTTGTCGTGTAGTAGAGGGCAAGTAATGTACCGTATTGAGGTATGCAGGTGCGGATGTGAACCGCGGGCAGCGCAGTTCGTCGCTGCACTACGCGGCGTGTTTCGGTCGGCCCGCCATCGCGAAGGTGCTGCTCCGGTACGGCGCCAACGCAGATCTACGCGACGAAGATGGAAAAACACCTCTAGATAAAGCGAGGGAACGACACGATCAAGGTAGAAAAAGTATTTTTATTTACATTAACTATCGAGACTGAGACATCTAATAAACAACTTCAATATTCAATATATTTTGTATTAGGGCACAGAGAGGTCGCCGCTATTCTCCAGTGTCCCGGCGAATGGCTGGTCGTGGGAAGCAGTGATTCGCCCTCACCGTCGAACGATGATGATTTTCCAGAGACTGGCGACAAGGAAATGGCAGCGGTGTATTTAGAGTAAGTTTTAACTCCGATATCGAAAGTACCATTTTTTTAACGTATGGCTCTGGGGGGGATTCACGCATATTAATAAATAAATAAATACACCCAACCGTCACATACATAGTCCTGACCCCACATTAAGATCAAGTCTTGTGTCGTGGATATCAGGAACTACGAGAGACTTTTCGGTCTCACAAATACCCAGACCCGAAAGAAATATTTGAAATATTTGTGCGGTGCACAAATATTTCTCTCGGTGCGGGGATCGAACCCGCGGCCACTCGTTTCACAGGCGGCGTCTATCTGACTGAGTCACGGAGGCTGTCTTATTAATGGCGAAAAAAACCTGTATGGTATGTGAAGTCCGTCTACAGGCACGAGGCCGGCGTGAATTTCGTTCTACTCGTCGAACTACCGGTCGTAGTGGTGACCCGAGCTCAGCAGTGGCGATTATATTGTTACGGATTCTTTGTTATTATTACAATGCAAGGTAGTGAGTTGTGTGTATGTGTGTGCGTGCAGACGGCTGGTGCCGGTGCTGTGCGCGCGGTACCTGGGCGCGGGCGGCGCGGGCGTGCGGCGCGCGTGCCTGTCGCTGGTGCGCAAGATGGTGCACTACGCGCCCGCGCGCCTGCTGCGCCGCGCCGCGCACACCGCCGCGCTGCTCACGCAACTGGTCGCCGCCGTGCTCGACTCGCTGGTGAGTGTCGCCGCCTCCCCGCCGCACCCCTCCCCCCGCCCACCCCAGCGCCGACTCAATGCGTGTGTGCGCAGGGCGACGCGGCGAGCCGGCGGCGCGCGCGCCCGCGGTACCTGCGCAGCCGCTATATCCGCCCGCCCGCGGTAACGTTCCGATGGTGTGATCGTACCTCTCCTCTCGACTACACTCAGACGGCTCTAAAAATGTGCTTTGCTCGTATTCGAATTATATATTTTTGTTTATAACCAACAAAAACAAATAAATGTTTTTAGAGCCGAAATACATTTTAACGACACGATCGAAATTAATGTGTATTACACGTGACCGCTGAGTCACACGATAATGTCGTTAAGTTCAGCTTTCAGTATGTAAAAATACATAATAATTTTAATTTAACATCAACTAATAAATTATATTGATACGACTACTATTTTCATGTTCTGTTACCCTCTCACGAATGCATTTGTGCAAGACATCACACCATCGAAACTTACTTGCATTAAAATTTCCTATTCTGTGTCGTGTGAATGAGTTGCAAGTTTTATTAGAGTTCATAATATCCTTGCGTCTGTGCGCGTGTGTTTGTGTGTCAGTCTTATGTAAATTGTATTTAAATAAGACTTTTGAAACCAACCGCTGATCTCTCAAATGATAGGAACAGAAATTCCACCTCTAATTTTTATCGATAATGCATATGTTATTATATAAAAAGTTATTTTCGTATGAAATTATTACAGCTCTTCAAAAAAGGTAAATTCACTACTATATTCAAATTGCGAAATCTTAGAAGATCGCAAACGAGAATGCAAAATTAAGTACTTAAACAGGCAATGAATATATTAAACTCGAAAATTATTCCTTTGGTGGTATTCTAGAATGTAAAGCACTGATTGTTTCTATTCCTATCATCTGTATAATAGATCAATGGACGAGTCGTACTTAACACT
Source organism: Hyles vespertilio (assembly GCA_009982885.2). NCBI lineage: Eukaryota > Metazoa > Arthropoda > Insecta > Lepidoptera > Sphingidae > Hyles > Hyles vespertilio. The sequence goes on along the minus strand of CM042815.1, from coordinate 15,380,074 downwards.
TTATTCCTTGTAGTATGAGGTGAAAAATAAACAAACACGATAATTTATAAGATATAAATATACTTAGCATGCAGTTTCTATAATCAAGAGTGAAGATAAGTTTTTGTATTAGTAACTATGTTTAATTTCAAGCTACGTGGAATAAGTATCGACTTGTCCTAGTACTGACTACAACTAACATTGTCTTGTTCCACTAAGGTGTGCAAACCTAACAATAATAATGAATGAGTATCGGAACTTACATATCAGTTATATTGATTTCATGAATTGTGTATGCAGGACGATGACGACGGCCATTTGATAGTGCTGGGTATCGCGGAGGAGTTAATGGTAAAGGCGTCCGATATATACTTGGAACAATTTGCAAGACTCGGGGTGTTCGGCAAGGTGGAAGCGTTAGCGGCCGCCTCAGCTTGTAACTTGCCACCCGAAGCGGAGAATTCTGATGCAGCAGGCAAGTAAATATATCTACTTTATTGTAGGAACTTACTGCCGTACTCGGATGCATTCAATGTCAATTAAATCATTACTCAGTGTGGATTTTACGAACAAATTATTTACAAAGGAAAAAAATAATTGATGATAAACTACGAGTGCGGCCGTCAGAGTATTTATAATACAGATCGAGGAGTGCTTTTATACATTTGCGTTTTCAAAAAGTAGGTTTTTTTTAACGAGTGTGAGTGGAATTAAATAGCCTTAAACTATTTTTTCTTTTAATATTACGTCTATGTTTGACAACCTGTCAAATGTCAGCCAATAGGAGGGCAGAAAAAGATAGCCCAGCATCACCATTTATATCTTCGTTTTTGAAGCACCGGCGCTCTCTGTATATTATAATACTTTAAGGACCCATTCGCACGGGCGCTTCGAAAGCGTAGATTTTCACGGTTTTTTTTATCATTGTAAGTATCGATGTTCATATGAATTGAAAATTTAATGTACAGTACCCGGCGATAAATATTGCACATCGACATTTGGAAAGAGACAATCGCTAATTTCGGCTTCGTAGAGCGTTATCTCTGTCGCACGAAATACAAACAGTCCGGTATCTATTAAGAGCTGTTAAACAATTTTAATTTGCTTCTTTTAATAATTCTTTTTATTCTTTGTATAAAATACACCAATTTTTCTATAAGTGATGGCTTTAGGTTCGGGTAAAATAAAATAAAAAAATATGTTCACATTATGTTTACGTATTTAATTACTTTGGAAAGTTACAGCTGTAGTGTACATAATAAACACCATTGTACCTATTGTTAAAGTGAGACTTTGTAATAAAAATAATAATAATTCTAATTCTCAATTATTTCCATTTCACTATCTGTGCTCTCAAAGAGGTCAATATCACTGTCACTGTCAGCCGTATTTATCACTAGTCTATCAGTGTAATTGTCTAAACCGTGTTGAATGCTTCTATATTCATTCTCACATTTGATTGTGTGATCGCAAACCTTTTTCCACTCTTCAGCCCCGATCATGTTTACTTTTTCAGTAAATAACGTTTTTACTATAGTTAAATTCATACCCACATTTATAGAGGCTACATAGCCTTTTAGTTGAGACTATATATTTTCAATTGGATTAAAATCCGGATGATACGGTGGCAATCGCAACACAGTGTGCCCATGTTCGGCAAGTACTTTGTCCACGGAAAACTCTGTATACCTAACGTGACCATTTATTTTTTGTGCCAGAGCGGGACATCTATGGAATTAAGTAATAATAATAATAAAGTGTTTGTGTTTTACAAGTTTTATCACAGAAGTTAGAATAACATAAAATAATAATTATAGTCCTATTTGTCGGCTGAATAAATTGTTTCAAAACATCAGTGCCCCAAGCAGGAACATTTGGCTCTATAGTATAGTAATCATAATAGTAAAATTTTGTATATGAATGTGAACAGCGCCATTGTGAGCGTATTTGGAACTAAATTATGGCAGCGGGAAACATTTACGATACTATAGTATGGTAATAACGATAGTTTTACTATACAAATGTATGAAAAGTGGTAGCAGGAATAATTTTGACGTATAGTATCGCCGATTTACTATCGAGAAATACGATTGTTTTGTCACCGACATTTTTACCGTGAGAACATTATCGAGAGTATATTTTTGCATTTCTACACATCGAATTAAGGAAAAATGTGTTAATTACGGTCATGCTTAGTGTTTCCCGATGCCTTCGTGTTATTGTGTGTAATTATCTACTCCGTATTTCGCTAGTTATATGAAATTCAATGCTGCGATATGAAGTTATAATTATTGTGATACCTAACTCAAATATGTAGGTTATTTCTTAGACTATGGACTGTTTGGAACCGGAGCAACGAACTTGGGAATCTTGCGAACAAGTATGAGGATATAGAAAGTCTGGAATTTATTGTAGTTAAAAACATACCTAACCTAAAACTGTAAAAAACTTATAAATAAAATATTTACATGGAACTTTGATTTTCGTTTTGCGTACCTACTTAATCATTTTATGTTATACTTATAAGCTTATAAGTCAATGTATAGTCGAGCAAGCTCTTAGGGCAGAGAAGTGTGAGCATATAATAAGTGAAAATAATTGCCGAGGAACTTAACGAGCAAAAATATAGAGAATACTTTCATAAAGCTCTCCTCCTTAAAAATGTAGAGGGATTTTATAAAACATATGTACATCTTTATCTATAACTTAAATAATATGAGAGCATGTATGAGAGTTATTATTTAATAATTTGCATTAATTGTTTGACAACTAATAAAAAAAAATTGCTACGTTCGGAAATCTAAACGCATAATTAATTGGAGTCATTTTTGTATATTGCGGAATAAAAGCAAGAAATATGTATTTGCTTATTAATTTATTTCCATAACCTTTCTACGCGACATTAATGCATGTTTTATATTTTTTGGTATTTTATAATAATAATAAATTAATGTACCCACGTAGTGAATGACAATTCCGCACGAATCATTCAATAACGTTCGTTCATTACCCTAGGTTATCTGTCACTATCGTAACGTAATAGTATCGAGTTCACGAGAGTATGGTTAATCGATTCATGCTACCGATATGGAGTAGTTATAGTATAGTAATCGTTGTCACGATACTATTACTATACAATACTTCACAATGTTCCTGCTTGGGGTACAGGTCTAGTTTTTAGGTATGTGTGAAATTCAGTATGATTGACACTGCTGTTTTTTATCACTGGTCCATATTTTGTTTTTATCAGAAAATCTCTTTCGATAGATACGTTACTAATTCCAGGCAGACACATAACGTATCTACTCAAATAATTGTTAAGACTGTTTGTACGAAAGTGCTGGAATAATAAGACTCCATGATTTTCAGTAGTAGTTCGGTAAAGAATTACGAGCGGGAAATACATTTTAAATTATCGTTGACTATGCCTTGCTGGGGACACCGGGACAGACTTTCTGAAAGCGGGACTGTCCCGCCCAAAGCGGGACGTATGGTCACGTTATGTATACCTCTCCTTGTGCTGACATATTGTATAATAGCGTAAATCTGGGTTTTTGTTAATTTTGGATCAACTGGAATTTCGTGTCTGTTTAACCAGTTGATCATTTCCTGTTTAATGGTGTTCGAGTTGGGGGGTCTTTCAACATATTTATTGTGATGGGGTGCGTTGTCGATAACTAGAATGGAATCACTGGGTATATTTGGGATTAATTGATTAACCAGCCATTTCTCGTAGTTATCATTATTCATTTCATTATGTAGTATCCGTGGATTTATATGTTAAAAAGGCACCGGGTACAAAGCCTTTTTCATTTCCCGCGTGAACGTTGACCTTTTGAAATTGGCTTTTTTACTCCTTTTTTCTTATCATCACTCCAAGATTTCCCTTTAGTGTGGGATGTATGTATGTATGTAAGACTCATCCATGTAGACGATATTTTTTCCTGTTTCGCGAAATTTGCGTATTTTATCGAGGTGTTCCATTCGTTTGAGACTTACATCGTGCTTTTCCATTAAAACTTTTCGATTATCTTCCATTTTAGTGAACCGAAATCCCATCTCGTGAAGTATTTTTCTCAACGTCTTTTCAGACCCATTATAATTAATAGCTTCAGATAATTTAGCTTTTAATGATTTTATTGTTGGCAGTTCATTAAATCGTAAGTGAAAATCATACACCATTCTTCGAACAACATCATAATCAAAATCGTCCATATCCAAACGAAATTGCTTTTTTGGTCTCCCTTTTTTTGGAGTGCTAAACTTAATTTCAGTAGAATGTGTTTCAGTACTGACTTCGTTTAATATATTGTTCAAAGTTCTTCTTGAAATTCCAGTGGCATTTGCAACTCGCGCTTGAACCTTCTTAAAATAACAACTTACATTTTCATCTTCATTTTTTTTAATCTGTCAGCTTCGGTTACAAAATATTTATAAACATTATAGATAATTTGGCGTGACTGACTCGTAAAGGTTTCCTCTTTTTCCTAAAGATGCCATAGTACAACTTTAAATTATTTAAATTTGGGGGTGTCAACAACTCTATATACAACGTTGATGCGACCGATAGACATTAAATTACACTATGTATGCTATACGTCCTTGGTATTAATTCGGCACGGTACAAAAATTAATAATACCAAAAATGAGATTTTGTTTGTTTCAAACAAACTAAATAGCTTCCAAATAAGAGTAAAACGCAAACATCCTGTGTAAATAAATTTCATTGACCTGTAGATACGAATAGATAACAAATTGGCAACGTCGCGCGCGGCGCGTGTTATTGTCGCGCCGCGCTGCCGCCGCAGCGCGACTTGCGTGACTTGTGTAAGAGCGGCAACAACGCGCAGATATTAGTACGATCTATCGTTTTAAGGTGAATGACCATGCCTTAGCCGTAATCAGCTGTTAGAAAAGCTACATCGTGTTCAAATAGGGCAAAAACTTAAAAAATCATTTATGACTAAACTACTGCTCCTATTTAATTGATTTTTAGTACAGAGCTTCAGAATGGTACCTAGTATATGCAGCTTAAAGAAACGCCCATCGGTCGCATCAACGTTGTATATATTTTAAACTGGACGCGACCGCACTCTATCGCACTTGAACAACGACTGACAAAACGTCACATAGGTAGTGTGCGACAGAGATAATGCTCTACGGAGCCGAAATTAGCCGATTGTCTCTTTCCAAAGGTCGATGTGCAATATTTATCGCCGGGTACTGTATAACGCTTAAACTCGAAAACCCGACAGCGTTAGATAAATAAGCGTCCTGTTTCAATATCGCCTTCGTGTGAAATGAAACATCATTGCAATGTTTTTTTAATGCGTGTTGAAATAGCGCCCGTGCGAGCGGTGCCTAACGTTATGTGTATGATGGTGCAGGCGGCGCGGGGGGCGCGGGCGGCACGGGAAGTGCGGGCGCGGGCGCATGCGCGGACGCGTCGTGCCTGTCGAGCGGCGTGGCGTACTCGTGGGGCGAGTGGGCGGTGTGCCGCGGCCGCGACGCGCTGTACGTGTGGAGTGACGCGGCCGCGCTCGAGCTCAGCACCGGCAGCAACGGCTGGTTCCGCTTCCTGCTCGACGGCAAGCTCGCCACCATGTACTCCAGCGGCAGCCCCGAACACCAGACGGATAATACCGGTCACTTGCACTTTACTCATACTTTATCTATCTATTGTATACGTCATATTCTGTTCCGTAGATAGTTACGGTTTTTTATCTGTACTCATCTGTTCAACTTCATGTGTATATTTAGTCTTGATGGCAAACATGCTTAAAGTGAAATATTAATATGGGGACTGTTAATGTTGTTGAGCACTGTTGCAGCATTCAGCATTCAATCATTAGTATTCCTACGTATACAGCCACAGTAAATGCGTTTGCAAAAACTTTTCTGTATTCTTTATCGAATTATTTGTTCATATCATAATATTATGTTTTACAGAAAATCGCGGCGAATTTATCGACAAGCTCCAAAGGGCAAAAGCTTCAGTGAAGAATTCTGTACCACAACCAATATTATCCAAACCCGGACCAACTAAGCTGATACTGGGCAACTGGTCCTTATCTTGCAAGAAGTAAGTCTCGTTAGAAATAACACTATTAATAATTTCGATCTTGATTGTCTTGCCGATGGATATAATTTTATAGTCGAAATTGAATATTATAAATCTGAATTGCGGCACACTTGTTTGTTACTATGGAGGGTTTTCCACCATGACATTGTGCGTTATCAGCTTTTGCGTTCTCGGCAAGCTTGCTCATCTAACTAAATTGACAATGGTGGCCACCTCCAGACCGCCCTACCTACCTATAGGCAACCCATTTGAATTATAGCTTTCATAGTCTACAGTAAGTCTATACCAGAAAGTTGTCGTTTACTTAATCATTTTATATTATTTTGTATTGACATGGACATTGTCTCTGTTTACAGGGAGAAAGAGCTTCACATTCACAACACTGATGGTCAGCAACAAACTACGATATTAAGGGAGGATATGCCGGGCTTTATATTCGAATCAAATAGAGGTACTCGACATTCGTTTACTGCTGAAACATTTTTAGGTAAATGTATACATATTTGACAAATAAACAAACTATATTGTGGCCACATTAATGTGTTATAAAAATAAACAATGGATGTTTGAAATCACCAGGACCTGAGCTAGCGAGTGGTTGGGCGGATCGGAGGCCAGTCCCTGCGAACATAACGACATCCAACCAAAACAGATCGCGAGTGTCGGCAAAAACTGAGGCGCTGAAGTCGCAGGTAAGGTAACGTGGCGCGCTCTGGCGGCGCAGAGGAGCAATGCAGTGTGTATAAAGCCCCGCTGCACATGATCACACTCGCATTGGCCGTCACGAGCCGTGTGCGAGTGGCTGTATTTAAAGCCTATGGCGCAGTACCAAACTCCGCACTTGCTCTCACGTGTCGATGCAGGAACGTACATGAACGTGTCAGCTAGGTGACCGTCACATTGTTTTCGAGTGGGAGTGTCGCGAGTATTTGCACAATGGAGGAAAATATTGAAGTTGTTCGAAGCGAAAAATGTTTATACGTCATTAAACGTATTACCAAGATTATATGATTACAAAATTAAAGGATTCTATTTGGAAACTATTAAACTTAAAATAAAAGGTTTTTTTCGGATAATTTCCTTATTAACAATAATTCTTTTTAAAAACTAGTTATCATTGTCGGATTTTGAACAGGTATCAATCGCTTCCATCTTTCTTCGTTTTTGTCTATGAATGATAAAGACACTGACTGATGTATGGCTCATGAAAGCAATTGCGGACACACACGTGTCCACCAATGTCAAAGCGACATTGGTGCAGTGTCGTGACTCGTGAACGAGTGTGAGTGTGGGCATATGCTGCGGAGCTAATGCAGTGCCTGTTGTGACGCGTGCGTTGTGGCAGGTGTGCGTGCGTGCGCGTGCGCTGTATGCGCGACACCTGGCGGGCGCCGCCACGCGGCAGCCGCGCGCGCCCGTGGCCCGCCTGCGCGCCCTGCTCGCGAGACTGCAGCGCCTCGCCACGCAGCCGCAGCGTACGTACACGCGACTACATACAGGGTATCTCAAGACTGCTACCGAAAACGAAGCCGGGTGGTAGTATAAGCGACTTCAGACACAATGCAACAGAAAAAGTTGCAAAAAATAGCTAAATTTTTTTTGTTTATTTTTTTCCTTTGACCATATTTGGGTGGTAAATACATTTTTTTCCTAAAATAATAGTGTATACCCTTTTATTTATAAATAATCTAAGGTATAAAAGAGTTTAAATTATTATTTTAGCAAAAACTATGGATTTACCACCCAAAAATGACGATATTTAAAAAATCATAAAAAATAATTGTCGCGTTTCTTTGCGAAATTTTTAGTTGCATTGTGTTTTTTTTTTTTTTTTTTTTTTTTATTGCATTGAATGGCGAGACGAGCAAGCCGTTCGCCTGATGGTAAGCGATACGACCGCTCATGAACAGTAGCAATATTCCACTGCGCTCGCCATCCTGAGACATAAGATGTTAAGTCTCAATATGTCCGGTAGTTGCTCTGGCTACAATGTCCTTCAATCCGAAACACAACAGTGCATTTAAGCAGTGTTGTTTCACGGGAGAAATAGACATTGCGGTGGTACCTACCCAGATGGCCTCTCACATATGAGAGACCTACCACCAGTAAAAAAAAGTTTGTAGTTACTAAAACTACCACCCGGCTTCGTTTTCGGTAGCAGTCTTGAGATACCCGGTATATCACTACACAGTACTCTGTTAATAATATACTGGGAGCGCTGCTCCTTTAAAAATTTACTGCCCTCCTTTTGGCTGTCGTTGGACAGGTTGTGCAACATAACAATAATTATTTGAAAAAGAAAATGTTGAAAGCTTAAAAATCCACTCAGATTCGTTTTAGAAAGATAACTTAATATATTCCTACATATAAGTTACCAACTTAATAGAATTCATAGAAATTTGCTGTTATATAATTAGTACAATTTTCACTAATATACGCTACCAACGTTACGAACAAAACATAACTACATTTTGAAGACGTAAATGTATGACAGAGGTCACCCTGTAAATACTTGTAAATTATGTTCACGCGTTCACTATGTTCATCTCCATTTTTGTAGAAGACTGGCAGCAGGACTTGAGCAACTCACTGGACCAGCTCTCCGAGTTGCTGTGCGGTGATGAACATTTATCGGCTTATGAGTTGCAGTCGTCGGGGCTCGCGCCGGCATTGCTTCAGGTTCTTTCACCGCAAGTGAATGGTGCGCAAATATCACATTACTTTATTGCTTTATACAACATTTAACTAAGCTGTAAAGAACATCAGGTGATACGCCTACGTATGAAAGTATTTGATGTAGGAATAGTAGTACAATGTTGATGGGTGCTGGTGGGCGGTGATCACTTACCTTCAGGTGAACCGCATGCTCGTTTGCATTAAATAAAATTAAAAAAATACATGTGTTGTTGAGTGTGGTATGTATGTGCAGACACAGGTCGTCAGGCGGCGGAGCGGTCGCGTCTGGTGCGCGAGTGGGTGTGCGGCGGCGGCGGGCGCGCGGGCGGCGTGCTGGTGCGCAAGCTGGTGGCCGTGCTGGAGAGCGTGGAGCGCCTGCCCGTGCTGGCGCCCGCCGCCGACGCGCCGCCGCCCGCCGCCGGCTCGCTGCACCACCTCACCAAGAGGATCAGGTGATCTGCACACTCTTTATATACTCATCATCATCATCATCATCATCAGCCTGTTCGCGTCCACTGCTGGACATAGGCCTCTCCTATGGCACGCCACTGGGCTCGATCTCCAGCCCAATGTCTCTAACCGCTACCAGCCATCTTTCGGATATCATCACTCCACCTCGTTGGAGGGCGTCCTACACTACGCTTGCCAAGGCGCGGTCTCCACTCGAGAATGCTTTATTTACTACTTATGAGTTATTATACCTTAATACATCACAGGCTTAGACTACATAAAGGCGTTGTAAATGTAGTATAGATGCGAATTCTGAAATATTGTTTAAGATTGAGGGTCGAGCGTGCGTCCGATGATTCAACAGAAGATTCCACCAATAACTGCAATAACGCCGGACGCAACCTTAAAGTGGAGGCCTTGACGACAGTTCGTCAGCTCGAGAGGTTCCTCGCGAGGTCTGTCGCCAGGCAGTGGTATGACATGGAGCGTTCTACTTTTAATTTCGTGCAAAAGATTAAAGCCGAGGCGCCCATTACGTTCAGTTATGATGTGAGTAGTTCGATTGTTACCTTTGTTTATATATTTAAAAGGATAAAAGGATTTGATTTATGTATTGATACTTAATTTTAGCATGATTTCGACGAGAACGGCGTGCTATATTTCATCGGTAGTAACGCTGGGACGTGCGAATGGGTGAACCCAGGCGCTCACGGACTTGTCAGCGTGTGGTCTTCTGACGGACGGCAGCTGCCATACGGTCGCGCCGAGGACGCTCTGTCGCGTTCGCCGGAGCCGCTCAACGTGCACACTAACGATGACAGGCGAGCCTTCATCGCGCTCGACCTAGGCTTGGAAATTATACCTTCAGCGTACACATTGCGACATGCACGTGGTTACGGACGTTCTGCACTCAGAAACTGGCTATTTCAAGTGAGTTTTATCATATTGTCTTTGTTATTTGACAACAAGTGTTTTAAGGGTTAGGTTGCTATAATGGATATTTCTCAGGAATGGTGCGTTACCTTTTCATGGGAGTGGTACCAGGGGAGGTGCGACACTCCCCCTCCCCCTTCACTCCTCCCAACCCACCCCTCGTGCTGCCCTAATCTAAATTCTACCACTTCGGCTCATTGTTTTGATTTTGATTCGCTTTACATCACTCTGCCCAATAGGCACTTGGCATTATTCATAATGCCCGAGCAATGTGATAAATTGATTGGTTATAATCACATTGCCCGCTCTTATTGGGCATTATTCATATTGCCTGGGCATTATGAATAATGCCCGATTAATCACTTGGCCCATAACATCTTTATTGTTGTAATCGTGCAATAGCGAATGTAACGGATTTTTTAACTCAAAAAAGTGCTTCGGTAAATACGAATATGTACGTTGCGTGCAGATGTCCACGGACGGAGTGACGTGGAGCACGCTGGCGGCGCACACGGACGAGCAGGCGCTGCACGAGCCGGGCAGCACGGCCACGTGGCGCCTGCGCGCCGACGCGCCCTACCGGTACCTGCGCATACAGCAGAACGGCAAGAATGCCAGCGGACAGAGCCATTATCTCTCGCTCTCCGGCCTCGAGTTGTACGGAAAGGTATTCTTCGATTTCGATCATCCGGTACCAATTAGGGTGATTTTCTGCAAAGACGGAATAGAACAGTATATTTTTTGTAGGTAGTGGGAGTGGTGGAGACGCCGCCGCGGCAGTGCGGCACGGTGGGCGCGGGCGCGGGAGTGGGCGCGGGAGTGGGCGCGGGCGCGGGAGTGGGCGCGGGCGCGGGCGCGAGCGGCGGCGCGGCGCGGGGGCGGCGCTGGTCGCGGGGCGCGCGGGGGCTGTGCGCGGGCGCGCGCGTGGTGCGCGGCCCCGACTGGAAGTGGCGCGACCAGGACGGGCCGCACCCGGCGCTCGGTACCGTCACCTCCGACCTGCACAACGGCTGGGTCGACGTCAGGTGCGAGACGTTCGCTTTTTTTATTCGTCATTTGCATTGCGGTGTAGCAGCGGGAGACTGAGTCGTTTTGAATGCAGGTGGGACCACGGCGGTCGCAACTCCTACCGGATGGGTGCGGAGGGCAAGTTCGACTTGAAAGTAGTGAGCGGCGCGGCTGGAGTGTGCGGCGCGGGCGGCGCGGCGGCCGTGGAGGGCGCCAAGCACGGCCGTAAGAGTCACTCCACGCCTAGCTTGCCGGACGCCACTGCTATCGACACGCAGGTAATATGTAACAATAATAACATACTTAATACCGTGATTAATTAATTTACGCCATTTGTATACCTAGACTTTTTAACGTGAAAATTATCTGCACGTTGTTTAATGCAGGTATCTGTGGCGTCGACGGAGCAAGCTTCTTCGGCGGACAACATATCTAGTGAAGAGATGTCTAGCAATATGTCACGTCCCCGGACGCACGCGACTGATCTCTCAGCTATAAATAATTCTACTCACCACATTAACTCAGGTATGATAAATAGTGATGTGATGTAAGTAGGTGAGTGAGGAATAATAGTGGGAGGTGTTGTAAATTCAAACATTTGTGAGGTGCTATATAGAACTTGATGAAACCAATTTTTAACTTATTTAGTTTATGTGTCGATGTATAAGTGAATGCATGTTTGCAAGAGCATACAATATCATTTAATGTGATATTTGGTTGCGAATATTTCTGGATGTATTTTTTTTTGCACTGCATCGCGAGACGAGCTTGCCTCTCGCCTGATAGTAAGCGATCTAACTGCCCATGGACTAGGCATTCCAATGCGCTCGCCATCTTGAGAGATAATAATTATGTTAAGACTCATTATGTCTAGTAGTTGAGCTGGCTACAATGTTCTTCAAACCGGAACACAACAGTCCATTTACACTGCAGTTTGGTGGGTGAAATAGAAATACGGTATATATGGTGGTTCTAACCCAGGCGGCCTCTCACATGTGAGAGACTTTCCACCACGTATTGACTTGCAGAAGGAGTATGTTAATAAATAAATAAATAACACCCAACAGTCACATACATAGTCCTGACCCCACACTAAGATCGAGTCTTGTGTCGTGGGTATCAGGAACTACGAGAGACTTTTCGGTCTCACAAACACCCAGACCCGGAAGAAATATTTGTGGGCCGCACAAACATTTCTCTCGGTGCGGGGATCGAACCCGCGGCCTCTCGTTTCACAGGCGGCGTCTAACCAACTGCGCCACGGAGGCTGTCAAAATGTTGTAATATAAATTTGCGAATATAAAGTACTTTATGTATTTTAGATCTCGCAACAATAGTAGAGTCGTTGACTCTTGGAGGAGAGAGCAATAATTGCATGGCGGATCTGGGAAACACTTCGTTTACTAACATGGAGATGGGACCGACCAGTATTACCGACATCACTAAACCATATCCAGCCAAAGAACCAGCACCGGAGACTATCGCTCAGGAGGTTAGATATTTGCAATAATACCGGGTATCTCAAGACTGCTACCGAAAACGAAGCCGGGTGGTAGTTTTAGTGACTACAAACACAATGCAACTAAAAATTTCGCAAAGAAACGCGACAATGATTTTTTATGATTTTTTAAATATCGTCATTTTTGGGTGGTAAATCCATAGTTTTTGCTAAAATAATAATTTAAACACTTTTATATCTTAGATTATTTATAAATAAAAGGATATACACTGTTATTTTAGGAAAAAATGTATTTACCACCCAAATATGGTCATAGGTAAAAAATAACAAAAAAAAAATGGTCGCTTTTTTTTGCAACTTTTTCTGTTGCATTGTGTCTGAAGTCGCTTTAACTACCACCCGGCTTCGTTTTCGGTAGCAGTCTTGATATACCCTGTATACAAGTAAAAACATACATACGTTACTACCGCGCCTAAAATACAGCGTACAAAATAACCGTATCGTATCTCTTTCAATCAATCACATAATACACACGTGTTTGTCAGTTTCCACGACGCGTATTTGCCCTCATTTTCATTAAGAATTTGAACAAGAAGTACCTCTCTTTGTATGGAAACCTTTTCCATACAATTACCTTTAAACCTTTTTTTAATGTTATGCATCGTACATGTAATAAATTTTGTGAATTTCCAACTATTTTGTTTATAGCACTAAAACTATTTTGGTTTGTATGCAGTGTGAAGATAATGATGGTGAAGGTCAGTACGGAGATCATAAGAAAGACGGACAATCCGGTGGCGGCTCAGGAACTATGAGTGCCAGCGAGCCAGATCTTACTCAACAGGTACTTGTGTCAAACTATTACCATAAATACATATATGTAATCACATTTTTTTGTTAGTCTATAAAACTACAGTTTATTAGACGGATTTCATAAATCTTTTTGTATAGTATATGATAGATTCATGAGTAATAGACAAATATCATAAGGCTATACTTCTTTTTAACGTTTTTATGAATTTCGCCTATATATATGCAATGGAATCTGTGAAGTCGATTTTCGAGCACTTCAAAACGTCGGATTGACTTGAAATTTTGCATACTTATCCAGAACCGATGACAACGCATAATTTAAAAAGTATAAGACATTGTCTTATATTATACAGGGTATCTCAAGACTGCTACCGAAAACGAAGCCGGGTGGTAGTTTTAGTGGCTACAAACACAATGCAATTAAAAATTTCGCATAGAAACGCGACAATTATTTTTTATGATTTTTTAAATATCGTCATTTTTGGGTGGTAAATCCATAGTTTTTGCTAAAATAATAATTTAAACTCTTTTATACCTTAGAGTATTTATAAATAAAAGGATATACACTATTATTTTAGGAAAATATGTATTTACCACCCAAATATGGCCATAGAAAAAAAAAATAACAAAAAAAATTTGTCGCTTTTTTTTTGCAACTTTTTCTGTTGCATTGTGTCTGAAGTCGCTTAAACTATCACCCGGCTTCGTTTTCGGTAGCAGTCTTGATATACCCGGTATAATATTGCATATTTTCAAATTTGTTGTAGGGTGCGGCACGTTTGTTGGAGTCTCTGGGCGTGGGCCGCGGAGCGAGCGCCGGTCGCGGCAACAATCAGCAGCGATCGAACCGTGCTAACCATTCTACGAGTCTGTTTCCCAGGTATTTACTATGTAACAGTTTAAAAAAACACGATACAATCACACACTTATTCCAAGCTGATTAGATAAAAATACGTGGTTATATCAGTATACAGCTTATATACATACAGCTTATATAACATCAGTGTACATATGAAAGGTGAAACAACTGGTGGTAGGTCTCTCATATGTGTGAGGTCGCCTGGATAGGTACCACTGCAATGTCTATTTCTTCCGCCAACAGCAGTGTAAATGCATTGTTTTGTTTGACATTGTAGCCAGAGTAACGACTGGACATATTGAGACTTATGTCTCAAGCTGGCGAGCGCAGTGGAATGCCAAGCATTGCTTAGTAATTCAAGGCGTTGTTTGGTTGGCGAACGACATGCTCGTCTCCCCATTCATTGCAATAAAAAAAACCATTTGTTTTTCAGTTTGGTGCGGCTAGCGCTGTCGAGTAACTTCCCCGGCGGCTTGTTGTCCGCGGCGCAGAGCTACCCGTCGCTGGCGCCTAACGCACAAAACGCTCTCACTCTCTCTCTCACCTCCACCTCCAGTGAGAGCGAACAGGTACTTACTCACCCTCATTTCGTTGCTTAATTACATGTTCTAAAATTATACAATTTTAATTGTTAAAGGCCTTTTTTGGGTTGAGTTGGCCATTGGGGCTGAAAAGTTCTGGATTGGAGGCTACTTACAGGCAAGCGCAGTGTCGGACGTCCGCCTACAAGGTGGATGTTCGACTTTGTTAAGGTTACAAAAAGTTGCTGGAGGCAGGCCGCTTCGAACTGGTCGATGTGGAGATCCTAGGGACAGGACTATGTTCAGCAGTGGATTTCCTATGGCTGAATACAGAATTCGTAGAGCATTTTTCATGTGTTTTGTTTCAGGTATCTTTAGAGGATTTCTTGGAATCATGTCGTGCGCCCGCACTTCTAACAGAGTTAGAAGATGATGACGAAGGCGACGATGCTCTAGATAGTGACAAAGAAAATGAATCCACATACCAGGAGGTAGTGAGTAAACTTTTGGTGATTATTGTTTTTTTTTTTTTTTGAGTAGTTTTAGTGTTGCCAGATTTATTTTATATTTACCGTATCAAAAATATTATGTTATGTAAATTAATCTGCTTGATATTACTTAAAAGTCGAGCGAATATAATGTTTGATGTATGCGAGTGTTTTGCTAGTGTTTATATTGTATGCCACATACATACTGGTGAGCAATCTCAGTTGCGAGACTGATATAGAAAACGCAGACGGTATTATTTGTGATTTCAAAATAATACCTACTAAAAAGTCATGTTTTGCGATTTTTTAAATTGAATTTGTGTCTGAAATCACTAATACCACAACCTGGCTTCGTTTTCAATTACACCCTGTATATACATACAATGCACAGATAAATATTTGTAATATACATTTTATATCGCATGATGATAATTAATATTTGTCTAATCAAGCATATCACTAGTAAAAATAAAGTAATACTAAACATTTCATCAATATCTGATGTGAAATCTGGGTAACTCCATTAAGAAGTATAGTATTGGTCGTGGTAGATGTTGTGGTAAGTGTAATGGCGGTGTGCAGGTGTCTCGCAACCTGCTGTCTTTGATGGAGGAGGAGGCGCTGGAGGCGGTGCGCGGCGGGGGCGGCGGCGGGGGCGGTGCGGGGGCGCGCGGCGCGGGGGGACGCACGCGCCGCCCCTGGGACGACGACTTCGTGCTCAAGAGACAATTCTCCGCGCTCATACCAGCCTTCGACCCGCGCCCCGGCAGGACCAACCTCAACCAGACTGTTGGTCAGTACGCCTTACATGATGTCAATAGGCATGACGCATTATTTTAAAATCTTGTTTTATAATATAGATACACATTTATTATATACGAAACAATCTATATTTCAAGAATTAACAAAGGTTTAATGTGTTAAACCTAGTTAAAATTTAAGCCATTTTTCTAATAATCTTTCAATAGTGCACAGAAAAAGCTAGTAGGTGTCATGGCATCCGTTATAACGTCACCACTAGGTAAACATGTCATTGTGTCTATGCGCAGCGAAGAAAGTTAACGAAACAAAACATATTTCATTTGATAAAAATGAATTCTAAAGTCTATAAGTGGTTTCGGTAAAGTTCATATTCCACATTTCTAAAGAAATTGGTAATGTTTACGGCAGGTTTACATAGGCGTGACGTCATGCGTCGTGGCTAGAGTTTCTGTCAAAATGGCCGATTGCCATATTTTGTACTTTTATTTTATTGAAAATCTTATTAATGTCCAATTCTGGATTATAACTAAAACATCGTTTTAAACCCTTCTAATATGTTTTTCCCCCCAAACATCATAAAATATTTGATATTTTGATACTGTCGTCATGCTTATTATCGACAATTCATTACGTTAAAAATATTGCTACAGTTGTATTCGCGAATTCGACGTTCAAGTGTTGATTATTTGTTTTAGAAATATTAATTTTATTAATTTATCGACTGTTTTATATTTTTATAGAAAATATATTATTTATACTGAAAAAAATGGTATTGCCGTAATTACTTCTAATGTTAGCTACTGCTGCACAATATGACGTTTTCGTCCGACAAAAATATCTTTTATCGTAATCGTTTTATTTATCGAGTTCTGAAAAATACATTGTGAATATTGTTTATAGATTTAGAGATACCATTGAACTACGACTCTGACGAGGACGACGAGAACCCGAGCAACCCTGCGGCGGAGGACGTGCCGGGGCTCGCGAGCGTGGCGGCGCGCGCGCACGTGCCCGCGCTGCGCCTCGCGCTCAGCACGAGCGGCGCGGGCGGCGCGGGCGGCGCGGGGGGCGCGGGCGGGGCGTCGCTGCAGCTGGAGCGGCCGCACTGGACGCTGTACCGCGCCGTGGTGGCGCTGGCCGCCAAGCTGCCGCACCACGCGCCGCTGCCGGACCTGCACCGCGACGCCACCTACACGTACCTACACCATTATATTATCACTAACTGTCAACCACCCGCCTGACTGTTTTAAATGTGCCACAACATTATAAAAAACAATTTACACCTTGTAAAAGTTTATAGAGTCCATTGTTTTGAAATGTTTTAATTTGTTCACTTTATGTATTTATTTTAGATTAACGTATAAAGAAATTGAGGGTTCAACGGATGCTGTGGAAACGACGAGTGATAGCGAAGATGATGAACCGGGTGATCCAGGTACTGTCTACATGTATTTTTTTATGTTGTACATTTTAATCGATTGTCGTTTAACGTCGATATTATCGAATGGTGAAATAATACAATACTTTTCTTGTTTTAAAAATGTTATGTATGAAACATACGACAGCTCTCACGACAGCTAGGAAAATTTATTAAAAAAAAATCAAATAAGCCGTTTTAGTTTTCATACAATACGGCACTCTCCAGAATTTTTCCTTACAATTTTCGATTTAGCCTTGATTAAAATATGCAACATATATTAGTGTTGAGTATTGCACGTTCTGTGTCGCAGAGCTGGGCATCGCGGGCGCGGAGGGCGCGGCGGGCGCGGCGGCCACGTGCTGCGTGCGCGTGCTGCGGCGCCTGCGCGCGGCCGCGCCCGACCTGCCGCCCGACGTGTTCGTGTCCACCAAGCTCACCAACAAGCTGCATCTGCAGCTGCAGGACCCGCTGGCCCTCGCCGCCGCCGCCACGCCGCACTGGTATTTATTTATATTTTATTGTTTTAGGAAAACAAACAGTACAACCAATGATGTTTTAATAAAGATGACGCATATTCATACTGCGTGACGTTTAAAAACTGTACTGCTATGCATATACATACTCATTTGTTAATACTTTATGACAATTTTAGTGAATGAAACAGATCATACAGAAAGTACGAGACGAAAAGAGATAGCATTGCTCTATCCATACATAGAATCGAAGCGATAGAAACAGAAGGGTGACGATAAATAAAACTACCTATTTGGTTTTATAAGTATATAATATATTAACTTTGAGGTTGCTACATGAGTCTACCTGTGGTACGCCATCCTGAAACAAATATATTTTTATTTGCACATAACTTTGATAAAATAAAAAAATAATAATTGATTGCCGTTTCTTATATAAGTTTATGGTAAGCAGCACTGAAAAATCGATATCTTATTAATTTTTTTGTTGTTGTAATGATGACAAGTGATACGACCGCTCGTAGACATAAGCGAAACCAAGACACCTGAAATTACAAAGCAATGCTTGGCATTCACTGTGCTCGCCATTCCGAGACATAAGATCTTAAGTATAAGTACAGCGATTACTCGGGCGAGAATGTCCTTTGGATCGGAACATAACATGGCATTTAAACTGCCGTGTGGCGGGGGAAATAGACATTGCGGTGGTACCTACACATGGTGGTAACGTATGAGCGACCTGCCACTAGTAAACAACCGATACTACAACCGATGGTGCAGGTTTTTTTTAGGTGGATATATTTATATATTTTCGTAGTTGTATATTTTTATTCATAATTAAATGTGCTAAACCAATATTAATCAGTTTTAAAGGCATCCAGTCACGATCTTCTCTTTTTGTCCGAGCTGTGCTTAGTGCATATCCATTTACGTCTCAAAAGCTCATCACGTGGAAATCTGGAAACATTAATTAATGTTATATGTAAATATAGTTATTCAAAATATATGAGGAAGCTAATGTATTTTGTAATGTTCGTGGTTGGATTAAGTTATTTGAATTGATTATGAAAATAATTCATAACAAATAACTCAATTGTTTTAAATGTGATTGAATTAGAAATAAATATACAACTATCCAAATCCATTCAAACTTTCATCGTCAATTTCCTGTATCGCTTCTGACTTGTTAATCTATGACATACGCTTTTTGTCCCTATCGCACTTCACAATCTTTGTATTACGCGATCCTTCTTACACAATTGAAGGCGGTGTATACTAATTTAAAAT
This sequence comes from Hyles vespertilio, assembly GCA_009982885.2. Taxonomy (NCBI): domain Eukaryota; kingdom Metazoa; phylum Arthropoda; class Insecta; order Lepidoptera; family Sphingidae; genus Hyles; species Hyles vespertilio. Next base: position 15,360,864 of record CM042815.1, on the reverse strand, counting down.
AAAAATTAAATTTTGTGTGGTTTTTATATACTTACGTATGGTGTGTAGGTCCCATTTAGTTTCGTATTTCTGCACCATTGTTTAACACTTTTAAAACACACAATTCGACACTTTAGACAATATTTTCGAAATAAATTATGTTGACAGCACTGAGGTCTTCCCTCTGTCGCCGTTGCTATGCGACTAGATGAAATTACACCAATTGCCCGAATTTGAACGCCTCACTTTTGAAGTGCTAGTGCGATATCTACGTCGTATTTGTATAATATATCATTGCAGTACAACAATAATTAATGTAACTTTAAATATGGTATAACTAATACATTGACCAGTAAAGGTTTCACTGATACATATTAAATACACCGCAACATCAACAATAGACCAAAATTTGTTTTAAAATTAAAAAAAATAAAAGATTAAAAAGAAAACCGATAGCAAAATTAAAATCAAAATTAGCAAAAATTAAAATCAAAACCACATACAGTCTGATATATCCTTTTTAAACTTTAAGAGGGAAGTAGTACTGCTATCATAACTTGCCACTATTCTTATACTACCCTTGTACTCGTGATAGTTGTTATTCACATCATTTGTGCAGGTGTCAGCAGCTGAACGACTGGTGTCCGTTCCTGTTCCCTTTGGAAACTCGACAGATGTTTTTCGCGTGCACTGCGTTCGGCACGTCACGCACTATAGTGTGGCTGCAAGCGCAGCGGGATAGAGCGTTGGACCGACAGAGGTTAGTTTGTGGCTATATACTGCAGAGGTAATATTTGAGCTATATTCGATTAGTATATTCATATGTTAATTGCAGAGCGGGCAACACTGTGTCACCGCGACGAGCCGACTTGGAAGCTACCGAGTTTCGTATGGGTCGTCTGAGACACGAAAGGGTCAGGATTCCGCGAAATTCAATGTTATTACGTTCGGCCATGCAGGTGAGCGGCGATTGCGAGTGAAGAAACGAGCAGTGTATGACTGTATACTTCTATACATATACAGGGTGATATTAACATATTGTTAATTTAAACCACATGTTCCTGACCCCCATAGGTAATATTGTACAAAGTTTGATCAAAAACTGCCTGATAGTTTTGTCAATAATTGCGATTTTATGTTCCAAGACTTTTGATCAACCCCTATAGATACCGAGATTTTTTACCACTCAGGTAAATTACCGAACCGAACTGAAGTTCAGCAACCCGGTAAAATACTCGTATCTATATGGGTGTCCAAAAATCGTGAAAACAAAAATTACAATTTTTGACAAAAATTCTCTTTATATTTTTTTCAAATTATGTACAATGTTCCCTGGGGTAATGAGGAACATGTAGGTTAAATTAAGTACAATGTGTCAATATCACGCTGTATATAGGATGTGTATATAATGTTGTGGCGCGCGACAGGTGATGCGCGTGCACGCGACGTGCAAGTCAGTGCTGGAGGTGGAGTTCGCCGGCGAGGAGGGCACGGGGCTGGGCCCCACGCTGGAGTTCTACGCGCTGGTGGCGGCCGAGCTGCAGCGCGCCGACCTGGGCATGTGGCTGCACGACGCGCCGCTGCACGACCACGACGCCGCGCCGCTGCACCTCGTTCTACCTGACGGTGGCTATACACACACATTACATCAGTTCAAACAAACATCTATCTTATATTTGACAGCCTCCGTGGCGCAGTTGGTTAGACGCCGCCTGTGAAACGAGAGGCCGCGGGTTCGATCCCCGCACCGAGAGAAATGTTTGTGCGGCCCACAAATATTCTTTCGGGTCTGGGTGTTTGTGAGACCGAAAAGTCTCTCGTAGTTCCTGATACCCACGACACAAGACTCGATCTTAGTGTGGGATCAAGACTATGTATGTGACTGTTGGGTGTTATTTATTTATTTATTTGGTCATATTATAGATTGTATTATATGTGATTAACATTTTCAGAAAAACCCCCCGGCTATTATGTGACGCGAATAGGCGGTCTGTTTCCGGCACCGCTACCGCAAGACTCACCCGTCTGTGATAAAGTATGCAGATATTTCTGGTTTTTAGGAGTATTTTTAGCAAAGGTATAGTTGACCGTTTGATAATTTTACATTTCATTCTTTAGTTTGTTATTGTATAATAATTATTTCCAAAATTCCCTGTTTTAGGTTCTACAAGATGGCCGTCTAGTCGATTTGCCGCTATCGGACGCATTTTTACGAATAATGTGTGGTGAAGAACTATCTAATGAATATTTAGAAGAGGTGGACCCTATCAGGCATAGGTCTGTATTTGTTTGTGACTACATCTAATCTACCGATTTATCTGAATATTTTCTTTTGTCCATATTTGCTAAGTTTTTGCTGCTGTGTAATGTATTTTTGTCTCGTTTTAGGTTCTTACAAAAAGTGTTAAGTGCAGCCGAAACATATGATAACATAATGCGCGATTCCATCTTGGATGCGGAAGAGAAAGCGAAGCGAGCGGCCGAGATAACAGTGGACGGCGCCACATTCGAACAGCTTTCCTTAACTATGACGTACGTGTCGTCACACCATGAACCCTCAGTGGCCATCCAACCACTGTGCGATGGCGGCGAGAATATTGAGGTGAGTTCGGTGCAGGGTGCGGTCTAATACAAGCCGGGATCGTCGATCCGTGGCTCGGTGGCGTGGTTGTACTACGCCAAAGTGCAAAGCTGAAGTCTCGGTATCGAATCCCGGGTCGAACAAAGTATTATAATGTTGGATTTTTGTATTGATTATCAGCCCGGAGTCAGGAATTTGTGCATGATACGGCTCACCCCTTATTCCATAATGGTACGGAAAACACAATGTGAATGTGTCCTAGAAGCATCTTTGTTTAAACGTTCTGGGGAAAAGGCGTGAGTGTATGTATGTATAATGCGATTCAAATAAGAATAGGACTGACCAGGCGCCATATTGGTTCATAGTAGCTGTCAAATCGCACAATTTGGGTAGGGTGAGCAAAACAAGATATCTTAAAATGATATTTTTGTTGAATAAAAATAATATTTTTAATATTTAATATTTCATAAAAAATAGTTACTTTCTGGCGAATTATTGCCCATGAAGTAAATAAAAAATTAAAAAGTTGTATTTTTTAAACTATTTATGGCTAAACATTGTTGTTTATTTTTACATAACATATACTCTCAACACCATAGCTTATATTAAAACGAGACGAGTTAATAATACATTATATTTGCAAATTTATTTAATTTTTATAATATGTTGTATTTTTTTTAATTTATTTAGTAAAATTTTGTTTATGAATATGACTATGTGAAAAAAAAAATTAATTGATGCGTAAATTTTTTTTTGCTATCCATACTTTTCATGTGGTGGTTTGTTGGTAAACGGACTAGACGCGGCAGCCCACATGTTCACGGTGGTCGCGGGTTCGAATCCCAGGGCACACCTCTGACTTTTCGGAGTCATGTGTGTATTGATAATCAATCACCACGCACTAAAACGGTGCAGGAAAACATCGTGAGGAAACCTGCATACCATAGCGATTTATAAGAATTTCTATGGTATGTAAGCGTGGTGGACTATATGGCCTAACCACTCTCAATCGCATTCTCGATTGTAGAGTAGGCCCGTGCCCTGCAGTGGGACGTATATGGGCTGATACATACATACATACTTTTCATGTGATATTTGACAGCTAAGGGTCATTGAGGTTCCTATTCTTATTTGAAACGCATTATCTTATATATAAAAATGAATCGCAAAATGTGTTGGTAACCGCATAATTCAACAACGCCTGGACCAATTTGGCTGATTTTGGTCTTGAAATATTCGTGGAAGTCCTGGGAAGGTTTTAGGGGTGAGAAAAATAGGAAAATTTCTGAGGAAGATACTAAAAACCTTTTTTTTGGGTATCGTTCAAGCGTGATGCGTCCAGCCAGTATAGGATGATCTTTGTTTATTTGACGGGAGACGTAAAAGACGGTCCAGCTTCAACTACCACCCAACGTAAAATGATCTATCTTTCCATTGTCTTTCATTGACGGCTGACGAAATAGAACAAAATTCAAAAATGTGTACATCGTGTATATAATATTATCTAGATACGGCGTCTTGCGCATAATTTTGTTAAATGTAAATTAAAACGATGTCCACATCTACCAAAATCGCCCATTGTTTTTTGAGATTATTGCAACAGTTTTAAACAAGGTATACTCTATCGAAGCGTTTTGCCAGAGTATACCAAAATATAACTAATTATAATTTTTCGTTTTCATAAACGACATTGTTTTTTGAATTTATACTTTTAGATGCGCTGGGGGACATATTTAAATTTCGCATTAGTATTGTTTTCAGACTCAAGAATAAAAAAAATATTGGTACGTTGATGCCGTATCTAGACATTATAATGAAACGATATGCAGTTTATATTTTTAAATATTTGTTCTATTACTTACGTCACCTGGTAAGGCAGTATGAAGGTTTTATTAATTTGTATATGGTAACGTAATAGACGCGACTGCCAACAAGTTAACGATGGTCACGGGTTCAAATCCCAGGGCACACCTCTGACATTTCGGATTAATTTCTACGTGAAATAAAATCCGCCAACTCGCACTAAGCAAGCAGGGTGGACTATAATATCTTCTTCTATAATATAAACATGAATCACAAAAAGTGTTGGTAAGCGCATAACTCAACAACGCCTGGACCAATTTGGCCAATTCTTTTTTAAATGGTTATTATTACTTTATTACTAACAAAAAGTAATGGCGTGCAATATTATTAGGAAAAACAGCATTTTGGTGCTGAAATAAGGGACGTAATATTGGATGGACAATAAAAAACGCTAAAGTTTTAATGTCAAAATTTCATAAGGCAATCTTTATACAGGGTATATCAAGACTGCTACCGAAAACGAAGCCGGGTGGTAGTCTAAGCGACTTCAGACACAATGCAACAGAAAAAGTTGCAAAAAAAAGCGACAATTTTTTTTTGTTATTTTTTTCCTATGGCCATATTTGGGTGGTAAATACATTTTTTCCTAAAATAATAGTGTATACCCTTTTATTTATAAATACTCTAAGGTATAAAAGAGTTTAAATTATTATTTTAGCAAAAACTATGGATTTACCACCCAAAAATGACGATATTTAAAAAATCATAAAAAATAATTGTCGCGTTTCTATGCGAAATTTTTAATTGCATTGTGTTTGTAGCCACTAAAACTACCACCCGGCTTCGTTTTCGGTAGCAGTCTTGAGATACCCGGTATGTACATGTATATGGAGAGACGGGATATAATAGAGTGGAAGGTACGGGAGAGGGCTGGGATAGCTGACAGATTTGATAGGACGAAATGTAAATGTACGTTATAAGACGGGATGGATAATAAAAGAGAAAGGACGGGACGGATCGGGAAGAGACTGAACAGACGGATGAGACGGGATTGAGCCAGACAGTAGGATAGCTATGTCAAGTTTAGGTATACAAGAGATTAATACGAAAAATAACATGTATTTGGTGTGGAGTGGAATCAAAAAATATATGCACCCAGGCGAAGCTGGGTCGGGCCGCTAGTCTAATATATAAAATTCTTCTGTCACGGGATGCGTAATCGAACTCCTCCGAAACGGCTTGACCGATTCTCATGAAATTTTGTGAGCATATTGAGTAGGTCTGAGAATCGGCCAACATCTATTTTTCATCCCCCTAAATGTTAGGGGTAGTCCACCCCTAAATTTTTTTTGTTATTTTTTAGACAAAATTTTTAATTTCTATTTTTTTATGATACAACATACAAAAATACATACAATCCTCAATTTTCACCCTTCTACGATCAACCCTTATTTTTTAATAGCCATTTTAGTAATTTAATCATTTTTCCTCTCCGGTCGAAACTGATCAATCGTCATTTAATTAGTTATCCCCGCCAGATGTCTACAGGTGTCACTTCTGACCCAGTAAACAGCACGGAGTAGGGATGAGAACGAAGCTGGTCTCCTGTTTCTCTCACACAATACGATTATTGTTTATGCATCAAGTGTAGTAGTAACGTTGACAATTATTATTTTGCTATCTCAGTGTAACTCCCATATTAAATTTTAATAATTCCTATTTTTATATATAAGATGTATATGGATGTTTATGGAGAGAAGGGACATAAAGTAAAATAGAATCAAAGGTACGGGAGAGGGCTGGGATAGATGACAGATTTGTTAGGACGAACTGTAAATGCACGTTATAAAACGGGATGGATAATAAAGAGAAGGGACGGGACGGATTGGGAAGAGACTGAACAGGCGGATGAGACGGGATTGAGCCGGACAGTAGGAACTACGTCAGGTTCTACGTCAGGTCTAGCTACGTCAAGTTTAGGCATACAAGAGTTTATACGAAAAACAACATGTATTTGGTGTGGAGTGGAATCAAAAAATATATGCACCCAGGCGAAGCTGGGTCGGGCCGCTAGTATTGTATATTTGTTGGTGCAGGTGCGTGCGGAGAACGCGCGCGCGTACGCGGAGGCGAGCGCCCGTTGGATGGTGCGCGGCGGCGTGCGGCGGCAGACGGGCGCGTTCCGGCGCGGGTTCGGGCGCGTGTTCCCCGCGCGCCGCCTGCGAGCCTTCTGCGCCGCCGAGCTGCGCCTGCTGCTGTGCGGCGAGCAGGGACCCGCCTGGACCAGAGACCATCTGCTGCAGTACACTGAGCCCAAGCTCGGATACACCAGGGACAGGTACGCCGCATGTTTATTTATCACTAAAACCAACACGAGTACCGATTAAAGTAATGATAATAATATTTATAATAATGGTACAGTAATCGGTATACACTCTATGTCACTATATGGTTTTCGAAATCTGGATGGGAATGTTGAATGCACCAATCTACATTAGAGCAGCGTGGTGGACTATATGGCCTAACCATTCTGAACATACTCTCGATGGGCTGATACAGATGTTGCTTGCAATATTGAGTTACATACAGTAGTTTTAGTTAGTTTTTGAAGTATAATTATCTTATTTTTCTTAGTTTCATAAGTTGATGGTTGTGTATTTTTGACCGACTTCAAAAGAGGAGGTAATCAATTCGACTGAATTTTTTTTTTTTTGTATGTTTGTTACGCGATTACGCCGGCAATTGTGAACCGATTTTGAAAATTTCTTTTTTGTCGGAAAGCATGATATACAGGGTTGGTCCCATATAAAATTGGTGAAGACCTGATGAACATCTTAGGATCTGCTGACCAGAACTCCTCAAAATTAAACGGTCCAGCATTAATTCTTTTTGCGTTAGATTAAGTATAAGTATATTATTAAAAAGGGTGGGTGAAAATGGGAAAAGGGTGCGGGTGGGGGGTGAGGGGGTGGAAAATAGCTACAATAGTTAATACTTAATATCTCCGGCTGTTCTTAACCGACTTAAAAATAACTTTTTTGTCAAAGAGTATTATATGATAGGTAAGACCAAAAAAAATATTGTGAAGACCTGATGAATATCTTTGGACCTGAAGGGCAGAACTCCTCAAAATTGAACAGTACAGCAATAATTATTTTTACATTAGGTTCAGTAAATTTATTACTACAAGGGAGGGGGGGGTGGAAAGGGGAAAGTAGATAGGGGCGTGGGAAGGGGGGGGGGATATATACAAATATAAATACTAAATATCTGCGACAATAAATAAATGATTTTAAATAACTTTTCTTCGAACGAATTATACATAATGCTGGTCACATAAAATATGGTGATGATCTGATGAATAGGTACATATCTGGAGAGCAAACCTCCACAAAACTTTGCAGAAACGCAATGATTTTCGTCCATTAGGTTAAGTATATGTGTTTTATTAAAAATAGGAAGTGAAGAAGGTGTAGAGGTGAGGGGGTAACGAATGATTACCACGCATAAGTGTACTCAATATCTCTAGCAGGTTGAGCCGATTTTAGTATTTTCTTTATCATAAAAACGAAATGACAGTGTAGCTTCCTTAAAAATCATAAAATATTAATTTCGTTTTTGAAATTATAAAGGATTACAATGTATCATTTTTTATATACATTGATTCCAGTTTTCATTATATGATTACCTTTGGCATCATTACAATGCTTATGAAAACTAAAAAGTAATAAATAAATAATTTAATTAAAAATTAAAAGACCGACTTCAATGTGCACTACAAAGTAATAAATAATATACCGGGTATCTCAAGACTGCTACCGAAAACGAAGCCGGGTGGTAGTTTTAGTGGCTACAAACACAATGCAATTAAAAATTTCGCATAGAAACGCGACAATTATTTTTTATGATTTTTTAAATATCGTCATTTTTGGGTGGTAAATCCATAGTTTTTGCTAAAATAATAATTTAAACTCTCTTATATCTTAGAGTATTTATAAATTAAAGGGTATACACTATATTTTAGGAAAAAATGTATTTACCACCAAAATATGGCAATAGGAAAAAAATTATAAAAAAAAATTGTCGTTTTTTTTTGCAACTTTTTCTGTTGCATTGTGTCTGAAGTCGCTTAAACTACCACCCGGCTTCGTTTTCGGTAGCAGTCTTGATATACCCTGTATATTTCATGGTGCTAGTAGTAGTAGTACACATTGATTAATTTTCTTATTGACTAGACTAGCCAACAAATCTTAAATACGTAATATTTTGAAGGCGGGTCGCCAAGTGACGAACACGACGACCTCCACAAAAAATTTAATTTGTGTAAAACATCCTAGCGTAAAACACGCAATTTTACACGCAATATTAATTTGTCTTAATCTACAGCGTGATTTTGACACCCCCTACAATAAATTAAACCATGTGCATCGCGTAGTAAGTTATATTATTTGCACGCATAGGAGTTGTCGTCGAAGAAGAAACAAAAAAGTTGATTTTTCAAACAAATTATAAGTCAAAATAATGGCATTTAATTTGAACGTCCTATAATTACACTTACCTGATTTACAGCGTCCGTACGGAGCGGAGCGGCAACATCGCAATATTTCCGCGTTTATGAAAACAGCCGACCTGCTAGTACATGCAGCACGGCGCTGCGATCGCGAGAACTATCTTCCCATGTCACAAATTGTTCATAGTAATCACAGAACAAATTAAATTGTTTTTAATATCCCGTGCACAGAAAAATAACTCACACGGAATTGCCGTGCAGCCTGCCTTATGCTCATGTTTGGGTTGTCCCGGAAGCAATTCAAAATCCGCTCCTCTAAGTTAATTCGAATACGACGGGGAGGAACATCTTCGTGCGTCTAGGGCAACAACTGAGTACTGACCACTGTACCTTAATCTTTGTACAGCTACACCAAATCTCTCACAATATGTTCTGAGGGCCAGGGCGGCGCGGCGTTTTGATTACACTCGCCATACAATAACACCATATCTGTGTATTCCACAGTACTAGAAGTATTCGTCATTGTATTAAGAATACGCGTAAAGTAAATTAATAATAAAAAAAAAACTAACTAAAATGTACTTATAAACACAAATACTAAAACTTTAACAATAAAAAGAACACTTAAAACACAAAACTAACACCTACTGATAACGTACTAAATTCCAATATGTGTCTCTATCACTTAAACACTCATAACTATTCACTTACTTAACACTAAATACTAATAACAACAGAATTTAAAAACTATCAAAATGGCGAGTTCTGCGCGCGCGCGTCTTTGTTTACATTACCAATTGTACCGCAGTACACCGAACACTGAGCTTACCGCCGCGCCGCCCGCGCCACCATACATTAGGATTTGCTAAAAAATGTAAGATCCCTATGGATTGATTGGATGGATTGGTTGATGCAGTAATTACGTAACTGGATTGGATAATAGTATTTCAAATGAGATACTCTGAATGGCGTAAAAAAATCTTTATGTGATTGGTAATTTAAATTAAGGGCCGTGATTAAAATATCTCGAAATCGATATCGATTATTTGTAGTTTAGTCGAATGTGTCAACTTTACTTTTCTAAGCAATTTTACCCGTAAGTAGTTAATTAATAAAACAATCTACAGCTGCGAATACATAGGTGTATTTTGTATAAAATTAAGATTTCACAAAGTTTACTTTCGAAACATTAAATATTGTCAAGTTATTGTCATTTTCGAGATTAGTCAAATAACTTTGTGCACTTTTTTTTTGTTCAAGAGAAAAAGCTTTAAGCTCCCCTTTCGATACCTCGGGGGGTATCGGGGGGTCGAAAGGGGTATATCAGTGTCTCTGGCCTTCCAGCCCGGTATAAAAGCGGATATTGTGGCCGAGATCGGTCCCTAACAATATCTACTCCAGAATATCCGTATGCTAAAAACCCCTCAATTAACGTCACACGCATTGTGGACGGCACCGGATATCCCAGAGCGAAGGGCACCCCGATACTCAGCATGAATGGACAGGCTCGTCCGGGGAGGTACCGCTGTCTCACAGGCGAATGATTTGAAGCGACAGCTTGGCTGTCGCGTTTCGATCGGTGAGTAAGATTGCCGGCTTTTTCCTTCCCGCTCATTCCCGTTCATGGGCGGCAGTGACCATTTACCATAAAATGATCTGCTTGCTCATTTGCTGGTTTTTTTTTAATTCCTGTGTTTTATATGAATGGTGAATTGTATCACTGATCGGTGTGTGTGAGGTGATAACCAGCAAGGGAGGGTCTCGCGATTGGATACAACGACCCCCCTGTGCCGGTTTAGTGTGGATGAAGTAAAATGTGATTATGATTGTGTGCTCGAAAAATAAAATGTAATAAATTATTTAAAATTAAAATTTAAAATAAAGCTGATATTAAAATAGATTATTGTTTATTAAAATCACTGAGCTTGCTATACACAGAATCCACCAGCTCTAAGTAAGAGCGTAGTGCCTTCTCCTTCTTTACAAGCTCAGTGATTTTGTAGGGTGGTACGCAGAAGCGACTGCAGATCATCTCGTGCTTGAGACGCATTGTTGCAAACCTTGGGCAGTCTTCCAACAGATGGTCCGGATCTTGAACCGACGTGTCGTCACATGGGCAAGTGTTAGTTGAAATTATATGGAACCGGTGGAGGTAGGCCTTATGGCCACCGTGTCCCGTGAGGACCTGAGTCAAATAAAAGGTAGGGGTGATCCTTGTCCACAGCGTTCGGATGTCTCCGAGGTTAAGGAGAAGGTTCTTAGTGCGTTGGCCTTGTTCTGAACTATTGTATCGTGATTGCCAGGCGTTCAGGCTGAGTCGGCGTAAGTGGCGTTTTAAATAAGAAAATGGCATGACTGCGTAATCAGGTGGTCTGCGCAACATAGTTGCCCGGTTTGCCGCCTCGTCGGCTAGCTCATTGCCAATGATGCCAGCGTGGCCCTTGACCCAAGATATCTCGATAGTCCCAACTGATTTGTATTGAAAAAGAGCTTTGTGAATGTCTGTAACTATAGGGTGGGAGTTGCTACGGTTTTGGATTGCCATCAAGGATGATAATGAATCTGTAAAAATCATTTGCTGGAATTACTTAAATTCTTATTTTTAATAATTTCGTCAATGGCAATATTACTTGACGTTAGGTGAACTTTCTACCACCCTTTACGTCAGGGATTCTTAAAAAAGAATTGAATACGGTTTGATTTTTTTTCCTTACGTTGGGTTTTAATTATTGAAGATGTTCCAAATTATTAAAATCAACCGTAAGCGACAAAAACGAATTACCATGATATTTCTGACATCATATTAAGTTTCCAGTCAACTCACACTATAGTAAAGCTTGATTTAGATCCATATTTATAATATTAAATAATATTGAGATAAAAAACTATCGATTAAGTGTCCTCGAATAATTTCACAACACTACTTCAACAATGTTTCGTATGCTGTCACTTTCTTATAATTATTTTTTTTTATTTAACTTTATATACAAATATGTACATAGGCGGACTTAATGCCAGAGGCATTCTCTACCAGTCTACCTTGAGATGGTGCTGAGATTACAGAGGTAGGGGTACATATGTTTATTTGATTATTGATGTTGGTTTATTTCTACATAAATACATAATATATATAAACAAATATATGAATAAGTATATACTTACATACTATGTAAAACTATATGTTCAAATATACATAATTGCTATAATATATATACACATAAATAAATATATATCAATATATACGATGACACACTACTGTGATGATTCAGCCACTCTATCCAGCAACAAATCCCGAACCTTCTTTTTAAACACAAAACGGTTCATGGATGTCCTGATTTCGAGAGGGAGCGCATTCCAAAGAAGAATAGACTGTATGAAGAAGGAAGAATGTAGGAAATTAGAATGATGGGGGGGACACTTTAAAGAAGGTTATTTGAGGAGCGAAGATTACGCTCATGACTTGCGCCAAGAAACTGGAAGTGGGTAATGAAATAAGAAGGTGGTGTAGGAGACGTTACAATACTGAAAAGAGTTGTAAGGTCACGCAAAAAAAAATATACTCAATCCAAGGGCGAAAAGGGACAGTTGCATATTATGACATAATAATAACAAGATGTATGATCTGGCAACAAGTGATTATAGTAAATGCAAAGTACAGAAGGAACATGGCGCGTTAGGATACGTTTACGTAAAATTGTTTTGGAAATGTTAAATTGAAATATTGCGTGTTGGATTCAAACAATACTTAAAATTGACTGCAAACTGTGTAAAAACAAAGCTGAAAGAAATTTTATTCTTGATGCATAGTTTTATTCATGTATACTTATTTGGACCGATTGTCACGTGACCGAATTTTTTTTTTTTTTGGTGGCCTATGATTATGATTACAATTAAAGTTTATGTATTGTGCAATTAAAATGCCGTGTATGTATTTCCAATATTCAAGAAACCTTTTAATGTGTATGACGGAGAGTCAGACTGATTGCCTAAATCTTCCGCCATCAGTTCATGTGAGTCGTCCATACGTATGTATCGCCGGCGGTCTCCAATAGTCTATAGCAGCATAATAAACTCGTTGTTCTATTGCCACAATTAGGTTTAATGTTCCAATATAATTTAGGATTCAAAGTTACAGAGATTTTCAAGTATGAAAACAGATTTAAAGTAAACGGGTTCACATGAGTGCGATTTCCGCCTTGCTTTCAAATTGGGATAACGTTTTTCTCTACACTGTCAAAGTCATCCTTTCACTTTGAGACAAGTAAGCAGTGTTGCCGCGTGCGACTCCATTCGGGTGTTGCCCACTTTAAATCTTATTTTCCAAAGACAAATCTATTTCCATCTACAAAGATCAAACAAACAAATCAACACTATTGCCATGTATCCAAATTAAATAAGCCATTTCGCCCCGTCACGGCCATCCTGCATCTTCATACGTCCTCGTGTGAATCTTCTTGTTCTGTTGACACAGGAAAATCTCACGCTTTAGCTACCAACTACACAAGTTGTAACTAAAAAGGGTCGTCTTCTAGTTTGTTTTCCGTATACTCGGTAACCCGCATACTTTCACCAAGTCCATTTGGGCAACTCTTAATATCATAAGGGAACATCCACTGCAATATTCGGGGTATCTTTCATTCCATTTTACGTGAAATAGAAAGCTTAACAAATTTGCCACGTAGGCTGGATATTTAAAATTACACAGACAGATTATCAGAACAAATATTGACGCTATAATAATAAACACTTTTTCGCACATTAACACAAAATTCCAACAAATATTTATCACGCAAACTTTGCCACACAGGGCTATCACGCAGATTTGCTACATAGGCTTATCACACAAGTATACCACACAAGCTTACCACACAGGTTTCCCACAAAGTTTTGTCACACAAGTTTCCCACACAGTTTTGCCCAGGTTTGCCACACAGGTTTGCCACACAGTTTTGCCACACAGTTTTGCTACACTGTTTTGCCACATAGTTTTATCACACAGTTTTGCCACACAGGTTCACCACAAAGGCTTCCATACAGTTTTGCCACACAGGTTTGCCACAAAGGCTTCCACACAGGTTTGCCACAAAGGCTTGCCACACAGGCTTGCCACACAGGCTTGCCACACAGGCTTTGCCACACAGGCTTGCCACTAAGGCTTGTTACACGGAGATACCACATGGAGTCCCACAAAGGAATTGTACTCCACATGTTTCTCTCACATACGCACCACACAGATTTTATACACAATGAGAGGCAGCCACGCACATTTATCTTACACACATTCAAACGAGAACATCACACAGGTACATATTTCAAACTGGGAGTTATGCACACGCCAATCACTAAGTATTACTTATTGCCAATTACTTATCACATATAACATTAGCGTCGAGTAGATCTCGTATTTTACGGCGCACAACCTCACGTTCATCCGTACTTAGCCTCCATGGTCTACTTTGTACTACTAGGTTTGGATCTGCTAACTTAAACTCAAATTGACCCGTCGTAACTCTACTGGTTGATGTACCGTCTACATTGAAAACCCTGTTCGTAACAAATCGCGTCCGATCATGAGATCGTGCAATGACCGTATAATATCATCAGCCACAACGTGAAATAATAATGACAATTGCTGAAGTTTAGAGTGAACATTAGAACCATCGATTCCTATAACTGTCACCACGATATTTTGTTGTTTATCGTAAAATCTTTTTACGTTACTTTCTTTTATTAGAGAACACTCTGCACCAGAATCGAAACAAAATGAAAACTGCTCACCAGATGCAATTTGTCCAGCCTTTCTGCAGTAATAACATGTAGGTGGCATTTTCGGATTAGGCTGAGTTGCTGAGGATCCTCGTTTTTTGATCGTTGCGCCGATGAAACTGAAAACTTAGAAGACATATTAGGGACTACGTCTCAATTTGAACTTGATCTAAAATCCGCTATTAAGTAGCCCAGCTTCCCGCAGTTGTAACATTCTCTAGGGCTGGCCAATCTTGGCCTCTTAGCTTCGGAGCTGCTAATTTTCTTGGCTGACTAAATCCCTCTTTCGATAACTGTGACTCATTACTTCTTGCTGCAGCTTCACGCGAGTACTAATGTCGTTTGTAAAAGCAAGTTCTTGTAGTCATGGTTCCATCTTGGTGACATGAAGTGGCATTACAGCAATAGCAATTTGTTAATGAACATAGTGCTCCATGGATTCATGAATGCGTTCTTTATACGGCTGAAATGTGCCGCCAGACATGCTCCGTCTTTTGGTTTTCCGGTTAAAAATTATACACACCAAAGCTGCAGGTGTCTCAACTTTACTAAGCCAAAAGTAGCTCTATCAGATGAAGCCGTGTGATTCCGCAAACTTAGTTATGTAAGCCATATTGCAGCTGTAACTTTTAAGGCTTTGTTTATCGCCAAAATCAGTTCACTTCCGATTACCACTTTTCTTCGATACACATATTTACTATCTCACAACGGGCCCGTGCATCGCTGTCCGTTAAGTCTGAATTGTACTCAATCAATGTGATTAGTTTGTCTTTACACATAGTAGGTTTCTTCTTGAAGCCGTAATCTCCGCATATGGTACGTTGTTGTAAATCCAAATCACAGATCACTTCCAATAGATACCGCATTACGATAGTTTTGTTTTGAACCGAAAACGCCAACGAAGGGAACTGCGCGGGGGGTGGGCGGGTTGCAGCGCGGTCACGTGGACTTCACTGGAGAGATGAGGCATAAGTCGATAAATAAAAAAATGTATCGATAGTTCGATTTGCCAGTAAGTTCATGTGTTTTGATCGCTTCTATAACTTAATTACCAACTTGTTTAATGTTTGATAATATTTTTTCACCGGCCTGATCTGATAAATTATACCAACCGGCAACCGCTAACTACGAATAAAATAGGATTAAGATTTATACTTTAGTATGTAACGGTTTTATTTCTATTATTCACCGTGTATTTTTGTATACCATAATGGCGAAATACCCAAATTAAGTGTTGATATAAAAGATCTGATAAAAATATGAAATAGTAAATAACTAAACCTCACGCCCTAAAGGGCTACAATAACTTATTCCGATTCTTGAATTCTGACGGCGGCTGTAGTAAATGTAATATCGACAAGTGACGATGAAACCCACTTGACGAACTATGAATGTTTTTGAGACGATATATACAACGTATGTTAAAATTAGTACAATAGCTTGTGCTACTGATTCTCAATAAACTTAGTATACTAAAACTTATGATAAATACCCTCCCATTATATTTGAAAACGTATACGAAAAAAGGAAATTTAATTATGCCAAAGATAAATAAAGAAATATTGTAAAAGTACCTTGTTAACAAATTTAACTATTTCAAATTACATAAAATAACGTAATTATGGTAATTTGCAATTTTTATTTAAATCAATATATATTTTGTGACATTGTCATTTAATAAAATCAATTTACATTATTGTTTTACAATATCGATATTTCTGGGAATTATATTATAAACATGCGTCAAACACTAGAAGAACGTGATTTCGCCAAAAAAAGATGCCTTATTACGGTTATTGCTATGCGGAAAAGAGACGGCTGATTCTCCATCCGAACTCGACTGTTTAACATTGATACATTAACCAGTATAAATTGAGCTCGCTCGGACCAAATTAATTTAAAGAATATTAGTTATCGATGAAAACTTATTGCGTTTTTTTAGATACTTTATTTTTTTGAGTTTATTGCACACCATTTTATTGAACAAATCATTATTAACTGTAATATTACGTTCCCAAAATGTAATTTTCGCTAACGTGCGACGCCATGTGCGGGTGCACTACTTGGACGACACTGATGACGCGACATTTGGCATCGGTTTATATCTATCTGATATCTTATATGTGTTGGGCGCAACCGCTGCCTTGCATTAGGTATCTATTGGGAGTGATCTGTGATCCAAATGCATCTGCCACCGGTCTTGGTCGACAAATATTTGTAAAATTGTCATTCTGACCTGTACCATGCTGCTGTGGGCGTTGTTGTAATCCCACTTCTGATGACGGAGAGTCAGACTGATTGCCAAAATCTTCCGCCATCAGTTCATGTGAGTCGGCCATACGTATGTATCGCCGGCGGTCTCCAATAGTCTATAGCAGCATAATAAACTCGTTGTTCTATTGCCACGATTAGGTTTAATGTTCCAATATAATTTAGGATTCAAAGTTACAGAGATTTTCAAGTATGAAAACAGATTTAAAGTAAACGGGTTCACACGAGTGCGATTCCGCCTTGCTTTCAAAATGGGATAACGTTTTTCTCTACACTGTCAAAGTCATCCTTTCATTTTGAGACAAGTAAGCAGTGCTGCCGTGTGCGACTCCATTCGGGTGTTGCCCACTTTAAATCTTATTTTCCAAAGACAAATCTATTTCCATCTACAAAGATCAAACAAACAAATCAACACTATTGCCATGTATCCAAATTAAATAAGCCATCTCGCCCCGTCATGTATATTGGATTTTGAGACTGCCTAGTAATTAGTGTATGTATTTGAGGAAATGCTTACTAAAAAATACACCAGTTAATCATTATTACTTACTTATAAAATAACGATCATGTTCTAGGCTACATTAATAATAATTATTGTAGTGTAGAAAATATTGAGGGATCTCTATTTCGCCAAGTTTTATGTTTGCGGGGTCAAAGTCTTTGTCAGCTGAGCGGCAAAACTACTCGTGCATGTACAGAGTGATCGAAAATTACGAAATACAAAATCGTGATTTTTGACAAAACTATCAGGTGGATTTTTATCTAACTTGGTACAATGTTTCCTGGGGTGGTTACAAACATGTGGACGAAGTTGTTTACAATATGTCAATATCACGCGGTATATAAACTTACGTCATTTTCCCAGAAGGGATACCCCTTCTTCATTTTCCCAGAAGGGGTATGCAGAGATTCTTCTGGTATAAACCAGGACACCCACGTTACGCCTTGCGTGTTTTGTCCCTCGGTGTGATTGGGGGCGAGAGTCTATAGTCATATCGGGTGCAAATTCCAGTCCCTGTCTTGATAACTAATAGAAAAATCGCCCGTTCTTAATATATCAGCTCTTAATCAACATTGTTGAGTATCGGACTTATCTACAATCGAGGGAAACATACAAACTAAACAACCCTTCCCTTTCTTATACTTTCCTCACTATGATTCCTATCACTGTTGAAAGTATTTGTATATAAATATGCAAATTACTCCAATAAGTCAATGGTGTACCCTGGAGTTGAAACCCTTGACCACTGTATCTTTGATCGTATGCAATACATTAAAATTAGACCACACATATGACACATATTAATTCTATTAAAATTTCAACAAATGTACACGTAGGATCAATATATTAAATTAATTTGTTTCTAGTTTACATATGGACCTAACTGAGCGCCAACGATACATCTACAAGTAGGTAATATTCAACTGTGTTACATTACTTAAATTTGTTCTCGTTCGTCACTTGGCGACTCGCCTTCAAAATATTACGTATTTAAGATTTGTTGGCTAGTCTAGTCAATAAGAAAATTAATCAATGTGTACTACTACTACTAGCACCATGAAATATACAGGGTATATCAAGACTGCTACCGAAAACGAAGCCGGGTGGTAGTTTAAGCGACTTCAGACACAATGCAACAGAAAAAGTTGCAAAAAATTGTGTCAATTTTTTTTTGTTATTTTTTTCCTATGGCCCTATTTGGGTAGTAAATACATTTTTTCCTAAAATAATAGTGTATACTCTTTTATTTATAAATACTCTAAGGTATAAAAGCGTTTAAATTATTATTTAAGCAAAAACTATCGATTTACTACCCAAAACTGACGATATTTAAAAAATCATAAAAAATAATTGTCGCGTTTCTATGCAAAATTTTTAATTCCATTTGTTTGTAGCCATTAAAACTACCACCCGGCTTCGTTTTCGGTAGCAGTCTTGATATACCCAGTATATTATTTATTACTTTGTAGTGCACATTGAAGTCGGTCTTTTAATTTTTAATTAAATTATTTTATTATCTTATTTGTTTTGTTTACCTATTATTAATTGTGCAATTAGTTACGATTATTTTGTTTTATATTTTTCATTCAAGTATCATTGTAACAATTGTAAGTAGACTTTTAATCTATACAGTCTGTTTGTAAAGTGAAAATAAAAGAAAATGTTCAACTACATATCGTTATATACACGATACCTATAACGAAAATGACCTTAGATTTTTTTTGTCTGTCTGTCTGTTTGTTCCGGCTAATCTCTGAAATGGCTGGACCGATTTTGACGGGACTTTTATTGTCAGGTAGCTGATAGGTATAATAAGGAGTAACTTAGGCTACATTTATTTTAGAAAAATAAAGTAATGTTGCAATGCCCAAGTACTGTCCAGTACCGCGCGCAGCTCACGCGCATGCTACCACTGGGCCGTCACGTTGGGCGCCTCCCACCACGTCTCCCACCAACGAATCAATAATTAAAATAAAAATGCAAGAACCAAAAAAAAAACTAAATTGTTAAATTCCACGCGGACGAAGTCGCGGGCACAGCTAGTAATAAATAAACAAAATCCAAGTTCAAATTCAACTAAGCGAGAGTGGTGCTCGTTTTAATTAATTACATTATGACCAATATTTTATATTATAAGCCAGCCTGTCTATTATATAGCTATGTATCGCTGGAAGTGGAAAAAACAAAGAATCAATGAATAGATTTTGAAATTAGTTTTTTTTTTCCTAACAGCCCGGGATTCCTGCGGCTCGTGGACGTGCTTGTAGAGATGTCTCTACGGGAAAGAAAAGCGTTCCTACAGTTCACTACGGGATGCAGCAGCTTGCCGCCCGGCGGCCTGGCTAATCTCCATCCCAGACTTACTGTCGTCAGAAAGGTAATAGAATATACTTTATTACTAACATAATATTTCCAAACAATGCGATGAATATGATTCGATGAAGTTGTGAGTTGTGTTTGGTTTAGAGTCGGTTTATGATATATAATCTTCCGCCAAGTCAAAGAATTATTATTAGGACATCCTCCGTGGCGCAGTTAGTAATAAGCCGACTGTGAAACGAGAGGCCGCAGGCTCGATTCCCGCACGGAGACAAATGTTTGTGTGGCCCACAAGTATTTGTCTCGGGTCTGGCTGTTTATAAGACTGGAAAGTCTTTCGTAGTTCCTGATACCCACGACAAAAGACGAGATATTAGTTTGGGGTCACTACTATGTATGTGACTGTAAGGTGTATTTATTTATTATCCAACAAATTTAGTTCAAATTGGCTAAAAGAGAAAAAACACTATGATTATTGAGAGTTTATATTAAGTATGTTTAAACATAACGCACCCCTGGTGCGAGACACTGTTACTTAGATAAAAATGCAAAAACTTTGACATAACTTAAAATATAGATAAAATGAATAGCTTTTATTAAAATATAAAATTATAACTTACTTAACGTTAATATTGTAAAAAATAGACTTTATGATTATTTTGACCTTCCAATCTTTTCAAATTTTGCATAAGTGACAGTGTAGCACCAGGGGTTACAATGAGTTGGTTTAAATAAAGTAAATAAATTGCAAGCGGTTAGAAATAATAAAATGTTGAAATAAGAATGATAATATAGAATAGTATTGAAGTAATTGTTTGAGTATAATAATGAAGCGTGTCGTTTGCGCAGGTGGAGGCGGGCGACGGTTCGTTTCCGTCGGTGAACACGTGCGTGCACTACCTGAAGCTGCCCGAGTACTCGTGCAAGGAGGTGCTGCGCGAGCGACTGCTGGCCGCCACCAACGAGCGCGGCTTCCATCTCAACTGAACACCAACACTGCGACACACATGGCCTCCACCATTTACGACATTATATTTTTATCATATTTTACAGGGTATATCAAGAGTGCTACCGAAAACGAAGCTGGGTGGTAGGTTAGGTGACTTCAAACACAAAGCAACAAAATTTTGTGCAAAAAATTGTGACGATTTTTTTTGTAATTTTTTTTCTACCGTCCTATTATGGTGGTAAATACATAGTTTTATCTGAAATAAAAGTGTACAATCTTTTATTTTTAAAGATGCTATGGTACGCAAGTTATTTGCAATTATTATTTTAGCAAAATCTCACCCAAAATCATCGATAATTAAAAAATAATAAAAAAAAATTGTCGCGTTTCTTTGCGAAATTTCTAGTTACATTGTGTTTGTAGTCACTAAAACTACCACCCGGCGTCGTTTTCGGCAGCAGTCTTGATATACCCGGTATGCATTACTATGCTGAATGTTTGCTAAAAAGCGTTTAAATTCGGTCTATACTATTAGTGCGGAAGCGTATTGAGAATCGTGTGTGAATAAATTAAAAAGATGGTGGTGATGTTTCTTAGTGATCGTCTCTCTGTTACGATGTACGTTTGATTCGAGGACAGTGTAAAAACCCATACATCATCACACGCAATATGTATGACCAATCGCTCTGCGGGTTGGACAGTGATGTTTCATGTAACGCACCACATATTATTCTAAGTGCATATAACATTAACAATAAACTTTGATAGTAACCGGAACCTTAATTAATTCACAGTATGTGGCGCTAAGTAACATGCATATTGTTAAATAGTTGCCTTCTTCGCAGTTCATAAGAATGTCAATAAAAGACATATTCATAATGGAAAAGTTTAATTTAGCCTGGAGCGAATAAGCAACAATGTTTATGATCTATGTAATATTTTTGGAGTAGTGATAGTTTGGTATGCTTTAACTGTGTGCGTCTTTTGTGTTTTAGTAAGTAATTTTATCGCGATATTGTGGTTCCTGGACATAATTGGCTACTAATTTCGTTGAAACTAACATCTGCACCCGACTGATGATTCGACTGATAAGATATGCTTTTGTTAAAAGACTCAGTTGCTCAAAGTCTATTATCAAATTCACGTCATATCCGATTTTTTTATGAAATAGAAAACAGTCTTGGTAAATATTCACTTCAGGAAAACCTAATCAATACCTACCTGTCTGAGGGAATCGTCGCCTCCGCTTATTGTATGATCCAAATGTTATGTGATGTTCGAATGATCCAAAGTAACACACTCTATTAGGCTGTTAGGCATTGGTGATACGCGTTATTTGTTTAACGTAGGGATTGTTTAATTATTAGTCTTCATTGCAGGATTAACAATGTTATAATTTTAAATTTAGCTATTTTATAGCAAAAATCATATGGAAAATTTGTTTTATAAAATCAGGGAAATTTATATGTTTTATAGAATGCGATTATGACACCTGTACGCCGTGCGGTAGGGAGTTGCAACAGATTCCAGGGTGTGAAACACTGATAACGCGTTTCTTCAAAAGATTATATTTAGCTGTGTTCCTTTAGTTAAATAATTTTGTCAACTGAAAGTTGGTATAATATTGTGATTTACTATATAAATACTTTACGAATTAAAATATATTTAGTTTAAATTTAATAGTTATTTAGATTAAAATTATTAACAATATTGCATCTTGTAGTACTCCCGTAATTGTTGTTGAGGATTGTATCAATAAATAAGTAAAAATTTAATCATAACTTTTTATTTCCAATTGTCTTTTGGAATCCTAATCGTATTTATTTCCTATTAATAGATAAAAGATCAGAAACACTTAGAATGAGATAAGCAACAATATTTCAGCGCCGAATCTTATATTGTGTTATTTCATTTTTTCACATAATCGACATACATATTGACTGGCCGATACACTACTTGGTTCGCGCCAAGACACTTTTATTTCATGATGATATGTATATTCATTACATATCTGTTAACAGTGAATCTGGGGGCGCGGCCGAGCCCCCTCCAAGTCGAGCTATAGGCCGTAACATCCTTTTCTCGAAGCAATTCAGACCATTTTCAACCCCCTATAACTTCGTTGTGGCTAAAACATGAAGCCTGAATTTTCAGTTACTAAGCAGGCATTGTGTAAACACGGTATATTTAAAATTTCATTCAATTTGAACCAGTAGTTTAAGAATTGTAACTAGTCAAACTTTCTTAATTTTGTCACTCACTGACTGACCGATCATCAAAAGTCTAAGGCACTTCTAGCAGACATAGAACCTTCAAATTTAGAATATAATTAGTGTTTAGTATCTAAAGTAAGGGAAAATTCAAACATTTCATAATTAGTGTCTAGTTTTCTAGATAGACCAACTGCGTGAATAACTTTGTAATCCCATATAAATGTATAGGATTACAAAGTTACATTTGCAGTTAATGAATCATTGTATCCGTATATAATGGAATAATAGTTGTAGATAGATATCTATATACATGAGGCATAACAGGAGGGGGTATAGAGAGGGAAATGGTGTATTCAGCCCATGAAACTGTATAACATTCCTCTAGAAAACATGACCAAGAAAAACTTGCAAATAATAGGTTAAATAACTCGAAAATATCAATTACAATGAAAGAAAGAACATTAATAATCAAATCCGCTATACTTGTGATAAATTGATGCCTACAAAAATAAGAAAAATCCATAAGACAGAGGCTTTATGAAAAATCGTTAGTGATATTCTAGAAGTAAGAAGTACCGAAAAGGAAAAAAGTAGGACTCTAAAAAAAGACGTGAGATCCCATCAAAAACATCATGTAAAAAATTCCAAGTATATAATAATAAGACAAGTATAAAATAAATAGATCGACTTGGCCAGCAGCATTATGTATAAATTGTACGATACATTATGTTTTCATGCGATGGCCAAGTCGATCCATTTATTTAAAACTTAAAGAATTTTTAATATTGATATGGTTATAACTAACGTTATAACTTTATATAGAAGGTCCCTTAAGGACTAAATAAATTAATCGACTTGGTATTACATGCATCTCACAACTTTTTGCGGTAGAAAACCTGAGCTGCGAGACTTGGAATTTTTTTACAGGATGTTTTTGATGGGATAAAAATATCTTGAGAAAACCTGCTTACTTGAAAGATATCCACCAGAATTTGAAAGTTACATGAAGTCCAGTGAACAAGCCATATGTCAGCGTCATGAAACTGTACGTAGAAGAGACCCGTCCTGGTTAGTGGGATGTAGATGGATTGATAAAAAGTAAACAAACCCTAATTATGGATTTAATAGTATTAAGGCTAGTAATGGTTATATTCTATAATTTCTTCAGGCGTAAGAACAAACTTTTCGTATTGAGACATCGGTTTCCGCAACGCACAGGCTTCACGGCTTCGCTCTTTGCAACCTTGGCGTTTTACACAATTTTCATACAATACAAAGCTAACAATATAAAAACATAGGCGTCATTGGGATCGGCATCAGTCAACTGCTTCACTCGTTGGAATCATGAGAGCTTTACTAGTATGCTGCGTCGCGTTTGCGGCGTTGGTGTTGGCCACATGTAGAACAACTCGTGAACGCCGGGATACCGATCTACAAGAGGCAGCCAGCCACCACGGCGGCAAGTGGGATAAGGGCGGTGGTCATGAACACCACGCCGATCATCATCATGACCATGGAGAGAAAGGCCATAAAGGTTATAAGGGTCACCACCATCACGAGCACGGTAAGAAGGGCCATCATCACCACGAAGGACACAAAGGACACCATGACGAGCATGGCGGTCATAAGAAGCATCATCACCACGACGATGGTTATCATCATGAACATCATCACGGTGATAAAGGCCATAAAGGCCATGGACATCATGAAGAGGGCCATTACCATAAGGGACACTCCACTAAGGGGCATCATGGTGTTCATAAGCACGATGAATTCAAGAAAGAGAAACATTTCCATGACAAACACCACGAAGGCGGCCATCATGAGCATCACGGTGGACACCACGAAGAACACGGACATAAGAAGGGCGGAGAATTCCACAAGGGTCACAAGCATGGCGGTCACCATCATCATGAACATGGAAAGAAGGGCCACCATGAAAAGGGTGGACACCACCATGACCACAAAGGTCACCATGAGGACGGCGGACACCACGAGCACCATCACCATCACCACGACCATGGAGACAAGGGAGGACATGAACACCATAAATCTTGGGGCCACAAGAAGGGCCATTAATCAACCTGCTACCTGTTCATACAGCTGCCAATTGATTGAGCCGCTGACGCTATTGCGGTTGCTTTAATTAAACTTATGTTAAGTTTTGTTGACTGTGATGGAATGTTTTTGTTAAATATACTTTTAATTAAATATCCCGTTTAAAAAAATGCGGTTTGTTTTAAGTGTTGCCACTAGTTAGTGTAAAGCTATATAGTATTATCTGCAATGAATGTTTGTACAAAAACAAACTTATCAATTTCACGGCACGTTTCGACAACAAAGTTACATAAAATTGTTGGCGGTGGACCGTTGGCAACGGCTCCCGGCGAGATAAGTAACTCAGCGTTGAGAAACTAGAGCGGTGCCCGAGATTGGCCTACATTTTGGTGAACAACGAATTAGTTGTGGTTGCAATCAAGCGTTTCCTATAGAAAACATTTGCAGGCGCTGAAATTGATAACGTTTCTCAATGGAGTATTTGTCAAATCTGTGAAAATTATGGAAAAAACATCCTAATTATAATGTGGTTGGCCGAAGCCGATGGCTTTAGTGATACAACCCGGCATTGCTTAAGTGCCAGTAAGTAGTGATCGTTTGCTGCACACTTTTGTCTTTCCACAAAATTTGCCCGATTAACTTAATATACTTATTTGGTTTCTCACGGGAGCGAATTATAAACATGGAAGGCACCAATCAACTACAAGCATTTGTAATTTAATCGACTTTAAAAAAAAACGAAATTGCCTATTACTTTTGTAAACTCACATCACAAAGATGCACCGAGATAACGTAACTACATTGTATCTATTTTAGGGCCATATCTGCGAGGCTTCTCGCTATATCGTAAGGCAAAAAATACCGGGTTTAAAAGTATGTGACTATACTGACTATACGAGTACTTTCAATCCCGGAATCGAACCAGAATCCAACGAAAATTAACTTCGTCCAGTCTCTTTATGTTTTTTCTAAAAACTCATTACACACAAGGGTGGATCTAGCATTGTAGTCAGAGGGGGAAGGGGGGGGGGGTATTATTGTCTTGTCATAACACTAGATACGATTTCCATACTTGAATTCGTAGTAATGATTGTTTAAAGTTGTTACAGACACCTTTTTACATTATTAATCCACATACATAGAATTTATTGTACTTATTCCTTCATCCTATATACACTGTTATAGTATATATGTTATGGGCCAAGTGATTAATGCGGGCAGTATTCATAATGCCCGGGCAGTATGAATATTGCCGAGCCATATCGGGTTAAGTGATTAATTACAATCTAAACTCACCTATTTTTCACATTGCCCGGGCATTATGAATATGGCTAAATGATGATCGGGCAATGTGATTAAAAGGTGATTTTTTACGTGGTGCGCCGGAGACGTTGCAGAAGCAAATTTGTATTGACAACAAGAGTTTTGAGGTTAGGTTAATGTAATTGATATTTCTCGGGATTGGTGCGTTACCTTTTCATGGGAGTGGTACCAGGGGAGGTGCGTGACCTTGCACTAGCCTCAGGATGCCACTTTAGCTCATTGTTTTGATTTCGATTCGCTTTACATCACTCTGCCCAATAGGTACTTGGCATTATTCATAATGCCCGGGCAATGTGATAAATTGATTGGTTATAATCACATTGCCCGCTCTTATAGTGCATTATTCATATTGCCCGGGCATTATGAATAATGCCCGATTAATCACTTGGCCCATAACATATACACGAGAAAACAATTGTTTCTAAGTATAATTCAGACCTCTAAAAAGCCCAATGCTTCTTTTTAATTTATATAGGTACTTGTCACACTTCATTTTTCTCCTAACTAAAACTATTCACCTGATATACGAGTACATTTAATGTAATAAGAGAATAAGAAGCCAGTAACAGTTACTAACCATTAACGTGTATATTACTTTAAATAAATTTCAGTTGTATTTCCTGGGATTAATTATTTAATCAGCTTCGTTTTCGTGGCACCAGACGTAGCTGTCAATATACTCATGGTGGTCGCGGGTTCAAATCTCAGGGTATAGCTCTGACTTTTTGGAGTAATAGTATGTGTAAGGGTATACCTCTGATTTTTCGGAGTAATATAATGTGTATTGATACTCAATCAACACGCACTACGAGTATGATAGTAAATGAAAGATCGTGAGAAATCTTGCATACAATGCCGATTTATGAGTTTTTAAAGACCACATTATATAAAAAAAGTATATTTTAATGACAATAAAACATGATTGTGTTTATAGTAAAAACACCAAAAGCTACATATTATGCATGCTTGGAGTACCTGGGTATCGGTGTGAGTGCCATTACTGAAAATACTCGTAGAGTCGTTCGGGGCAACCGTGCGCAGTGGATAAGTGAGCGAACGGCGTATATCTAAGGAACTTGGGGTTTGGCAGGGTGGGTTTATTCCCGTGAAACATGGGTCCGGGAGCGGGGAAATAGTGTCGACATGACACTGCGCCGTGAGACGTACCGTCACGTTTTATTCACAAATAATTAAATATGGTAATTTTTCGTGTTTTGGCAGTCTGTCACGTCCACGTTTGGGATCAGATGTTGGTAAATCATGATTTATTTGATTATGAGTATAATTATGTAGATAAGTGAGAAATAATTTCAAGGTTATGTTTTTTAAGTAAACTAATATCGACATTTATTTGTATTATGAGTCCTACGGGAAAGAGCGCGCATGCTGGCTATGCGTAAAAATAAGATAAAAATAAGACACAAGCAACAGAGAAAAGAAAAGGAAATCTTAGTAGGGATAAACAGATGCCGCCAACCTCAAAAGAAAAGAATACTATTGTCCCCTTTGTCGAGAAAAATATGAAGAGCCACCAACAGAGGATTGGATCAAATGTAGAATTTCCGAGGAATGGTGGCACGAACATGTGACTTAGCTAAAAATTTTAACTGAACATTTCATTGCTTAAATGGAAAAGTTACGTTTTCCATTGTTGTATAATAAGATTATTGTTTTATACAGTAATTTATAATTACAAAAATGAGGTACTTTTTTTTATTTAATCGACGATTTTCAAGGAATTGTTGTAAATCAAAAGACTGTTAGTTAAAAGACTGTGCATTTATTTGTATGTTTTACTAAGGGTTGCGTTTACTTACTCTTGCTTACCCTCTATGCGTTTTCTTATCCTATAGCGACACGCTTACCCGTAATACCGGGAAAATTCCGAATTGCTCTCTATTATTATATATTTCAAAGAGAAATACTTTATTTTTTATTAATTTCCATTTTTAATTTATAGATAAGTAAATGCTCCATCTAAAGAATGTATTTTTATTCCCTTAGTTCTAATATTTCAAACATAGTATGATCCGAAGGGGAAAAGCGGGCATAGTTGATCCGAATGACTCTAATATCAATAAAGTGTTTCCTTAAACTGTTTGAGATGTGAAACTTTGTGATTAGAGGTCATGACCTGGATTATTGAACATTCAATGTTAATAATGGTTTCTTCGATTTACGCTAATGTTATACATTGAAATAAAACTATTATTTACGAATTGTATCGCCAATTTTTTTAATTTTTATATTTCCTTTTTATTTCAATTCAATGTCAATGATATGCCAGTGAAAACATGTTCAGAAGTTAGTTTGTTAGAAAAATGAAGTTGCTCTTGGTAGAGTTTCGAAAATAAAATATTTAACAAAATATTTGAGCACCGTTGGTAAAATAGTAATAGGGTCTCGTTTTACCTGTTAGATAAGGAACCCTAAAAATACACTGAAATTGGTAATCCCATAATAAAATTTCATGTCAGTATAAAGTACACACGTACGCTTATTTCTATTATGGCGCATAGCTTATTATTAAGATCCAAATGCGAAATGGTTGAAAAACCCGAATTTGGCAATAAGAAGTGCTGGAAGTATGTTTCTAGTTATGATTAAAATCTTTTAAGCCTCTAAATATATAAAGATATCCTTACAAAATCATAAATGTGAAAAGGGGCTGAATACGCTGCAAAAATGTTAAAGGTTGACAGTATTGACACCAAAAGTGCTTTGATCTGAAAAGGGACCAATTGCTTTCGTAATTTCTTATAATGAACAAGGCTACAAAGGTTTTCAAATATTCAAAGATTTGTATGTTTTATTGATATTGAAGTTATAATTTGTTAAGCCTTATTCCGATTAAATTAATGGCTACGACCACAAACATTTTGGTGGAAAACATAATTTATACATAAATTAGAATGCATATAACTACACCTGTTTAAATTTCCGCCTTCACTATTTTTTTTTCCATTTGCACGTTATTCTTTGTGAATTTCAATTAACAAGAAATATAGTTGCGGATTTTGGTTCTTTGCCATATTTACATGATGCGTTAGTTCAGTGATGAGTCTTAATCTTTAACATTGTAGAATATACGTTTTTTTACCAGGCTTATAAGCTGAAATACCTTGACTGATTTCACTTTTTTTACCCAATATAATTCGAGAGATGGATACTAATTCATTTTTTTAGATCAATCAATCCATGTTGCATTGTTTTATCGTTGTAATTGTTTGGTAAATACATACTTAGTTTTACGTAAAATAATAATGCATTCCCTTTTAATTTTAAAGACGCTGGGTACGCAAAGGGTCCAATTATAATTTTAGCAAAACTCTGGATTTACCACGCAAACAAGATGATATTTAAGATCACAGAAAAAAAATTGTCCTTTGTTTTTTACATAATTTTTAGTTGCATTCTGATTGTAATCACTAAAACTACCTGGCTGCGTTTTCCTTCGCAGTCTTGGTACACCCTGTATAGTAAATTGAAACATAATAATATGTTTGGTTTAATAGCCGTTATAATGTTATGTGGTTTCATCTAACAGAGATGTGTAAGTAACACTTCCGACTGATGAGGTTAACAATTCCTGCGGTGAACGTAGTTATAAGGTAGATCCGTATGTAATTACGAGATTAAATGTTTGCTTTAACCAACGCAAATAGTATTTTCTCGCAAACCTTGTACGTTAATATAGACGAATATGAAAGGTTTGTTCAAAAATGTCCTCTGCACCCGCTTGCCGCAACTGACCCGCGCGCGGATACTGTCGCGACCGCGACGCGTCGATTGGCACAGCTTACACAACTGTTTATATAAAACTGCTGCGGCATTATTATTGTTGTCAATTTTAAGAATAGAGCAAACTGTATCGACGCCTGGTGATAGATTCGGTAAAAGAATATGAGGTTGACTTTTGCTTTGGGATTTTTATTAATCCTCGCGATTGTCGATGCGCGCCGATTGCCTCAGAAGAGCCATGAGATTCATAACGATAAAACCGAAGTAGCCGATCAAGCGCCGGCTGCATCGGGTCATAAGAAAGAACAAAATCACGACCAAAACTTTAAAAAAGGTGGAGGCAAGGAGCATCATGCTGAACATCACAATGAACATGAAGAGAAAGGCCATAAAGGTTACAAGGGTCATCATCATCATGAAAAAGGCGAAAAAGGACACCATGATAAGGAGCACCACAAAGGCGAATATGACGACCATGGCGCTCATAAAAAGGAACATCACCATGAGGATGGTCACTATGACGAACATCACAAAGGTGAAAAAGGCGAGAAAGGTCACAAATATGAAGAAAAAGGACACTACAATAAAGGACATTCAACAAAAGGACATCATGAGATTCATAAGCTGGATGAGTTCAAAAAAGATAAGCACTTCTTTGATGAAGAAGGAGATTCTGGACACGAAGAGAAGCATGGAGGATTTCACGAGGAGCATGGTCATAAAAAGGGAGGACACTTCAAGAAGGGACATCATCACGGAGGCCATCACGAACACGAGCATGGTGAAAAAGGCCACCATAGCAAGGGAGGACATCATCATGAACATAAAGGACACAAAGAGAGCGGCGGTCATGACGAGCATTATAATCATCATGACGATCATGGCAAGAAGGGTGATCATGCGCATCACAAAAAATGGGGCTATAAAAAAGGACATTAGTACGATTTCCCAGAAATCCGATAATCTGCTACACCGAGTCAATCCGAGCGTTGTTAAGGCATTGTTAATTACATTGTTATTTATTATCGATGATACCCAATTTTACCTTAAATATGGACGATAGATTTTAGGTGAAATTGGTCGAAAATTAAATTATTTGTTACGTTTAAGGAATATGCACTCGTTTTAATACATGTTTGTATTTCTCAGTGGTTATTATTTTAACGTGGTTGTTTTTTAATACATGCAGAATTTTAGCTATACATGCTAATGCTTGTTATTTCTGATGTACCAACAATACTTTAATGGATTTCACCCCCTCCATACTGTCACAAAGTGGTTACAGGTATTTATAACATTTTTGCTTTTTAACTAAAATCTAGCATCTAGCAGTACAGAAGTATATTGGTATATGTACGTTGCTTCTGTATTTTTAATTTCACATATTATTTTTAATAATAAATTGTTTATTGAATCCTTCCTTAACCTAGTTAACAAAATAAAAGTTGTTTCATAATTCAAAAGTGCTCAGGCTAAGATATGACAATAATGAGAAACGGCTGGTGCTTACACTAAGATAGCCCTGTTCAATAAGCACAAGTTACCTTTATGTTGCAGGGTTAAGTCGCAATGGGTATAAAACAAGTATTTTAAATTTTCTTTTTTTTTATAAATCTATAGTGTCTCACTGCTGGGCAAAGGTCTCCCTCAACTCTTGAATTCAATTTTGAATTATATTGAATGTTAAACATATTTTATATGACGTAGTGTGTTTTACATGTGTTATAAAGACTAACGGCCTTATTTTTCTCCGTTCAACCTGAATTCAAAAGTTTTTAAAGGGACAAAATATTCGTTAACTGAAATAGGTTTTTAAACTGACTAAATCGAACCTAACCAGTAGAAATGCATTTATTGGAATCACAGCCAAACATAAATTATACAGTAAGAGTAGTGAAGTAACTACACGATGTTCTGATAGTAATATGCTAAATTCGGCTCGCTGTGCAAGTAGGCACGCTTTTAAACTAATTAACGTTCATAACCACCACTTAGGATCCTGTGGCTTTCACGTCGTGATAGCTAGTAGCTACTTACCTACCCTATAGGCTACAACTATATAATCTGAGTCGGTATGAAGTTCTCGTTAAGTTCTGATGTTATTCAGGCGGTGTTTGTTTTAAACTTTAGAGTGAATATAAATCATCCAGTTGAAATTTTGTTAAAAATAATCAGTGAGAGTAAAAGCCAGTTTCAGAAGAATAAGATGTCCCATATCGATTTGCTTCTTAACTGACGCTACATGTTACGAATTATATTTAAAGTGCATACCTACGTGAGTATGGGCTGAATTTGCTTGGTGAAGCTAACTAACTAGAGGTAAGAATACGATCGTGCGAATTATCGTCACATCTCTGGGGCCCTACTATATAAATCCGAAGTTCGAATCTTCGTGACGTTTTTCGTTTCGAAACCTACTCTGTAACACGAAATTCGAAACTTCGGATCGAAGAATGAATGATTCGAATATATCGGCAATCCGAACATTTACATTTTTATTTACTATATTCATCCGAAACGAAGTTCGAAACTTCGGACGAACGAAGTTTGTGACGATACGAATGTACCTACTCTGTAAATGTTCATATTGCCGATATATTGGAACAATTCATTCTTCGATCCGAAGATTCGAATTTCGTGTTACAGAGTAGGTTTCGAAACGAAAAACGTCACGAAGTTTCGAACTTCGTTTCGGATTTATATAGTAGGGTACCCTGGTGACACGATCTTTTTTCGAAACCGCGACGAATGTAAATTATAATTTAAAGAAATACTATTGGTTGGTCTCATATGGGGGAGGCCGCCTGGGTGCGCACCACTGCAATTTCTCCTGCCAAATAGCAGTGTAAATGCACTGTTATGTTCTGGTTTGAAGGTCATTGTAGCCAGAGTAACAACTGGACATATTGAGACTTAACATGTTATGTCTGATGTCTCAGGATGGCGAACGCAGTGGCATACCCAGCAATGCTTTGTAATTTATTGTGTTTGGGTCCATACTGTCCATGAACAATCGTATTGCTTACGATTAGGCGAATGGCAGAGTTGGATCGCCAATCATTGCAATAAATAAAAATATTTATTTTCATAAACATGATTGCCCGTAGATTCGCACGGTGCTCCTCCCCAGTAAAAATTACTTTGTTTAAGGCATTTTGTCAATCGTTTTACGCGAGCAGTCTATGGGTGAATCATACTCAGCGGGCTGCCAAGGTCCTGCGCGTTCAATATAACAACATCTTCAGGGTGCTGTTGCGGCTGCCTCCCTACTGCAGTGCTTCGCAAATGTTTGCTGATGCTCGGACGGATGGCTATCAAGCTATAATCCGAAAAAAGGTTGCCTCTTTATTAATACGAGTGAGAGACAGTAGTAATAGCAACCTCGGGATGATTGCTTCTCGCACTGATTGTCCGATCCAACATAAATGGATGTGTATAATTACCGGACAAGACTGACATATCCTTATTATTATTTTACTCTTCATTATGAAATGTGTATGATTTTCTTTTTATTTTAGTTTTTCTCCAAATTAATTGACTGATTGACATTATGATAATTGTGTGCTGACTACTGTATTATTATTCTATGGATTTTATCTGAAATAAATGTTTTATTATTATTATTATAAACACATTATTTAGTCAGTCGATTAGCTTATGTGGTAGATTAATTCTAAAACCGAGGCATATACAGACTGATCTGGTTTCAGTTACAATCGTGTTTCATATTCAAGAGATAAACACAGTTAATGTAGGTAGTCTAAAGTAGGAGCACTGTTATGCGTATTTTTTACTAAACGGACAAAGTTCATTAAGATTTTATTGTTATTGTGAGCTTTGTAGTTTGTGCGCACTCGTATTAATATGTCTTTCTAGCTGAACTCGACAATAACATAACACATTTGAATGAAATTGCATATTATTACTCTAATTTAGTGGTAAGCAATTGCGGTCTATGTCATTATTTGCTAATTTCACAGACTGTTCAAGTTGATTAATTTTAGCTTATATTGCAGTGAGTTTTGTAGCCAACATCACTTTATTTGCCAATAATTAACCTACTTTATCAACAATTTACATAAGTTTTGTATTATTTTTTATTGAAATGATAAACTTATGCAGTATTTCATTTATAGACTATAGTGCTAAAATAGTAAATATTGGTAATGGGCATTTGTTTAATATGTATAAACAAATTACATGCACAAACCTATTGTTCCTCCTAAGTCTTATTTGATTAAACTAAATGCGATTTTTTTTTTCAATTAGGCAATGAAATTAAAATAGAGTAGGAATCTACAGTGAGTGAAGGTTATCTCTCGCCGTCGACATGACGATGTCGCTTACCTTGTAACTGAATACTGATTGCTAAACCTTAGTCGCCATCCTGGGCTAATATGACGGGTTATCAACCATCGTGTGCGATGGCGGCTGTCCCGGCAGATGCGAGTACCTGAGTAACAATTGTAGGAATTCCACCATTCAGCACTCCCTGCATGAAACTTATTAGCAACGCTGTTGTTTCAAGTCGGATTATTAGGTTGACACATTGGACTATTATTACGGAGCTGCAACATAGATTTAATATTAAAGGTTAAAATACTTAATTAAGTATTGCTATGTATTGTATTGTACTACGCCTCTTCTCACCTACCTGTATCTATGGTTCTTACTTACTCCTTTTACATAGTCGGACAGTTATTTTTGTTTTTTTTTTAAGTGTTGTTCAAGTGTTTTCTATTATGGTTTAGATTAATATTTATGCAGCCAAGCAAACCCGGGCCGGATATCTAGTATTGTCACTTCACAATGACATCATCCTGTAAAACATAAATTGGGACGCCTATAATCCTTTGATAAGGCTTTTACACTAATTAGCGAGTGAGTATGGAGCTTAGTGATGTCGCACTTCACTTTAGATTTATGGGTGCTGCCGCTGTCACTGGTAATCCTGACCAATGTGAGCAGGAGTTCACATTACCGAATGAATCACATCTAGTTGGATTTTAGTACGCGGCATTTTCGCATCAAGAATATTTATTCATTTCATTTTAATATTAATATGGTCATACTCTTTCTTGGTTTAACAAAATAAAAGATAAACAATAAACAATCGAATACATTTGCAAAAAAGAAATGAAATCGAATTCACTATCTCAAGAAGACAACATCGTATGACCTATAATACGAGTATATGCATTTTCTATAGGTAAAGGTCTATATATAATTAGATGTTGGATGGTAATAAAGTCAATATTCGATTTCGGTGTGAAATTACAATTATCAATTTTAAAAATAATAGTAATACTTTATCATCCTTAACCGTGTAATTATAAAGGACACCTATACAAGGCTATTTAGAATTTGGTTATTCAAAGTTAAGAGGCATTAAATATATGAAAAACTAGCTGTGCCCGCGACTTCGTCCGCGTGGAATTTAACAAAAAAGTTAATTAGTTTATTTAGTTTATTTTTTGTTTTTACAGTTTAATTATCAACCTTTGTAACGAAACCATAACGCGATCTAATTCTACGGTGGCGCCATCTCTTAGCGAGCGGCGGTAAACTCCCGTTACAAATTTATTTTCAGTTTTTTGTAATTAGCTTTATTGAAAAATTTCTTTATATACAATATTTTGTAAATGTGATATTGATTCGTTGGTGGGAGAAGTGGTGGGAGGCGCTCGACGTGAATGTAGCCTTAAGTTACTCCTTGTTATATCAGCTACCTGACAAAAAAAGTCCTGTCAAAATCGGTCCAGCCATTTCAGAGATTAGTCGGAACAAACAGACAGACAGACAAAAAAAATTAAATATCATTTTCGGCACAGGTATCGTGTAGGTATAACGATATTTAGTTGGTCATTTTTTTTATTTTCACTTTTAAAAAAGACACTTTTTTTTTATATGTATAGATAGTGTAAAATATTCTTTGGTAGGTTTGTACTAAATTCCTTTGAGAGGGTATTCATTTTCTTGAATGGATTATTAAATAATAGGACTCAAAGCGTTGGGGCTCTACCCACAAGTTGGACTGACAACTCGATAAAGTTTGAAAGTTATCGTTAAATTTAGATCTATTTCAGTAGTTTACTCTGGAAATCTCTGTGATACAGCAACATTAAAACCTATTCGGAGTGAAAAGTTAATTATAGTACCGCTCCGCAATTTAATATCATATTATGTGATTTTCGGTGTCTCGTCGCATTACTTGTGCTTGTAACCATAGTGTCTGCATTAATAGCCAAGGAGAACATTTTCCGCCAAGCAGGATGAGCCGGCAGTGGCGTGCCTAGAGTTGTGGACTAGGGCAAGCCCAATATTTTTTTTAGTAAGAATATGTATTGGTACAGGAGCAAAATGGTATTAAGAAAGAAGAACGTGTTCATCATGCGATAGGGCACGAGCCTATGCGATGTAATTAAATAAAAAAATATGTTGAAAACGACCCCAGATTCGAATCCGAGACCTCAACTTTGCGCCATCGAGGCAGTCCTAGACCTACCTACCACACGATCTATATAAGATTAGGATAAAAACCAATAAAAATAATAACTATCTTTATCACCGTTATGAAAAAATCTATTACAACAAGTTGTTTCGAAAAAATCTAATAGATGGCGCGATTTTCACGGCCATCTATTTAATATTGCCAAAATACTGAAGCGCCCATCATTAGTTTTGAATAGATGAGTAAAACAAATGTGTAAGTTAAATTACTTTTGGGCATGCATGCATACGTAACTTTATATTGTAATTATTTTGTAAATTAATAAACGACACTGCAATAGCACAAGTACGGCGCCGTGTTTAACTTCGCGGCCAGAAATTATTGTTAATACATTCATGTTATGTTTTTGTGCATGTGATTTTTTGATTCATCATGAGCTATGAAAGGAAGCTAAGGAATATCTGAAAAACACTAAGATTACTGTCTACGCGAGCATAATCTTAAGAAATCTCATCACATATTATGTATATGACGCATAAAGAGGTTTCTATACGCTGTTTACCGGAATTTTGAAAATATATTATTTTTTATAAATTTAAATATTATATATTTAAAAAATATATTATTTTTTATAATATATTATTTTTAATTATTTTTTATATATATTATTATATAGGCGAGTTGCCGGGTGCGGCCATGCGGCGCGGCGCTGCGAACGCGGGTGCTCCGTCGCAGGCGCGGGGCTCCATTACGCGCGGTAAATTTAAAAATGATAGACGTTTTGCATAAACGAATGTATTTTATTTAAGGTACTAATTTGCCTTTAGGATTGAGTATATGCGTATTAAGTAAGGCAAGCCGGGCTTTTGGGTTTGTATGGAAGTACCGCCACTGTGAGCCGGCAACTTAAACTCCGCCGCTGACATCACGAGGTATGTACGCTTCCATTTCTCTTAGAACGGCCTAGTGTACCATTTTTTTTTCCGGATGGCAGTTCACCCCGCCCTCTAAGTGTGCCGTGCTACACACTAAACCCACAATATAGTCCACTAATATCTAATTAAATTATTATTGATCATCCGCACCACCATTTTATGTGGACCTGCATCTGTGGGTAACGAACTATGTGGGAAACATAGCTGTAATTAGATAACGTTCTTGTTGAATGACTTGACTATTTTTGAGTTGCGTGGTGAGGAAGGGCCATCAGAGTGATAATAGTAACTATTTACAACAGTTTTTATACAACAGCTATGAATGTACCGCGAGCAAAAATGCTTGTTAAAATGTGCAGTTCCGGTGTTTTGTAAAAATAAACTTCGAAGCTAAGATATCAACGGTACTGCAGTAATTTAAAGTTTAGTTTTCCAGGTAATTGTATTGGCTTCGTTACGAAGGATATAAAAAATACATAGTTTAATTTGGTATAAGCTGTCCGGGCCGGCTTTGTTCAGTTATAATTTCCCAAGATTAGGATTTCGCAAGATTTACAAACTACTGAGCAATAAGCTCAAGTTCATTAAAGTGATCCAGAATGCCTTATATATTAAGGTTTTGTGAACGCAATTTGCCTCAGATTTTCCATTTTCCTTTTAGCCGTGCTATTTTGGCAAGTGACCATTTTTAAAGAGTTTATCAAGTTTGTCGACTTGTATTGTATTGTCAGCGGTCATACAGAAATATGTTTTACCAGCATCAAGCAGCACAGTTG
The DNA here is from genome assembly GCA_009982885.2 of Hyles vespertilio. NCBI lineage: Eukaryota > Metazoa > Arthropoda > Insecta > Lepidoptera > Sphingidae > Hyles > Hyles vespertilio. Next base: position 15,322,687 of record CM042815.1, on the reverse strand, counting down.
TTAACGTTATCTTTTTTAGCCATATATCAAAATTCGGTAAGTATTTACAATTTTGTTCTAACCTTACTGCTTTTAAGGATAGTTAACATTGTGTCTTGCTAATAAATCTTCACTCAATTCTTTAATTTACCGGTTTTTGTAATAGAGTTGGAATCAGAAACGTAGTAATATACTTTCGACTTAACCTCCAACAGTTGCTAGAGAAAGCAAACAGAACAAAAGTAGTGTCTAAAAAGCGCCTCGTGTAACTGAGAAGCATCAAGTTCACATCTGTGATCTAGTTGCAAAATTCACTCACTTAAAACTTTACACGCTTCCCTGCCGTCGACTTATGTTTGATGTAAAATCTATTCTGTTGTGGTTTAATTCAAAACAAACTCCTTTTTGTTCCGTAATTACTGTACGATTATAGACTTAAGGCAAGAGAGCCACAGCTGTTGAATGTTGAAACCCTTAAAAAATTATCGCCACTATGCGTAGTTGTTACACCGTGAAACTGTATTTTCATATTATATTTTTCTACGGTAATAGTGGAAGCTCGTAATAACCTGTTAGTTTGTAAAGTAAAATTTAAATTTATAGTTGATAGTTATATGGAACGGGTATCAATACACATATTATTATTTTAATAGCACCCATCACACACATTAAGAAATAGGTCTTGGAAGGCCTTTGTCTACAATGGTTGATAGATATTAATTGTTTATTGATAGTTAAATTAACGGAAAAAAATCACATACCAACATTACGCCTTTTTTCCCAGTAGGTGTAAGCAGAGGTGCTACCAGGACGTTTCGCAATCTGCGTTTCGTCCCACAATGTGATAGTGGGCAAGCCCGTGCCCATATTACTGGGTTCTATATAATATTATTTAATTTTTTCTTTAATTTTCTAGGAACGCAATATGAAAGTAAATATCTCATTCCTAGACACCTACTGAATCTATTTTTCAGCTTGACACTAAAGAAAGACGTCTCTAATTAAAATATGTAAATCTCCACGTCTTGCCTGCGGCTTTCCAGGCGTTGAAATCAAATACTATCCTTTGTGAAACAGACTTCAATTTGAAATACGAATGCTTTATATATTCTAATAGGGACTGTGATTCATATTCTTATTTTATTTTATGTTGGTGCATTTGCTTAACTCTTAGTCGTATATCAAAAAACTTGTCATATATTAAATTTCCTGGAAACTACTATGGAGTGGGCCGGAAAGCCTGATGGATTTTTGAAACTCTATAAAAACATCAGTGGCGTGCCTAGAGTTGTGGACTAGGGCAAGCCCAATATTTTTTTTAGTAAGAATATGTATTGGTACAGGAGCAAAATGGTATTAAGAAAGAAGAACGTGTTCATCATGCGATAGGGCACGAGCCTATGCGATGTAATTAAATAAAAAAATATGTTGAAAACGACCCCAGATTCGAATCCGAGACCTCAACTTTGCGCCATCGAGGCAGTCCTAGACCTACCTACCACACGATATATAAGATTAGGATAAAAACCAATAAAAATAATAGTTCTATCTTTATCACCCTTATGAAAAAATCTATTACAACAAGTTGTTTCGAAAAAATCTAATAGATGGCGCGATTTTCACGGCCATCTATTTAATATTGCCAAAATACTGAAGCGCCCATCATTAGTTTTGAATAGATGAGTAAAACAAATGTGTAAGTTAAATTACTTTTGGACATGCATGCATACGTAACTTTATATTGTAATTATTTTGTAAATTAATAAACGACACTGCAATAGCACAAGTACGGCGCCGTGTTTAACTTCGCGGCCAGAAATTATTGTTAATACATTCATGTTATGTTTTTGTGCATGTGATTTTTTGATTCATCATGAGCTCTGAAAGGAAGCTAAGGAATATCTGAAAAACACTAAGATTACTGTCTACGCGAGCATAATCTTAAGAAATCTCATCACATATTATGTATATGACGCATAAAGAGGTTTATATACGCTGTTTACCGGAATTTTGAAAATATATTAATGCATTCACATGTTTTTGTCAATTACTATAAAAGTACCAGTTTAATTATTTAAATCACTATTTAGCTGGAACAATTCCAAGAATTTAAGTACATCGTTCGAAAAAAATATACAACACCGACAGTATAATTTATTACTATGAGAACATCCAACAATCTATGTAGTTATGTGCACTGATCTATAAAATTGTATTCTATAGTTTTCACTACTTTCGAGAAATACACAACAAATCAGACGTAGGTTTTTGATCAGATACGAGTAGTTGTTTGTCTACGAAATGTAATGAATTTACCTTTTCCTCACCGATCAACACTTGCACACACTTCAAACCATCACAGGGACAGTTTCACCCATTATTATACGTAATAAACGTAAAATACTATAATTAAACGAAAACTTAACGTAGATGTTCAGTGGTTACTGGTTAATCGTCCGCTCGAAAGACATAATAATAAGCGTGAAGCTAGCCACAGGTCATAAATGATGGACAATTCCAAATTAAGTATTCTAATTATATATTAATAAAAATATTTAGAACATCATAATACGGTCTCAAAAAATATAATTTTATTTTATATATTATCCAATATAACTTGTAGAAAAACATACATATTTTTCGATAAATTTGGATCATAATATGACATGTCAAGTGCACAACTTCACTCCGCGAAGCCGGGCATTTTGCTTGGTACAAATTGCATTAACAAATAGCTATATGTATAGGTACGTAGTGTCATGGTAGTAGCATTTCACCCATAGGTGCGACTGAGAGGGCAATATACGCCAGAAGCCAGGTAAAAGCACACGAGAGAGAAAAAGATAAATAATACTTTGGTGTGTTCCATCTTTTTAAGATATTGCGTCACGCGTGGAGCAGCGTTGATTTTGAATGAAATAATTTTATATTAGTTTTTGACCCCGGCGCTCGCTTAGGCGAGTTGCCGGGTGCGGCCATGCGGCGCTGCGAACGCGGGTGCTCCGTCGCAGGCGCGGGGCTCCATTACGCGCGGTAAATTTAAAAATGATAGACATTTTGCATCTGTATCTGTATCAGCCCATATACGTCCCACTGCAGGGCACGGGCCTACTCTACAATCGAGAATACGATTGAGAGTGGTTAGGCCATATAGTCCACCACGCTGGCCTAGTGCGGGTTGGCGGACTTACATACCATAGAAATTCTTATGAATCCCTATGGTATGCAGGTTTCCTCACGATGTTTTCCTTCACCGTTTTAGTGCGTGGTGATTGACTATCAATACACACATAACTCCGAAAAGTCAGAGGTTTGCATAAACGAATGTATTTTATTTAAGGTACTAATTTGCCTTTAGGATTGAGTATATGCGTATTAAGTAAGGCAAGCCGGGCTTTTGGGCTTGTATGGAAGTACCGCCACTGAAAAACATATTGAAAATGACACAAAAATATTTTTAAATGAAAAAATATATAAGGGATTAAGGGATTTTCTTTTAAAACATAATATCAAGATGTGATTCATTTCGCTACAAAAACTTTTTCATTAAAATGACTAAAACTCGCTGACATAGCTGGCATAATATGGGCCTTTAACTGATCAATGAAGGTTTGATATAAAATACTTACAGTAAGTCTACTTTTTCAAGTCTCCACCCAAAAAATCTAATCAGTAAGTAAGTCAGGTCTAGAATTTTGTGAGGCCATTAAATATAGCCTATGCGGGATTTGAGTTTTTCACAAAACATTTCTTTTTAGTCAAGTCAAGTTTTATTACAATTATGGCACGTGACGCCATCTTTTTGGAAACATTGGCATGGTCATGGGTAAGCAGATTTTGTAGTTTGGTAATGAAAATATGGGACATGTTTGTACTGCCGTCGGAATAAAAATATGAGTTGATTGTGCGGAAATACGTTGTGTGGAATGTTCAACTTTATCTATTGTTTTTTAGTGTGATAGATTTTATCAACTATTGTGTATTGTATGTGGTTCCATAAACTTACCTATGGTTTGTAATACTTGTCATACAATACAAAATATAAATAGGTAGAAATTTGATCTCACGCCGGCATTAGCAAACAGGTAGGACTCATAAACTAGAATTATAACATGGAAAAACATGACACCTTTAAGTAGATCTTTTTTATAGATCTACGTTTTAAAAAAAAAGTGTTATTTTTTAACTTCTCGCTTCTCTCGCTTCAAAGTTATAAGAAGTTTTGCGTTTGATTTTGATATTTATAAAAAACGAGTAATCAAAACAATGTTTATTTACAAAATGATACAAAATACGTAATCTCAACAACATGTAGTTAAAATAAATAACTAACGCCCAAATACTGGAACGCAACTTAAATATAAATGGCGCTTAACTACGTTAATTCCGATTAAATGTACTGGCTAAGTGGGCCGTGCGCTGTTAAGAGCAACTTATTATTTGAATGGCGTTCCAGTATTCGGGCGTTAATGGCTTAGTGTCCCTTCTTGAATCCCCAGTGTTTGTGATCTTCGTGACCTCCCTTCTTGCCGTGGCCGTGGTGGTGATGGTGGTGTTCGTGGTGACCACCTTCATCGTGGTGGCCCTTATGTTCATGGTGGTGTCCTCCCTTCTCGTGGTTTCCCTTCTTGCCATGATGGTGCTCATGGTGGCCGCCGTGCTTGTGTCCCTTGTGGAAATGACCGCCCTTCTTGTAACCGTCCTCGTGATGGTGTCCACCGTGACCTTCATCATATCCAGACTCTCCATGTTTATGGTGGAAATGCTTGTTCTTCTTGAATTCGTCTACTTTATGAACTCCGTGGTGACCTTTGGTCGAATGACCTTTGTGGTAGTGTCCCTTCTCTTCAAAGCCGTGTCCTTTTTCACCCTTTTCCCCATGGTGGTGTTCATGATGGTGGCCGTCGTCGTGGTGATGATGTTTCTTGTGGCCTGCCGTGGTCGTCATGATGGCCTTTGTGACCTTCGTGGTGGTGGTGGCCTTTATGGCCGTGTTCATGGTGGTGATGTCCCTTATAGCCCTTATGTCCCTTGCTACCGTGGTCGTGATGGTGGTGGGCGTGATGTTCTTTGCCACCTCCCTTTTCGTGTTTGTTTGAAGCGGCGGGTTCTAGATCGGCTTCTCGTTTTTCTCTCAAGTCTCGAGATTGTACAACCGCCACGAGGGCGACGAGGATGCCACAGCTCAGGAGTAGCACCGGCTTCATCGTTGTGTTCTGCTCCGGTGTTACCCGTGCTGTGATACGTGTTCATGTTTATGACTACATTTTATAGAACATTGAGTTCGATTTTCTCGCCGGCAGCAAGCATTAGGCAATTATTGCAATGCGTCCCAGGTTCTTGCACCTCTGCTGTCAAGGTCAGCCGCCCTTGCGATACGAACGAGCGAAAAACTTAATTTATTTAGTGTTAGTTATTTTACTATTAATAAATTAGAAATATACTTCAGTGAGTTAGAATATTTTTGCAGAAAGGAATTTCACCCTATGGTCTCATAGCATTTCTTTTATAAATTCTTTAACCGCTCCGATGGCGGTACTGAGGTCTCGGGTTCGAATCCCGGGATGGGCATAATTATGTTGGATTTTTTTGTTTGATATCGGACTACAAGAGTCAGAAATTTGTGCCCGGTATGGTGACAAGCTCGCCTCTTGTTACATTGTCTGGCGGAACACGCAAGACAGAACGTGGATTTCTTGGTAGCATCTCCGCCTACCCTTTCTCGTAAAAAGGCGTGAATTTATGTTTGTATGTATTTTGAAATTCAACATGTATGTTGTAGTGAAATACTATAGGTATTTTTAAAAAATAATTTTCCTCATAATAAAGTTTGTATTCGTGCATAAAAGAATTTTGAAATAAGTCATCTGAGTAGATTTTAGGCGTCTCAAGATTTATGAAAATAAGTGCGATGTAATTTTTATTAAAAAGTTTTATTTATATTTCAAAGAATTTCACCTAGCTGGACACCTGAATACTACACCTAAACAACATTTTTGTTTCTAAAAATACACGACGAAAAATAAATAGATCGACTTGGCCACTAGCATTATGTATAAATGATACGATACATTATGTTTTCATGCGATGGCCAAGTCGATCCATTTAATTACAACGTAAATAATTTTTAATATTGATATGATAATAACTTACGTAATAACTTTATACAGAAGGTCCCTTAAGCAAGGACTAAATAAATTAATCGACTTGGTATTACATGGATCTCACAACTTTTTGCGGTAGATAAACTGAGCTGCGAGACTTGGAATTTTTTTACAGGATGTTTTTGATGGGATAAACAATACTGGAGCCAGTAAAATACAAATGAGGACCGAAATTGAGAACAGTTTAGAATACCGAATTCCATCAATAACAAAAGAAGTACTTAGATAATGCTATTTATAAAGTACATAACTATGTGTATATTTGTTGTTGCGTTACAAGTGGGTTGAAAAAGCAATAACTGTTCCTGCTAATATCAATATTCAATAGAGGCTCCGTGTATTGATACAATACGATGTGTTCAACCGAGTAACATATAAACACGTGTATAAATATTGAAAGATTTTCTATTTTTATCGTTACAAATATAACACAAGGAAACTTAAATACACACCTAGAAATAGTCAGTATTCTGAATGCATACTTCTGAAGACAAAACAAAATATCTCCAGGTTACATTAAAACTGTCTCGGTGGCGTATTTGTACTACGGCACGGTTACAAAGCTGAGCTCTCGGGGTCGAATCCTGGATTGGGCAAAGTGATATTAGATTTTTCTATTCATTAATTATCAGCCCGAACTCAGGAGTAAAGATATTATGGCGATAGGCTCGTCCCCTATTACTTCGTGGGACGGAACATACGAGGCGAAATTGTGAGTGTCCTGGCAGCTCTGCCTACCCCACCTGCGAAAAAGGCGTGAGTTTATGTATGTACATTAAAAGTACATTAGGTAATTTATTCATCCACTGATCATAGTAATTATTAAAAAATGAATTATAGTATTGTATTGGTAATGTAATCTAGATTTCATGATATAAAACATATAATCGAAGGTTAGTGAGTATCCAAATATACAAACCGGGAGCTTCGTTTGCGTGGAAAACCTATCAATAGCCATACATAAATATTTAAAGCTTTTTAATGAATTGCTTTAGCTATGCTAATGTTCTAGGGTTCAACTTTGATTTTAGATGCACCCAGTACCGAAGAAGTAAATTATCGGCGCCTTCATTTCTTAATTCTTTGTATTAAATTTATTTGGACTGGGATCCTTTTTTAAGAGTTGGCAACTCTTTCTGTTTTTGTCTCGTCAGCCGTAGGAAGTCCAATGTTGAATATAAAAGCCTCCCCAAAGGATCTCCACAATGTCCGGTTGACCTAGTGAAAAACTACTTAATATTAATTATATATTACCATATTATATATTATATTATGTATTTTAGTTGTTTGTATATATTAATCGTAGATCTTTTTATTTCTTTCCTATCTAACCACTACACTCTATTTATAGGTAGGTATCTGTAGGTAACTATTGCTCTTTCCACTCCATCCAAAGGATGTCTGGAAGAGATCGCCGCCATTAGCGGCAAGACCGCCACTTGTACTACCGATAATTTGTATTTAAGCTTGTGTGCATTATTATAATTTTTGTCTATTTAATGATGTACAATAAAGTATTAAATAAATAAATAAATATATATGTATAAAATAGAACGCTTTTGTATACTTTCTTAAATCTGAATGTAAAGACGACCCAAGCAAAGCACGAACGCCTTATCCTTTGTTTTGTTCGTCTCAACCCCTTAACCTAGGGGATAGAAGTTTGTATATGAGAGATCTGAAAATTGCCACATACTGGGTATCTCAAGACTGCTACCGAAAACGAAGCCGGGCGGTAGTTTTAGTGGCTACAAACACAATGCAATAAAAAATTTCGCAAAGAAACGCGAATTATTTTTTATGATTTTTTAAATATCGTAAAAAAAAACAAAAAAAATTGTCGCTTTTTTTTGCTACTTTTCTGTTGCATTGTGTCTGAAGTCGCTTAAACTACCACCCGGCTTCGTTTTGGTAGCAGTCTTGATATACGCTGTATTTTGACTAAGGTAAAATCGTACTACACTACTCAATTGTAGAGGAGGCCCGTGCTCTGCAGTGGGATATATAAGGATTGATACAGATGCATATATAGAATTTGTGAAATTAGGCCTAGTAGAGTAAGAATGCGAGTCATATGGCCCCGTCTTGGCAACATTTCACATGAAAATGTTATTAGTGGGATTTAATATCCAAAAACAGTTCCGTTTATTAGACAAGGTTCGGTAGGGGTGACATGAATAATTCTATTAAGCCCCATTTTCACGGGAAGAGTTTATAGCTTCGAAAATGCGACTACCGTAAGGATATAAAAAAGATAAATGTTTACATGATACACATGTAAACATTTATCGAAGATATCTTATGGCGATTATATCATGCCATAATAGCATACGATTTTAGCTTTAGTCATACGCTTTAGTGGTGTAAATGGCTAAAACAATTTTGAATTTCTTATTATTGAAAGTGAGAAACGTTTAATGTAAAAACGTTGTGTTTGGTTATCACAATAGCAAAATGCGTCTGTATCATACAATGAAAAGTGACCACCGTTTCCTTTAAAATTAAATCCACACTACATACTTAAGAATAAAGTGTCAAAAGTCGATAATGTTAGGAGCAGTAAATTTAGAACAAATTAATATTTTTTATAAAATGTAATTAATGGATATAAAAACATAACAAAAACACATGTCTCTATAACATCAACAAGTAACAATGACCGACTAGATCCAGCTAGTCCCGGTTTAGTGTCCCTTCTTGTGTCCCCAGCTCTTGTGGTCTTCATGACCTCCCTTCTTGCCGTGCTCGTGGTGATGATGCCAGTGGTCGTGGTGGCCGCCCTCTCCATGGTGTCCCTTGTGGTCGTGGTGGTGTCCTCCTTCCTCATGGTGTCCCTTCTTGCCATGATGGTGCTCATGGTGTCCACCGTGTTTGTGTCCCTTGTGGAAATGACCGCCCTTCTTGTAGCCGTCCTCGTGATGGTGACCGCCATGGTGTTCATGGAATCCTTTCTCGCCATGATGATCATGGAAGTGCTTGTCCTTTTTGAACTCGTCGTGTTTCTCAACACCGTGGTGTCCCTTTGTGTCGTGTCCCTTGTGCCAGTGGCCGTGCTCGTCATGACCGTGACCATGCTCGCCTTTTTCGCCATGATCGTGATGGTGGTGGTAGCCCTCATCGTGATGGTGATGCTTTTTGTGTCCACCATGCTCGCCGTGGTGTCCCTTGTGTCCTTCGTGGTGGTGATGACCATGCTTTCCGTGGTGGTGTTCATGGTGGCCCTTGTGTCCCTTGTCGCCATGTTCGCCATGCTCGTGGTGGTGGTGACCGTGATGCTCGTGGCCGCCACCCTTATCCCAATGATGACCGGAGGCGGCAGTTTCAAGATCCGCAGACCTCTTTTCTCTAATTTCCCGGGCTGACACTAGTGCTGCGAGGGCCAGTAGGCCGAAAGCCACTAGTAGGCTTGTCCTCATGGTTGGTCTTGCTAGTTGCTGTTGGTGAATGATAACTTCCTTGGTGGGAATGACTTTATATAGTAGTTGTGGCGGCGCTTGGGTAAGCGAACTCTCGCTGGAGTGAAGGTCGCGTAAACTGTTCGCTAGTGATTTCTACTTCCTTCCACTTTTAGCAGATTTCATTGTTTATGTTATACAGTTAGCGGTGTAATTGTAAATGTACCGGATTAAATGTAAAAATATGAACTAGTTTGGCCTAGGTCAAAAATCAATTTACATATTTGAAATCATTTTCTCCTTTATTTGGATGATAATTTTATTTATGATTTGTGATGTATAATATATATTGCTTATTATAATGGCATGTGTGTTTGATAATTTCAACACCTATGATACTTATTGTATCTTTAAAATTACTTGTTTATTTGTTATAAATACAACTGTATTCTGTTTAATCGTTGTTTTATGCTTTTGTTGCATACCGAGTGCTCTATTTATAATTCCTGTCCATCCAAAGGTTGCCTGGTAGAAATCAATATTAGTCATAAGGCCGCTCATTGTACAGAACTGTCCCATAAATTGTATGCTATCATAGTGTATAATAAAGCATATATTATTATTAAGGACTTGTATACCGGGTATATAAAGAGTGCTACCGAAAACGAAGCCGGGTGGTAGTTTTAGTGACTACAAACACAATGTAACAAAAACATTCGCAAAGAACTGCGACAATTTATTTTTATTATTTTTTAAATATCGAGTTTGGGTAGTAAATCCATAGATTTTGCTAAAATAATAATTTAAATTCTTGCGTACCACAGCGTCTTTAAAAATAAAAGGGTGTACACTATTATTAAAGAAAAAACTATGTATTCACAACCCTAATTCTAAGATAGAAATAAAAATCGACTCAAGTTTTTTGCACAAAATTTATTTGCATTGTGAATGAAGTCACTAAAACTACCACCCAGCTTCGTTTCGGTAGTACTATTGATATACCGTGTATATATTTTTTTGTATGAGTACGGTATTTTATTTAAATACGCAAGATTTCAAACGCACAGTAGCATCAAAAAGTATTCTATTAATCTTGTGAGCAAATTGGCAATCAATGCAGTTGTTAAGAAGCCGGCTGTGAAATGAAAGGCAGTTGGTTCGATCCCCTCACCGGGACAAATGATTATATTTCTTTATAATACAGGTATTTCTTTCGGGTTTGGGTGTTTGTGAGACCGAGAAATCTCTCGTATTTTTAACCAATTTAAAAAAAAGGAGGAGGTTCTCAATTCGACTATATGTTGCTTTTTTATGTTTGTTACCTGGTTTCTCTGTACTGTGTGACCGATTTCGACCATTTTTTCTTTGATTGAAAGCTGGTGCTTGTCATTTGGTCCCATAAAAATATGATGAAAATCTGGGGTAGGTGATTTTTGAGCTTTTAACCGATTTTAGTGATTTATTTTTCATTTGAAAGAATGTTTCGACAGGTTGATCCCAGGAACACAACATGAAGATCTGATGATCATGTTCGGACCTGGAGTGTAGAACTCTTCAAAATTTAGTAGGATTCCAATGGTTCTTTTTGCATTGGGTTCAGTATAAAAGCTAAGCTACAGTGGTGGAGGGACAAGGGGGTAGGGGCAAAGGGAAGGGAGGGGGAGGAGAAAAAAATAATAAACATGTGAATACTCCAATATCTTCGGAAGCTATTAGCCGATTTTAGCGATTTCATTATCATCGGAAAGAACATATTCCTTGTGGGGACCAAATCTTTTTCATTTAAATTGCTATCAACACTAAAAAGATAAAAATAACTAAAATTTTTAACAAAAAAATAAAAACCGACTTCAAAACAAAAAACCACTAAAAACTAAATAATAACAAAATAATAAGTACAACTGCAAAGCAAAAAAATAATATTTATATATTGACTAGCCAACAAATCAAAATATATGCATAACATATTGAAGGCGGGCCGCCAAGTACCAAACATGTAGGACCTATGCCTTATATTAATTTAAATATCTATATGTTTGGTACTGGCACAAGTTCCATGAAATAAATATTATTTTTTTGCTTTGCAGTGGTACTTATTATTTTGTTATTATTTGGTTTTAGTGGTTTTTTGTTTTGAAGTCGGTTTTTATTTTCTTATCATGACACATGACTCGATCTAAGTGTGGGTCAGCATTATTGTGGGTGTATTTATTTATTTACTAAACGGATTTGAAATAATCTTCCTTATTATAATTTTGCATAACGAAACCTTTCGATATAAAAACAATAATCAAAATTGAGGCTACTAGCCTATTAGATCAATAATTACAGGATTGAGCAATAATTTCCCTTACGGTTTCTCTCCCAAAGCGAAACTCTATAGCCGAATTTTTCATTTCTACGGGAAAGACACCTTATACACGCCGTCGCATTGTTTTTGTCATTTTGGTGAGAGACAATAAACAGAAAGTGTATTTATATTATATATAGTGTTACATATAGTGATACTTGCTGATGGAGTTTCCGAAATAATTCGCGGATCTTGTTCACACTACTAAAATGTAGACATGTTGATTGGTGCTTATGAATATAATACACGGCAAACATACCATTCGGCGTAATTATCATTTGGGGGCGAACATGGACGATTTAGGACAAGTGGTCCGGTTAGGCAGGTCCAACTTCGAGAGAGAGGTCAATCGTCGAATCCAACTCGGTTGGGCAGCGTTCGGGAAACTACGCGACGTCTTCTCGTCCAAAATACCTCAGTGCCTTAAATCGAAAGTCTTCGATAGTTGTGTGTTGCCAGTGATGACTTACGGCACCGAGACGTGGCCTCTCACTATGGGCCTTATTAGGAAGCTCAAAGTCACTCAACGAGCTATGGAGAGGGCTATGCTCGGGGTTTCCCTACGAGATCGAATCAGAAATGAGGAGATCCGTAGGAGAACTAAAATAACCGACATAGCCCACCGGATTAGCAAGTTGAAGTGGCAATGGGCAGGGCACATAGCGCGGAGATCTGATGACCGATGGGGTCGGAAAGTGCTCGAATGGAGGCCACGTAGCGGAAAGCGCAGCGTAGGACGTCCACCCACAAGATGGTCCGACGACCTGGTAAAGGTCGCGGGACGTCGCTGGATGCAGGCTGCCTCCAACAGGTCTCTGTGGAAATCATTGGGGGAGGCCTATGTTCAGCAGTGGACTTCCTTTGGCTGATGGATGGATGGATGGACGATTGCTCTGTGGTCCGGGGATGCAAGAATTCCCCGTCCCTCGTTCTTGAGGGGTCGTAAAGGGTTCATCGGAATCACTCACATATAATGTGACACACGTTACGTCACTTTGAGGTGTACCATAGAGACGAGGCTCTGGTCATGGACACTCATAGCACCTAAAATAGTCGTAACTGGGGGTCATCTCGGCTCCCTATGACAATGATCAGCATTGATTTTGTGCGGGACGGTTACGCGGACGTAAATCGGGGCGCTCTTGTCCTGGGATGATCGATGCTACCTACAATGCGTGTGTTGGTCAACGAGGGATTTTTGGTCAGTATGCTAGCAGTAGGTATTGTTCTAATAATGTGCCAAGCTGGTTACTAGAGCAGTTCGTCCAACAGAATAAAAAAATAAAATAGACCAGAGACAAACGTAACGATATTCAAATATCACCAAATACCTCAAAGACCTTGTTAGATCCAAAAATATTACTACGGTAAATATTACTATCCTCTAATACACAAGGTATAAAATTCTTTCGGTTATCTATTAAGATCAACTTTTATGCAACTGTTTCAAATTTTAGGTAAAAATACCATATAAAATCAGTGGTATTTGATACAATCATCTCTAGCCAGCGCGGTGGACTATAGGGTCTAGATACTCAATATCTTATACTCAATATCTTTATTGCACACCACATGTTATAAAGATGTTACAATTTTTATAAAAAAGTACAATGTGGAACCCTGTTGGGCACGGCAACAATTTAGGTCCTCTCAATCTTACGCTCGATTGCAATGGAGGCTTGTGTCCTTCAGTGGGATACTTATTATATGGCTGGTACAGACCCCTAGCGTTGATTGTAATATTGTAAAGGGATGGTTGTAACATTGGAAATAAAAACATAAACAGTTTTCCTTTATGAAAATATTTATTTACAACTAGTATTTAAATCTTACCATACATAAAGAAATGTCAGAGATGTGCCTTGGGGTTTGAACCCGCGACCGCCATGAACATGGAAGCCGCGTCGGCTGCGTTACTAACAGGCCACCACGCACTTTAAGCACTATACATAATTACCGGTAAATTGGTTGTAACTCTGTGGTTGTAACAGTGTAAACGGACACTTATATAATTGCAAATAAAAGTAAAAACACATTGCTTCACATACAATCCTAAATCATTGAAAACGTAAATATTTTTTAAGTGATCACTAAAATTTAATTATATTTTTTTCTAGAATTTTCTCAATGTGTTTGGTAAATTCCTTTCTTATTGTTTTAAATGTCAAGCTCTTATAGAGTATCAGTCTTTGCTTTTGTCGTTCCTTTTTATTATTTCTCCTCGGTCCTGTAATTACTTGTCTAAATATAAAATAAAAAAGTATGTTGTGAAATATTACGATCATAATCGTATCACGGGGTGAAAGTAAATAGCTTTTATTTTCGATCTATTCCACTTTGATCACCTGGGTGATATCACCTGGGTGATCATAGGACACTAAATTGTCGCCTATGATCACCTGGGTGATCATAGGACACTAAATTGTCGCCTATGATCACCTGGGTGATCATAGGACACTAAATTGTCGCCTATGATCACCTGCGATTATGATTACCTGGGTGATCATAGGCGACTGCGACAACATTTTTATTATAGTATCCTATGATCACCTACTATTTTTTTTTACTTTTTTTCACAAATCACCTACCTTGCGACTCCACATATGACTCACCACACTAACACATTGGGGGTGGGTCTCTTATATGTAACAGGCCGTCTGGAAAGGTACAAACGAAATATTTGTTTCTCCCACGAAACAGCAGTGTAAATGCACTGTTGTGTTTCGGTTATAAGAACAAGGAGGAATGCCAAGAATTGCTTTGTAATTGAAGGTGTTGTTTGGTTTTGTTACTGTTTATAAGCGGTCGTATCGCTTACCATCCGGTGAGCGGCATGCTCGTCTCGCCATTCATTGCAATAAAAAACAAAAAGTTTTAATAATATTTATTAGAGTTACAACCACAGAATAGTTGAATATGGTTAAAAAGGCAATAGCCGTCAAATTGTATCAAAACCAGCGTCGTCGTTTTCGAGACACAAAACCTCCACAAATTCGATATAGTAAAGCTTGCAATAGTCGATTTAAATCGAACTGAAACTGAAACACAACAGTGCATTTACACTGCTGTTTCGCGGGAGTAACAAATATTTAGTTTGTACCTTTCCAGACGGCCTGTCACATATAAGAGACCCACCCCCAATGTGTTAGTGTGGTGAGTCATATGTGGAGTCGCAAGGTGGGCGATTAGTGAAAAATGTAAAAAAAAAATGTAGGTGATCATAGGATACTATAATATTTTTTTGTCGCAGTCGCCTATGATCACCCAGGTGATCATAATCGCAGGTGATCATAGGCGACAATTTAGTGTCCTATGATCACCCAGGTGATCAAAGTGGAATAGATCTTATTTTCACCCCTACATTGAATCTTTATCTATTTTAACAAACACATGACTATCTATACCTTAAAAAAATCCTTAGATAGTTATCAGTGTTTACACCATAATAGAAAGAGGAATAGTTGTGTTACTTTACTGATACACGACACGCAATATCAAACTTGAAAAAAACGGCTACAACTTTGTTTGGAGATGTTTTTTTCAGCAGTCTTTACAACTAAAATCTGATGACATACGCTGTGAGGGCAAGAGGTAAAGGATGGTTCAAAATGCCTTGTCTTAATATTGTAACCGTTAGTGTTAGTAACATTTTAACAAAAAATCATATTTTTACGTTTATTCAATGTTTGTTTTTTTATTTTTATTAATAATTTCGACAACGACGAAGACGACTGGTAACATCGCTGTTACTATAAAATAAACAATTCTTTGTTGTATAACCGTTTCCAAGGAAAATATCAAGTTATCTGTTACCGAATAACTCAATGGGAGACTAGGCATTGAGGTTAATCACGATACATTAAAATTGATGATGCAAGCGGATCCGTATCAAAATACAAACTGCCATGTTAGCCGGTAAGCTTGATGTTTAAATACTAATAAAACTGACTCATTTTGTATCGTTTTAAAAACGGCGGGTGGCTTGCAATAGAGTTATTAATATAAAAAATAATATCAAAATACAAATATGATGGATACGGGGAATAGCTAAAATAAAAAAGTAATAGGTAATCGCAGTAGCAAATAATAATTTATTTCCGTATCACAAAATATCAACAATAACAAAAACGCATCATCTTATATAACGTGGCCTTTGTGGATCTATTCATTTGTGTCCTTTTTTCCAGCCCCAGCCTTTGTGGTCTTCGTGACCACCTTTGCTGCCGTGGTCGCTGTGGTGACCCCAGTGTTCATCGTGGCCGCCTTCATCATGGAATCCCTTGTGATCGTGATGATGTCCTCCCTTTTCGTGGTGGCCTTTCTCGCCATGTTCATGTTCATGGAATCCGCCGTCCTTGTGCCCCTTATGGAAGGATCCTCCCTTTTTGTAATCACCCTCATGATGGTGGCCGCCGTACTCTTCTTCAAAACCGGATTCTCCATGTTTGTCATGGAAGTGCTTGTCCTTCTTAAACTCATCTATCTTGTGAATACCGTGGTGTCCCTTGGTGTCATGACCTTTGTGGAAATGCCCTTTCTCTTCAAAGCTATGGCCCTTTTCACCTTTCTCGCCATGATTGTGTTCGCCGTAGTATCCATCGTCGTGTTGGTGATATTTCTTGTGCCCGCCGTGTTCGCCAAAATATCCTTTATGTCCTTCGTGATCGGAGAAGCCTTTCTTGCCGTGTTCATGTTCATGGAATCCTTTGTATCCTTTTTCGTTGTGGCCGCCACCCTCGCCGAAATGATCTCCGTGGTGTTCGCCGCCACCACCCTTCTCCCAGTGATGAGAGGCGGCTTCGTCGAGATCAGCATCTCTCTTGTGGCGAGTGTCCCTGGCGTAGCCTATGGCTACCACCGCCATTAAGCAAACAAGTACGAGGGTTCTCATCCTGCGCTGTACTCCTGTTTCTATTGGGCAACGGTTACCAAATGATGCCTGTTGCAGTCGCCGCTTAGTTTTTATAGTATTGCCAATAATACAGTGTACTTGTTAGTTTTAATGTCAGGGTGAAGAATGGCGGTCACAGGTATGACTGACCTGAATTTGATTTTAAGCCATTCTTCTCGGTGTCATGCAAGATTTCTTTCAATACTTATTGTGTTATAATGAAATGAAACTTGACTGGACACTTTAATTAGAATGAATTCAGAAGCAACCGCAACATTTGTAATAAAATCTTTGTTTATTTTCATTGTGCTTTTGAGGAATTGCAGTAAATGCTGTTACAATTATAATTAAGTCAAAACACGTGCATTCATGTTATTTTACCATCTAGTTAGAGGTTGCCTCTCCAACCCTATTTTATAACTTTGCTTCTACTTATTATTAACTGTAAGGTTTGTCAAAGGTATTAATAAAGACACCCAACAGTGACATAGATAGTCCTGACTCCAGAGTATACTAAGACACAGTCTTGTGACGCGGATATTATTTCGGGTCTCACAAACACCCATACTTGTGGATCACATAAACATTTGTCTCGGTTTTGGAATCAAACCCGGTTTTCTCGTTGCATAGCCGATGTATAAACAACTGCTTCACAGATGCTGTCAAAATTTTTTCATGAACACAACTTCCGATCCGCAAACTACACGATGAATCACTAGTAATTTGAAAGGTAAAGTTAAATATATTTTAAGAAATGTATGTTCCAGAATAGAATGGTTCATATAAAACAAGATAAGTTAGGTTTAAACTTTGAAGTGTATAAATATTCTCAAAATATTATACTAAAGGTACATGTTTTTTTTTAAGTTTTATAATGTAAGGCTGATGTCTTTTTTAAATTAAATTAATATGTAATTAAAAAAAACAGAGTGATTTTAGAGTCGATTCATAATTTTACTGCAACCTAATTAAGGTATCATGAACACATACTATCAAACATACATAATTTGAAAAAGTGACCAAAGTAAATAGGTCATTATTTTCCATATTAGTTCATATTGGAGTTTTAATTTATATTTAATCTATAGTATAACAAAATAATATAGGCTTCAATATCATAGAGGACTGTATTGGGTTTCTCAAACAGTTTGTTTAACGAGTTTCAATATGATGACATCCCGAGACAATTAATAATAGCTTGATACGGTGCTGGGTAGTGTTTTGGAGCTACAGATGAGACAGTGCGCTGTTTTCACTGCAGTCAAGGTCGTCTGGTGTCAAGGTGGTGTTGCGCAGCAGTCGCCCCCGATTCTTTCATTATAATCATTTTGTCTAAATTTTCTTCAGATCGATTTCTTTTGTGATTGTTTCCGGTCGGTTGCACACGCTTCGTGCTCCGGCGCCAATCCACTACATACAAATATGGTATTGTAACGAACACGGCAACACTGCTACTGTGTAATTGGATCTTAATAGAATTTATTAAGACATATTTGTAAAATTAGAATATATTGTAACTATACTATTCTGCGCTATACTTTGTCTATTGTGTTTATTTTCAATTTTAATTTAATTAAATATTAGGAAATAACATGTTCATTCTCTAAGTGCGTGGTGGCCTGTTGGTAAACGGACTAGACGCGGCTGCCAACATGTTCACGGTGGTCGCGGGTTGGAATCCCAGGGCACACCTCTGACTTTTCGGAGTCATGTGTGTATTGACAGTCAATCACCACGCACTAAAACGGCGAAGGAAAACATCGTGAGGAAACCTGCATACCATAGCGATTTATAAAATTTCTATGGTAATGTAAGGCCGCCAACCCGCATTAGGCCAGCGTGGTGGACTATATGGCCTAACCACTCTCAATCGTACTTTCGATTGTAGAGGAGGCCCGTGCCCTGCAGTGGGACGTATATGGGCTGATACAGATACAGAACATGTTCATTGATTCAACATTTACAATTAATATTTTTATTAGTATGGTTTTAATATTGAACGGCGAAAATAAAACATACTCTGTAGTGTCCAATATACGAGTACATAACTGATATACTACAGGGTGATATTGACGCATGGTATTATTTTAATTCACATGTTTGTCATTACCCCAGTTAACAATGTACATAATTTGGAAGAAAAGAGAAGATTTTTGTCAACAATCGTGATTTAAGTTTTCACAATTTTTGGGCATCCTGTATTATCCCAGATATGAGTATTTTTACAGCTTATATGAACTTCAGTTCAGTTCGGGAATTTAACTGAGTCGTAAAAAGACTCAGTATATACAGGGTATATCAAGACTGCTACCGAAAACGAAGCTGGGTTTTAGTTTTAGTGACTACAAACACAATGCAACTAAAAATTTCGCAAAGAAACGCGACAGTTATTTTTATAATTTTTTAAATATCGTCATTTTTGGGTGGTAAATCAATAGTTTTTGCTAAAATAATAATTTAAACTCTTTTACACCTTAGATTATTTATAAATAAAAGGGTATACACTATTATTTTAGGGAAAAATGTATTTACCACCCAAATTCGACTCTAAGAAAAAAACAACAAAAAAAAATTGACGCTTTTTTTTTGTGCAACATTTCCTGTTGCATTGGCTCTGAAGTCGCTTAAACTACCACCCGGCTTCGTTTTCGGTAGCAGTCTTGATATACCCTGTACAGGGGATGAAACGCCTTGGAACCTAAAATCGCGATTTAATACAAAACTATCGGGCAGGTTTTCTTCAAATTTAGTGTTATGTTACCAGGGGTGGTTGGGATCGTGTGGTTTAAATTAAATACCATACATATGCATATCAATACCAACCTACAAAGAGTATAATCTCAATTTATTATAATCAATAAACATTATATTGGATATATTAATAACATACATTTATGTCTGCTGGGCACGAGCATTTTTTAGATATTCTTATGTAGTGTATCTTCATGTATGTTGGTTTCAAACTCAATAACTCGAATTGGATCGATGCAGTGGGATAGCACTCCAAACCTTTTCACATTTAGTTGAGGAAATAATACTATTCAATGTGATAAACAACTCGTATTATATTGAGGATAGATCGTAAAAGGAAAGAATATCTAAAGGGAATGCAATGGCAAGGGAGAAATTGCACGATCATTTCAGACGTTTGGTGTAAGGAACACATTGTGCAAGCATAGGTTTCAGGCAAGTAAGTGTTATACATACATAGAAGGCAGAGGTGCTACCAAAAAACCCGCTTTGTATATACCGCCCCACGATGTGATAGGTGGCGAGCCTATAACCATATCAGACACGAATTCCTGACTAGAAATCATATTATTATTGGATAATTATAATTAATTGTTTGTTAAAATATTGTCTTTTCGTAAAAGCGTATTCTATTAGCATATACATGGAAATAGCTCTGCGACGAAAATTATTATCTATTTTTAGTAAATATGTCGTGAAATGAAACGATGGCGTATCGATGGCAGCTATTTCAGTCATGCCAATGGCTTTTG
Source organism: Hyles vespertilio (assembly GCA_009982885.2). Classification (NCBI taxonomy): domain Eukaryota; kingdom Metazoa; phylum Arthropoda; class Insecta; order Lepidoptera; family Sphingidae; genus Hyles; species Hyles vespertilio. Next base: position 15,302,405 of record CM042815.1, on the reverse strand, counting down.
GTATATAATGGGGATAGAACTGCGTGTGTCCGTACTATTAGTACTTATTTCCTTTTCTGATATTTTTGTTTATCCTACGCATTTTAACAATTACCGTTTAATTCTTGAGTATTGTTACGAAAAATAAATACCGATTATTCTGACAAACGATATTTTTGGTAGACATGAAGCTAGTGTTGCTTTATTAAGGGTTAAGTTGTTAACCACACGAGAAAATTAAAAAGAATGGAATAAAAATCCTAACTAAAATGCTGTACTGTATTTTATAAAGTTCTGGTAATCATTTAAATATATATACATACAGAAAATCACGCCTTTTATCACAGAATGGGTAGGCAGAGGTGCCAGAACAACCACATTTCGCCTTGTATGTTGTGATAGGGGGGAGATTATCGCCATAACGGGCACAAATTCATGTATCCGGGTTCATAATGAATAGAAAAATCTAATATTAGTTAGCCTGACCCACAAATTGAATCCTAGACCTCAGCTTTGTAACCGTACCGTAATACAACCACGCCATCGAGGCAGTCACTTGAATCAGATAATTAACATATGTAGCGAGTAGTACGATTGACAACTTTGCTGATAAAAGGGTCACAATCTTGATATAGCTTTCCGAAGTCATATCATAGGAAAGATCTCGAAGCTATGTTCGATGTATAGATTGAATAAAAAAATTCAATTACTGGTTTGATACTAGGTAAAATTTATATATGAAACTGGTGGTAGGTCTCTCATATGTGAGAAGCCATCTGGGTAGGTACCACCGCAATGTCTATTTCTCCCGTGAAACAACACTGCTTAAATGCACTGTTGTGTTTCGGATTGAAGGACATTGTAGCCAGAGCAACTACTGGACATATTGAGACTTAACATCTTATGTCTCAGGATGGCGAGCGCAGTGGAATATTGCTACTGTTCATGAGCGGTCGTATCGCTTACCATCAGGCAAACGGCTTGCTCGTCTCGCGATTCAATGCAATAAAAAAAATATATATATATATATATATATACAGGGTATATCAAGACTGCTACCGAAAACGAAGCCGGGTGGTAGTTTAAGCGACTTCAGACACAATGCAACAGAAAAAGTTGCAAAAAAAAGCGACAATATTTTTTTTGTTATTTTTTTCCTATGGCCATATTTGGGTGGTAAATATTTTTTTTCCTAAAATAATAGTGTATACCCTTTTATTTATAAATACTCCAAGGTATAAAAGAGTTTAAATTATTATTTTAGCAAAAACTATAGATTTACCACCCAAAAATGACGATATTTAAAAAATTATAAAAAATAATTGTCGCGTTTCTATGCGAAATTTTTAATTGCATTGAGTTTGTAGCCACTAAAACTACCACCCGGCTTCGTTTTCGGTAGCAGTCTTGAGATACCCGGTATATATACAGGGTATATCAAGACTGCTACCGAAAACGAAGCCGGGTGGTAGTTTAAGCGACTTCAGACACAATGCAACAGAAAAAGTTGCAAAAAAAAGCGACAATTTTTTTTTGTTATTTTTTTCCTATGGCCATATTTGGGTGGTAAATACATTTTTTCCTAAAATAATAGTGTATGCCCTTTTATTTATAAATACTCTAAGGTATAAAAGAGTTTAAATTATTATTTTAGCAAAAACTATGGATTTACCACCCGAAAACGACGATATTTAAAAAATCATAAAAAATAATTGTCGCGTTTCTATGCGAAATTTTTAATTGCATTGTGTTTGTAGCTACTAAAACTACCACCCGGCTTCGTTTTCGGTAGCAGTCTTGATATACCCGGTATATGAAACTTGGTAAGGGTTCATACATAATTATTTACTGTTATAGTATACGGTTGTTGTGAAATTAATTAATATCAATATTATATTATACTAACATATACTACGTGACATTGTTAGAATTGGGGTATGGCAGCACCGCAAAACCCAAAAAAAATCAAGTTTACTGAATCATTTAATTTTATTTATATGAATGACCTGTGTGTTGCGCCAAACATGAATATATTTTTAATTTTAGTCTTATAAAAGGCCGGGTCGGGCCCAGCTCCACTCGGGTGCATACACGTTTTAAAATGGCGGTCAAAATGTTGAATTCTGACTATCAGTTTAGAATATCGACCAATCGGACCACGAAAAACGAACAAAATTTCCTCGTATTTGCAAGAAATATCACTACTGCTTTCCTCTTATAGGTCATAGCGTGATGATAAAGCCTATAGCCTTCCTCGATAAATGGACTACCCAACACTGAAAGAATCATTCAAATCGGACCAGTAGTTCCAGAGATTAGCGCGTTCAAACAAACAAACAAACTCTGCAGCTTTATAATATTAGTATAGATTTTAACAAGGTATGTTTTCTTATAGCTAAATTTACGTGGATTAACATAAGCAGAATGGTTTCATAGTTAAGATATGTGTGATGTGTGTAATGAGCCAGAGCTAAAGCGTAGATATCGTTATAAATAGTGGAAGTTTGAGTCATTTGAATGCGAGGGTCGGGCGGCCACCCAGCGGAATTGGTGCGACGCGACGCCACGCGACGGAAGCTTTTAATGAAATTGGAATTGTCGGCAGCGTCGTAACTTCTTGTTCTCCCCAATTGATTTTCATAGACGAGAATTGTCATTCCGCCAGAGAGCCGATGCCTTGGGGTCGGCAATTGTCGTGATATGAAAAGCAGGTGGATCGGCCTTACGTGACTTGAATAATAAGCGGCTTGTTATCGTCTCGTTCTAGGCCACCGACGTTAAAACATCTCCCTTGTCTGCTTTTTGATATTCTTTTTGAAGCATTCATTTTAGAGTTTTAATTTAGTCTGCTTTCCCCGGGGCCCTGCGCTGTAATTGCACGGCGCTGTGCCTGTACTCTCACCTATTGACTAAATGGTTATTGCTTCCATTTCCTGCGACTTGCATTTTAGATTGGAGCCACTGAGCGCATTTTTAATATCAATTTTGTAAGCGAAACTCGACTTAATGCTTATTCTTAACGTAAAATATAGTTATTTCTGTTTATATCAATTTTATGAATGGTGGAGTTTCTTATAATGATATTTTTTTTTGATATTAAGAAACCGATTTGGTTATGTTTTTCTTATTAAAATGAATCTACTGGATCCTATATAAGTCGCCTATCTGGTCCTGTATAAATATAGGTATTGTGACAGGCTTATAACGGAGATGGTAAGCTTACAATTTCTGGTTACATGTAGAAAGTAAATCGGTTCGTAGACAAGTGTGCTGATGATATTTATTTTGCACAATCGTTGTACACCACTTTTTATAGCGGAAAAGGGGCGAAAAGTTTCCTTTCTTGATCAACCTCAAAATTTGTAAAGCAATCGAGTTCCAGTATCCCTATTGGAAGTTTCAAAATAGAGGAATCAATAAAACTTTCAATTAGAAACAGTGTTTTGATTTTATTCGTAACGCTGTTTGAAATAATTTGGAACTGTAATCAATTTTAATTTTAAACTAATTAAATTAATATAAAAATCGTTTTCAAAATATATTTTAGTCGAAATGCAAATGAGAAATGGAGAATGTAATCAAGTCAGCTAGGAAGATAAAAGAAATGAGAATCGGTTAGTAAATGCAGTGTGTGTGGTTGGGTGGCGGCGCGGCAGGGGGCGCGGCAGTCGCGGCGATCGCTGCGAGCACGAACCTATGCATTTCTCAGCCCGCTGACCCGGAATGTATATTTAATTGATTTTAGTATTGCGTCCCGAATGCTAACGAAGCCAGAATTTCAATGAGAAATTTTGATTTTTTGGCAAAATAGTTTTCAAAACCTGCACATACTAAAAAACGGTACAGTAAAATACAGTTTAATAATGTATTTTCTAAATATATTTCCATGTTGTTTGGTATGTGAGTAATTAATAACGTGGTAATACTCACGCGCAGTTCTGAGAAACAAGCTAAATATTCGTAATAAAAATCATATTTTATAAAACTATTACATTGATTGTTCAACTTGATCCCCTCCTGTCCATTCCTAACCAGAACTACGCGTGCTGGCTTGCGAAGTCATAGCTTGTCGGTCCAAACCATCCCGGCGCGAACCAAACGGTTCTCTAATTCTTTTTTGTGCTGCACCGTCAGGCTGTGGAATTGTTTGCCGTCTCACGTGTTCCCTCCTTCCTACAATCCTGGGTCCTTCCGCCGTAGTGTGAAGAGGCACCTTAGCAGGCCGGCATAATTGTTTCCAGGCAGAATATGGGACTGCCGTCCGATGCCAATGGATACTCTGCCTGGGCGGCATTTGCGCTTACCATCAGGTGCAATGCCACTATGCCGGACCAGAGTAAAAAAAAAAATTGAATATTATAATAAAAAGCACTTCCTTGTAAATGCATCGAAATAAAAACATATTTTTGCCAAAGCTTTTTCGTTGTGAGAGTAATGCCTATTAAAATTTCAGGACAAACCATAAATTAATGATTATATATTTTTAAATAGATAATAACGTACGTGCAGTATGACAGTGTACTTAGGACAAAATGATGGCTTGGTGGTCACGATTGCGACGGCCTGCTTGAACCTGTATGTCTATACTCACTGAACAGTTACCCAAGCCGTTAACTTACATGGGTTGTATGACAGTTCTGTATCATTGTACTTTGCTCGACCGCCCAGAAGTCATCTCATGTCGGTGAATACTACTCTATCTGGACACTACAAACTGAATACTACTCTATCTGAATAGCTGGAGCGCTGTAGTCATTTTGTTGTGCTTCTGTAAGTATATCACTTAACGTCTAGCTGCTGTAAGAACATTAATTATACAGCTTTCGTAGAGCAGTTATGTTACAGGCTGTGAAACCATAAGCCACGGGTTTGATTCCGGCACCGAGACAAACATTTGTTCGCTCTATGAATATTTGTTTCAAGTCCGGGTGAGATAGAACATATTTCGTGCTTTCCGAAATTATATTTCTAACTCTATGATATTATATAAGCTGTAAAATACTACGAATTTTTATTCCTTATCAGCCCAGAGATATATGCCCGACATGGCGATAGGCTCGCCACCTACCACATTGTGGGACGGAACATACAAGGAGAAATGTGGGTGTCCTGGCACCTCTGCCTACCCCTTCTGGAAAAAAGGCGTGACTTTATGTATGTATTTGTGTATGTAAAATGCTACGAAGGATTGAATACTGTCTCCATTACAAGTTCGGTGCAACTTGGATTTATTCCTATATATTGAAAAACAAAATTAAGAACCTTAATAATTACATAATTATTTAATGAATGATATTATTGTTTCAATATGTTTATAATAAAAAAATGTTTATAATAACCTATTGTAGATATTGACGCAATACGTCATGTCCCGGTTGTAGCTCACGTAGCGCTGTAGAGTGTAGACACCGTAGAGCTACGCCAATTCATATGCATGATATGAGGATGGATTACAAATTCCCACACTGTAATGTAAGTATGTAGAGATTGGTCTAATAATTGTATTATGATATATTGATGGACGGACGACCTGACGACCTGAGGTTGCAGGTAGTCGCTGAATGCAGGCCGCTTCCAACAGGTCGATGTGGAAATCCTTAGGGGAGGCGTATGTTCAGCAATGGACATCCTGTGGCTGGGATGATGATTATGTTCATTCCATGTGTGCTTCACCTATGTCATAATTCTAATGGCAATACGTAGGTAATACACCGCCCGTAAAAATTACATTGATATATAATTTATTAATATTTTTTCAAATTTATACATTGACTTTTTTAAATACGTCTGGCCCGACTACGAATTATTATTATTATTATAAGCTGATACCTAGTCAAGTGTAGTTTAATATGCATATAAACGTGTAGGTTTTTATATTAAGCCTAAAGGGGAAGCTACTAGCTAGGTAAGCGGGGCAAATCTCGAGAGACGCTCTGCGATATTGCTCCAATTGCATCTGACAGCTTCGAGCGATGTTTAAGATTTTGAGGTTAAAGAAACTTATGCTTAAATTGTTTGTGATCTAAAATCACATTAATGCCGATGGTAACATATATAGATATTAAAGAGTATAAAAACACGCATATATACTTTTTTTAATAAGTATAATCACCAGTTGTCTTTTTGCGGCTGAAGAAGATATAGATAAATTCTTTATTCAAGGGCACTATTTTAAATTTAAGCCATCCAGTAGGCGGCAATTTTTAAAAAACGTTAGTGTGTCACAAGCACCGGGGCAGGTATTAATGGAGTCTTAAATGGAGGTGAAACTTTAGCCAAGTCTCGTTACGGCGGCAATTTGTCAAACAAAAAATATGACTAAACTTTCAACCCAGAAGCGTTGTATGACATGACTTATATAAATAACCGGAGCCCGGCTCGCGACCGACCGACCGTTAGTTTCACTTTTATTTTATGGGACTTTTTATTTGCGAGCACTTCAATTGTTTGTTGAGTTACGTACCAACTCCACATTATTTGCACATCGCTTAAGCATTCAGTTATAAGCTTTGCTACCACTCAATCATATATATAAACGAAATTTTACTATTGAATTTTCTATATTGTTTTTATTGCTATGAATGGCGGGACGACCGTGCCGTGCACCAATGGTAAATACTACGACCGCTCATGGACAGTGGCAAAACCAAACACCTTGTATTACAAAGCAATGCTTGGCATTCCACGACGGTCACCATCCTGAGACATAAGATGTTGAGTCTCACTATATCAAGTAGTCTGGCTACAATATATTTCAATTCGAAACACAACAGTGCATTTACACTGCTGTTTGGCGGGAGAAAGGGATAATGCGGTGGTACTTACCCAAGCGGCCTCTGCCATATGAGAGACCTACCACCAGTCAAATTAAAGCATATTTATTCAAACTAGTATATGCTATTAATACATATACCTGTGTTAAATCTATACCTTTATGAGAAGTGTAAAATGATTGACAGTAGGTCTAAAGTAGGGTACCGCCTGTATTCTATAATATAAGCATGATACCACCACTCATCAATAGCTTTCGAACTAGCATCCATCGCACAAACATTTAACGAATTACTCGAGGATTACTAACTTATTTCATTAAGAACTTCGCGATCGCCAAATGTTATTTTGGATAGATCCCAAAAGTGTTATCAATGTAGCTTTGTTCACATGGGTTACGGCATTAGATACTTATGCTTCTTGTGCATACCTTTTTTATTTACTCACTAGGTAACACTAATTTTATAAATATGAACGTGCAAATACACTCAGTGAACACAATAACTAAACTTATAAGAAAATTACCACCGCAATGTCTATTTCTCACGTTAAACAGTAGTGTAAATGCACTGCTGTGTTTCGGATTGAAGGACATTGTAGTCAATGTAACTATTGGACATATTGAGATTTAACATCTTATATCTCAGGATGGCGAGCGCAATGGAATTTTGCTACTGTTTATCGGTCGTATCGCTTACCATAAGGCAAACGGTTTGCACGTCTCCCATTCATTCCAATAAAAAAAAAATATCCAATCATATTAGGTTCCCAGCATCTGAAACCTTCCCTGTTATGGGAGGTTGATGCAAGATAGCCTGGCAGAACAAAATCTTACTTATGCATTCGATGCAGCATTATACAATGAATTAATAAAGGCTGTATAATGCTCCATTGAACCCATACACGTTGGACGTTGTAATTAGGCAAGTATAAGTAGTACTTCAAAGACAATATAATTTATTTAAAAGCTGTGATCACTTTCGTGTCGTTTTGGTTTATATTTAAACTACAAAAGAGCCATTACCTCGCTTTGTTAAGGTATTCTGTGTGGCTTACATGTGTCAATAGTCAATTATTGACTGACTATTGAATCTACTGTATCAATTCAGGGAACATAGAGTAACCCTCTATGTTCCGACACGAAGTTTGAATGTTCGAACGTTCGACGTCTACGTATGAGATAAATGTTTTCCACGTCTAAAAATAATTACTATTCCTATGAAATTTATAATTGATTCCGAACCAAGGGCGGATCTAACCTTCAAAAAAGGTTGTGGGCATGGCAGCCCGAAAATCAACAAAGTAGGAGTCTGCGTATCATCTTGCTCATGATCGTTATACGCAATAAAGATTTAATTCTGCGATTTTATCATATTGCTGATATTATGGCATTTGATATAATATTATCAGTCTATCGATCTCATTATAGGTTTAAGGAAGTATGACGTCATACGTCCATTAGGGTTGTGGGCATGCCCATTGGGCCCACCACAGACAAGATGAATATGGTTAAAAGGAAATTTGACGCGTCGCAAGGTGATGCATAAAAAGCATCACTGCTGCGGAACGGATAATTTGTCAAATTAGTCGCTGTCGAAATGCCTTGGAGTGTGGTGCTCCGACGAAATAGAATCAAAATTCAGATTTATTTTTATCTTACGCTTGCAATACGAAAGCTTCGAATACCAATAGAGGAGGAATTTCATACCATTATTATATCCAATTTTGTTGATTTCCTTATTAGTTATTAATTACGACATTTTGAAGAATTCGATAATATAATATACGACAAATCAAAAATACATTCATTACTGATTACGAGTACATACAATGCACGCGATTGCCAAGTTCCTACGCAATGCATACGACTCAGTTTTGTTATGTCAACTTCGAAATTTGTCACATATCACACAGTATTGTAATCAGGTACATAGTAACTATATCGATGTAGTTATAGATTTTGTACACTCGTAAATAAGTTTTCATAGGAAATAAACAAAGAAAACCTTATCAATTCCTTTAATTATTTGAAATTGTAGTAACGTTTGATAACGTAGACGACTAATACTTATGTTCTAATGTCATACCTCAGCCAACTTGTAAACAACATGTTTGTGTCTGAATATAACTTATAATATAACTAATTAGTGTGTAGGTTTCCAAGTGTAAGTCGATAAATGCAAAAGTCGTGTGGCACCCGGAGACTGCCGCGGTAAAGCTATTGCATAGCATTTTTTATCAACTTATGTAACTTTATTATACAACTGAATTATAATTATTTATTTATTTTATTTATGCAGTATTTTTTTTCCTTTGATATTAATTGTACAGATATTCACTGTTGTAGGTACGTGAGAGCTTCGTAGAGTCGTACCATGAAGTAAATACAAAGAGGAGGTGCCCTAACGCCGAAACTCTAAGCAGGCATGAGTCACCAGATTGCGGAGCGAAGAGGGGGATTACGCATGCGCAGTAACGCCGATACAACCAATGCCACCTAGAGGCGAGTTGCTGGACTAAAGAGACAAGCGTGATATTTCAAAAAGTCATTAAAAGTTCTACTATTCGTCGATAGATGGCAAAACTAAATATCGAAAGAGGTTAGATTACAATTAATTACGCAATAGCTTTGCAATTCGCATTTAAAAGCACTGGCACATATTTGAATCAAAATAAAAATATTAAATTTAAATTTCGGTCGGACTTAGGTTATTTTTGTTACGGAATTTCTAGATTCGGTCTCCACGCTCAAGGCCCGCGATAGAAGCTATGCAATAGCTTCCAAGTAGAGACAACTGGATTCCTAGAAAATCCAGTATAATTTGTTCTTATTATTCATTTTAGTTAAACAGATGACTATAAAAAAATCTGGATCGTAAGTAATATACAAGCCAAAAATAATTACGTGGAACGCTTATGGAAAAACTGTATCATGAGGATTAAATAATGAAAAATCTAAACCACTGAGGCTATTCACATAAAAATAATAATAATTTGGTTACCATAATTGCATATACCGGGTATCTCAAGACTGCTACCGAAAACGAAGCCGGGTGGTAGTTTTAGTGGCTACAAACACAATGCAATTAAAAATTTCACCTAGAAACGCGACAAATTTTTTTTATGATTTTTTAAATATCGTCATTTTTGGGTGGTAAATCCATAGTTTTTGCTAAAATAATAATTTAAACTCTTTTATACCTTAGAGTATTTATAAATAAAAGGGTATATACTATTATTTTAGGAAAAAAATGTATTTACCACCCAAATATGGCCATAGGAAAAACATAACAAAAAAAAAAATGTCGCTTTTTTTTGCAACTTTTTCTGTTGCATTGTGTCTGAAGTCGCTTAAACTACCACCCGGCTTCGTTTTCGGTAGCAGTCTTGATATACCCTGTATGAACCTTTCCAATAATAAATAAAAATGTTATTACCTCACACACAGCTGAAAAAATCCTGTACATATAGATTTGTAAAATAATTTATAAATTAACATTAATTTTCAATATTAGATATTGTAGTCTCTTTTATTTTCCGTCTATCGACATTATAGTAATTAAATAACTGTATCAGGAAACTAAGCATATCGATAAAATCAATTCCGGTCTCATAACGAAGACATCATATTTTCATAATTTTATCGACACTTCAAATCGATTTTTGCAAGCTTTACTATATTGGATTTTTGGAGGTCCTATGTTTCGAAAACGACGACACTGGTTTTGATACAGTTTGACGGCAATTGCAAGGTTATTGCATTTCTAATCATATTCTGTTCAACTGTTCTGTGTTGCCCACTACGGTGGATACGCGTTTGTTCTGAACTGAGCCTATGGTTACGATACCTACGATTGAGGGTCGGAAAATTTTGTGAAATTTTAGTCATATTCGTACAGTGTTACGTACGACGTTCGAAAGTTCGTCATCATGTCGGAGAACAGAGTAACCTCCCAGGTTCTATTGAAGGCAGCTTTGCACACGAGAGACGATATTAGACAACATATTGAATGTGTTTTATACAAATTGTATTGAATCTACGTAGGCGCTGGGCCAATTTTATACATATATGTCGATGATTGTACGAGTGGTAGAGCAACTGTATTTTGGCAAAATTTAGGAAAAAATGAGGGAAGTGAAATAGTGCTTAGTACCGTGTAAGTAGTAAACCACGTTCAGCAGTCAACCGTTGTAGTCTGTTGATGATCAGACTTCGCCATTGATTTCATATGTTTATAGGAATTATGGGCAAGGCGAGGGAAGAAAATTTCTTATTTTATTCCTGTCCCCATATTTATATGCAGTCGGAACAACATGTTTACTTTATTCATATTGTAGAATGATTTAGTTAGCGTATAATTTTATCCTCAGCATTATATTTTATTTATGCTGCTGGCTTAACGTGGATGATTGAAGGCGCGCATTATCGGAATTCTTGTTGGCAACTTAATTCACATTTCTTTCACAAACGTAACTTGTTGAAGCGACTTCAGACACAATGCAACAGAAAATGTTGCAAAAAAGGCGACGGATTTTTTTGTTACTTTTTTCATATGGTCGTAATTGGGTGGTATTTTTTTTTCTAAATTTATAGTATATAACCTTTTATTTATATAAACTAAAAGGTGTTTAAATTATTACCAAAAAATAGGTTTACACCAAAATGAAGATATAATAAAAAAAATTGTAGCGTTTCGAAATTTTTTGTTGCATTGTGATTGTAGTCACTAAAACTACCACCCGGCTTCGTTTTCGGTAGCAATCTTGATATACCCAAATGGCCTAAACAGTATCAATCGTGCTCTCGATTGTAAATTTATTGTAAATTTTAATTCAGTATGCAAAAGTAACAAGTCGAACGAAGCTAAATATTATTCAATTATTAATTTTGATTACTCAATATGCCCAGCAGGGACATGTCGTTGAAGATTTTCATGATGATGAAAACCTTTCACTTTAAAACTAGAATATGCTTAGATAATTTTCAAATTATAAATCTAGGTGCGCTGTTGTGTACACTAGTAATTGATCCGATCGGGACGGGTCGGACGTTTTGCGAGTTTCCAGCGAAAACTTTAGGTCGGTTAAACTTTCATCTGCTGTGAATACTTTCCAATTAGTGAACAAGAATTTCTCAAATGTCTCCCCAGCAGCTCTGAACATCTATAGGGCTCCGGTGATCAGGAGCGTTCATTATCTTTAACCTTTCTCGTTGATAAAAGCCATTATATTTCATATTTCAAATACATTGTGACTAGCAGACTCGCCTGGTCCCAGATATTTTTTAATTCGACACCTCACCAGGTAGACGTTATTTTTGCTCAAAATCTTCTTTACTTTAAAGCGACGTAGTTATTCCTTTCCTTTTCTTTCCACCATGATATGTCTATAACCATGAAAAAACCATAGATGACACAATTTTTCCTTAGATTATATACTCGTCTAGATGACACATCACACCTCACCGCACGGCTCAAATAAAGTCTACCAAATTTGGTAGACTCGCTTCTCACGTACGTCAGTGACATTTGAACTACATATACTCCATATAATAACACAAATATTTATCTCGGTGCGGGGATCGAACCGGCGGCTTACACGTTTCACAGCCTGCGTCCAACCAACTGCGCCACGAAGGCTGTCATGGCTTGATGACTACAATAGAACTAGACAGACAGGAATGTACCTAACAAGATCTCGGCTTATGCAATGCAGACGATGTTAACAATTCCCATCTATATTTAAAACAATTTTTAATTACCTAATTTAATTTGGTATCCATTTCGTTCTTTCTAAAATTTTATTGATAATTAATCAGATTAAACTGGAATATTCAATACGACGTGAAATTTAACTTTATTAATATATACTTTGCTAATAATTTTACGAAACTAAAGCTCATTAAGTGCGAGCAAGAGAATCGGTTTACACAGACAGATACAGATTACACTCGACTCGATTACGACTGCCTCGGTGGCGCAAATGTAATACAGTATAATTGCAAAGCAAGGGTCTCGAGTTCGAATCCAGGGACGGGCAAAGTGATATTCGATTTTCTATTGTCAGTGTGGTGGAATTTGTGCTTGGTATGGTGATAGGTTCATCTTCTATCACGATAGGGGACGAAAAACATAAGGCGAAACATGGGTGTCCTGGTTGCCTACCCCTTATGGGAACTAGGCGTGATTTATTTATGCAAACAGATTATAGATGAGACCTTCTACGTAGAAACACTAATTTTGAGTTATTTTCGTTCGCGGAATGTATAGTATGTGTATGTATATAGCAGTAAAATTGGCTAAAACTGAATTCTGAAAGGGATAAAACATTTGATGATTAAAATAGGTTTATAAACTGTCTGAATAAGGCCGTTATTGTTTAATCAAGTATCTACATCAACGTTATAATTAACGAAATTGTTAAATACCGTGTTTCTACAGATTAGATTTAGTCCCTATTGGATGACTAGCGAAATTTGAATATTCGTATAATTTATATTACATCGTTAATTATATTAAGAATATTTGGTTCTTTTTCGCAAAATACATCGTTGTATAATGTTTCCCGAAAAGCAAATCAATCTCTTCTGAATGAAAAAGTAACAATTAAAAGTAAGATGAAAATTATTTTCAAGATGGAACTCAAATCGAAAAGAAAATAGATAATCAATGTCTGCGTCCTTAATATTTTATTAAAATCAACTTCTCAAAAGAAACCGTAAAATAGCATTTGAATTTAAGTCGCATTAAAAGTTTGCGTGAGCAGAGTTCGCGGCACAATGGGGCCGTTGGAAAAATTCTAATTACTTTACCGAGTTGGTTTGGAATTTAAAAAAAGTTACGCTTACTGGTCGGCCACAGTCTTGACACACAAACCACTCTGCACCAATCATTTTATACACATTATGGACGGTAATTATTCAATTAATTAAGTATACAAAAATAGATACATTTAGTAGTAGATGTTTATCATTTTCATATCAGTATATTTTTGTATTTAAATGTATATTTAAAGGTTTCCTAACAGCTCTATTATTTAAATAGAATTTAGAACAAATCCGTATATTTAACGCTAGAGTCACGTCAGCCGGTCCGCTCTTTTATTGTCTGAAAATTTGTAGGTAGCCATTATATAGCACTTCCCTAGATCTGAGATCGATGCAATGTAACAAATAATGAACTTGAACAAACTCCAGTAAACGCTTAAGGCTCAGAAGTGTTGGCAATTTAGAGCAGCCGGCGTCGTTTGTAGCCGTCGTTTTTCTTGCCTCCCTGTTCAATAAATGTATGTCTAAGTGCCTTTCTCAATGTTCACTCCATATTACACGATCATAATTATCAGTGTTATTCAAGTAATAATAATCTTCGCTATTGCGCAAACACCTGCCGTCATATTATATGTTTATTTAGCAATTTATATACTCGTAATCACTGTGCTTTAAAGATTTGCAAGGAGGACTGATTTTTGTCGTTTCCTGTGGTCTATAAACTGTATGAAATGTAATGTGATTAATACAATTAATTATTAATATAGAATACAGTGAATAAGTATGTTCTTGAATATTAATGACTTCATATTATATGAGTATTAAAGATATTATAATAAATTAGCAATAAGCAATAACAGCTTGGAAAAATACTGAATACTCTTCAAGCATTCCTAAAGGATATGTATGGAGACTGATCGGCACATTATCTTATAGTACAATAAACCCAGGACTGACAATCCTACGTCCGTTGATCACCAGGTGGTTGGCTAGGTAAAGTGAAGGAGGATCAGCAGCAGTCATGGAGGGCTACGAGATAAAGCTACTTTGGTTGTGTGCTAGGCTTTCAAGGTGAATAAATGTCTTTTATATTCCATTTCATTCCTTCTATGTTGTATCTCAAACTGTGCTTTTAAGTTTGATAAGGTAGCGGGAACACTAAATTTTGCTGGGATAAAAAGTAGCCTATGCATTAATTCAGGGTATCAACCACCTCTATACAAAATTTCGTTCCTTTTTAAATTCGTTTGAGAAGGAGAGAACATACTACATTATTTCGGGATAAACGGGGCCTATGTGTTAATCCAGGGCATCAACTAATTACAAAACAAATGACATCAAAATTGGTGTAATCGTTTCATCATGTTTAAGTAACAAACACAAGCTTTCGAATTTATAATATTAGTAGGGTGACCTTTTATTTACTGTACGTTTTGCATTACAACCAAAGTACTCTCATGCTAAAACTAGATTTGAGGAATCCGAAAGCGAGCCAGAGAGCTTTGAAATCCCAAAGCCCCGATGTAATATTGGTATTCAGTGGACCTACTAACATTACTCAGACATTTTTCGCTTTCGTACTACTACTCTCAAAATACTACAGATAGGAATGAATCTCAAGCCTTTATTGAAATTTTACTGTGACAAAAGCAATTCATCTCGATGAAAACTAATTTTCTGTGAAACGAATATAAGAAATTCAACTCAAAGGCTTTTTATTGAAAAAAATCAATTTATATGAATTCCAATATTATTCGAAGTAGTTGTTTAAATGTTGTTTACTTGATTGTGTGACAATCGTCTTGTATGCTTCGTTTGTCAGTTTGGTTCGTATGTCGGCGACTAAACACGACTTCACACATTACCTACGTAAATTCTAGTTAATAAGGTGCAGCAACGGAAAGTTAAATTCACTTATTTAGTCGAAACTCATTCAGTTCCACCAAACCCATTTAGCGTGTAAAATTCAATGGTCGGTTTTAGGTAACAATGTACCAACGTTGATATTCAAATGAAGTCTATTGCGGGCGGCCGGGAAAATTTTGATGTATATGCTATAGAATTTCCTACACAAATGAACTGTGAAAGGTAACCATTAGTTTTTGCGAATGATATTGCAAGTGACATGTTGTTATATAATCGAAATTGATATATAAAGCGGGAGTGGAGGAGGGTGCTGCACGCAATCGGAACAAAGCGCGCCACTGCTCAAATTAGAATCCCGACAATACCTTTGGGTAGGTGTTTTACGTGTGTTGTGTTTTATATCTATTATCCTGTAACATCCGTCCGTCCGTGCCTACTTTCAGAGCGTTTCATCTTGCGCCCGAGCGGGTCAGCGTAATTTATTACCTATTGTGCGGATATTTCATTTATCACGGTGAATTCAATTTACAGAACAATTAATCATTCCACAATACTTACTCGCCGACAGCGGACTGGTTGTCGGGCGTCGGAGACGGCGCCGCGCTCCAGCAAAAAAAATACTCTCCAAAAATACGCAGATGCTACCTAAATACCGATTTAACACTACACTAATCCCTGTTTTATATGAAATTGCGTCACTTTAAATCGACAAATAATAACATGACCAACATATCAAAGACTGTATGCGGTTTCGAATGTCATACATGGAAATGCAAGCAAGTGAAGTTTGGCTACCCCTGTGTGTCGGCAAGTTAAATCAGTAAATGGAGTATACGAGAATGATTAAAATACGTTCAGAGCGGAGATAACAGGCCGGTGTGTTCACATGTGTTATTCGAAGATACGTGTTCATTTTAAGCTGGTAGTTAGCATTCAGTTCCCTTCGCTTGAATTGAATTACTCTCCCGGCGACCTGTAACCTCGCGTGCGGGGGGATGTTAAATATGAGTGACATAACGTGGTTACCCTAATTGCGATCTTTTCAAGATTAAATTTGAATATACGTGCAAATTATGAACTGCTATTAATGCTTTATTATTACTTTAATTCATTTGATGCTATATGATACGTTGTTCGGGGTACATCCACTACTAAGGACTATGGTACTAGGTACTATTTATTCATTTTAATGCAATTAGCAATGAGCTAAGACATATTTCAAAAGTATATTTGGAAATGACTACAGTAGTATTGAGACTTTTTTGCATTCATCATCGAGCTGCTTGTTGCAAGGCTGAACGTAGGCTCAAAGGCATTGAAAGCTAAAATCTTGATTTTTGACATAAATATCCAGTTGGAAAAGTTTCGCTTTTTGTACGTGTTGTTTTTTACTGGTGGTAGGTTTCTCATATGTGAGAGGTCATCTGGGTAGGTACCACCGCAATGTCTATTTCTCCCGTGAAACAACACTGCGTTAATGCACTGTTGTGTTTCGGATTAAAGGACATTGTAGCCAGAGTAACTACTGGACATATTGAGGCTTAATATCTTATGTCTCAGGATGGCGAGCGCAGTGGAATGTTACTACTGTTTATAAGCGGTCGTATCGCTTACCATCAGACGAACGGCTTGCTCGCCTCGTCATTCATTGCAATAAAAAAAAACGAAAGGTGTAAAGTAATCTAAACGTCGCGAAGTTAAAAATTGAAAATCAAACTATACTTGCGATAAAATCAAGGTAATTTTATTTCAAAGACCAACATTCATTTAAATGTAAGATACCTTAATATATGTATATTACAAGTTAGTGGCTGTAATAAAGTAAGATTAAAATAAAAAAAAATTGTTGAGCCATTAGGAAAACAAAAATACAAACAAAAAAAAAAACAAAAAACGGACATTGCTACCACCCGGGATAAAGGTAGTTAGAAATTAAAGTACAGCTGAGGTATACATACGAACTCTATTGGAAATCTCTCTTAAACATAATATTAAATTTTATTGCCCATCCATAATTCACTGATGGGACAATAAATTAAATCAGAAATAACTTTTGTTTTCGGTAACATCATAGGAAAGCGTCAATGCATTGAAAATTGAACAGTACGAATAAATTGGCTCTCACAAGCAAATGCGATTACCCGGTAGCATAGTTATAAAAAGGTGTATTCAATTGGAGCCATTGACTCGACGGTGTATTGGCAAAATGTCGTCTGTTCGTAATTAACGAATGACACATGTTTCAAACAATGTGCTCTATGCAGATGTCGCTGAAAACTTTTAATGAAGAATCTCGTCATTGATTTCAAATTGCTTCAAAGTTGGAAAATAATTGCTAGTTAAGATTGTAATTATGTGATTTATGTATTGTAAGATAAAATGTTTAATTTTAATTAACTAAGAAATCTTCGTTTTTCTGTAGAAATATACTTACGTTTTATATTAAACGTTAAGTGCTGATCCTTAGTTAAATAGGCTAACAAACAAAAAACACTGTGAAAGTAAAATATATTTCATCATCATATCATCATCATTATTACAGCCACAGGAAGTCCACTGCTCAACATAGGCCTCTCCGAAGGATCTACACATCGACATGTTGGAAGCGGCGACTTCCTGCAACCTTAGCCAGGTCGCCCGTCCACTATGTAGGCGTGCGCCGTACACTTTCACTTGCTTTTAAAAAATCTTATTTTGACGCTATCACAAAAATACTACACCATCATTTACTAAGTAAATGTGAAGGTCGAGGTTAGAAGTAGAACCTTGCTTAGAATAACTCCAGAACAGGCCCGAGGATAAATATTTTTGGACTATTGGTAGAGTATAAACAGGATGTGAAGAGCAGGGTACTCTAAAGTGTATTTTTTTTTATTTCAATGAATGACGAGACGAGCAAGCCGTTCGCCTGATGGTAAGCGATACGACCGCTCATAATCAGTAGCAACATTCCACTGCGCTCGCCATCCTGAGACATAAGATGTTAAGTCTCAATATGTCCAGTAGTTACTCTGGCTACAATGTCCTTCAATCCGAAATACAACAGTGCATTTACGCAGTGTTGTTTCACGGGAGAAATAAACATTGCGGTGGTACCTACCCAGATGGCCTCTCACATATGAGAGACCTAGCACCAGTATTTTCAAGCATTTCATGTTGTATCTTTAATGCAGGCGAACAACAATGAATAAAGACAAACTGACGATCCGTCTGGTCGCGCAACATCCGAATTACTGCAAACCACGAAGTTTTACGTAGTTCGAAGAAGATAGAAGTAGCATTATTTATAAACAATCTTTGTTTCGCTTTACCTCGACAATGTTGGACGACGGTTTTCCCACGAGACATCCAGAACCTGCATCTTTTACACGCGAACAAAAATTAGATTCCTTAATTTCAAAAATGTCTATGCAGAAAACATGAATTTATTTCTGAGCAAATATAAATGTAAATACGAATATATAAATAACTTAACGTTTTATTTAATTAAACCTTTGGAATGCCTGCGTGCGAAGCCATAAAGTTTGAAGGTTCAAACCATCTGGGCGCAAACAAAAGGTTCGTTAATTCCTTTTTGTGCCACGCCGTCAAGCTGTGTGGTACGGTTTTCCGTCACACGTTTCCTTCTTTCCTACAATTCTGGGTTCTTCCGCTACAGCGTGAAGAGGCTTCTTAGTGGGTCAGCATGATTTAGCCAATGGCATGGTACTGCGGTCTGATGCTGTTCGATACTTTGTTGAGACGGTATTTGCTTTTAGCATCAGGTTAGAAAAAATATTAAGAAGAGTAATCGGCACCACCTTGCGACTTTTCGCGGAATGTCGTTCTCGTTCGGTCCGAAATAACTTTACTGAAGGAACCATATAAATGAAATCCTATATTGAATTTAAAATTAAGTTTTATAACACGGGGATATTACTCATACCCTGTACATGGAGCTAAGAAATATATGTTATTCTAATCCTTACAATAATAATCAATACTTTATCTTATATTGAGAATTGTTTTCAGGAGTTAATAGATGAATTAAACACCAGCACATAAGGCAATATCTGAAGCCAACAAACACACAGGGCAGAGTAAGAGAAGTACGTTTGTTTTATTTAACAATGGCATTCGATTACAAACGTCCGTAGTTGGGAGTGGTTGCCTTCGTCAGCCAGAAGTGTCGTTAAGTGCTTGGGCCGCGCCGCCTCTGTCAATTACCGCTGCGAGCCAGTAATGACCCAGAGAGACCCTTATTAAAACTTTCTTCACCTCGTTCCACTAAAGTTTAAAGTAGCGATGCATAATAATTGTTCCATCGATTATATCATCGCGTGGGGGATGTGTGTAAATTACTCGACCCTCCAGAGAGACCTTTCAACTTTCTGGATATATGTAAGCGGTATTTGGAATAGAGACGTGTCACGTCGTATGGTTATTTGACGCTTTATATCGTAAGATTTCTTTGAGATTATGTGTATGTATAAAACTGTATCCGCCTTATTACAAAACGTGGTTTATCTAAAAACTTTAGTTTAAATCGCAATAAACTATGGTTTATATGAAATTCATATTACAAAAAGTGGTTTAACGATAAACCATGGCCTTTTTTATGGTTTATCGCTAAACCTGACCGCCCCCTAGTTTAACGGTGGTCTAAATCGTAAACTTTCAACTATTTCTTTTGGATTTAGTGTCTATTTCATCGTATAATGTTACTTTTACTCTAAAATTGATATTAATATGATGAATTTGTTCGTTATTAAGGATTTTGAAGCCTTTGAGCGATTAAAAACGTCATGTCGGCCCAACAAAATACGTCTACGCGTCAAACCCTGTTTTAATATTTTCCGATAAAAATATACGCATAAGCATAGGTTTACCAAACATTTTGCAATGTAATCATCCATATAATAATGTTGGTTTACTCACTTTTTTCTCACTACTCAAATTCATAGACCATTTTTCATTTTGTAGGTCCACCACAACACGATATTATTAAATTAGATTACTTTGTAATTACCTAAGCGACAATTATTTTATATCACTTCACTTCACATACTTCGTTGACTAAATAGTAAATGCTAAATGAACTTATTTTAACTCGCGATAGTTTTGTTTATTGTTATGGTTTCTTGTAACGCGCCAGAATGTTACGTTCCATCACACGTGTTTGGATGTGTGACTAGCTAATATAACATGAACCAAATGAAAAAAAAAAATTAAATTATAATTGATATACCAACCAATATTGACATTCTAGCAAAATGTCCAACCCTCAATAGGTTCAATACGCCTAAACATTATTTAATCATTAAAATTTTATTAAAACGTATTCTTTTCTGTGGATATGGAACGTTGCGATGGAATGATATCATGTTGAACGAATATTATTTGTATTAATCTGTGGTTGGTGTATAAACTACGGTTCAAAAGAATGAACCAAGGAAACCATGGTTTATTTATGTTTTGTAATACCAGTAAAATTAAACCATAGTTCTGCAGATTAGACTGGTTTTGCTAGACTAGGTTTAAACCAAGGTTTATTTCGCTTTTTGTAATAAGACCGTTTAAGTTTATTCAACAGAGTTCTAGGTTCTGCTTTACGGTGTTTTTTCCTTGTAAAAAATATTTTTGATTGTGTAGATCCTTATGGACTATGTTCACAAGTGGACTACTCGTGATTGAAGAGAGATGTGAGCGGACTAATTCTTTATATTTTTTCAAATCGTCGTATTTGGGTGGTAAATACATAGTTTTTCCTAAAATAATAATGTACCCTCTTTTGTTTTTCAAGACGCTATGGTATTCAAATCTTATAGATTAACCACCCACAACAACCCAAAAAAAGTTGTTATTTGTGAGAATTTTATTTGCATTGTATTTATAGTCGCTAAAATTACCCGGCTTTGTTTTCGGTCGCAGTTTTATTACACCCTGTATGCATTGTAGAAGTTACAAGTTGGATCACTGCAACGAAACCAATATTTGTGTGCTCTACGGATATTTTTTTTAATCTGAGTATTAATGAGACCGAAAAGTCTCTCGTCGTTTCTGATACCCACGCTGCAAGACTCGATCCTAGTGTGAGGTCAGTACTAAATATGTATGTGAGTGCTGGGTATATTTATTTATTGGTTTCATTTAATGCAGGAAAAAATATCATTTATTGAGATTGAAGTCTAACTACAATAAATAAACGACTGCATGAGCAGTTAAGAGTTATTTACAAAGTAATGTGTTTGAAATAATGAGAAGTAGAAAAGTAATCTTTTTAATGTAAAAAATATTGTAAAACTTTTACGGCCGTGGCGAAAGAAATAAAAAATCCATTACATTGTGTGTTTCTTAAGTACTATTATTCGTACGCTCATTATTCTTATCGAAGAAAGAATGTTATTTATACTTTTAGTAAATGTGTAAAATGTGTTGAAACTTCAGATAATGATATTGGCATGCGCTACGAATAAAGATATTTTAAAAACTTTAACGGTTCGCAAAATATTGTGTAAATGTAGCATGCTATATTTGTTTTGAAATGATGACGTAATATGTGAATGAAGACATTTCGTCGGGCCAGGTTGAAGAAACTAAAATATAATATAAAAACTGAGTATATCTATCTAATACATTTTCCGTACATTAATCATACAGTAAATTAATCAGAGATAGTTTGCTTGTGATTAGTAAAATTTATTTGATTTATAATATGTGTTGACAGTGACGACGTTGACACTCAAGAAAATTAAATATAATAATTCGTTTTGAGTTTTCGCTTTTTTTATATTATCCCTACGTATCCATACCTATGGTGATAGTAGGGTTATAGTTTGCCATGCCATGCCATTAGCCAGTTACAGCAGGACTTTGTTGATTGCTAATGAAAAACATTAGCACTATTACAGCTAATCAACTTTCCATAGAAAAAAGAACAAAGTCAGTTATGTTATCAAATATAATTTAGACAATATTGTCTTCTTTACTTATAAATCGCTATGGTATGCAGGTTTCCTCACGATGTTTTCCTTCACCGTTTTAGTGCGTGGTGATTGATTATCAACACACACATGACTCCGAAAAGTCAGAGGTGTGCCCTGGGATTCGAACCCGCGACCACCGTAAATATGTAGGCAGCCGCGTCTAGTCAGTTTACCAACAGGCCACCATGCACTTGGTATGTGAGTCCGCCAACCCGCACTAGCCAGCGTGGTGGACTATATGGCCTATCCACTCTCAATCGTATTCTCGATTGTAGAGTAGGCCCGTGCCCTGCAGTGGGACATAATATATGGGCTGATACAGTACAGTACAGTCTTCTTTACTTTGGGGAGCTAAAGTATACAAAGCGATGTAGCTATTGAAATTTATTTAGCATCTGTGAAAGGTTGTAAAAACAAAATTAAAACGATACAAGGCGTGGGAGGTGGCCCTCTGAAAACAATTTCATTGGCAACTTTTTATACTCTCTTGCCTTGTATATACAGAACAAATAAACACTTTAATCTAAAAAAATACGTGTTATGTGAATTTACATGAACATGATTTTTTATATTTGAAGATAGATGTAGAAATGTTAACATCATAGCTTCAATAACCGTGCATGTTTTAATAAATTGGTTACGGTCTATATGTGATATTAAAATAAAAATTGGTGTCCAAACATTGTCACCGTCATACGCTTTGAGACCTGAAAGCTTATTCTTCCATTCTACGATTTCCTTTTTTCAGGTCTCACCAAAATGCGCCACACCTCCGTTGGAGGTAGTTATAACTAAAAAGGCAGTATGTACTCGTATCCTCTTGTACTATACTGTATTCTGTATCAACCCATATACGTCCCACTGCAGGGCACGGGCCTCCTCTACAATCGACTACCGATTGAGAGTGGTTAGGCCATATAGTCCACCACGCTGGCCTAGTGCGGGTTGGCGGACTTACAATACCATAGAATTTTTTATAAATCGGCTATGGTATGCAGGTTTCCTCACGATGTTTTCCTTCACCGTTTTTAGTGCGTGGTGATTGACCATCAATACACACATGACTCCGAAAAGTCAGAGGTGTGCCCTGGGATTCGAATTGTACTATACACATACAGGGTATATCAAGACTGCTACCGAAAACGAAGCCGGGTGGTAGTTTAAGCGACTTCAGACCCAATGCAACAGAAAAAATTGCAATATTTGGGGGGTAAATAATTTTTTTGCTAAAATAATAGTGTATACCCTTTTATTTATAAATAATTTACGGTATAAAAGAGTTTAAATTATTATTTTAGCAAAAACTATGGATTTACCACCCAAAAATGACAATATTTAAAAAATCATAAAAAATAATTGTCGCGTTTCTTTGCGAAATTTTTTGTTGCATTGTGTTTGTAGTCACTAAAACTACCACCCGGCTTCGTTTTCGGTAGCAGTCTTGAGATACCCAGTATATTATAATGAATAATACCAGTCACGATCACTGGCAATGAAATTCACAAAATATTATTCGGCTACTTAACGCAAGGCTTACGTAATTCTTGTATCCAATATACACAGTCAGGTCATAAGTATTGTCACACAGTAAAAACTTTCTTTTAGAATGCTGGCCACAAAAAAGTTTATTGAATTCGAATTTCGAATTGTTCATGAAAATAAAAATGTATACTTTTTAGAATTTTACTCATTTTTAAATATGGAGTGGACGCTTAAAGAAGACCGTGTTGCAGTTTTTGCGTTGCATCGTTGCGGTTACGCGTTAATTCATATTTTGACATACTGAAAAATTTGAATATAGCCAAAAGATTCGTTTATTGTACCATCAAACGATACAATGAAGACTATATAGACTACAAGCCCGTGGCAAAAAGCGATGGGTCAAATGAACCACCAGGAGACCTAGTTAGTAAGATACAGGGGCATAAAATAATAATATTCAGCACTATGCCGTCACTTGTAAGCTGTTCGTCTCAGTGCAGATAGACTTCAAAAGCATCAAGGAGAGGGGTTCATTTTGGTCATTTATTTTTGTACGGCATTCCTACCATCGATAGAGGTCCATGAAAAATAATAAAAGAACATGTAGTGCCGTGCAAAAATAGTGCGTCACAAAGTCGGAAGAACCTTAGATATTCCGGCAAATTTGTCGGTAAATTTGGTCATTTGATTTTAAACGGCATCAGTTCCATTCAGTCGCAATACCTCTTCTAAACCATTATTCCGCAACGCCGTACAAAAACCATGCGAATGCAAACGAGAAAAATCAGCGGTTGCAACCTACTCCCCTTCAGTGGTCCGGGAGGTGATTTGACACAACATGAGATTAATTTATTTTGAAAGTATTTTAGACATGGATAACATTTTTTCACATGCCGTAAATTTTTTTGTGATCCAAAGGTCTGTAGAGCGGAAAATAACTCTCAAATAATCCATGTAACAAAACATACTTTAGGGTGATATTTAGTATGATATTTACTGTACATCATTTAGACACTTTATTTGTATTTAATGCAATACTCTATAAAAAGTCATAAAAGGTAATAAACATAACAATAACTTATAATTATTAATTCCTTTTTTAATTTTATTTGTCCGCAAATAAGATGACACATATTCATGTTCCAGAAGGTGATCGAGAAGATGATTCAGACGTCGATGAAGACGTTGATTCCGATACCGACTCAGTCGCTAATTCAGATATTAAATATAAAATTTGAAAGACATACCTACCTATTTTTTCATTTTTGTATATAATAAATCATTTAGTATATTTAATAACACAATTCAAAAAATATGTCCATGTTTGAAGTATATGACATCGAAAAGTTTACAAAAATACTAATACTAAGCTTGATAGTCTTAAATTTTTGGATATAATATACACTCAGTTTCACTTTAAAAGCTAGCATAATGATTTATACATGTTATCAATTATTCTCTTAAAAAATATGTTAATGCCGTGTAGTATCACATGACCATAAAGTACTCCTGAAATGGTAGTGCCATTCTAATCAGCCAAAAAATTATATTCTGCATTAAAATGTACGGCATAATTTTTCTTCATTCGTTTACCTGAGAACTATTTAAAACAACAATAAAATTTAGAAAGTTGCTGTATTTCACTAATCTACGATAATTTAAACTTTTGAAATGATTTGAGAAAACTCATATTTTATTTTCCTCTCAATTTCTTTTAAACATTTTTTATTGAATGGCAATACTATATAACAATTGTATTTAGCAATATCATGTTAAAAAATAGGTTGCCGTACAGGATCAAATGACTTTTCAGCTTTAAAAGTCAAATTTATGAGAAATTTATGTATACATTCAAATTAACAATAATTATGTGGCGGCTTTTTTTGAAATAGTAATTTTGAGTGCTACGTAATGTTATATAACCGATGCCGTACTTTTTCAAATCACCTCCCGGACCACTGAAGGGAGTGGGTTGCAACCGCTGATTTTTCTCCCTTGTTGCATGGTTTTTGTACGGCGTTGCGGAATAATGGTTAAGAAGAAGTATTACGACTGTATGAAACCGATGCCGTTTAAAATCAAATGACCAAATTTACCGGCAATTTTGCCGGAATATCTAAGGTTCTTTCGACTTTGTGACGCACTATTTTTGTACGGCACTACGTGTTCTTTTATTATTTTGATGGACCTCTATCGTTGGTAGGAATGCCGTACAAAAATAAATGACCAAAATGAACCCCTCTCCTTGATGCTTTTGAAGTCTATCTGCACTGAGACGAACAGCTTACAAGTGACGGCATAGTGCTGAATATTATTATTTTATGCCCCTGTATCTTACTAAACAGGTCTCCTGGTGGTTCATTTGACCCATCGCTTTTTGCCACGGGCTTGTAGTCTAATAGTGTAGATGACAGGTCAAGAAGTGGTCGCCCTCGGTCTGTTAGGACTCCAGCAGTGATAAAAGCTGTGAAGGCGCGAATTCAAAGAAATCCCAAACGTAAGCAGTAACTGTTGGCCCTTCAGATGGGGTTAAGCAGAACCACGGTGAAAAGGGTGTTAAATGAAGACTTAGGGCTTCGGGCATATCGAAGAAAAGCAGGACATCGTTTGAATGTTCATCTAATGGACCTGAGACTGAAGAGATGCCGCGTTTTGTTGAAGCGGTACGCGGGAAAAAAATATCGGGAAATTCTTTTTGAGATGAAACATTTGTTACCGTAGAAGAGAGCTACAACAAACAAAATGATAAGGTATACGCACACAGTAGTGAAGAAGCGAGCAACCGTATTCCGCGTGTCCAACGAGGTCATTTCCCATCCTCGCTCATGGTATGGTTGGGAGTTTCTTATTGGGGCTTAAAAGAGGTACATTTTTGTGAGAAAGGTGTAAAAACGAATGCAGTTGTGTATCAAAATACAGTCCTGACGAACCTTGTGGAACCTGTTTCTCATACCATGTTCAATAACAGGCACTGTCAGTCACTCAAGACATCCTTGATTAAGGCAGCCGCCGATATTGACATGGACCTCGTTCGTGCTGTGATAGACAACTGGCCGCGCAGATTGAAGGCCTGTATTCAAAATCACGGAGGTCATTTTGAATAAACTTTAATGTCATAAGAATCTATGTTTTGTTAAGTTCATTTTGGTATATAAATGGTTACATAATGAATAAACTTGTTTCAATTATTTTATATTAAACATGTGACAGAATTTATGACCTGACTAGGTATATTCGTTTCATAGGAAGTCACTGAATGCAGACCATATTCATGTGGAAATTCTTGGAACATGTCTATGTTTAGTAGTGGTTTTCATATGGCTATAGAAGAACACTAAGCTTTATTACACTGTAAAAGTATATGTCTTTTATTTTGGTGTGGAAATAGTAGAAATATTCAATACTTTTATCAAACAGCACAGCTGACGTTCTTTTGACGTTTTACTGTGTGCCGTGAAGTCTTGGATTTAATTATAAGGTTAGTTAAGATTGCCTTAAGATTTAGTTTATTTATTTATTTACAAAATATCCGTCACATTTTTTTCTGTGATAGATGAATCCCACTAGGTAATTATATTAGGTAAAAACATTTTAAAAACACACGTTGCGTCTACATAGATGCGGAATAATATAAGACTGAAGAAGCAAAGCATAAAGTAGTAGATTAAGCAAAATACCTATGTAAGTTTTTGATTCGTATTCATGGCCAGGTTCTAACACTCAAATAAGGCGCGGAACTAAATCTGATGTGATTTGAACCGCAGTTGTACTCAACTATGCACTGCCTAATTTAGCAGATTACGCACGGAAACCCGTGCCGTGTGCTTCTTGCTTTATTTTATTTCAAACGATGAGTCGAGACTCGAGATGTATAGTAAAAAATGCCGACCCGCACTAGGCCAGTGCAGCGTGGTGGACTATTTGGCCTAACCAGTCTCAATCGAACTCTCGATTATAGAGTAGGCCCGCGGCCTGTAGTGGGACGTATATGGGCTAATACAGAATAGAAAAAATATTTTAAGACTCAATAAAATCTGACTGCTTCTGTGGCGCAGTTGTACTGCGGTATGATTGCAAAGCTGTGGTCTCGGATATGAATCCCGGCTGGGGCAAAATAATACTCGATTTTCTATTCATTATCAGCCCGGACTTAGAAAATTGTGCTCAATATGGCGATAGGCTCGCCCCCTATCACATCGTGGGATGGAAAATTCTAAGTGAAACGTGGGTATCCTGGTTGTACCTCTGCCTAACTCTTCTGGGAAAATGGCGTGAGTTTATGTATGTACATGTGTGAAAAAATCTATATTGTATTCACATTTAATATCTGCATGTAAGTCCGCTAAAAATAATTTAAACTTTTTCATATATCCATTGGGATGACTTACATTTAAAACATACCAAAGCATCAACATACTTTTTGTGGGAGAGTCCAATTAGCCGGATATTTTATACATTTTTCTTCCATTTTTGTTATTTAGGCAAATTGAATTAAAGTTATATGTATTTTTTTTATTAAAACGATTAAATGTGTTAAACCGTCAACGATAAGTTAAAATCATACGCCATTTATCCCAAAGGTAAGTGACTTCAACGTAACCACAACTAAATCATACAAAGCCGGGCTAGCAATAAAATAAAAACTCTTCAGGCATATAAATGTCGAGGGTCACATAAAGAGAATAAATGTGATGCAGGCCAGTTTTATTAGTGTCATCGGATTGTGTGATCGTAAGCACCTTGTTTTATTGCATACAGTGCTTATATTGAGCCGCTGGGCATGGGGAAATCTCTAAGCCCTTTTGACCTTATAGCCCAGTCAAATGAGATAAAATAGAGGGCTAATCTTGAATGCATAGATAATTAGCTGGAAAATGGTATAAACCTGTATTTTGGTATCTAAAAATGTATTTACTAATTCAATTACATTAGAAATAATACTTATTATCGAGTCTCACGGTTGACCTTATTCGTATGTTGTGATATGTATGGCTGAGTGCGGCGTGCTTTACGCGCTCGCTCAAAAACGGTTAATCACACAATTTGTTTAACCAAAATGTATATAGAATTTAATGCTTTAAAATTTAGTAGTAGATGCAAAGATAATAAAAATCATAGGAAACGAGATATTTACATAAAACTGATTTTTGGGGCCTATGACTTTTGATATCTCGCTTAACGGTGCTGAGATTCTACGAAATTTTTGAGAAACTATTTAGAATACCAAAATTAAGGATAATACATGTTTCCAGCTCATCTCCGAGGTGAAACTCATATTTGACTTGACTATCATATTATTTCTGTCGATATCTAGCGTTTGGAGTCAGCACTACATCCTACCGAGCCTTAAGCTTCATTTAATTGGGAGTCGTATTTCTGATTTATTGCCTTTTGTAATTATAAACGGGAGAGTACCTACTAGCAAAAAATAATATTAGGGTTTATTATAGTTTTTTTTAAATTATTTTTTTCTGTCCTTCGTTTGATAACTTCTCTGATGGAGTTCTATATTACTCTATATATTATAGATTTATTTGCATCACCAACTATAATATTAAGGGGCAATACTTAAACCGCGGAGATTTTTTAGAGCGACATGGCTTTGAACTTTAATATATGCTATATAATTCCAAAAAAGTGCCATTTCTTTATCCACTTAGGGTTAAGTCATATAAAAGAAGTCTCGACGAGTCACTATTCGTCGAGACTTTCTTTTGAAAGTTCACGTCACTTAAGGTGTTCAAGAAAATATCTACACCAATTAGCTCTCATGAGTTGTCGAACATATAGGTATAAGAATAAGCTTTCATTTAATTTTAGTAGAAATTAATAAAATTCTGTTTTCATGTTTCGTGCCCTATGTTTTCATTTTGTTTATGATCAAAATGTACTTATCTACTTTATTTCTGTTAAGAACGTGAGAAAATTTAACCTCCTATCTCATTTTGTTTTAAAATTGGTTTTTTACTTGTCTTTTTTAGTGCTGTTAGGCATTTGAATGACGGAGAGGTGGTCACACAAGGAAAGTAATATTATAAGCTGCCAAAGATATTATGTATATTAATTTTCTCTGCTGAGAACTATTGAGAAGTCCTACTCTCTAGATCTTCACCATTTTTTATGGACCATATTATGGTCACGCGTATATCTATTGCTACTGCCTAAATATAATCAGTAAAAAACTACCGAAGATATTGAGTATATATGAGGGTCTCCCAGTACAGAGTTATGTAACAAACATAAAAAAGGCGAATTCAGAACCTCCTACTTTTTTTGTTTTAATATGCTGGTAATTTATTTTTAAATCTCTAGTACCAGGACAAGGTTGAAGTCAACATTATTTACATTGCTTTTATACTGTTCTTAGTACTATTATGTAGGTAAATTAATTCAGCCAGTAAGTAGTCATGTCCATTGGACGTGCTTAACGTCGGCTCTGGACAGCATTGCGTCCTCGACCTATGAAAATAGAGGCGAAGGGCCAAGGGCGGATCCAGACTTCAAAAAAGGTTGTGGGCATGGCAACCCGAAAATCAACGAAGTGGGAGTCTGCGTATGATCTTGCTCATTATCGTTATACGCAATAAAGATTTAACTCTGCGATTTTATTGTATATACATAATATTATGGCATTTTATATAATATTATCAGTCTATCGATCTCGATATAGAGTGTAAGTATGACGTAATAAGTCCGTTAGGGTTGAGGGCATACCCATCGTGCCCACTACGGTGGATCCGCGCTTGCAAAGGGCAAGGGGTGGTACATAATATAGTTGGTTTCCACTTATTTTCTTAGCAATCTCGTACCAACGTTAAATTGCCTTACTGATCTTTATGTAATAGTTATTCAGGATGATAACTCAATTACACTAATAAATATGAATATAATAAAGTCCTTTGGTCAGTGTGATAAATACTTATCGGATTTTCGTTAGTGGAATAAACCGTTCGAGGCGCTTTGCCTTTTTGAATAATATATGAGTTACATGTATGTAAATTTGCTGTGTTGATAGTTCAGGCACTGCGAGGGTTTACCGTTTTCCATCAAAATATTTTAAGTGATACTGTCTATATGATATTGCGTTTAATATTGAACATGGATTGCTAAAATATTAGGTTTGTAAATGTGTACCCTGTGGTTGAGGGAGGTACAAGAATTATTTATAAATTTTTTGACCTTTTTGGAGCATTTGATGTAGCGACCAAAATTGATACGTGGCCTTATTTATCAAAATAATTAAAATTATATAGGTCTTTACCGCCCAGGAACATTCGCAATGCGTAGATTACAAATGTGTTGTCGGCCCATTAAATTGGAAAGCTGTTTCAGAAAAAATATTGGTAAGTAATTATAAAAAAGCAGCAATGGAAGCAGATATAGTGGACGAAATGGTCTAAATTTTTAACTCTAAAGTTTATGCACTCTTTGATATACATTGGGTATTGGTAAGGAGAAAAGCCAGGACTTCCGAGGGACGTTGGACTTGGATGATATCAGTGCCACTTCTTCACTTCTTCTCCGATGGATTACCAAGTCAAATGTCAAACTCTGGATTTTCTGAGCAACCTACCCCATCCTGATATCAATTTCTTTAAATTTTCTCCAGTTGCTCGAGACGAAATCAAAAAGATAATCCTCTCGATCAAGTTGAACGCCATCGGATACGACAATATTACCCGTCGCATGATTGTCGTGATACTTGATCATCTCCTTCCAGCGCTTTCCCATATAATTAATGCTTCCTTAAGCATGGGAACTTTTCCGTCGTTATGGCGGAAAGCCTATGTTATTCCTCTTCCCGAAATATCTAATCCTACCCTCAATATCCACTATCGTCCTATATCCATTCTTCCTTTTTATCGACGGTGCTTGAAGCTGTTGCGTATAAGTAGCTTTCCAGGTTTGTGTATTCTCACAACCTGCTGAGCCCGCTGTAGTCCGGCTTTAGATCTGGCCATAGCACCATTTCCGCACTCCTTAAGGTAACTGACGACATTAGGGCTAGTATGGAAGACACCCGGATCACTGTTTTGGTCCTGGTTGATTTTTCAAACGCCTTTAATGTCGTCAATCATGACATCCTACTGTCCATCCTATCCTATCTTATGGTTTCTCCCGAAGCACTGGATTGGTTCTCTTCTTATCTTCGAGGACGTCAACAGTCGATTCGTATCGGCGAGACTTCGTCAAAATGGTGCGACCGTGATTCTGGCATTCCTCAAGGCAGTATTCTTTCTCCGTTATTGTTTTCTGTATTTATTAATTTAATTAGATACCAAAGACCTTCGATGCGCGTACCATCTTTATGCCGATGACTTACAGCTTTACTTTCAGGCAAGTATCGATAGTGTATTCTCGGGAGTCGACGAAATTAACAGTGATTTGGATCATATTCGCAGATGGTCCCATAATTATCGTATTCAAGTTAATCCTGCTAAGTGTCGGGCTATTATTATGGGAAGCCAGTGTTTGATGAGTAGGTTAGATACAACTACTATTCCACCTGTTGTATATGAGGACACAATTGTAGAATGGTCATCCATAGTTAAGGACCTCAGGTTTCTTATCGACTCCAATTTAAACTGGCGGGCCCAAGTCACTTCTTTTTGCCAGAAAGTCACTGGTATACTGCGATCTCTTTATCATCTTAAAAATTTCCTTTCGTTTAAAACGAAACTGTGCACCAACCATGAAAATAATTTATATTGAAAGTGCTGATTATAGTTCTGCTAATATTTTTTTAAAACAATTCCTTCAAATACGTGGTTTTAATTCTCCTCGCCCGCCTACCCACGATCGCTCGGCAGCCACAAATGGATGCAGGAAACAATGATAATGGCCATGTGCCATTATATTGTTTCTTTTTATGTGTAGAATAAAGATTTAAATAAATAAATAAACAAATAAGTATTCGTACACCTACTTCATCTCATCTCTGCATCACTCAAAGGTCGACTAGGAGAAAATTAAATCCGCCTTGTATACATTTGTATATGAAGCTTAATAAATAAATCTATACATATAAATAAAATTGAAGTGTCTGTTTGTAAAGTGAAAATAAAAAAAATGACTAACTACATATCGTTATACTAGGCTACATTTATTTTAGAATAAAAGTTTTATTTTAGATTTTTTTTATTAAATTCCACGCGGATGAAGTCGCGGGCACAGCTAGTAAATAAATATAAAGCAACTGTCTACAATTCAACACAATCAGAGATATGGTCACGAAATACACGCGTAGCCCATTTAGATGAGTATGTTCAATCAAATTGATTTGATAAAACGACCCCCAAAAATTATTCATCCCATAAATATGATTGCAAAGTTTTGAAACTTTGTTACTCAAACAAGAACAGCACGGATTTGGGTCAATTTTATTGAATAGATATTGGTCTTGTTCTGGTATTTGTTGCAGGGAAACGCAACGATCCGTGAGGATAACCTACAAACTTTATTACGCAAAGCGGAATCGCGGGCAAGGAAATTATTAAATCACGTATATTACCGTAACCGCAAAAAGTAAAGTTTTATTTTTTTAATACCCAGTATATGACTTATGTAGATGATCTTCTGAGTACTGTCAACCTCTATTCAATCAGCTTATTCGTCTGGTGAATAACGGTCTTCATGCTAAATGAGAGTGTATAAAGCATATGACTTTAAATCAAATCCGACCAAAACAGAATCCAGTATCTGTAAGGAATTGTCTGTAAGGTCGACTGATGCATTCTGCTTCACATGGTGCAAGATGGTTGGATGGATCGTCCCGTTAGGTTACACTGTGAAAAATTTTGCTGTAATTTACAATCGTAGTTTAACTAAAGGCAAATAATAGAAGTTAGTCATAAAATGTTTGCTTCTAGTGGTTCAATGCGCAGTTTTCGAAATTTCCTTCCATCTAGCGATAAGATTGCGCTTGGTTCTCTTGTTCCAAATTCTTGACGTTACTGACGTCAACTATCTCAATCTTACCGAGGCGGTGCGAGATAAGCATAAGAAAAAAAAATTATTGCAAGCACTATATGCCAATAATGAAGAGACTAAAAGACGAGTAATATACGATAATAAGTTGCAATAATGTTTAAACTAATTAATTATAAATATTGTCACAGCAATGGTACCTTTGTGGATACCCCTCATTCGGCTTGTGTTTCCGTACTGCAGGGATAGTACAGCAATTCTGATTTTTAGTGGGTGACCCAAAGGATGAGCATACCGGGTATATCAAGACTGCTACCGAAAACGAAGCCGGGTGGTAGTTTTAGTGACTACAAATACAATGCAACTAAAAATTTTGCATAGAAATGCGAAAATTATTTTTATGATTTTTTAAATATCGTCATTTTTGGGTGGTAAATCCTTAGTTTTAGCTAAAATAATAATTTAAACTGTTTTATACCTTAAAGTATTTATAAATAAAAGGGTATACACAATTATTTTAGGAAAAAAATGTATTTACCACACAAATATGGCCATAGGAAAAAAATACCAAAAAAAAAATTCGCTTTTTTTTTTGCTACATTTTCTATTGCATTGTGTCTGAAGCCGCTTAAACAACCACCCGGTTTCGTTTTCGGTAGCAGTCTTGATATACCCTGTATAGTCAGTCGGAGTGACTAATAAACAATAATTAAAATACATATATGTAATAAATAACAAGACAATTAAGGGTGAGTTGCAGGAAAAGTCCTGCTAAAGGTAGAGGTAAGGTTAACTTTAGCAGTGTCTTTTACCACAATTCACTGAATTTGACAATCCGTCTGTTGCACCCACTGTAGGAATAGCTAAAGGTAAAGTTAAACGGGTGACCAGGAAAAAGACGTTTCAACACCCCAAAACCCTACAGGGCTAATTTTTATCATTGACAACACTTCAATACAAATTTAATTTTTCTTTGAAATTGTGAATCTGTGTCACTTTTTAAATCAAAAATTGTGCTATAGAGTTCACAATCCTGTTTAAAATAAGGGAATTTGCGAGCGACAATATTTAGATAATGGGAGGTGATAATGCAAATAAGATGCCGGTTGTCGCCAATTTTATATAAAATATAATCAAATGAGTGTAAAAAAAATCAGATTATAATTAATTGGGACCGTTTCAATGGTTCTATAAAGTAAAATACGCGCTCAAATTTATTTCGAATCCAACCTGGTTCACTTCTTGATCCGTGAACTCGGATGGCCAGCATTCGGGATACTACATCACGTCTTTTCGTCAAACATTTTTCACTGCCTTAAGACAAAAGTCTTACATGTTGTCGTGTTAGTAAGTGATGACTTATGGCACTGAAACGTGGCTTATCACTATGGGCCTTATGAGTCGGCTTAAGGTCACCCAACGCGCTAGGGAGAGGACTATGATCAGCGCGTCATAAATGAGAAAATCCATAGGTATCAGTGGGCCGGCCTTGTTGGGATCCTTCGGTCTAAATAAGTTAGCGGACTGTATATTAAAATAACTGGTATATTCAATTAACAAAATACAATTAATATAAGACTACGGTATTATAATGTTTCAAGGTGACGGAAGAAAGGCAAGTGACGCCGGTCGCGTCGCCTGCGCCGTCCCCGCTGTCCTCCGCCCGTGCCCTTCTTCCTCCCGCCGCCGCGTCTAGCGCGGCTCGTTCGGAAATGTCTTCACATAATGTCTGTTTCTGAACAGGCCTACTTCTACTTTTCATGCTATGTGGCAGGCCACATAACATGAAAAACTGATGACTGATGAAAAAAAGGAAACCATGCAATAAGGTGATCTTGTACAAATATACCATTTATGTTACTGCCAAAGACATAACCCAACACACTTTATTGAAGTATTTATTATCCCATCAAAAACATCCTGTAAAAAAATTCCAAGTCTCGCAGCTCAGTTTTTCTACCGCAAAAAGTTGTGAGATCCATGTAATACCAAGTCGATTAATTTATTTAGTCCTTGATTGAGGGACGTTCTGTATAAAGTTATAACGTAAGTTATTATCATATCAATATTAAAAATTCTTTACGTTTTAAATAAATAGATCGACTGTTCTTTTAATCGTTTTTTAAATGATGACAGTGTTTGAGCCTGCCTCACCACAACAGGAAGTGTGTTCCACAAACGAACAGCTTGAACACTGAATGATTTATCCATAAATGTCGTGGTGTGGACGGGCATTCTCAACTTTAGGTTCTCAGACGACCTCAAGGACCTCGTATGTGACTCGTGAAGAAAAATAAATCGTTCTTTGAGATAAGAAGGAGTGATAGGATTGAACAAAATATTGTATAGAAGATACAGTATATGAAGTATCGTCAATTGAAGAGAAAAATCTCGATTTCCATAATATATCTCGAAGTAAAGACAGTATTCAATTTTAATATACTTCTATAAAAGCACTCTGTCAATATCAAGTAATGGCAGGTTATTAATGTTTTGATAGTTGACATTTTTATTTAACTTTAGCCCTTAACCGCCCGAAACTGTGGAGCTAAAGGTAATGTTATTTGTGACGTCATTTTGTCAAGAGTTAGATTTCTGCATAGATTTCTGCAACCCGAAAATGGCGTAACTGTAACTTTGACGGTTGATTTGACGTTTGCTACAGGCAAAGTTACTTTATGCAACTCAGCCTTAAAATAAACAAACTTCAATTTAATCAGAAACTATCTTATAAATTCAAAGTTTGATTGTATTTGTGTGTGTGTGGGTTTGTTTAATGTATCTGTTCATGTTGAATAATAAAATGTTATTACTCGTAGTAATGATCTCACTGGGTAAGGTTCACCATTTGGAAAAAAAAATAGAGAATAACAAATTACAATGGACACTATTTCGGTTCGAAGCGAAACGCACTGAAATGCAACAAATCATTTTTGTATCTATCAGTTTTATAATTAAAATACAATATGGGATATGGTATTGTTTATAAAAGCTATATAATAAGCTTGAGCGTTTTTTATCAAGTTTACAAATTACATTTCTGTTGCGCAATGTATCCGCATATCGCAATAAGATGAAGTGGCTTCCTAAACGTCGTCGCCGGAGTGCTCATATCCTGTCTCTTCTCTTTAGTGTTCTGTTTAATCTTGCATCTCCGTACTACCTTCAGAAACGTTTTTGTTTTTTCCATACCTACTGCTAATTCATATTATCTTGGTTCATTAGAGAAGCTAGTTCTTGTTTCCAGAAAATACCACATCGTTTTATGGTTGATCTTTTACTGTTGAGGCAGTGCAGTATATTTTGCCTTTTCAAGCGTATTTGTTCCAATTCATGAAAACGCGTTACCCGCTAACTCGCAATACGCCAGCGTGGTGGACTATATGGTCTAATCACTCTCAATCATTCTCTCGATTGTAAACAAGGCCCATGGCCTGCAGTGGGTCTATATTTATTAGATACAGATGAAGGCTGTCTTTTGCAATAGATATATTTCCAGTACATTATCTACCTGCACGTCCACTGTCAATGTCAAATATCAAATTTTTAAAATAAACCCTATATCTATTTACATTAGGCTTACAAACGTCAACTGTCAAAATTGGAGGTCGGGACGTGCAAGTAGTAATTACATGTATGTACATAGATACAAACCAATTTTAGCAGTTTTTTATTGGTTTGTAACTCTATCAGCCCATATACGTCCAGTGCTGGGCAAGGGCCTCCTCTACAATCCAGAGTTCGATTAAAAGGGGTTAGGATATATAATTTATTAGTGGTGATTTGTATATTTTTTATGTATTATATTTTATGTAAGATTATTTTGAATAATGAGTACATAATTATTATTGGTAAGATCAAATAATGATGTACTCTCCCAATCGGTTGCCTGAAAGAGATTGCGTAAAGCGATAAGACTGCTAGTAGGGTATATTTTTTTAAAATTTGTTACAGGCAAGGATTTCATCTTTTCTTTGCGCCTAGGCGCAATGTTAGGTTAAAAAAATATGTCATGGACAAACAATAATCTTAATTTTAAAAGAGTTGCTGATTTTATTATAATCGTAACGGGTAAACGCGGTAACGTCATTTGTTGTTGAAGTCACATGGACCGAGTTGTTTTCGAAAGTGGGGGACCGTGTTACGAGCACTTGCATTCAAGAAACCGACCAGTCCACACCTCCAAGGCAAAACTGTTGGTTTACCTACCCACATAATTTTAGTGGATTGTGAGTTGCAATAATAAATCTTTGGTTATAGCTACATCAAGTTTATTTTTGATACCTGCAATACCGTGATGGACCCTATACCTTGAAACATGGCTAAAGACGTCTCTACCGCAAAGCCATCGTCGCCGATGAAAAATATTAAAATTAATTAAAAAAGAGGAAAAATACCAATAATACGGGTGAATGTTAAAATTTGCCTTTCTTATCTTATTCTTTTATCAATGTTTTCCTTTAATTAGTCTGTATATACCAAAGAAAAGTCATTAATTTAGTCCCGGGACTAAACAGATAAATAAAATTATTATTGCTGTAGGGGGACAGCTATGTGGAGTGTGGGGCACTTTTTAATCTTAGTAGTCCGCCGGCCTAATATGTGCGAAACGGGTTAATTTTGTCGTTGAGAAATCTCAAATGTTTATGTCGTTTTGTGTTTACCAGAATTACTTTTATTATTACGTACCACCAGACAGAGAACAGCATTTCAACATATTACATTTATAAACATAAAATTTAATAGCAATATAGTTTGTCTATACGTATGTACACTGCCAAATAGATTTTATCTTCATATTTTCTGTTACAAACTTAGGTCACAGTCGGTTGACAGTTTCCCAGAATCACTTCTTATCATTTATTATAAGCACACTAAATCAAAGCAAATTCCAATTTTCCTTGGTCTAGTTTTACTATTCCTTAGAAATCTATTCATTCATTTTACAACATTACCAAATATTTTCTTGCTGCACTATTTATAGTACTTTCATATTAAAATATTTAGATGGAATCTCGTTCTTATTATTTAATAAGTACCTGGATGACCGAGCTTTGCTCGGTTTTTTTGGACTTAAGAAATTGCACTCTTGAAGGAATTACTCCACTAAAAGTCTTCTTGTACTTTTGACTATTTATAATTCCAATACAGTTCAATATGGTCTTATTTTCTTTTACAAATTATTCCTAGTAACGCTCCGCGGAATATACCGTACTTTATATCATATATTCTCTCTCGATTCAATACTCGCTCAATCAAATATCCATATCCAAAATGAATGAAATCAATATAATTCAAACAAATAGCCATATCCAAAATTAAACGCCAAATTACCAATTTCACTTGCTATTTTAAAGTTTTGATGTATATCCCAATAAAACCTAATAGCTAATACCATTCATTGGTTTAGCGTTGCTTAACAACGCCATCTGCTGGAATATCTTTAGTGTTATTGTATGGTGATGCAGTTAGTTGCACACAATAAAACAAATAGTATTATTATTCGCCAATAGATGTCAGGAAGAGTGATAGTATCAGTTTATTTTTTTATTACATTGTCTAAAAATGAATCCTAGCTAGATCGATTAATCGCTCCCGAAACCTCCTGTATACAAAATTTCATGAAAATCGTTGGAGCCGTTTTCCAGATTCAGAGAATATATATACAAGATTTTCTTGTTTAAAGATATAAGATTAATATTGCTTTCCGATTATGACTTTAATTAGAACTCAATGGCGCTAAACAACATTGTTGATAGTATCTTTTCATAATATTGTGTATTCCTCGCAGCCCCAATAAAAGAAATGGTGTGGTCACGGCATCACCAATTATTTTATACAACAATGTTTCCCCTTTGAACATAGATTCTATCTAAACTTATATATAAAGATTAAAGCTGAAGAATTTGTAAATAAGGGTTCGAATTGAAAAATAATTTTGCTACTCTTTATCCCTTAAATTAGTTTACTGGGACTAATATTGGTGCTACTATAATAAATCTAGTAGGTGTGAAAATTATTTTCATACGTCAAATTAGTACCTACATATTTTTATTTATTTATATATGCATTATATTGTACACCAAAATGACAGACACAAACAAAATACTTAAAAACTAAAGGCAAACTTACAAATAAACAATGAATAAAGCTGTTTGGGATACCATGTTCATATTAGGAGGTGATTTAAAAATAATTGCGGAAAGGGCGACGCGCGTGGAGTCGGACGAATGACGATCATTAAATATGGGAGTCAACAAAAATGGCGGACATCGGTTATTAAAATAAGAAAGTTAAATACTTCTGTTTGTGTTATCAACACTGAAAATATGTGCGTTGTTGAGTGTTTCAAGCGTCGGTGGCATATATAGGTATTAGTAAGTTTAAATGAGCAATAAATATTTAATAATATTTATACATTCTCGCCAGTGTTGGAGATAGAACTTAGGTAATGATAGTTGCGAATTATCGACTATTAAATATGAGTGAGACTTACATCTTATCCTTTTCAATCTGGTTAATTTAGACAGAATTGGTATAGCGACAGAGTCATATTTACATGCCCTAGCGATCGCATTGAAAATATTAGATTTTTCTGATTTTCCACTTCAACACTGAATCCTCCATACTGACAGGCTGCAAAGCTATTTACAATTTCTTGAATACAGGCGCACCCGCCACCTTAAGCTCATGAGTTTTCATGGGTGGTATAGAGTACATTTTATATACTGAGATAGAGCCGACACTAAATTCAAGGCGTCCTCTGACTCTGTCTGTCTGTCTCTGTGGTTTGGATTGAAGGACATTGTAGTCAGCAATTACTGGATTTATTGAGACTTAGCATCTTAAGTCTCAGGAAGGCGAGCGCAGTGGAATGCCAAGCATCGCTTTGTAATTCAAGTTATTGTTTGGTCATGCTACTGTTCATGAGCGATCGTCTCGCCATTCATAGCAATAAAAAAAGGGTAAGTGCAAAATGCCCGATAACGCTCATCCCATAACATAAAAAAACGTAAAATGTAATTGCACCAATTTTAATAGCTGAAAATGTATAATCTGGAGTTAAATGCATCAGCCACTAATGAAATGTATATATAGGCTGGCCGTGATACACGTGGCTTGGCACCGGATTCAAACATGTGGTGTTGTTGATTTATTCATTGTGCAAATCTTTAATATGATGTTTATTTGGTTATCTTATGTTTAAAAATGATACTTTGGTTTCTAGTAATACACGCCAAAACTGCTTGAACCACTGTTTTAATGGTCAATTTATGAAAACTAGTGGTCGCGTAGTGGTCGAAATTCGACCAAATCAAGAAGAGAAAAAGTTTTTACCTGTATGATGATGTTTTTATTCTGATAATTCGTGCACATGTAAATGCACGTATCTCTCAAAATCACTTATTTATCCTGAAGTATATGCAATTTGTTAGATTCAGGTAATTGTGGAGATCCTTGGAGGAGGCCTATGTTCAGCAGTGGACTTCCTGTGGCAGATATGATGATTTTGATGATGATATGCATTACTGAAATCGTAAACTACAATAATTGATTTGAACCAGCAATAGCAAATTATATATTTTTTTGTACCTGAATGTTGTTATTGCAGATTGCTGCTACAGAACTTTCTTTATGTATATAATGATAGTCCGTGTACATTTACATGTATCTTACTGCGACACAATTTGTATAAGCACTCAGTATTTCACGTAGTATTCGTCAAATAAAACTTTCTGTTTGACATTCAGTTCAGTTCAGTTTTTGTTTTTAATGGCTCTGTCGCAGACTCGACAATTTTGCCAATGTCAAGTGTTGGAAAGCAGAGATTAAATAAAAAGCGTATAAATTGTTAAAATAAGAAACGGAACTAAAAATTATAAACTTCTGTTTGACATTCAATAAAACCACAGTGTCTACTGTGGTTTATGATGCAAGAAGCTTATATCCAAATGGAGATTGCATTCCGTACATAAAAGTGAAGCACAAAAATTTGACCTTTGGTATGGTCTTCGATTCTTTTCTTATGTTGCCAAAGCTTACGAATTATTTCCCCAAATAGCACAAAGTATTGATGTTATTAATTAACTAATTAAAATAAAAAGGTTATGTTTTCGACCTGTACGTTTACATAAATTTGTATGGTCATGATATCCTAAAAACTACGTATTCGATTAGGATTTGGTGTTTATTACTTAACTTTATTAATATTTTTGTTTTACATTATTTCCTCATTTAATTGCTCATTGCGCATACATTGCTAGGCAACACTATAACAAAATGACAACTTCAAATAACAAAATCATTTACTGTTGTTATTTTGTAAATGTTCTTTTCTGCGGTTTTTTTCACTTAATTCAACATTTTTACGTATTTTTCAGTGTGTGTAGTGATTTTCCAGAATGAGTTGTGTATTGTGTAGTTGTAAAAATGTTTGGCATCCAGTATCTACCGTGAAATTACACAGGTAAATCGATTGTTATAATAATTGTGAATATTTATACAAAAGTACTAAACACATAGATATTTTACATATGAACTGTGAGATTAATGTGTCTTGCATCATTCATGAACACTTTTTTAATGTAAGCATAAAGATAAACGTGATTATTTATATTGTGAATATTTTGTAAACAAAGAGACTAGGGTGACCATAGTTTAACCTTTGGCTGTAATTAGAGTCATTGATTTTTTTTTTTATTGCATTGAATGGCGAGACGAGCAAGCCGTTCGCCTGATGGTAAGCGATACGACCGCTCATGAACAGTAGCAATATTCCACTGCGCTCGCCATCCTGAGACATAAGATGTTAAGTAGTTGCTCTGGCTACAATGTCCTTCAATCCGAAACACAACAGTGCATTTAAGCAGTGTTGTTTCACGGGAGAAATAGACATTGCGGTGGTACCTACCCAGATGGCCTCTCACATA
Organism: Hyles vespertilio; assembly: GCA_009982885.2. Taxonomy (NCBI): domain Eukaryota; kingdom Metazoa; phylum Arthropoda; class Insecta; order Lepidoptera; family Sphingidae; genus Hyles; species Hyles vespertilio. Next base: position 15,259,719 of record CM042815.1, on the reverse strand, counting down.
TGAGAGACCTACCACCAGTTAAATACCACCAGTTGAATTATGAGGAGGTGAAAACTGTCATTAATTGATATCGTTTTTTTGTTAGGTGTTTACAACAGAAACATTTCTGAAGTGCTATCAAAAAGTTTTTTAAACATGAAGTTACTTTATTTTAGTTGGAACAACGTTTAAATTCGTAAATTAATATGCGAAATACCGAAAAGGTAGTGTCGCTATCATTTTTCTCTAATTTAAAACTGCGTGAATGATCTTACCGACTGCAAATACATTACCTAGGGATCCTTAAGTGAGTTAGGTTAAATTAGCCAAGGATCATATTTTGGTAAATTTGTTACCTAGCTTTTAAAAAACAGTCAACATGTGTTAAAAATCGAAAACGTCATTGTTACAGATGCCTTTCGATGTCCTTGTTGCTAAAAGTTATTGGAGGTGTCGATGCGCTGAGTAACATTCAACAAATAGCCACAAAAGTTACACACAGTTACAAAATGTTACCGTGTTTCACAGAGATACTCCACTGCGGTGTGCACAATATAATCAAGCCGTAATTTATATTTTATTTTTGCTTAAAATGAGTATAAATTATTCTGTAGTTTAATTTCTCTTTACAGTTTTCCTAAAGATCCGAATAGGCGGGAAAAGAGGTTAAATAAAATACCATTAATAGGAAAAATTTATTAATCTGCAAGATTTTTTTGTGAATATTTTATTAAAGATGATTATAATTCTCAAAGACCGGAACATCTTATTAATCATGGTGTACTATTTTATGTTTTTGAATAATTGTCATAAATTAAAGGGCCGAGCTGAAAACGCGTAATTTTTTTTGACATAAGTGGTGCGGGCGCTCCACTAGATCTCTAGTGGAGTGTTACTGAAATTGTTCATCCCTCTTGACGATTTTAAAATGCTTGTTGTATTAATACAGAAATTTTATAAAAGTTTTTTATGGCCATTTGAACGATATCTATCAAATTAAGTTAATTCAATATTTATTTAAGCGTGATTTTCACGGTCATCTTTTTGAAACTTCAAATGTACTGATACTCCAAATGTGAAATTTGCAAATGCTGCAATATAAGGGTAAGCAATAAATATGTGCTTTTATAATTGTTGTTGCCTCAGTGGCGTAGAATGTCTCGGTGCCTCGCAGTTGTACTACGGAATGATTCCAAAACTGTAATCTTGGATTCAAATTCCGGGTCGGGCAAAGTGATATTAGATTTTCTACTGATTATCAGTCCAGAGTCAGGATGTTGTGCCCGATATGGTAATAAGGCTCACCCCTTATCACATCTTGGAATGCAAAATATATGGTGAAACGTGTTTATGTATGTATGCATGATTGTTACCAGCAGCTGTTTTTAAAACAATTTCTAACAAACGTTCAAACTATTCAATTTAAATAACCTTCACCTGAATAGCATAGTTGGCTCCGTTTACTGTACTGTACTGTATCAGCCCAAAGACGTCCCACTGCAGGGCAAGGGCCTCCTCTACAATCGAGACTACGATTGAGAATGGCTAGGCCATATATTACAGCTCGCTGGCCAAAAGCGAGTAGGTACATACAATCATACCATTAAAAACTTATAAATGGCTATTGTATGCAGGTTTCTTCACGATTTTTTCCTTCACCATTTTATTAAACCTTGTTCATTCAACACTATATTTTTACGGCCTGCTTGTCCAGACTCACATTTACATATCTTATATTTAAACTTATTTCTAGCTGGTATTATTAATTATCATGGTGAATTTAAACCGAATTATGTATATAGATAAATATTTATGTGATTCGATACCATACTTATTGGTATGTCTTGGTTTAAAAAAAAAACATTGTCACTCTATAGAAAAGGATAGCAGAAAACAGCGATTTCATTCAAGGTGAAATTTTGTGCTTCACTTTTATGTACGGAATGCAATCTCCATTTGGGTATAAGCTTCTTGCAGTAAACAATGACAGTAAACCAATTATGTCGAGCGCGACCCGAGGTTGCAAAAAAAAATGCAATTTTAAAATATAATTAATTATTTGAAATATAAAATAACAAAATTATAACTAATTAATCTAGATGTCTACTGGTCGATGCGAGACCCAGAAGTGACGGTGGCCTGAGGGGCGAAGGCTTTGGTGTCCGCTTCCGATGACGTCGGTGCGGGGCACGAGGCGCTGAGTCGGCGGCTCGTGGTCGATACACGTTCCGCTGCGTCGGCGATCCTTCCGTTGCTAACTTGGATATTGGCAAATAGCATAATTGCAAGTCAGCGATATCTAGGGGTGGTCAATATGTAACACCTCCCCCCGTACTTCAGCGACTATTTCGAAACGATTTTGATAGAGTCGCTGAAACGATGCTGGAATTGAGATTTATCTCTGAGGGATGACATCTCGGTTCTTGTATCTCGGAGTATGTTTCTTGTAGAGTATTTCTTTAGCTTGATCTTCAATTGTTCGTTTGGTCCGGAAATACCAGTATGTGAGAGGTATAACCAGTGCTACTGTACTTAATAAGATGATGTAAACCGGGATAGTTGTATGATAGAGGCTCGACGTATCAATTTCATCTAGCTTTGCGGGTAGCTGCAGATATATCTTCTCATTAAGTGTATGGTAGGTTCTTGAGATCCGCCGAATTCAATATAATAGGTGCATTTTCTTTGGTTTTCTGATCCTTGTATGCAGGTAATTCAATTATCTTCAACGGATGTCCTTTGACGCGGTCGTTGGTATTGGAAATTGTGAATTCAGGAGTTTTCAGATAGCAGTTCAGAGGGATGATAACCAAATAGCTCCCTTGAAGGATTCTGTATTGTTCTTGGCCGCAGGAAGTCTTGATCTTGGTTTTATTAGGAAGACTTATAGTATAATGTTTCTCGTCGAGTTGTTCCATAGCTTCTCTCACGAGGACAACCGAAGTCGGCTGGCAGGATGCGTCAAGTTCCTGGGACGCGATCAGCTGGTGCACGCAGTTCGGGTTATCTTGAGTGTTGTATGTGGGTTTTCGTTCGCAGAGATAGTAGTCCATCACTTCGGGCATTCAGCCTCCATGTACCAAGATTCTTCTCCAGAAATTGCTATGTAAGGTAAGGACGGTAAAAGGATTTGGTGGTGCTTATTAGGAACCGTGGATAATTTATAAAAATCATAAGTTGGGATATAGACAATCGGTATCTTATAAACTATAACTATCTCGTTACTACTGTAAAAATAACCTAATTTAATTATATCATAAAAATGCCTAATTTTCTATATTAAGAATCTCTTTGCTATTATAGAGAATCTTAGTTTTCCTATACTCCATCATGTCCTTTGCGGTTAATATGGAATGAGGAGTGCCCGAAATTCTAATAAAGCTAAAGTTATTTCTAACTTATACAATTCTTCCGACAATCTATCGATATTGTCACTCAAAATGATAAGATGTTGCGCCAGATGGGCGTATTTAATTAATTCAGTTTCCCTAGCGCTATCCTATCCATAATACGATTTAAAGTTGCACTTAATCTTTTTCCTGATTATAGATAATTTTTTAATACCTGTGAATTTTGTAATACCCATTCTTTATTTAAACTTAGTGGCTTGTAATTCAGTTTCTAATTTATGTTCGTTATTTCTGAGATGATGGCATTGTCATATTTTATAGCAGCCGTGTAATCCAAATTACCGGATATACTTTTAATTACCGAACCAAGTCCGTCAATCAGGCCTCTTCTTTTACGGTTCAATTCAAATGTGCCCAATTGATCAGTAAATTCTTTTTTAATTTATCACTAAGGTATGTTATGTGGTGGATCATAAATGAAAGTGTTTTATTATTAATTGAGGCTTACGATCGGATAACTGTGATTTTACCATAGCAACTTGGAGGTCAATATCACTGAGGTTAATGTAATTGAAAATGAATGATAATGGGATATAAGTTTCGCGGGTCCTAAACTAAAAGCAGTAGTCCGGGTCCGTCTTGTAGGGAGTCAATCGTTACCGTCTTGTCCTTTGGTCAGTGTAGCAGCAGTAGTTAGCAGTAGAGTCATCCTGTAACAATACGGGGGCTACGCTTAAGGCGTGACTTAGCTACAGGCCCACGTTTCTTTTTCGTGTAGATATGAATTGGATAAATTCGGCTACAACTGTATCTTGTGTGTAACGGCGGCGAGTTTCTGCCGAGAAGCCAAAGGGTTCCGCACAAAAACTGTGCTGGTTCGGGTGTATATGTTTTTCAGGTTCGCGGTCTTTATTTCGGTTTTCAGTCAGTTCAGTTCTATTGTGTAAAGAAGTTTCATTAATTAAATTATAGACTTGAATCATTCGCATCCTTATGATCTTGTAAGTATTGTTGAAGCAAATGTTCCGTTATATTTATATGTATAGGATCACGGGGGTCAAAGTGTCCTGTGATGAGATCTATTGGTCGACATTTTGTAAAGCTATGAATAGAGCTGTTGATATGCCATACTGCATAAGGCATAAATGGATCGCAGCTGGTTTTTCTTTTCCAGTTTCAGGATCCTAGGTGTTCGAGTATGGTGGAATGAAACGCTCTACAATTCCATTATCGTTAGGTGTATGTGCAAGGATCTTATGGTGTTGTATATTGTGTAATCGTGTGAATTCTGAAAATAGTGCGTTGGTGAATTCGGGTCCTTGGTCAGACACATAGTCAAGGGCATGCCATGATGAGTACAAAAACACAAGAAGAGCTTGAATGACACTTAAAGCTGTTCCATCTCTAAGATGATACGCTTGGGCGTATTTCGAGAAGGCATCAACTAAGGTAAGGAATTTTTCAGTTTCAGTTATAAATAGATCAAGATGAAGAATTTCAAAAGGTTTACTTGGTGGTGGTACTATAGAAATTTTTGTTTTATAGGATGTCGATCGTATTTAGCCTGACCGCAAATACTACATTCGTTGATGTATTTTGCGATTGATTCTTTCATCTTGGGCCAATAATAACGGTGAGATAATGATAAAAAGCATTCATTAATACCACGGTGGTTAGTTTTACCCTCGTGATATTTCTTTATGATTTCTTGCTGCCGTAAATATTCCTTAACATTCTCTACTTCATTCTTAGTTAAGACCAAGTTCATGGCTGAACTTTTAAATTTATTTTGTATTATAGGATGATTTATACATGGCCAAGGGTGGATTAATTAAAGACCTGTCTTTACTTTAGGATTTACATACTCTTTTACTGCGTTAATAATGTCATCTTCTAAGTTAAATTCGGAAACTTGTATAGTCGTTTTAGTGTGTGTATCAAATGGTTTCGTTACAGTAGGTCGTTTTTTTATGTCACCTACTACCACAAAGCATATTTGTCTATTAAATTATTTAAGGGGTCATCAGTTATCGGGATATCTAATATGGGGTTTTCTGTACTTGTATGGGCAGTAAGGGTTGAAGACCCAGCAACTGAAGGTTGCCTTACTGACTCAGGAACGTTAACAGCGATAGAACTCACATCTTCATTATTGATTTCGATGCGAGACAGGGCGTCAGCATTAGTATTAAATTTACCCTGTTTATAAATTGGTGTAAAATTATACTCGCTCAATTTCAGTCTCCATCGCGTTAATCGTGATTAGGTTCTTTTATGTTCATAACCACTGAAGGGGCTTATGATCAGTAAGAACTTTGAATTTCCTTCCAAACCAAATATGGGCGGAAATATTTAGTACCCACACTATCGCTAAGAGTTCCTTCTCGATAGTGCTATAATTTATTTCACTAGTATTAAGGGTTCTCGACGCGTATGCTATGGGTCTGTCACTACCTATTGGTCCTTGAAGAGAACCGCTCCGATGGCGTAGTTAGAGGCGTCAGTAGTCAAATAATTCCTTTTCCAAAGTCAGGGTACTGTAATATTGGGTTCATTAGTTAGTAGAGTCTACATTTCTCGAAACATTGACGTAATCGCTATTACCGGGTACTATTTAGATCCCTTTTTGAACATTGGTCATGGGTTTCGTTACACGAGCAAAGTCGGGTATAAATTACGATAATAACCAACAGTCCGAGAAATCGTTTAATTTCAGTGGGGGTTTTAGGCATTGGAAATTTTTTCTATGCTTTAATTTTATCTGGGTTGGCTTAATACCATCTTACTTATAATGTGCCCTAAATAAGCTGTTTCTAGTTTTAAGGAATTCGGATTTATTCATTTGTACTTTAAAATTAGAGTCTCTCAAATCTTTAAAAACTTTTTCTAAAATTGACCATATGCTCTTGTAATGAAACGCTAAAGACTATTATGTCATCTAGATACACGAGACCCACAACGTTTTGCAGGTCTCTAAGGACGTTGTCCATTACGCGGTTGAAACGTAGATGGGAGCGTTTTTAAGGGCCCATTGGCATAACGTAAGAACTCGTAGTGACCGTGCTCTACATTGAATGCCGTCTTTGAGATATCTTCTGGGCTCATCTCAACTTGATGGAACCCACTTGCTAAATCTAATGTAGTAGAAGTAATGGCAATTACCTAATTTGTCAAATACGTCAGATATATTAGGAATAGGATATTTATCGTCAATGGTTTTGTCATTCAACTTCCTAAGTCAACTACAATTCGCCATTTCGTTTCCCCGGATGCATCTAACTTTTTAGGAACGACCCAAATAGGGGAATTCCACGCGAGAATGAGATGGTCGAATAATTCCCTGGTCAAGCATTTTGTGAATTTGATCGTGTACCTCTTGCCTAAGAATATGCGGATACCTATAGCTCTTAGTGTAAACTGGAACCTCGTCAGTTGTTCTGATTCTATGCTTAACTTGGTTGGTAAAAGTTAAGGGTTCGCCCTCTATATAGAATACATCGGCCTATCGAGAACAAAGCGCTTCTAAGTTTGCGCGTTCCTCCGGATTTAAATGATCCGTGCGCAATCGCGACAACACCTGACTAACGCGATCCGATGCTTGTTCGGTACGCGTGCACTGAACATTAAATAGTTGCGCTTCGACAGGACGATCCATTGAAATACTAAGTCATGGCGGGTTGGATTTTTAATTTCTATGATTCCACGATTATGCTTAATCGTAGTAACACAGTCTCCGATGACACAGTTGGATATAAATTGTTCCGGAAATCGCCTCACCATCATGAAAATTTATTGGAACTTTAACTAACTTACATGAGTTGGCCGTATAATATCTTCGTACAAGTTACAGTTACGCGAATCATACATTAAAAGTGGAATTTTTAGTAATTAAGATTTTATTCTTTAAGTCAATATTGGATTCCCATTTTTCAAGTAAATCTAGTCCAATTAAGCCATCAAAATAGTTGTGAAATTTATAAATGAATAAAGTAATATCGTCTGGCTCATTTATTTCCTGGAAACACGGTACAGTAATAGAATATTCATTTCGTGTTGTAGCGTGAATGTTTGTGACTTCAAAAGGTTCATAATTGCATGGTATGTGTGAATAAAAACGTTGCACACATTCCGGGCTTATAAATGACTGGTTTGCGCCGGTTCTATGAGTCTGCGGTATCTATGAGTAATCTGATCGGGGATCCATATCTCTATATACGGTAATTGTCGTTGTGTCTGTAAATTAATTTCTATTTTGACTTGTCTGATTTGGAGGTTTTCTGAAAATCCTCCTTCTCAACCTTAGGGGTGTCTACCGGTATTTCTTCAATACTACAACTATCAGAATAGTGCGGTTGTTGGTCGTATGTAAATTCACAAGCATAATCAGGGTATTCAATATAGTCTGGTTGATAGTCACTATAATATTCATAGTCGTCATAGTTTGTCGGTTCGTAAAATTCTGTAAAGTTCATCTCCCTAGTCTTAAATAATTCGAAGGTGGAGGGTTACCTGATCTACTCCAGTCATGAGGCTGACGCGGGAATGGTTTCGTCACAAAATGACTCACACCACTCATAGGTGTAGGACCGGCGGGCGCTACGTTTCGCGGCGGTAATTTAAAGATGTTACTCGCAGGCCTATAGTTTGGGGGTGGCGCACCAAACATTTGTTGCGTCCGTGTAGGTCCTCTCGGTTGAGGAACATTCGGTTTCCATAGTGGAACCGGTTTATGCGGCTGCGCGGAAAATTGACGAAATTGACTGGGCATATTAAAAGGTCTAGGTGGTTGCGTCACTAACGGTCGCGGGGGTGGATTGACAATAGGGGATGATCTAACACCGTATTGAAATTGAGGTTGACTAACCTGGGGCTGATGCCTTTTGTCAGGCATGTGCTCGTTGCCGTTGCTGCATATATAAAGTATTAACCTCTTCGTGCACAAACTCTAAAGCTTTTTCAATCGTATCAGGGCGCCATGCAACGGATTCGAGATCCCAAAGGGTCGCGCAGACCCCGTAAGTATGACTGAAGCGTTAGCTCTTATACAAATTTCGTTTTTGACTCAATGGTACTCGGGACCGTTTCATGCCAGACTGACATAGGTCATAATGGTACTAATAGGTTCTGACACTGTTCGTAAATTCTTGGGGACTTGCCGGGCCTTGGTTCAGTAACGCAAGATCATTATACAGAGATGTTTCGTCTCGTTGATCAGCAAAATTATTAACTAAGGCAGATCGAATGCCATCCCAGGTCTCTGGTACACGTTTGAATTAATAAGGCGCCGCGGCGGGCCCTGTTACTTTATTTAAAATGCCATTTAATAATGCTAAATCACTTAACTTCTTACCAGCCTCCTCACTGCATATTCCTCCACTAACTGATCACATAGACGAATAAATCTTGTGGAGCACGTTAGGGTACCATCAAATTCGGGAAGCAAGCGGAGCGCTTTATAAATTTGATCTACATCGGTCCGAATCAAATTCCTACTTGCGTCTTGTAAAATACTACGACTACTATTGACCTAACCTAGAAATCCGATTGTGCCTTGGATGGAAAATTTTGGATTTTTAGGAAATGAATTAGGATTAAAAGGAAGCAACTCTAGATAGAAACTAAAGTACTTACAATTGCATCTTGGTTTCTGCGAGATCGATTTCTTGATCACCTCAGGAAGCTGCTCGCGAAGATTCTTCCAATACCCGATCGCACGCGCGCGGCGGTTTGCGATATACGTGATATTTCGGGTCTCCCTACCGACTGCGGACAATTATGTCGAGCGCGACCCGAGGTTGCCAAAAAAATGCAATTTTAAAATATAATAATTTATTTAAAATATAAAAATTACAAAATTATAACTAATTAATCTAGATGTCTACTGGTCGATGCGAGACCCAGAAGTGACGGTGGCCTGAGGGGCGAAGGCTTTGGTGGTCCGCTTCCGATGACGTCGGTGCGGGGCACGAGGCGCTGAGTCGGCGGCTCGTGGTCGATACACGTTCCGCTGCGTCGGCGATCCTCCGTTGCTAACTTGGATATTGGCAAATAGCATAATTGCAAGTCAGCGATATCTAGGGGTGGTCAATATGTAACAAACCAGTAAACAAACTTTTCTGTTTGACATTCAACTATATCTATAATAAACAAAAGAAACAATTTGACCAAAGGAGTATGTATACGTGTACAAATACTTGTGTATGCGTGTGTCAAATGCATGCTGGTTTGTGTAATGTTTTATTTATTGATTTAATGTACTTTTTGTGCATTATTATTAAAATCTTTTTTTATATTAAATGAGGCAAATAAAACTTTTTTTTTATATGTCTAAGTCAGTACTCTATGGCTATGGACAAAATGAAAAACAAAAGAAACAATTTGACACCCTTATTGACACCAGAGCAGAGTATGTATGCGTGTACATATACTTGTGTATGTACGTGTGTGTGAAATGCATGGTAGTGTTTTATTTATTGATTTAATGTACTTTATAAGCATTATTATTGAAAAATATTAGTGTTCTGCACTTCTCCTACACATAACTATAAGTGTGCCAAATTTTATGCTCCTACGCCGCGCAATTTTCGTAAAAAGGGGTCCAACGTTTTTGCATCACGTATTAATATATAGATTAAATTCAGGTCTGTCTGTTTTTCATCAGTATTGTAGAACGTTTATAAAGAAATAATTGCACAAACTTCGGACACGGTATAATTAGTGTGAAAACCGTTACAGTTTTTGATTACAGACAGGTTCATCTTGCGTTTGCGCAATGGCACTTGAATTTGTGTGGTAGTGTTGTGTCAAGTTACAGTAGCGTATTAGCCGTCACACGTACGGTCGTTCTGCTCTCGGTTTTCTGCCAAATTGAGTGAGACAATTAAGAGACAAGGAATTTGTGATATTAACGAGGAATTTATAAATACTTATGCTAGTTTTGGGTGTACTTTTCAATTTAGTTTCTCTTTTTCTTAACCAGTTTACTTCATATACGTCAGTGGTTCCCTTTTGGGAAGCTAAATACTTGATGGAACCCCTACAAGAACACATAGTTTTTTAAACGTGTATTCTTTATTAATAAGCATCATAAAATTACAATGTAACAATTACTAATTATACTTACTTTACCACATGGCAAGTACAATAATAGAGATATAAAAAGAAAAAATCTAACTAATGGGAGGTATGAAATTGTTTTTTATTTTTCATCAATTGGTTGATTTCAGGTTTGATAGAAGACAGTTGAATTCTCATATCAGGTTCGGCGTCCAGTCTATTGCGATATTTTGTTTTCGTGGCTGCATAGGTTGAGAATCCTGTTTCGCACAAATATGTTGTTGGGAACGGGAGAAGAGAATATTCAGAGCCATTTTTGCCAAGCATTGGATATTCATCACGGATTCTGCACCTAAAAATCGTTGAGAGGCGTCGTTTTGAACAGTGACTCCATACTTGTGTCTGATGAAATTTTTAAAAGAGATTCATATATCTCGTTTGACATATTTTCGGGCTTTTCCAAGTTGGGTAAAAAAGGATTATGAATCCATGAAATCAGTTGCATTTTTGTATTCTGTTCTTCGCGAAAATACTTTTCAAAAGAGATATTGGACCAATTCTTCAAACACATCATCTTGAAACATTTCTGAGTCATTATCGCTAACCACAGTCGCTAAGAAACTCACTGAGTGACGTAAAGCTTTCTATTTCATTCTTACCAACGCAAATAATCCAAAAATCTAATTTTCTTTTTGAAGGCAGTTATTTTGTTATAGGCCTGAAACACTGTTGTTTGTTTACCTTGCAATGATAAATTCAATTCGTTCAGTTTTTGAAAGATTTCCGCCATAAAAGACAATCGGAACAACCAAGTTTTATCATACAAACGGTCCTTCAAATTAAAGAAGTATCTGCTGAAAGAAACATTTATAACTCGGCTCTAAGTTCAAATAGCCTTGTTAAAATTTACTCCGAGACAGCCATCGCACTTCTGTATAGTAGCAGCAGTGTTTTATGTTAGCTGCCATAATCTTCACCACAATAATGAGATCAATCGGGATTGTAGTGGTCGTGATTTGATAAAATTAATTATTTTTACCGCTTCATCCATAACTAATTTTAGATTTGACGGCATTTGCTTCATCGCAAGTGCTTGTCTATGCAGAATACAATCATTTATTCGTGACACTGCTCCTGCTGTTTACCTGTCATCGCCTTGGCCCCATTTGTACAAATGTTAATGCAATTGTTCAACCTGAGATTATTTTCTTCAAAAATATATTTATTTTATTAAAAATTCTTCCCCGGTAGTGTTTGTGAGCAGCGGGTGAACACATAAGCATGTCTTCTTCAAAAGAACTTTCACAGTAGAAAGATGCTTTGCAGATTTTTCATCGAGCATACATTTTGTTATGTCTAATATACATGGCTTTATTAAATTCTCAGCGATAGTGTGCGCTTTCACCTGCTTGTGCAATGCGATGGCTAACTAAATATGATGCCTCGTGGCCTTTTCGTTGATAATTTGTATTACATGCATCATATTTTTTTGACTTTTTAATAACTGATCTTTTTAACGAACAAAAAATTCTTTATTCTTGTCTTTAGACTCGGGGTGTGCAGTTTCTAAATGTTGGCGCAATTTGGCAGGTGCCATGGAACTATTAGGAAGCAGTTTACTACATAGCAGGCAGAGAGGTGAGCCGTTGGAATCAACAAATCCGAATCTGATATATGATTCATCATACTTCCTTTTTTCGTCTTGAAACCGTCGAGCTTGACGTCGTGGCATCATCGTCTGATCGGTGATTGCTATATTCTCCGCGCGTACTGCTTTTTAACATTCAGCGTCATTAGAAGATGTTGTTGCAACACGTTTAACACCTTTAAGCCAACGTTCCATTCTTCTTTATTTATAATGTTACACGTCAGGATGGTGGGGGTCTAAATAATGCACAATCGTTACTGCGTATAAGAGACTAAGTTTAGTACAATGAAGAAATGTATAAAACTGAGACAATAGAATACAGCAGGCAGTAGAACAATGAACACTAGTTTCTCGCGAGTGAGCTTGTAAGTAGGTAGGTAGGAACTTATCGCTCCGAATACTAATCGTCAACCTTAGATTATATACTCGTCTAGATGACACATCACACCTCACCGCACGGCTCAAAAAAGTCTACCAAATTTGGTAGACTCGCTTCTCACGTACGTCCAGTGTCATTTGAACTACATATGGATACGTGCTCCCGAAAAATAATTAATTATGCCGGTTTGTGATGTCGAATTGTATCGCAATTGTGTGTGAAAACTGTATAATAATACCAATATCACTTTCTATCGGTAACATTATTGTTAAACCACTATTATTTGAAGAAAACATGAACTTTTAATTCATTATTTTGAAGATGAGTTTCATTGGCAGTGTTGTCAATTATTACTAGGAAGATTTGTTGAAACTATGGGAGAAACTATAAAACACAAATATCATTACATAATATTTCGATCAGAATAACAACAAGAAGAATGGCATTATTATGTAATGAGTAAATAATACTTACCTACACGATATTAATGACACCCACGACGACATGCACTTCATAGTAATTTTATTAATTCTTTGCCTTGCATGTGTATTACCATTCAAAATTTCACAAACGGGGGGTACTGCTATTGTCATCTTTGAAGAAACAGCGAGAACTTATTCAAGGTCCTAATAATATTTTTAGACTACGGATTCCGTACTAGCAAATTGCTGGAGAGACATTAAACAGCGGAAACGAAAAGAAGACCATTCGTAGCCTCACATGACTTCAGTTGTGTGTTCCGAACATTTTACTTATGATGATTTATATTTTACATAAATACAGAAATCAGATAACAGCCCAGGCAATAAATCCAAGAGTTAATTCTATTCGGAAACAAACACTAGGAGATGGGTTTAGATCTTTATTGTTTTTACTAAAATGCGTTATAAAATAATTAATAGTATGATTACTTTAAATAAAGAAAAATATTTTATTTAACCTATTTTGTATATCAAATAATGGGGAAAAGTTAAGTTAATAATCTGGAGTAGGCATCCCTAAACCACACACACCTTGACAGTTGGATTACAATAATTACACGACCGGTACTCACACATATCACCGAAAGTGAGGACACTTTTAGCGCATCGTTTGTTAACATTGCTCAATCTAGACGAGTATATAATCTACGTCGTCAACTTACTGACGAGGCGCTACGCGCGATCGCTGCTTTTATACTTAGTCCTAGACTCGATCTCGAATCGAAAATACTCGAGTCGGTGCCTTTGATAAACAAAAAGCAAAATAAAAAGAGTAATATAAAAATTGCGTTGTAAACAATCTCGACTTTATTTTTGAAGTTAGAGTCGAAAGCCGCTTGTTGCCAACTATAGCGTCTAATTCAGAGGCGGCTTTTATCAAAGGGACTGCGCGTTCACAAGTATACAAGTATACATGTTGATACCAAACTTATGAGATATTGTACCAGCTATTGTAACACATGTTTATACAAATACAAATAAATAAATAAATATACCTACGAGCGGCCGCGTCAAAACGTTCGAACAGAGAGAGATATTTGATTTTTGTTCTAAATTTTTGAGGAACCCCTACACAGGTATCGCGGAACCCTAGGGTTCCGCGGAACACACTTAGAGTATAGCTGATATAGGTAGTCTGGTTTCCTTATCGACATTTTTTTTTGTCACATTAATATTGCCGGAGCCTCATCTATCAAAACAACACGACTGAAAATGACGCTTACTCGATAGAAACGATATTTGCACAAGCGTATTTGAGACGTCTGTGCCGCTGTGGTCCCTCGGAAAAACGCGTTTGTGCAAACTGAGACTGGCGCAGTTATATTCCTAAGTGTATGGCTAAAGCGTATTACACACTAAAGCCGCCGACCCACCGACACATGTCGACTACTTTTGTTGGCGGGTTACGGCGGCTTTACTTCATTTCCGGTCGAAAAACATTCTTGGAAATATGTCGGCGGTTTGACATGACATGAACATTTTATGATGTTGAGGGCAACTGAGCAGAGCATATTATACCTCCAGTATGTCGGCGCGCAACACGTGGGAGTGTTTGTCGCCGACATGATTATTTTTTTATACTCCCCCGCGCCATGTTGTGACGGCGGTCTGTGTCGCCGGGCCACGGCGATTTCGCTGTGTAGTAAGCTTACCAAAATAAAATGAAGAAATTATTATTGTTTATCTGGTAATTTGATACGTGAGATTGTTGGTAGAGTTATAATACTGTTTTTAAAGCGTGTATTTTAGTTTTTTTTTAACTATTATATAATTTTACTTGTATCTATCTCCGTTTTTAAACTAAGATCTAAAGCATGTGTTTTACTATAAACGACTAGCGGTTGGGTCCAGTTTCGCCCGGGTGCAGATAGCTTTTGAGTCCAGTCCACAACAGCATATTATTTCGCGTAGGTACTAAGAATATTTCCCGCACGCCGTCGATTATATTTCCCGTTGCGTATATCCGGTTATGTCCCATTTCATTCAGTCCCAAGACGAAAAGCATGCAATCCTGTCTTATAGTATCCCTTGCCATCCATTCGTATTTGAAAGAGTACTAAATATTTATATTTGAATTCCTGATTCAACCTACGGGAACATTACATTTTCTCAGGATATAATGTAGCCTATGTTTTAATCTAGGTTGTAAGCTATCACTACACCAAATTTCATCATAATTGGTTGAGCCGTTTTTGCGTCAAAGAGCAACAAACAACCATATATGCAGACATCCACACATTCATCCATACTCACAAACTTTCACCTTTATAATGTTAGTAAGGATTATCATGGCTACCGCTTACTTTTTTGTCTCATTAGTAATTTAAAAACCATACGCTTTACAAGCTTCTTTTTCACATGTAGGACAAAGTGATTAGACTCCACGTTATATCAATTATGCAACGATGATATCTCCTATTATAGTCAACAGCACAATTGTTATTTGTTGTGTAGTGTATAATAATATATTGTCCGGTGGGCCGGGCGCTACGTACCGCGTCCAGCCGGCTTACATTGTCCAGTATTGTTTTAATGATTAATTGCTGCGAAATTGAAACGCCTTGATAAATGAAACACCAACACAATATGTTACAAATCGCTATGGTAAACGCCCTTCAATCAGGACGCTCCCGATTGTTTCATCACGGATGGCGTCCGAAAGAGGAAAGGAACAATTAACATACGAAGGACGGCCTCCGATTGAGTCAGTGTACCGTGACAATACATTTTACTTTCATCTTCGCTTTAATAACAAATCGAAAAAGCTTGTGCCGTTTTTTGTGTTTGTTGCAGTGAAATACTTGGAACCGTTCTATTGAGGAAAACACAACTGATATTATTGTATATGCAGCTATATTCTTCTATCCAGATTTTCATAAATACTCATTCATATACGTACTACGTACTTATATTAACTCAACGTCACATACATAAATAATTATGTAAATAGAAAATTTATTATATACTCATGGATCACCGTATCTCTATAAATTTACATGACTCATTAATTAGAAAGATATTTTCCTTTCGCAAAATGGAGATCCAAACAGGACTGATTTTGTGAAAGTGCTACATTAAATGAATTTTTAGGATTCTTAAATTCCACTACGTACAGATTGTTGTTTAATTCCTTCTGAAATTTGACTATTTCTGTATTTAAATCTGTTTTTCTTCTGTTTCTGTTTTTAAGGCCGGAAAGGGAAAGGTAAACTGGCCATGGAATGGAATAAGGTCAGGCTGAGAAAGGAAGATCTGATTGTACTGCATAGAATGAAATGAGACGGAATAGCAGACTAAGTTAATAAGATGAGAAGTTTCATAATAAAAATATACCTACCATTTTAACACTTAACTCGATATCAATGTATTCTAAAACAGAGTTGTAACTGGACATTAATTATATCCCGGCGAAAACGGGGAGGCAACTACAATAAAATCTAATTATTTTTGCCGCAGTCGGTTAAAATGGAATTATGGCTTTTCTTATTTAACAATAAATTTGTTGGTAACTAAGACTTTGTTTTATAATATCATGTTTCTGTTTTATAATTTTGAGGTATTCATTGTCTTCTTCAAAACTTCTAGTTAAAGGATCTCTACTCTTCTACAATTTTCCACAAAGTAAAGTTAGCTGAAAATATTTATATGCTTTCTACGATTTTAATAAAATATTTGATAGTGAGCGTCTATTATTTGCTCCACGATGGCTCACAGCTCTGTACGTGCGCTGCAAATATAAACGCTATGCATTTCGTCAAAACTATTTATTTAATGGTCATTTTCAAAAGGGTTATACGGGAATAATAATTTTTATTACTTCGCTTCATAATTACCGGGGATTACTACTGATGCATAGATGATTTTTAACTGACTTTAAAAAGTAGGAGGTTCCAAATTCAACTGTTTTTTTAATATTTGTTACCTCATACCTCTGTACTGGTATACCCGATTTTGATTATTATCTCTTTGTTGAAAGCTGGAGCTTGTCATTTGGTCGCTTAAAATATGGTGAAGATATGGTGAATATCTTCGGACATTTAGAGGAAAATTCCTCAAAATGAACTAGGATTCCAATGGTTGTTTTTGTATTAGGTTCAGTATAAAATTAGGCTAAAGTGGAAGAGAAAAAAGGGGTAGAAGCGAGGGGGGTAGGTTGATAAAATTAAAATACCTACGCATAAATACTTAATATCTTCGGTAGATTTTTCCTAATTTTATTTATTTATCTATGGGCTTTATCGATGTATTCGTATGAGTGAGAGATTAAAATAATTGACATGATTATTTTGTTTATTCTGTTTACTTTTAAAATCAATGGGTTACCATTACATGTATGTCATGTTATAAATTTAAAAATAAAATGACTATAAATTATTCGCGCCGATTCTAAAGCCTTGGGTTAAAGTGAATCCCTCACCTATTCAAGTTTATTAAGGGCCTTATAAATTTATATTTTATTATTATTACAAAAATGAAAAATTCAGTATTTACTTTAGCATTTATTTTTGCAAGTGGTTTGATATTAATAAACACTTGAATAGCGACTACCATTCAGGATACGGTCAGAAAAACGCGTTATTGGGTGCTATACATGGTCTGCATTGCATTCATCAATTGAATTGATATAATACGTCTTAACAAACAAACAAAAAACTCTAATAACTTAAGTTTAATAAAGTTAGTATTAATCTGCATACAGGGTTAAATTATATTCATAGTGTGTTTAAGTTTAGCCATGTTGTCGCGCGCGTTCTTAGTAAGTTTTTATGGCTGTTGGTATTACTAGTGCAAATATTTGCAGCTCGCTAAACCTGTATAGTATACAATATAATCGCTTAATAAGTCGCCTTTCATTTACCCTTGACTTGTGATGCCCGTTCATCTATGTGTATACATAAAGTGACTTATTGATGTCTGTACACGTAATGCAGGAGTGTATGAACGTAATGTAACTCAAAACAATGATTGTTAGATTTTTTTCTGTTTGTTTATGCGGCTGTGCACGCTAATCTCAAAAACGTCTTTACCGATTTCAATAAAATTTGGTGTGGAGGCAGTCGACACCCTGGATTAAGACATAGGCTACTTTTTAACTCAAAAAATGTAGTATAAAGAGATTCAAATATGGGTATTTGTAGCTCATTCGAACTCCAGGATATGGGATGGCACGGGAAAAGACAGGATTACGTGCCTTATGTTTTGGGTCAGAATGAGACGGGACGGGATGAAATATAACGAGATGGGAAGGGAAAAAAAGTATACAGGATGGCAGAAACATTGAATTAATTAATTTAATTATCATCTAAATAACACAGTACTCGAAATAATTTGTTGCTCATATGGACTGAAATCAACATGTATCTGCACTTAGGCGAAGCCGGGCCTGCCTCTAGTCGTATAATATGATTCTGATGATTTACTTTTCATTAATAACATTTGAACGTCACTTGATTTAGTCGTAATGTAAGTAAATCATAATTTATATATCAAACAATCTTGCGTTTCGCTTTTTTCTGGCCGTAACTTCATTTTCCCTTTGCGAGAGAATAAGCAGAATATAAAATAATTTTCATCGGACTCTGTTTATAAAGGAAAATAAATTATTTTGAAACCCAGTGTATACTTTATAACTTTATCGGGGATGAAGTTCCAGAGGTACACTGCGAGCTTATTGTGTGTTTTCACTTTTATTTTTCAGTCTCGAAAGGTTTTTCGCAGCAAATAATTACAAAGAGAAATAATTACTAGTGTTCTGTAAATCAATAGATCTGAGCAATTAAATCCTGACATTACGTTGTTCGGCTTAGGGGGTTACTCTATGAAACGAAACGAACTTCGAATGTTGGGAGGCTGTATGTTAAACTTCAGTAATGTGCCTACTCCACAAAACGTTGAATTCCTCTTATATGTCACAACCATAGACTAAGTTCGGAGAAATTGATAAGTATAAACGATAATAGTATTGATTTTAGGAGTCGAAGTCTTATATCATACTTTGGACGTTGGACATTGGGTCATTCGTTGTCGGTTTTTATAGAGTAGCCCCGGGGTCGAGTGCCGCGCCGCGCCTCGTGTGCCTCGCCTCGACCACCGGACGCCTTGACTGTAACATAATTGAGTGCTTTTGCCGGTGTTAAAGTAGTCTCTGGATCAACATTTCGAAACAATTTTATATT
Organism: Hyles vespertilio; assembly: GCA_009982885.2. NCBI lineage: Eukaryota > Metazoa > Arthropoda > Insecta > Lepidoptera > Sphingidae > Hyles > Hyles vespertilio. The sequence continues at coordinate 15,240,649 of CM042815.1, read as the reverse complement.
ATATAATTGTTTAAAATTCACCCTCCTTAAACGTTTTGCGACCTGTACAACCCTACCATAAATGTATCGATTGAAATATCAGTATAATATATTTCTCCATTGCATTGGCTTTGTAATATTTCATTGCAATGATGCTGAGTTAATTTCCTTCAATACACTTAATTTTTATATTTAATCTTTGTCAATTGTTTTTGGCATCCGTGACGAGTGATATTCGCTTCTCTTGCAACCACTATAATCGGGTTCAGGAAGTTACGACTTTTGTGCCAAAAATTGTAACAGTTAATTTCTCTAATTAAACCTGTTTCATTGTGTATATTGTAGTTTTTTTAATCAAAAAACGGACGCCTGTCCGTTCGGTCACCTAACAGACCGCAGACAAGTGCGTGATTTTAAGCAGATAAAGGTTTTTTGTGACATTGAATTGAATAAGATATTTATACGTTGATATATATAATTATAGTGTCCAAATATTAAAATCGGCGAAGGTAATTTTGTGAAAAAAAAAGATGGGCAGTTTTTTGTGATTATTCAAAAACCAAAATAAGAGTTAAAACTTGCATAATTAACGCCCTTCATTAGCAAGCTCCACAAAAAAATTAAATATCCCTGGCATTGCGAAGGTCCATGAGCGGCTGTGATCGCTTACCATAAGGCTGGCCGCATGCCCGTTTGCATGGTAAAGGCCTATGTAAAAATATTATTATCGTTCTGTAATCATTATTCTTATCGTCCTAACTGCTGTGTATAGTCGCCATGTAAAACAAAATAGTTATTTACAGATTTCGGCACAGATATCGTATATATAACGATATGTAGTTGGACATTTTTTTTTATTTTTACTTTTAAAATAGACACTTCAATTTTATTTATATGTATAGATAAGAAACAAATTGTCTGTACAGTATAATAAATAAATATTTTTTCTACAATAACACAAGGTTAAGTATACATTGTTTACGATCTTTCGGTGTTCGAATGCGTTGTTGTCATGATGTCAAAATATAAAGAAAATTCTATTAGCTTACGAATGTAAATGCTCGTTATCTATAATATGAAAACATATACCAAATGCTACGTTGTACAGCTATTTCTAAAATTGTAGTTTCAAAGAACAATGATAATCCTCCATACATTTTTTGTTGTAATTTTTTTTGTGTGTATTGAGATGAAAAATATTTTAAAATATAGATTTCGAATTCCTTAACAATTATTTCTTAAAATTTACTATTGTAGCAAGCCTAGGAAAAAAGATATTCCACTATAAAGTTTTACAGATTTTCTACCTCTGATCAAACTCTGTGGGTAGTTAATGTTATTTTGTTGCATTTATATTGGCGTGAGGCAAAGTTATGACGCACAAATAAAAGTAAAAATATATATTTTACACGCAGTTTAAATATCAAGTACTTATTTATTTTATTAAATTAATAGTAATATCATACGCAATAAAAAAAGAAGGAAACAGGGGACAACAATTTATTATCATTTGCAATTACAATAGCGCTTTCGGGCGACAGAAACAAATTGTTATTCCTTAATTAATTAATCAGTGATTATTTTGCTTTTCTCACTTCTTTGCACTATTATTTTACATTAATTATCTGAGAAAGATAATGCAAGAAAGCCAGTCAAGCTTATATTTCAAAAATGGCAACATTGAAACGACATAACGCTTCTCCAATAAAAATAAAGCAAATATCAATAAAGTTTTACGAAAAATGTGTTTTCGTAATTCAGGCTTAGGTACGCCGTGAGCTAGGCACCAAAATTACTTAGAAAATTAATTATTAACATTTTTATACATGAAATTTATAGACGCTTAAGAATTGCATTAACAATGATTTTACCAATGTTCTTTCGGCTCACGCCAATATAAATGAGATAAATTATAAGAATCTATTTATATCTGCCGTGTCAGTACTATTTGTAGAAAAAGCGTCAAACATTAAATTTTGACAAGTTTTTATGTGGGCGTGAGATTATTCTTACTATAAGTTGCAATATCACGAGGCATATCTGCTTGGAAACTCTTTGCCTTAAGCTGGAGCATATTTTTGGATGGCAAAATTTGCGGCAATGAATCTTTTCAAAGTTTTGATTGTACACATTCGTTAGCTTGTGCACATTCGTCAACGTTAAAGAATTCCATTTCATCTAACTTTACGCTCCAAAGAGTTAAGATTCAAAGTACTTTTGAAACGAAATTTATCAGGAAGAAAAATGGAACGAAAAAAACCTAACGTATATTTTGTGACTAATATGTGCCGCGCATACGTGTAGGGTCTGTGCGATTTGCAATTGGTGATAGATATGTATATATGTGTAAATTGGTACAGCGTACGATATTATTAGTAGGAAAGTAAAATAAATTATTGTTAACGTAATGTTTGGTAATACTAAAGCCAGGAATTTAAATAAAAGAGACACTTTTCAATTACTACAGCAGAAATAAAGTTTTAATCGTATAAATTGTATAGGAATGAAATACTAATGAAAAAAAAACCCACGTTTCCGTAAAACATAATAATCTGAGTAGACATGCAGTCGCAAAAACATAATAATTACAAGTCATAAATATGTACATGTATTAATTACATAGGTTTATCTTATAATTACACACAATATATATAATACTTACATTAAACTTGCATTTTTTTAACTGGGATTGCATTTTTTTGTCCATCCGATCCACGAATTTCTAATATTTTGAGTTTTAATACTAGTAAGGATATTATTGTAGAAAGTTTCATGTAGGTATGCTTGGGCCCCCAAATAACTTGATCAAGATCCCGAGGTCGACTTGATGAATTCTTTATTTCGTCAAAAAATGTATGAAAGTAAGATCGGCTACATAGAAAAGACTGAAAAGGATGGTTGTCTAATTACTATTCGCTCTATTTAGAGAGCGCTCAGGTTGCTCGAATCATTTGTTTAATTTTAATCAATAAGTATTCAAAGTTACGTAAGTGTACTGATCGATGTATACTCTCTTGCATAGAAGTGATAATATTAAGACCTTGTCTCAGGGCTACAGCTTGTTTAGTGAAAATGGTATGTGTTAAAATGCTTATAAAGTAATCCACGAATTGAGTGTTAAAATAATATTGCGCACAAGATTTTATTTTTTTCATGAACACTTATTCGATTACTACTCCTGAATCATTCACGTTAAAAGCTTTGAAGACTATAGCACTTGAGCACTCCAAATACACTACAGTATTATATTTTATGTATTTTTAGACTCAAAAAATCTATGATGATACAGAAGTCCAACATTTTGTAGAAGATAGGCACAGTATAGTGAAGTTTTACGTACAGCGTCCGAACATTCGAAGTTCGTATCATTTTTAAAGAGTAAACCCCTAGGCGACGATGTAAGTCTACGCGTGGGCGATCAAAATGTGGTATAAGTTTAACCGCGCAAAGTACAAGTGTGTTAGAATTTAGAGTGAGGGCGTGATAAATGAGATCGCTTTTAAGTTATCGGTATTAAAACGGTAGCCCAAATTAAGGAGAATATTTTTATTTACCTTGGGGTCCTAGACAGCCATTACCTTATTATTGTAATAAGCAAGATTCTCCGATAAGGTTTTATGTCACTCCCTTGTAGATGATGTTTTCTGCTGAAACTAATGAAGTGGGAAATTATCAGAATATTATTAATCGAAATAAATAAAACTTAGAGAATAAAGCGATGATTTGTTTTAGTTGTAATTAGGTAATGTCTACTGGGGCGAGAGAAATAAATGCCTTTGTGATTAGCGTAATAACCGGCGTCATTAAATAGGCAGTCAAGTAGATGACCCTTAATACTGTACAACTTTGGAAAAGTTAAATTCGCTCCACAATCATGATTTACATTTCTTTAAAGAGGTACCTATTAAAACTTTTTTTAGATTGCAACTCCGTTAACACTTTCAATTCCAAGTGCAATAAATCAGAGCTAACCGCGGCAGCTTTCACGTTATGACTTCCTCGTAAAATTTACATTTAAAAGTTAATTTTCTCGTTTCCCGGCTTAGGGCAATTGTTAATCTTGGATTCGCTCGTGTTGCCCTCCGTGTAAAAATTATGAACATTATTCTAAGTAGTCCGCGCTCCTTCTGACTCGCTTATGCTCTCCTCTAGCTACATTTGCAGAATGCTCCGGTTATTACCCCCGCTGGGAACAATGAGACCTCATCTGATTTGCTCTTTTTATTTTTCTCCAAAATCAACGAGTAAACATCTACAGTTTTTGTTGTGTAATGCGTATTGCGTACACTTGGAACGTTCATCCAATATTAACAATGTACATTTCGCCCGAGGTGGCAATAACTCCTCTCTCTAATGTAATAAGTAATTACATAATTTACGTTAAAAACATAAATTCTACTTATTACTATATCGCCAAAGTTCTAAGCTATAAAACTAAGTCACAAGTAAAATTGCTCCATGTGAATGAACTAGCGTTAACTGTATTTCATGAAATGTTTGTACTAAAAGCGAAGCCGTACGGAAAAACAATATACCTGACGCACGGAAAGACAAACTGGAAAAACCACATAATACGAAAAATTCTGTGACCAAACTGAATAATACGCAGAATCTAGGTCGTTAGCCGAGAAATCCGGTTACACAAAGACTTTGTGGGTGCGGAGTATTTCGTAGTACGCAAACGAATTGCAAATGCGGCTGGGGCGCGAGTTTGCTCATCCGGTCGCCAAACAGCAGCGGCAGCTTCGCGGCTCTCCCGCCTCTCATCCACACCACCACCCGAATGCCGATGGAACGCCAACAGAAACGACTGTACTAAATTACTTTGTTCAATCGATGGGCCAAATTGCTCCTTACTTATGCTAAACGTCGCCACAGCAACGCAGCTTTACGAATGTTTGAGCAACAACAATGTGTATGTACATTAAAGATATTTCGACAACGTAATCCAGAAGTCAGAGTGGATTATACTGATCGTTGTAGTGATTACGACATAAATTATCTCTAAGGTATTGTGAGTTGATTGATGTAAGCCGCTGACATGTGTGTTGTGTTGTTTTTAAACGGCATCGGTTCCATACAGTCGCAATACCTCTTTTAAACCATTATTCCGCAACGCCGTACAAAAACCATGCGACAAGGGAGAAAAATAACAAACAAATGACCAAATTTACCGACAAATTTGCCGGAATATCTAACGATCTTCCGACTTTGTGACGCACTATTTTTGTACGGCACTACGTGTTCTTTTATTATTTTTCATGGACCTATCGATGGTAGGAATGCCGTATAAAAATAAATGACCAAAATGAACCCCTCTCCTTGATGCTTTTGAAGTCTCATCTGCACTGAGACGGACAGCTTACAAGTGACGGCATAGGGCTGAATATTATTATTTTATGCCCCTGTATCTTACTAAATAGGTCTCCTGGTGGTTCATTTGACCCATCGCTTTTTGCCACGGGCTTGTAGTCTAATTCTAAGAAACGGCCAGCTTCAATCTATAGTTTGCATTCTTTAACACGCCCCTTTAAATTGAAGCTAGGTAGTTAAATACACCGAAATTCCTATTATTGATTGACCCTTAATGCCTAAGGCACTGACACACAGAGCATGTTTGAGCTGAGATAACGGTTTGATCAATATATCGGCCTTTCCGATAAGTAAAGAATACTTTTTCTGTAGTTCCTTCTCGTACTTCGTCATATCCTCTTGACTCGCACTCCTCTATAATATTAATTTTTAAACTCTCGGGCTTGGGCAACTCATCTCTTGATTCGCTAGCACACCTTGTTACGTTGATTAAATAAAACCAAAAGTCAACGAACAAAAAAAAATATAAATATATATAAAACAAAACGACTAAAATTACAATGTAGGTCTCTAGGGCCGGTTTCGTTCCCGTAGTATTTTCCCGCTAGCTTACTCCCCACGGTTATCACGCCGACGACACGTAGTTGGCGGCGGCTGGTCAGATGGGTAGGTCGGCCGGTGCAAACTTTCAGCGGCGAGATGATCTGCAGCAAAGCAGCTCTAGCACGACTTGTAAGCAGGAACAAATAGTCCGTACGAATATTTTATCCGGTACGGAAAACCCTGGAAACCACGGTAACAGACGTTTTACAAACTGTCCACTTTAAAACTTTGACTGGAACATGGGCGCTAACGGTTTAACGCGACTCCCGTAGGAAAAGCAAAATAAGCGTGGAGACGAAGACGGTATTAACTATTCAGATGAGGCAGTCAAGGCAAGGCAAAGCAGAAGGACATAATTAGCACCGCAATTTAGCAAATACAGAAAGCAAATTAAAAAATAACAGCTATTATTAATATTGGCTTAAGCGCTATAACTAATCACAGACAATGTAATAACCTGAAATTCTCGAACCTGCCTGGTAGACTATACAACAGCATAACCGATAATAGGTTATCATGTATTACTACATCCATGTCTGTCAATTTATTTACAACATTGAAAAATGCGTCCATGTGATCTCGAACATTTTCAGGTTCTTTCATTTTGTGTAACATGAGTCTTTTAATAATGTGGCTTTCTTTCCAGGACCTTTTGAAGCATATACAGACTCTAATTTCTACCATCCATCTCGTAAAGTTGTGCACCCTCTTACATGCCGCAACTCACTTGCACTGATCGACAGAATGATATCAGCCTTGAATTCCATACACCTCGTGAAGTTGTGCACCCTCTTACATGCCGCAACTCACTTGCACTGGTCGACAGATAGATGTCAGCCTTGGCGTTTTCGTCTTCTGCTTCCCATTTCTCTGCCTCGGGTGGCTGATCAGGTCTTTGACACTTTTCGTTGACATACCTCCAAACTCCGTCTTTTATTAAAAAGGCTTGCATTTGAATTCGCCAACTCTCAAAATTTTCTTTCGCCAGCGGCTCGAACTTTATTTATTACTTTATTGAATTCATCGTCGCAGCTCTTTTAATGTTGGTCTGGGTAAAAATCTTAGCCTGGGCCCGTAACCATTGTAGCAGAGCAACAGCACAGCGGTTATTTTAAATGAAAATATGAAATCACATTTCGTGTTGCTTTATTAGTCAAAGATATCGAATAACACACAGCAAACAAAAAACAAAACCAACAATCTGTCAATACAATATTCTAAGTATATGTAAAAACATTCTAAAAAACGGCCAGCTTCAATTTATAGTTTGCATTCTTTAACAAAATTGATATTCACATCAGAATTTTTGTGTTTATACACCTACGTCACACTACGGGAAAAATGGCTGACCGTGCTATGAAGTATTGTGTTGTCAGGAATATCATTTGATATTATATAAAAAGTATAATAATACACCCGTTCTATTAGTATCTTGTGTTTTTATTTATATTAGCTTAAAAAGTATATTTACACGTATCATTAATAATTACAGTTGATCTGCCGCAGTCTCAGTTGACAGTTACCTTCAATTCTCAATATATTTACTATAAATCAATCCAAGCATTAAAATAAGATCGATGATCATAACAAACATAACATATCACACACAGTAAATATAAAAGTCCGTAACAATGCACGGATCACACAACGCGGTATCATGCTCCTTATCCTCAATTATTTTTGTCCGGATTTAAATATTTATCAACAATTCACGCAACGGAAAAGTCAAACTCAAAAGTCTATTAATTTTGTTTGCTGGGTTATCTATCATCAATTGTCAATCGATTGCTTTAAGTATAAGTTTTCTGGCCAGGCTCTTAACATACTTTGAATTTACTTATTATTTAATACAGAAAAAATATTATGTGTTGTTACTATTTAAGCAAATAAAATATCAATGAAGTGTAATTATTTACAAAATTAAAATAACTGACAAATTACGGGAGTATATTACAATGAATGACAAATTTATCTCGAACAGTACTTTATAGATAGCAAATTATTTAAGTCGAATAATAAAATGGCAACACTTAGCCAATAATAGTTTATAAATCCGGAATTACTCAAATGGCTTTCCATTTTAAAGGCTTTTTTTCAACCGCTTTGTATAATTCATATGATTATTTGAAAAAATGTACAAAAATATTGGAAATTGTTTTGTATATATGCCACTTTAAGACCCTCAAATTAAGATCAATCAAAAATTCGCCATTGTTCTTTCAAACACACCACGTTAAATTTATTATGGTGATAAATGTCTGTTGCGTTTCGTTTGTAAGCGATCAATCCGTTTGTATTTATTGCGTTGACTATCGACAAGATTATTTATTAAGGTTTCTTTGATTTACGCAAATGTTACTCATTGAAATAAAAGCATTTTTACGAATTTTATTGCGGATTTGATTGGCGGAGACCCGCCCGTAACCGAGAAAGCTGTAAAGTAATAAAGTAAGTAATCAAAAGGAGGGGAAATTAAAAACAATAAAAATTTAACCAAACCTGTGATAAGAATCGTATTTTTTATAATTTATATTACTAATGGACCATAGACGTTATTTTTATATGCTTAACCTTTGATCGAAGTCTTAATCTTAAATAAAGTATTCCAATAAGGGGACTGTTTTTTACTTTTTAGAACGGAATCCAAAAAATAACGAGCAAATACAAAGGTATTTCACGAGGATTTGTTAAGAATTTACAAAGCATTCGAATATTGTTGAGCAATGAGCACAATACGTCAATTAGACCTCCGCGGTTTACGTTCTCTGAAATAATATAATACTTCAAAGGCAGTTAGTACAGTTGGTTTCATCATATTAACGCTAATATTTTGCGAAATATACTAGACTGCACTGAAAAGCATAGCATAGTAGATTCAACTTGTATTCGGATTTATGTAATGTATATTTATCCTTAGGTAACATTAATGCAATAAGTAAATACACCGGTTACGTGGACGCAATACGCGGAGAGTTGTAACTTTAGTCGATATAACACAAATATGGCCGCACGAAGCGCGATAGTTACCAGAATATCGGTTTCGATGTCGGCCCACTAGCATAGTCAATATCATGCTTTAAAGTACTGTAAACCATAAGGCATTTCGTTTGAAGTGTTCAATCGTTTCCAATATGCACGTGGTTATCTAGAATTAAATTTTCTTCTGCCCGAATGTATTATATTTTCTCCTTAATTTCAGCGAAAACATTATAGTAATTTCTCGTTTTGAGTGTAAAACGGCGTGTTTCATTATTAATATTGGGCTCAATTAGAGCGCGAGAGGCATGCGGTGGGGGCTGTCACCATAACTGAGCCGAGTTAACCGCCACTCCGAGAGTAATTACACTGAACTTCATTTAACTTCCGCAGCTCAGTCCAAATACCAGTACCACTAAGCACTGTACTTACTTTACTTAGCCTGTAACAAAACGATGCAATTTTAAGTAACGGTCCGACGGGATAAGTCGAAAGCTTAATATGTGTACTTCTCTAAGTCAACTTATCTATTAAACGTTTCCAGTAAAGTAGGATTTCAATCCGGAAATACGTCAATGACAAACAATTTACTTAATTAATCATGAATTCCGGCCTTGTGAAACATTAAAATCAATTTTGTAAAGATGCTGCCAAGGGGTAGTCGCTACGTGTGACTAAACGTTTTAATTATGAAAACTGTTATATTAGTCACGTGTTCCACCTACACCTCTCTTGAGATTAGTTTGTTAGTATTACGTAAAGTTATAAGAGCAAAAATTAATATTTGATACCTGGGTAAGCTTTCTTAAGCTTATTGGCTTTTGAACAGATATTATTGAGTTGTCTTGAATTTTAAATCTTAAAAATAGTTAAGGTTATTTTTATATGTTTTATAATTATTATATTACAACCTATTCCCATACCTACCAAATATAATTTAGAAAATCATAAAAATTAGTTGACCGTTTCCAAAGAGTGCAAAAGACCACATACGACGTGATAAGAGATTCTTATACGTATATTATAAGTATTGAAGAAGATAAATGTGAAGGTATTCATTTAACATTAAATTGGTTTTGGCAATCGATATTAATTAGAACCGTATTTTTTATTGTTTGTTGTGCGTATTTTCTGGTGTGTCGTATTAAAAACCAGTCTAGAAATCTTACGCAATTTCATTTCACGATTTGAACCCCTTAATAATAAGTATACAGATTATTATTTTATATTTCGGGGCTAAATAATTTTTTGAGGTATCTTTTTTTCGGTTTTCAGCTAAACGATAAATTAACAAACTAGAAAATACATATATTTTTTAATAATAAGCATAAGACAACCCATTATATTGTAACATCGGTAGCTATGTAGTACAGGAAGACTTATGTCGATACAATTTCTAATACAAATTATGCCGCACCCTTACTCTGCAGATTTAGAATAACGCTCTACGAGCTCTTAGAGCTCTGATGAATTGTCCCATAAATTGTAGCTTACGGTATCCTTCGTGCGATGCTTCAGAACATTTGGTGCTACGAAAAGTGTTCTATTTTTCTTGTATAATATATAAGACTCGTTGCGCGCAAAAAAGATTTACGTATAAGTTTCCATATTTACGGGCTTGGTAGAGGCTTTCATTTTTTATTGGTCGTTTCAAATACAACATACGTATATAAATACATATCAAACATATCAATTCACTGGATTGGATTAAAATTTATATTTACAATAGGTAAAAAACAACAAACACTGCTTACAACTAGTTATTATAATTTTTGGAAAAAACATTTTTGTTAAAAGCACGGGTTTTAACTTCGCCCTCCAAGGGTAGATCTTTTTATATATCTTAAATTATGTGTATAAATAGAAAAAGACAATCCAAATAAAGATAAAGGAAATCATAATGATATGAAATTGAATAAAATCCTTATTTTCACAAATATTCTACATGAGCACACAAAGACAATTTACTAGTATTAATTCGATGATAAAGCGGTAAATGAAATTGGTGGATTTTGTATTTTTCTGCCTTATAAGGTAATCTAAACATCAAAGATACTGAGTCGTTGTGTTCTTGTTCTATACCTAATGAGGATATAACGAACGAAGGGGACAAAGCGGTGTCACGTCTCGGATCGTTCGGGAGAAAGATTTTCGTTACCTAGCAACCAAGTACGTGAACAGAAGAAATCGAATTTTTATTCTAAGGCTTTATTTTTTAGGTAATTCCAGTAAAAGGTCGCGTTTTTTATAACTCATGCCATTTGAAACGCTAAAAATATACTTGTTTTCTATTTACAGTTACTGTTACTATAAGTAGCGCATGGAAGTAAACTGTGTTAATTTTATTATAGGTTACGTAGAATGCGAATAACCAATATAGACAATATACACAGTCAGGTCTTAATTATTGTCACAAAGTAAAAACTTTTCTTTTAGAATGCTGGCCACAAAAAGTTTATTGAATTCGAATTTCGAATTGTTCATAAATAAAAATGTATACTTTTTAGAATTTTACTCATTTTTAAATATGCAGTGGACGCTTAAAGAAGACCGTGTTGCAGTTATTGCGTTGCATCGTTGCGGTTACGCGCCAATTCAAATTTTTGACATACTGAAAAATTTGAATATAACCAAAAGATTCGTTTATCGTACCATCAAACGATACAATGAAGACTCTAGTGTAGATGACAGGTCCAACGAGGTCATTTTCCATCCTCGCTCATGGTATGGTAACCTTGTGGAACTTGTTTCTCATACCATGTTCAATAACAGGCACTGGGTATTCCAACAAGATTCGGCGCCAGCTCATAGAGCGAAGAGCACACAAGAATGGCCGGCGGCGCGTGAAATCGACTTCATCCGGCACGAAGACTGGCCCTTCTCCAGTCCTGATTTGAATCCGTTAGATTACAAGATATGGCAACACTTGGAGGAATAGGCGTGCTCAAAGCCTCATCCCAATTTGGAGTCACTCAAGACATCCTTGATTAAGGCAGCTGCCGATATGACATGGACCTCGTTCGTGCTGCGATAGACAACTGGCCGCGCAGATTGAAGGCCTGTATTCAAAATCACGGAGGTCATTTTGAATAAACTTAAGTGTCATAAGAATCTATGTTTTGTTAAGTTCATTTTGGTATATAAATGGTTACATAATGAATAAACTTGTTTCAATTATTTTATATTAAACATGTGACAGAATTTATGACCTGACTAGGTACAGTAAGTAGGAATGGTGTAAAGTTCTAAAAATCCGAGGTTCCCGTAGCATAGACATTAATCTAAATTCAACGCCGGTACATCTAGTGAGCAAACATAAGTGACTCAACTCAAACACAGTGTTCTGATTTTGGAAAAGTTTTACTAGGGATATATTTCTGACCATATATTATTTATACATATATCCTTACTAATATGTTACATCCTTAAATAATTATACAGATTGTGTCTGAAGTCGCTTAAACTACCACCCGGCTTCGTTTTCGGTAGCAGTCTTGATATACCCGGTATAACTAGCATATATTTATATCTGGCAGTCTAGCTTTTCAAATGCAATGAATGTATTCTTTTTTATTTTAATCTTGATTGATGTGAAAACGGAGGAGTGTTGTTTTTTTTTTGAAGATTTTTTTTTCATTTTAAAACGAACTTGTAAGAATATTCCCATATAAAAATATAGTAATAATAGTTCATAATAAAGAAGTGTTTTAGCTCAGAAGCGGGATTTGCAACGCCCACGCACCATCCGGACAACCAAGATGAATGGAATGGAGGAAGACGAATTTCGACGGCGGCGAGAAACTCCATCCAGATTTTCTGCTCAACCAGAGACGAGAGATGAGGTTAACGAAGATGTGTGCCGCAGCCGAAGTCGTAATAGGTGTAGTAGTTGGCGAGGCAAAAAGTGCGTGGTGGCCTGTTGGTAAACGGACTAGACGCGACTCCCAACATGTTCACGGTGGTCGCGGGTTCGAATCCCAGGGCACACCTCTGACTTTTCGGAGTCATGTGTGTATTGATAGTCAACCACCACGCACTAAAACGGTGAAGGAAAACATCATGAGGAAATCTGCATACCATAGGGATTCATAAGAATTTCTATGGTATGTAAGTCCGCCAACCCGCACTAGGCCAGCGTGGTGGGCTATATGGCCTAACCACTCTCAATCGTATTCTCGATTGTAGAGTAGGCCCGTGCCCTGCAGTGTGACTTATATGGGCTGATACAGATTATAGTACGACGACCAACGCCAAACACTTGCAGTCCCAGGTACAAGAAATAACCAGTCGTAAAAGTGGGACCAGAAGTCCTGAACCTAAGAAATCAAGGTACTCAGATCGTCGAGATATTTTTGAAAAGTTTGTTAAAATGTTACGGAGTAGGGACAGGGAACCGTCGCTCTCGTCTTCTATAAATAATGTTTATCCCAGAGTTTGACCCACTAGTAGAAGAACAAACTATTAATGTTTGGTTAAATAAAGTAGACGAGTGTGCGGATATTTACAATTGGACCGATAGGCAGACAGTTCACTATGCGTTACTAAAGTTGAAAGGACATGCAAAAATGTGGTACCAGGGCTTGCCCTCTGTTAAATATTCCTGGTTAGAATGGAAAAAGTAATTACGCGAATCTTTTCTTTCGATTGAAAATTATGCGGAACTATTGACCGAGATGCTTAACAAGAGGGCACGTCCTGGTGAATCGCTTGAATTGTTCTAATTTTGCAAAAATAAATTTGCTTAACCGATGCAATTTTTTTGGGAAAAAGACGGTCGATTGCATTATATTTGGGATAGAGCATATGGGTGTTCGGTTAAGTGCACAAGCCGGGAAGTTTGATAAGCCCGAGGAAACTTTAGAGTTTTTTTAAAACTGTTAAAAATAACCAACCACGGGATAATTATGAATTCAGGTATATTCAGTCAATGGATACACGTTTTTTAAATACCATTGTCCCCGCCTCTGACGCATCTCAGACGCTTAGTGGAATGATTAGAAATTGCCCAAAAACATCTGTGACCTATTTTAATTGTAACGACCTAGGTCATATGGGCTGGCAATGTCGCAAACCTGTGATTAAATGTACAAATTTTAATTTTTTTTGGGGATAATTCAAGTAGTTGTCCGAAAAAGAGTGTTCTTAACAGTAATAGTAATATTCAGTCAGCTAGTCTGCCAACCCGCACTAGGCCAGCGTGGTGGACTATATGGCCTAACCACTCTCAATCGTACTTTCGATTGTAGAGTAGGCCCGTGCCCTGCAGTGGGAGGTATATGGGCTGATACAATACAAAAAAAATGTTTAAAATGCATCCAAAAGGTATTTGAAGTATTTTTTTTTATAGCCATCATGAGGATAAATATAATATTAATATTAAAGTAAATGGTATATATGTTATGGGCCAAGTGATTAATGCGGGCAGTATTCATAATGCCCGGGCAGTATTCATAATGCCCGGGCAGTATGAATATTGCCGAGCCATATCGGACCAAGTGATAAATTACATTCTAAACTCACCTATTTATCACATTGCCCGGGCATTATGAATATGGCTACATGATGATCGGGCAATGTGATTAATAGGTGATGGTTTTACGTGGTGCGCTGCCGCATTGTCGCATCTGCGATAGGCCCATAAATTAGAAAGGTTGAATTGATCTGCTTATGTTTAGTTGTTTTTTAACGTCCGAAACATTATCTTCAGAAGAAAATTAGTGTACCTACTTTATGGATCAGTTAGGTCAACTGTGCCCCAAAACCGCCTCGGAACACCCCGTCTTCACATAGTCTTTTGGCTACCGACCCTAGAGCTTTTATAAAAAGCCGGAGGCGCGGAGGGAGAGCAGCCCCCGCGCGCTGTAACGAAGGATAGGCAACTGCGGAGGTGAGCATGGGTGCCTATCTTTTGTTACCCAAGGGCGAAGGGGCTGAAGTTCCCGTAGCGCCGAAGACGAAGCAAAAGCTAATTTGTATTGACAACAAGTGTTTTAAGCGTTAGGTTGCTATAATAGATATTTCTCAGGAATGGTGCGTTACCTTTTCATGGGAGTGGTACCAGGGGAGGTGCGACATTCCCCCTACCCCTCCACTGCTCCCAACCCACCCCCTCGTGCTGCCCTATTCTAAATTCTACCACTTCGGCTCATTTTGATTCGCTTTACATCACTCTGCCCAATAGGCACTTGGCATAATGCCCGGGCAATGTGATAAATTGATTGGTTATAATCACATTGCCCGCTCTTATTGGGCATTATTCATATTGCCCGGGCATTATGAATAATGCTCGATTAATCACTTGGCCCATAACATATACATATACTCAATATCAGATAGACTTCGGGAGTCAAGCCACACTGATTCGTAAGGTTGACGCTCATAAACTATAAATTGAATGGGAATCGATTCATGGACCAATATTGCAAGGTTAAGTAGTGTTCCTTACCTACCTATCGGCAAAGCGTTCGTAAGCATTGAGGAACACGACGTCAGAGAGGAACAAGTAGAAGTACTTGTCAGACTTACTTTTTAAAAAATAGGTGAATTAACAAGAGTGGTTAAATTATTTCTATGTACTTTCGAAGACGTTAAGATCGATATGGGTGAACTGAAAGCAATAGCAGTCAGCTCTGGCGTTAGTTACAGTGACAATATCTATGTAAGTGGGTCGATTAGGGGAAAACCAGGATTAGAATATTATTTGTTACCAAGCGAATATCAAATGTATAATGGGGAAGCTCGGGTGCTCATTCAGAATATTGGTGTGGCAAACGCACCCGCGGTCTTTCAAAGAATCATTCACAAAATTCTTAGTAAAGCCAAAGTCCCGTACGATTTTAGACCTGATTGTGTATAGTTAGGTATAAATACCACGGTACATGACATTACAAAGAAAACCACCCACCGGAATGATATATGGTCGCAAGGTAGGAAATCCATTGGATCGAACTCTAAACAATGTAGTTGATGAGATTGTTGATCAATAACATTGAAGATATTAGGGTTGAGGCATGTGAAAGAATGGGAAAAAAATCAGAAACAGGTAAAAACACGGTTTGACAAACGCCGTAAAACAGCTACAGAATATAAAATAGGGGATCTAGTTAGGGTGGTTAGGAATGTAGTAGGAGGGTCAGGCAAATAAAAAAAAAATAGAATCAAAGTGCCAGGGCTCATATTGAATAAAAAGCATACTTCCTAGGGATCGATATCTCATAGTTGATCACCACTCACTCGGAAGGGCAAATCGTACAAAAATATTGTTTGCCGTGGATAAAATTTACTCATGGATGAATTTTGATGCTCCCACTTGTTCCTCAAGTGATGGAAGTGATTCTGATTAACTTTGCAGATTAATTTATGTATGAAGTCAGGTTTACGATGCAACTACATACACGTATAGATTATTCTTTTATTATTATAATAACGTAGACTTAAGATACACATACTCGTTGAAGAGCATTTATTTGTTTTAATTCAAAATAAGTTTTTAACTAGTTATGTTATACCGGGTATCTCAAGACTGCTACCGAAACGAAGCCGGGTGGTAGTTTTAGTGACTACAAACACAATGCAATTAAAAATTTCGCCTAGAAACGCGACAATTTTTTTTTTATGATTTTTTAAATATCGTCATTTTTGGGTGGTAAATCCATAGTTTTTGCTAAAATAATAATTTAAACTCTTTTATACCTTAGAGTATTTATAAATAAAAGGGTATATACTATTATTTTAGGAAAAAATGTATTTACCACCCAAAAATGGCCATAGGAAAAAAATAACAAAAAAAAAATTGACGCTTTTTTTTTGCAACTTTTTCTGTTGCATTATGTCTGAAGTCGCTTAAACTACCACCCGGCTTCGTTTTCGGTAGCAGTCTTGATATACCCTGTATGTTTTGTTAATCAGATAAGTTGTACAATTTAATAAAACTTAAAATATTCTTAATAATATAGTAACCAACGGTCAAAATTTACATAGGTGCATTGTTAACACTAATTGATTATAAGACAGATTTTTTATATTTTTTATTGTTGTGAAATGTTGAGCAGATGTGACCGAGCATGAGTGTTGTGCGTGACTAACTATATCACCATATTGAGCGATAATTCGATGTTATTTTAAGCAAGTTGGCAGTGAAAGAATAGAAATAGCTCCTCTTGCACATTTGAAATATAAATATCTGCTTATAGAGTGACAATGATTTGTGATAAAATAAGAATTAAGTCTAAGGCTTTACTATAACTTTAAACGAGAGGGACTCGTTATTGTGACGGATGGCCGACTGTTACATCCTTAAATTATATAACTAGCATATATTTATATAACTAGCATATATTTATATCTGGCAGTCTAGCTTTTCAAATGCAATGAATGTATTCTTTTTTATTTTAATCTTGATTGTGTTTTTTTTTTTTTAGAATGGCCTGGCATAGTGGCGGCATTGCACCTGATGGAAAGTGCCAATGCCGCCCAGGCAGAGTATCCATTGGCATCGGACGGCAGTCCCATGCCAATGGAAACAATTATGCCGGCCTGCTTAGGTGCCTCTTCACACCACGGCGCAAGGACCCAGGATTGTAGGAAGGAGGGAACACGTGCGCCGGCAAACAATTCCACAGCCTGACGGTGCGGCACAGAAACGAATTGAGAACCGTTTTGGTTCGCGCCGGGATGGTGTGGACCGTCAAGCTATGGCTTCGCAAGTCAGCACGCGTGGTTCTGGTTAGGAATGGAGAGGAGGGGAGCAAGTTGAACAATTCCTCAGAGCACCTCACCGTGATACAGGCGGTAGAACACGCTTAGAGAGGCGACATCTCTCCGGAGTTGTAGCGACTCCAAGTTGCTCATAACGTCTGCATCATTCACAATGCGGATGGCCCGCCGCTGCAATCCATCCAAGGCATCGAGCAGGTACTGGGCGGATCCACCCCAAAGGTGCGAGCAGTACTCCATACCCGGCCGGACCTGCGCTTTATATGTATAAGCGGCAAAGCTGACCGGGGCGTGAAAAACCGTCGCACCCTGTTCAGGACTCCAACCCTGCGTGATGTGGCAGATATTACGCCCTCGATGTGATTCCTTGGATTGAGATCACAGCGGATATCCCACACCAAATGATGTGATTGATGTGAAAACGGAGGAGTGTTGTTTTTTTGTTTGAAGATTGTATTTTCATTTTAAAACGAACTTGTAAGAATATTCCCATATAAAAATATAGTAATAATAGTTCATAAAGAAATGTTTTAAATATTACAAATAAAAAAATAATGTGATTCTGTTTAGGATTTCTCTTGAACTACTCGAGCATCATGATTAAAATTTGCATATACTTTCTCATACATAAATCGACACAGGGTACTTTTCCTTCGATAACAACTGCTGTTCCCCAGGGATTGGACAGTAACTATGAATATGTGTTACAAAATAGGCATAAGTGGAATCTTGATAAATATAATTTCTAGAAAATACAGTTTATCTTTTTTATTTTAAGAACGTGGGCGAAGCAGCGAGCAATATCTAGTATACATAAGTTATATTTAGCTCAATTACGAGAGTATACGGAACAAATTGTACGTTCTTTTTTCGTATACGCATTATGTGTTAACGCATCGTTTGAAAAAATTCAACGTGAAATAACGTGAACTTGTTTATCAATACGTGTTCATTCGAATATCTACCTCTGTATCAGTTTATCTATCATAAGCGTGTGCAATTTCCAGTGCAGGAAATTACAGGTTCAGCATACGACGCAGGCTTCAGCGCGCATCCGTACACAAGTAAGGATAAAGTCATGAATGAATACACTATGTCATATCTGCACTATTTATCTATATTAAATAAATAAATAACACCCAACAGTCACATACATAGTCCTGACCCCACACTAAGATCGAGTCTTGTGTCGTGCGTATTAGGAACTATACTCCGAGAGACTTTTCGGTCTCACAAACACCCAGACCCGAAATAAATATTTGTGGGGCCGCACAAACATTTCTCTCGGTGCGGGGATCGAGCTCGCGGACAAACGTTTCACAGGCAGCGTCTAACAAACTGCGCCACGGAGACTGTCTTAATTCATATACTAGTTATATCTTATATTTGTATATATACATGCCCCACTGCAGGTACGGGCCTCCTCTACAATCGAGACTATATATACCGGGTATATCCACACTGCAGCAGAAAACAAGCCAGGCGATAGTTTAAGTTATTTCAGGCATAACGCAGGTAGTACCTACTCAGGCAGCCTCTTACATATGAGACACCTACCACCAGTAATACTAAGGATTTAAACAGAATTTGATTAGGAACTAATCCTGAATGAATATGTTTAACGTTAATTATTTTGACGATATTATAGCCTTTAATACGATTTAGGCACCATGAACAACCAGAAACGTACTTTAAATAAATTGAGTCAACACATTTCACAGATTTTTCGCTACTTTTAACTACTTACTACTTTTCGGTATTTATAACATAAATTTTATTTAAAACGGCAATGTTTGGACAAATTAAGTTTATAATTATGCGCTGAAACCTCACCGGTAAAATGGTTTTAACACGAAGTGGAGGTCAAAATGTTGCTATCATCGAAATGTTGAACGCATATTCATTGAGATTTTCGTTTGATTTTAATTATAAAGGCAGTCTATTCCAGAAGTGCGATGTTGCCTATCCATAACGAACCAGACGTGTCTGCCGTTCAAATCCCAGGGCACACCTTTAAATTACGTGTCATATGTGTATTTATATTCAATCATTTTCTGGTGGTAGGTCTCTCATATGTGAGAGGCCATCTGGTAGGTACCACCGCAATGACTATTTCTCCCGTGAAACAAACTGCTTAAATGCACTGTTGTGTTTTCGGATCGAAGGACATTGTAGCCAGAGCAACTACTGGACATATTGAGACTTAGCATCTTATGTTCAGGATGGCGAGCGCAGTGGAATGTTACTACTGTTTATGAGCGGTCGTATCGCTTACCATCAGGCAAACGGCTTGCTCATCTCGCCATTCAATGCAATAAAAAATATATACCGGGTATCTCAAGACTGCTACCGAAAAACGAAGCCGGGTGGTAGTTTTAGTGGCTACAAACACAATGCAACTAAAATTTTCGCATAGAAACGCGACAATTATTTTTTATGATTTTTTAAATATCGTCATTTTTGGGTGGTAAATCCATAGTTTTTGCTAAAATAATTATTTAAATTCTCTTATATCTTAGAGTATTTATAAATTAAAGGGTATACACTATTATTTTAGGAAAAAAATTATTTACCCCAAAATATGGCAATAGGAAAAAAATTTCAAAAAAAAAAAATTGTCGCTTATTTTTGCAACTTTTTTCTGTTGCATTGTGTCTGAAGTCGCTTAAACTACCACCGGCTTCGTTTTCGGTAGCAGTCTTGATATACCCTGTATATAAATCAGTACATATTTCAACGGTGAAGACAACCAACGTGGGGCAACCTATGCAGGTCAAGATTATTATTTAAACCGTATACAAACCCGCACTGGACCCGCTGTGTGTGCTATTTTTTACACCCGCTGCCGAACTGGAGTACAGAGGAGGTCCATGTCCAGTAGTTGGAAGTGAATTGGTAAGGTTCATCATTCTATTTTTATCCTTTTTGCGACAGTGGACCCAAGAATATAATTTAAAAATAAAGATAATTCCAAACTCTTCGACAAATCAGTATATTCGACCATAATCTAGCTCATATATACTTGTATATTTTAGATGGCTTCTCCCTTTTTATTAGTATTATCCGCCTCAGGTATTTCGGAGTCTAGCACGATTTGTTAATATGGGAGGATATTACCTATATCTATCAAAACGCTATGACATGCGAACCAATAATAAATAGTGTTATAACATAAATTGCAAAAATACAGCAGAGTTGAACCGGTCTTGTGACAAGTAATAATCTTGTGGCCATTACAAGTAGCAAAATACTAACAATTTGCACTAAATATTTTTTAATATATAAAGTGTTGATAATCCGTCAAGTGAACACAAAAGTGTAAAATATTTGTTTAGAACGCACTCATCATTAGTACTAAATGTACGCACCTAATTATCTAGAGGCGGGCTGCCGTCAAGGATGTTTCAGTAATAAATTATGCGAGGTGACCCTTTACAGGGCTTGAGCAGTTTTCGGGATTTTGGCATAAGAGTGATAATGGAAACCGTCATATGGGTACCGTTAAAACTTATCACCTGTTGAGCGGTCTGTCCTTGGGCCTTTTCATATTAGACTTTAATATACCTTGAAAGAAATATCATAATTACGTATTCCTTTTGAAGGTAAATTATTAATATTTGATCTTGATTCTAGGGATCTCAGTGATGTTAGTTTTACCACAGTAACATATTTATGATCTTGATGGTAAGAACGTTGTACTTATTAACTTTGCCTGAAAGACTGTTTATCGTGAAGAATTGTGTTTTTTTTGTGACAAGCATTTAATTTTATTCATTGATATATTATACTAGAGGGGGCACTGCAAACAATTTTTTTGTAACAAAAATGAACGGTACCTTATAGCATATCGTAGTCATGGCAGAATCGCTGCAGGAAGCTCAAGAAATGCTGCACAGCCTAAATGAAGCCTCTAAACGAATTGGTTTCCGGATGAACCTTGACAAGACGAAAGTCATGTCTAATGACCTCGTCGCTCCAGGACCAGTTATCATAGATGCACACCTCTCGAAGTTGTCAAGGAGTATATCTACCTCGGACAACTAATGCAATTGGGTAGAAACAACTTTGAAAAGGAAGGCGATAGGAGGATTCAGTTGGGCTGGGCAGCATTTAGGAAGATGTACCATATATTTTCGTCGGATATACCACAGAGCCTAAAGACTAAAGTGTTCAACCAGTGCGTCCTCCCTGTAATGACACTGACTGTGGGGCTAATCCACAAGTTAAAGGTCGCTCAACGTGCTATGGAAAGAGCTATGCCTCGGGTCTCTCCGAAGGACAAAATTCGAAACGAAGTGATCCGTCAGAGAACCAAGGTAACCGACATAGCTCCGAAAGTTAGTAGGTTGAAGTGGCAATGGGCTGGCCACATGTCGCAGAACGGGTAACCGCTGGGAGTAAGCGTGTTCTGGAGTGGAGACCGCGTCTTGGCGAACGTAGCGTGGGACGTCCTCTGGCCAGATGGCGGGATATTTGCAGAAGAGGGCCGGCAAGAACTGGATGCATAAAGCTACAGACCGGGCTCTGTGGTGTACCTTGGGAGAGGCCTATGTCCGGCAGTGGACTGATGATGATGAACGGTACCGTACCGCTCCTTCTGTTTCTGTCTCTGTCACGCTACGCAGTAACATTATCTTCGCTTCGCTGCACTGGGTTCCCGGTGCCCGTACAAAACGCAAAGATTTTGCTACCCAATGTCCGCTCTAGTATACCTCAATGATTTTGTTATGATTGTTTTTCTTTATAATCTCCATTCAATTCTGCTTGTCATGAATAAAGCTTTATTTCTTTCTAAATTCTGAACAATATTTAATAGGCACGATGTTTATACAAAGAATCAAATAAAATTATGAATCAATTATACAAACAGTGGTTTACTTAGAACTAAGTTACGTAACAGGAGCAACGATCGCGCAGTATACTATGCCAACTAACTACAAGTCAAGAAAAGGGCGCTACAGATACATACATATATATTATGTATCATTTGGTTTATAATCTTGTTATTTTTGTATATGGAAATCCATTAAATAACGTGCACCTATATTTAACGAAATTGTATATAGAAAATTAATCAAGTAGGTAAACATATTTAAAAAAATAGATTGTGTAGACATGCTTCACAAAAATGTCTGATATAAATAATAAATATTTCCAAGTAAGCATCAAGTAGATTGTTCGATGACGATACGATCAACTGATCGAGTAACATTGCACACAACACCTAAAGGACTCAATAAAAACGCGAGTCATCTGTATTTATGGCTCGTAGCAACCCTTAAATGTAGGAAGTTTTTACAGTGTCATCGGATAGAAGAAGCTCTTAAGGCTTCTAGCTGTAGCATAGTAGGGGCCAGCTCAAGGGCCCTTTTAGGATGACTAGGATGTACCGATCCACGACCCTTTGTCACGGAGTCCTCAGTACATTGCTTATGAGTAGATGTCTGAATGTGCTACCATCATAAAATATATTCACATACGTGATCATATCATACGTATAATTTTTAAATGGACCTCATTCGCCGTGATCTATTACAGTGCAATTAACTTCATTACCGTTGTATTGTATTGTGAAAAACGCACTCAATTATATTAATGCCGAAAATATTGGTGTGGTGCAAACATATTCTTGTTATTAAATACGTACTTCGTGTTGTGAGATTTTAATGTTATTTATTGACTTGATAATATTTTATGGCCGAAAAGTTTGTATCGACAACGTTTTATGACAGTAGGTAGATTCTGTAACTATTTATATACGGTATGTTTATAATTTTTGTCAGGTCAGTTTCTGTAACCATTTACACAATATTACCTAAAAAATGTATGAATATTTTTACTAGCACCTGGGTATATACCATATGTCACAATACCAGTATACGCGGAAATTAGAAAATTTTAATTTTAAATGTTATGGTTTTATTTCTCGTCATGAACAGAAAATTATGGTCTTTGATATCAAATAATCTTTTTAATATCATCATCATCATCAGCCTATTCGCGTCCACTGCTGGACATAGGCCTCTCCTATAGCACGCCACTGGGCTCGATCTTCAGCCCAACGTCTCCAATTCATTTAACAATCAATATTTTTAATATATCGATTGTTAAATAAATTGAAGCAGACACCTTTGTCACAAAAAACCAACTGCTCTATTTTATTTTCCTTTCAGAAACGATGCTTCATTCTAGAATTAATCCTGTTCGTGATGCATTTACAAACTCAAATTAACAATCGCAAATTAATCATGGAGGCCATACAAAAACATATTCGTGCAGGTATCATTCGGCACAGAAAATTCTTCATCGCCTCAGGGCCAATAGTCGTCAATGCACATAACAACCCTTCTATTGTAACATACTCTTGATTTTACACATAAATTATACATGGCGGGGTATCAGCGAGATTTGGTGAAACATTTGGCTGGCTAGTACAAATATTGGTCACGATGCGGGTTTCGGAATGTGGTTCAGACGCCGATTTCGGACATACATACGTACAGCTATTGAGTCCGCCGGTATGTCCTTTACATAATTGGCTATTCGACCCAAATGTGCCAAGTATATCTGTACTGTATTGTGTCAGCCCGTACTACGTCCCACTGCACGGGCCCTCTTCTACAATCTAAGTACGATTGAGAGTGTTAGGTCATATAATCCACCACGCTGGCCTAGTGTCGGTTGGCGGACTTTACATACCTACTAGAAATAGTAACAAATGGGCACAACAAGTACAAATGGCTGTGGCATATAGTTTTCCTCACGAGTATATCTACGTTGACTAATTGTTATTTGACTTATTTTGAAAACCGCTACTTCAAAATTGTTTCATATTTATAGAATGGTATATTTCAACTGCATGCTGTAGTACCTATGTGGTAATTGATATTTTAGAAATTGGATTAGGTACCATTCTAAGCTTGTGTATGTGTCGACGGGAGGGGTCTAACATTTTGTGACTTCACATTTTTTTTAGAATATTATTTTATATCTAAGTATTACAACACCTAAGTTAAATTACATGAAATAGTTGCAAATCTGTCTTCCTAAATTTCAAAATAATGGCCAGCACACTAGGCAGGGGGTGGAGACAGGGCCCAAAAATCATTGAATTCGTGTGACGTAATTTACGGATGAATATAGCAAAGTAGTTAGTTAATACTGTAGAAGACAGGCTCGCTGCGCCGCGCCGCAGCGGCGCGGCCGCATGATACTACATACAGCTTTGAGCAGGTAAAATATTTTCTCCACATTATTGAGCACTGATTTATTATGATGATATTATTTTTTATTTATTTTTTTACCTTTTTTCTTTAAATAATGTTATTGTACACTCTCTTCATACCTGTATTATTTAATTAGTGGAATCGTAACTGGATTCTGTAACACATTTGGTATGTTATCTACATGATATTTTCTGTTTGTTTCCCACGAATAATTAAAATTAAATAAAATATGACGATCATACATGTCCGTTTAATTACACACTTTTTTGTTGAGCGATGGCGTACGCAATTGTATGACGATTTTCCATAAAACGATCCCGGAAAAAACGGAGTTTTTCTGTGTAAACACAACTGCGAACACTACCTCCAGTTGCGACAGATTCGTTAAAACGATCCTGTAAATACGAACTTGCTACGTGCACGGAGCCTAAGGCATGGCGAGAGGCGGCATTTTATTGGCACCGAGCAATACCGCTCAGCTTGTATGTCTAGTTTTGTTATATACCTGAAAGATTTTTTATTGCAATTAATGAAATGAAATTAATCTGACATTGAAATGGAGAGGATTTGAAAGTATATTTCGGTTCTATTGATAAAGCGATGGTAAGACTATTAAAACGCGTACGTATAGGTTTTGATGCTTAGCCTATTAATTACAGTAAAGAAAAATTGAAAGTAAAAATAAGTGCACCAATATCCAATAAAATGGGAAGCTGCTGTGTGTTTGCTGCTACTTCAACTGTTATGACCACTAAATAAAGGTAACTTTATCAGTATGCATAAACAATAACATTTCCGATTATTGTTTTTATATCGGCGATGAATTTATTTATTTATTTAATCCTTTATTGCACAAAATAAAAATACAGTGAAGGAACAACACAATAATAATTAATAGTACAAGAGGCGGCCTTATCACTCTAGGTAATTTCTTCCAGGCAACCTTTGGATGGATATTGAGATAGGAAAAATGAGCGGGCAGTCTAAGGTATATAAAATAGTTTATATATAAATACATATATACGAATACATACCAACAAAATATATTAAAATACACATACATACAATTTACCAAATACATAAATATATAAACCTATCCTAACATTTACCAAAGAGGCGAATGGACAAGATATTCCTCAGCTATGCTCTAGTTGAGAAGTCTAGTTGAGATATAATTGACCATTATAATTAAATAATTATAATGTTGATGGATATATTAAAACGATTATTGAAAGTATAAAAGTATTTCTTTATCTCCCTTTCTCTCTCTGTATCTATTTTCTTATTGATTTGTCCAGCCAACAAATCTATGTGATTCTATGTGTAATCTTTATGAACGCCAACGATGGAGGTTCTACCTGTAATATTAAATTGCAATAAATCGCTTAAATTTCCTCGTGGTTGGTATTTACCGACTCGCTTTCAATATATTACGTACCGGCCGTACCGTATTATTTATTGGCCAGGCTTCCCTCTGGTGCGTATAGTTTTTTTGGTTTCACATCAACAACATATAAATGCGTACTGTTTTATATTTAAACTCAAAGTGACTACGTCCCGTTATATTCTGTGCTGTCCCGTTTCAATCTGTCCCCTAGCGAAAGCATACAATCCTGTCCCCACCTGCGCTGTGTCATCCATTCGAGTTCGAATGAGCAAATATGTATATTGGAATTCCTTATGGCAACACTACATGTTTCGGGTTTAAAAGTAGGCTAATTGCTAATCCATGGCGCCAACTATCTTCACGCATTAATGTCATCAAATTTTGTCCAGCCTTTTGATGTAACAAACACACAAACACCTTTGATTTTATTATATAATAGGAATTAGAACAGTAGAATTAGTAGAATATTAGAAAGCAGGATAGTATGATTACCTCGGATATACCTCTTAACTTTGATACGGCTATCGATTTTTTATTGATGAAGAATAATTGAAGCAATCATTTTAATCCAGGGTGTCAGCTATCATTACAAGTAGCTTGTAGGGTAAGAAACATCATTCACCCTTAGTCCTTTACGAATTTTAGCAATTTAATATTAAAAGGACTTAAGATTTGTTGGCTTGTCACGTCAATATTTTCTTTTTAATATTTACTAACGCAATGGAATTATGTAATATTTGTTGCTGTGAACTGGCACCTAAACTCGGTTTTATTTTTTTATAATCAAATAATTTAAAACTAGGAATGTTGTTCGTCGTTTATGCCAGTGATTTTATTAACAATTTATCATACAGGAATATCAAGGTCTATGAATTACATATGATTGATCATTTATACTCAATGTGTACATTAAAATAAAGGTCACAACACAATCGGCCTTGTTTACATTTACCTCATAGGTAGCTGCGGTCGTTTTCCTGTGCGGCTGGTATACATCGGACACCGTCGATGGACAATGAATGCTAAATGAATATTTCCTGTTGTAAAGTTGGCCATTGTGGATGAGATCACCGCAGATGCGTGGATTCGTTTTCTTTGGTCATTTTCCTTGACAATATCATTGACAGATCGTGTTCTTGTTTGTAATGAATTAGATTGTAGATGATTGGCCTCGCTGCTTTTGGCGTGGGTAAAATTAGCCTTAACATATTGAATTAAATTTGATTTTATAAACGACTCCCTATTTTGTATGAACCGAACGGGGACAGTCACTTAAGGACTTGTAAATTTGTATACTCAATTGAGTTGAATTACATTTATGAACAGCGTAATATATTATTATAACTACGAGTAGAAATAACCTAATTACAGAGTTATGATTTAAAATATATACGAAGGTTATTCATATGTTTTTTCTGATTAATTATATTTTGTAGTTACCTCTAAAGCTTGTAATAAATATCTTGTTCATTACAATTTCTAATAAATTAGCATTTGATAACTTGTTTAGAACTTATAAGATTTTTATGCCCAAGTTTGTGTCCATTTTGGTGATTAATTACATTTTTTATCCCTAAAGCTTTCATGCGCAAAACACAAAATAGTTTTATTAAAATGTTAATAGCAAAGCAAAGTAATATGTTTTCGGTTTTGTTGTGTATTTATTGGTTTTTTGCGCGTTACTTGGACTCCGGCGCGTTCGTGAGTAAACAAAGTATATACGAGTATTTTTCCAGATAACAATAAGGTTCCTTGAAAGTTATTCTTGATAGGAACATAATATAATTCACAATATTGCACTGCCTTAGCAATTTACTCACATTACGCTTCATTTTCTAGACATCATTGTTACTTACTCTTCGGCTAAAGCTTTAGTAAGAAACTTAATGAGCAGAATTAAATAACGTGAAAATAGATCAATTCAATATGTGTTGTAATAATGACGACATGAAAACGCTTCCACATTCTATAATAAACGGCGTGTTGTTTTAATAAATTTTATTACTTACATGTAATAAATTTATCTGGGTAATGGCTCGAGACCTACTTTTCTTGTTACGAGTATGATTCACTCGACTCAGAGGCTTATTAAATTATTATAATACTCTTAAGATTTCATATTTTGTATATAAATTACTTTAGTACAAGTTTTTATTCTGCCCGTATTTACTGACAACGATGTTGAAATTCTGTTTTTGTTTGATAATTTTCACGTACAACGTTAATGTTATTTGTAAGAAAAAGGCCGAAAAATACAATCGCAGAACATAGATTACGTGTATTCGTGAGGAAAATGAAGAGCCATAGTTTAACAAAAAGTACTTATATATTTTTAAGTCGTTATAAAAAAATAAGGTATAATGCCTCTTTGTTACATTTGTGACGATATGTAACTTATACTTGGTTTAATAAAATCTTAAACGTAGACTTCGATTTGGTAGTTGAGTCCGGAGCCACGTTCACTCTTTAGTCTGAGGTTCACGTAGGGGAACCCGACTCCTCCCGCCGTGATGCTGGCGATTGCTTCCGTGTGGTCGAGGTCGCGAGCTATCACTCCCTGTAACAGCATACAATAACAAAATTACTTTTAGTAATTCTCCACTTGCACTCAGGTGCGGTGAAATTAGGTAGCGCATGTGCAGAGATGAA
The DNA here is from genome assembly GCA_009982885.2 of Hyles vespertilio. Lineage (NCBI taxonomy): Eukaryota > Metazoa > Arthropoda > Insecta > Lepidoptera > Sphingidae > Hyles > Hyles vespertilio. The sequence goes on along the minus strand of CM042815.1, from coordinate 15,211,801 downwards.
CTGCTATAGGCTGATTTGATCATGTAGTAAAAATTAACTGACAATATAGGTTTAAGTTAATGTTCCTAGAGTGGACGCCACGTACAGGCAAGTGAAATGTTGGACGCCCGCCTATAAGGTGGAAGAACGACCTGGCTAAAGTTGCAGGAAGTTGCTGGTTTAAGCAAGTACTATAAAACTAAACTAATAGATACCGTTTTAACTTTCATACTGCTGTTGTGTTGACTTGAAATGTCAAGTCAGCGCAACTTTGCCTTGTGCAAAAATGACAAACCATAGAATTGTGGTTTTACGAAAAATCTTATTGAACACTTCTTCTTCACTTATTCACAATCTTATTGTTACACCACTAAGTTGAAAACTAAGGTTGAAAAGTATGTAATGTCACATGGTACTAATAAACTAATACTTTCAGTAGAAACCAATGATTGCGGTATATCGTGCGATGTTACGAGTTTTTGTTGTAATTTTCTTGTCGATTCGTAATATAAACGAAAACTGCGAATATTTTAAATTTCCCCAAAAACTAATTCACAACCCCAAAAACACACCTAATTGAATTTTACTAAATCCATTCTGGTACGACTTAATTCTAGAAATTGTATGAACGGTGTACGATTTTCAGACTTCTATTTCATCTCAGTTATAACGAATTTAATTATTACAGTAACAATTAAATGGACTTTGTTGAATTCTGCTATGTAGTTGACATAACATAATTACATACTTTGGTAAAATACCTTTTTAAAATATTGGTGCTAAATTAAATTATTTGGTACTGTGTACCTTAAAATTTGTTAATAAAATTAAATAATTGTTAAAGACAAGACACTTCTTTTACATTTATTAAAGTAATTATCCATCAGCCCATATACGCTCCACTGCAGGGCACGGGCCTCCTCTACAATCGAGATTACGATTGAGAGTGGTTAGGACATATAGTCCACCACGAGGGCCTAGTACGGGTTGACAGACTTTACGTACCATAGAAATTCTAAGAAATCGTGGATGGGTGGCAGGTTTCCTTACAATGTTTTCCTTCAAAACGTTATATATTATATATATATATTATTTTATATATAACGTTATATATGCATGGTGATTGACTAACAAACACATGACTCCTGAAGTCAGAGGTGTGTCCTGTGATTCTAACCCGCGACCGCCGTGGGCATGTTGTCAGTCACGTTTGGTCTTTTAAAACAGGGGCAACCAATATTTAAATTAAAAGATAATTCGTGTATTTATAGATATCTGGATAGAGTGAGAACAAAAGGCTCATTATATGATAAACATACTACCTGTGTATTTAAGGTAATTATTAAATTCAACGCAAAGTTCACGCCAGCCATAAAATATGTAACCACAATACACAATTATTTCATTCCCTAATAGCAGTGTCATTATTATTACTTCAACTGCAGTTATTTGTAGTCAACAAACATTACATTTTATGATGTACACATTCATATAGATCATATGTTGCGTGGGGAACATTGCAGGGAAGGATTACGTAAAATGGTAATACATATTTACTTCATTTAAGGGCAACTTTTTTCATTCCCTAATGGATCACAATCCTACCCTAAACCATCTACCAGATTATCAGAGATAAGCATTGTTTATAGGCAGATTAATTTATAATCTGCTTGTTGTTGTGGCAACAGATTTCAAATACTATGCTCATTAATGTAATTTGACTAATCCAAATTTCGCTCCTTGGAATAAAATCTATGAAAACAAGGTTAAGTTTAAAGTAAATTTAATTATGACCAAATATTTAATACAAAAGTAGATAGAGAATTAAATAATTGGGTACATATAAATTTCAACTTATTGACACTCTGGTGCAGAGAACCAGAAGACCACAGTCAGACTAAGAGGTCGACCGGTTCGCAGAATCTGATGGATTCACACGGTGGGACATATATTTGTATAACTTACAAATATTTGTTTCCAGTTTGTGTTCTGTGGGACCTAATAGTGCGTTTTACTTTTATACTATTATTTTTTGTTTTTGCTAAGCTTAAATTTTAATTCGGTTTTTGTTTATTTTAAAGTTGTTATTATTGTACCTTTTTCTTAGTTATAGCAATTAGTTTACTTCTAATGTCACTCGCAAGTTACAAACGGCTATCCTGTGTCTGTGACTAATAAATAAATTTCTTTCTTTCATATACAGAACAAAATATATTTAACGTATTTTAATTTAAAACAGAGTTTACGGTGAAACTCTTAGATGTATTTATTTCTTTATCAAAGTAAACGTGATTAAAGACGGCAGCAAAGCAGCGGGGAGTGGGGTACACGTATGTGCACGCTAATTTCCTCTGAACTCAGTTGAACGATATCCGTGCGTCAGATTTTCACCGGATGTTAAGTTGCAAACATCTGTGTAGGTAAATGCTTTCTGACTTCCTTCGTCAATAAACTGGGGTGAAATGTAAATATAAATTTCGTCTGCGATACGGTTAATGTACATTACTTAGGAAAGATAAATAAATATAGTAAATAGGATATTGTTTTCATGCATGTATGCTAGTTCCTTGAAGACATCATCAGGTTAAGTAGGTTTATTTTGTATAGAGAACAAAAACACTGCTTGCAGGTAAACATAATAATTACCAATTATAAACGTCACAAACTTTATAAAAACAAGGATAAACTGTACCTGTGATCAAACATTCACGTTACGTAACAGCTGGAAAGTATATTGAGAAATATTTTTTAAACTACCGTAAAAACCGTTGCTATGGTTCGGATTTATTATTAAAACAAGCACAAATACTACTCAAACATGGCGTTTATAGAAGCCTTAGTTGGCTACAGAATCCTAAAAACCAAAGTGGATAAAAAACGAATCTTTTTAGCTCGTCTCATTACTTGCTTTTGCTTGAAGCAAAAAAACCAGTGGCAACGAGACGAAGAATTCAATTAACGTTCACCTTCAGACGATAAACTTCTCGGAGATATAACATAGCTGCAAATAAATGTCACTTATTCTTATAAAAATTTTGTTTACCTTTATAATTTGCTGCCCCCGGATCCGAGTAGAAAACTTCCTTGACTCTTTTCTTCAGTGGTATGGCATTGTACTCGGCTTTCTGTTGCACAAGAGCCTGTTGTTAAAACTTGTTCCCACTATTAGATCTTTGCATTGTACGACACAAATAACCGACAGTACGACGGCGAATAAAACGATCGAGTTCTTCATGTTTTCGTGAATATTTTATAACGTGCGGTAATGCGTTTTGGTCAGTAGTTTGCGTGAGACTGGTCAGGCGCGGTTGCGTCGGTGCCACGAATACTCGTTTACCTTATAGCACTTGCTAACGGAAAAACTCATTATGACTATGTTGTGTCGCACAAAGAACAATTACATTTTAATCAACTGACTATTGGGTGGTGGTTTTGTAGTCATCGATTACTAATTGCCTCACTCATAAATATTCCCCTGTGATGTTTATTTTGTTTTAAATGCTTGGTTTATCATTAGGTATATTTTGTTCCTCATCAACATTGTTAAAATTTCGCATCCAATACACAAGTTAAAACAGTAAAAACATAAGAACCAAATACATTAAATATGAACAAATACACATGCTACAATTGAATTATTTTGATATTGCTGCCGCAGGGCAGCTATCGCATTGTTTTCACGGAACTCAGATAACCTCAACGAAGTTTATCGCGTATTTCACTATGTGTATTAGTTACATAATTGTACTGATTTGATATTTTACATTTATTGTATACTAGCCCGGCCCAGCTTCGCCTGGGTGCACATATTTTTGATTCCACTCCACACCAAATACATGTTATTTTTCGTATAAACTCTTGTATACCTAAACTTGACGTAGCTGTCCTGGTGTCCGGCTCAATCCCGTCTCATCCGTCTGTTCAGTCTCTTCCCGATCCATCCCGTCCTTTCTCTTTATTACCCATCCCGTCTTATAACGTGCATTTACATTTCGTCCTATCAATCTGTCAGCTATCCCAGCCCTCTCCCGTACCTTCCACTCTATTATATCCCGTCTCTCCATATACACATGTACATATAAAGATTGCCTTATGAAATTTTGACATTAAAAACTTTAGCGTCCATCCAATATTCCTTCCCTTATTTCAGCACCAAAATGCTGTTTTTCCAAATAATATTGCACGCCATTACTTTTTGTTAGTAATAAAGTAAAAAAACACTTAAAAAAAAGAATTGGCCAAATTGGTCCAGGCGTTGTTGAGTTATTCGCTTTCCAACACATATTGCGATTCATTTTTATATTATATAAGAAGATATAGTCCACCCCGCTGGCTTAGTGCGGGTTGGCGGATTTTATTTGACGTAGAAAATTAATCCGAAAAGTCAGAGGTGTTGCCCTGGATTTGAACCCCGTGACCATCGTAAACTTGTTGGCAGTCGCGTTTAGTACGTTACCCTATACAAATTAATAAAACCTTCATACTGCCTTACCAGGTGACGTAAGTAATAAACAAATATTTAAAAATATAAAACTGCATATCGTTTCATTATAATGTCCTAGATACGGCATCAACGTAGCAATATTTTTTTTATTCTTGAGTCTGAAAACAATACTAATGCGGATTTAAAATTTGTCCCCCAGCGCCATCTAAAAGCATCAATTCAAATAACAATGTCCTTTATGAAAACGAAAAATTATAATTAGATATATTTTGGTGTACTCCGGCAAAACGCTTCGATATAGTATACCTTGTTTAAAACTGTTGCAATAATCTCAAAAAACAATGGGCGATTTTGGTAGATGTGGACATCGTTTTAATTTACATTTAACAAAATTATGCGCAAGACGCCGTATCTAGATAATATTATACACACGATGTACACAATTTTTTGAATTTTGTTCTATTTCGTCAGCCGTCAATGAAAGACAATGGAAAGATAGATCATTTTACGTTGGATGGTAGTTGAAGCTGGACCGTCTTTTACGTCTCCCGTCAAATAACAAAGATCATCCTATATGGGCTGGACGCATCACGCTTGAACGATACCAAAAAAAAGGTGTTTTAGTATCTTTCTTAGAAATTTTCCAACTTTTCTCACTCCTGAAACCTTCCCAGGACGTTCACGAATATTCAAGACCAAAATAAGCCAAATCGGTCCAGTAGTTTTTGAGTTCATCGATGACATACAAATAAACATTCATTTATACAACGTGTAACAGGATTAATTCACAACCTCAGACACCCCAACTTTAAAATATTATTGCAATCATAGTTTATGCTTTGAAATCGTACTATCATAATTACAAAATCTTTTATTTATGAAATTAGTTATACCAAATGTAGGCACTTAACATGGTCACCTTACGAGTTACAAATAAGAGTGTACTACTACACACGCTCGCCGGACACGCACACATGTACACAAGACACATTCACACGAGTACCTAACGCCGGTCGCCGACCGCTGCGCCGCGCCGGCAGAAACAGCTGACAATATACGAAATACAAATTACAAATTACGTACGTAACTGATTACTGGGTGGTTTGGTAAACAAATTATTATTTATTTAATCTGTAAGCATAACATTTGTGTTTAACTATAAAATCTAAATATTTTACTTACTAGATATAATGCGTACGAACCCAACATAAGACAATATTTGCATGAATCGGCTATAAAATATTATTAATTTCACTTCCCCTAAACTTAGTTCCTACAGGCGGGCAGGATACGGGCGTCATTTATTTTGCATTATTATTGAATAAGATAATAAGATAACGCAATATCTAACAACGAATACTAGATTGGGAATCACAACCTAATCACAACACAAAAAAATACAACAAAATTAACTTACGTGTTACATGGCACTCATGAGGCGATGTCTTTTTAAAATATGGTTCGACATGTCCCCACCTTGATACACTTTGATGCACATTTGCGTAATTGTTCACGTAATTTATGTAAACACTTCAGTGTCACTCTTCACTTTTAGGAATTTGCTCCACATTACCCTCCTCATCCTGGATCCTCCACATTAGTACTTTCACTGAAGTATACCAGAGATTTATTACGTCCCCACAAAAAAAGTCAAGAGACGTCAAGTCAGGTCAGGTGACCTAGGAGGCCATTGCACAGGTTCGCCGCGACCTATCCAGCGCTCTCCGAACTCAGCATCGAGATACCGTCAGACATGCCAATGATACATTATCACCACACAGTGCCAAAGTTCTCACCATTTCAGTGTATTTGAATATTCGAATACCGATAAGACATCGCGCGCGAAAGTTATCGAAATATCTACTTAACACTTAAACACAAGTAGACACAGATAACTGCGGTGCACGACTAGATTTTTTTCACATATTCGGTGCCCATTTAGGGATTGCAATAACGGGATATCTGACACACCGGGATTCCGCATACATTGTAGCAAAATTACAAACCGAATTTAATCACCATTTTAACGTTCCCCGAAATTATTTTTCATAGAAATACCTATTTGTTGTTCTTTTCATATTGATTTTGTTACATTTAATTTGTTTCATTAAGTGCATGTATTGCGCGGGATTTGGATCGCCCGGCCTTGCAAATACCGGGAGTAATTTTTTTCGCGGCGCATCCCTATACCGCCGCGCGCGCCATCGTTTGTCGGATGATCAAATTGCATTAAACAATAGCTGCATCCTGCTCTATCTAGTTGTAGTTAAATGTGCGGAAAAGAGAATATGATATTTATTTATTTTGGTAGCTTATTACGTTTATTGAGGCCTATCGTTGTGTGCGTTTGATTAATGATAGATTGCTCAAATAAACTTTATGACTATCGAAATAAAGTTCATTTTTGTTCATTATTTAGTTTATTAGAGTATTCGTTTAGTGATTCATTTAAAAAATGATCTTATGTGCTGGAGTTACGTTTCAATTTCGTTTGTTCGGAGTACTAAACGAAGGAGTGTCTGTAATTTACTTGGTCTTAACTAATTATTTTGAAAAAAAATACCTACCGAAAAAAATGTTGATATCGGTTCAGTAGCTGATTCTGAACGTACTACTTTCCGCTTTTACATTTAAATCTGTTACATGTTGTATATATATAGATTATTTTCATGTTATAACATTATTACATCAATATTGGGAATGGTGGACAAGATCGCCTCTGTGCCATTCGAGGCTTGTCATGCCCGTATATGCGCCTAGGGGCCGACCACATAACAATGCCTTTACTTATCCGAGGGAAGTTTTGGGGGCAATACAGACTGTGAAGAACTTATAGTGAATAGGACTCACTTTTGCAAGTCACGCTTCGGGATCTACTAGTGCTTGGTTACTTTGGTAACGATTAGTAGAACTATTGTAGCACTTACTGAACTATTTTTTTTCTTTTTATTGCTATGAATGGTAAGAAGGGCATGACATTCGCCCGATGGTAAGCGATACAACCGCTCATGAACAATAGCAAAACCAAACAATACTTTGAATTACAAATCAATGCTTAGCATTCCAATGCGCTCGCCATCCTGACACTAAAGATGTGAGGTTTCAATATCTCCAGTAGTTACTCTGGCTACAATGTCCTTCAATCCGAAACACATCAGTGCATTTACACTGCTGTTTGGCTGGGTTAATAGACTAGCGGTGGTAGCATATGAAAAGTCACATATGAGAAACCTACCACCAGTTTATATTGAAAGATGGACATATTCTAGATATGTCATATAATCCTAAATGTAGAAAAAGTACAAGTGTGGGATCCCAATTTTACGTTTAATTAAATCGGTACCCATAAACCAGTTGCCAGACTCAGACTTAGTTAGTACCCTCTGCATTGATCGGGTCCGAGCAAACTTTTTAAAATTAACTTTTTATTTCATATGTTGTAAATTAAAGCTAGTAATATTGTAACAGTTATTGAGCGGATGACAAACCTGAGTCCAATCCGCGACCATCGTAAGTTGCAAATTAATCGTCGGGAATTTAAATAGTATTTTTTTCCCACTAGTAACATTCGCGTAAATCTAAGAAACCATTATAAAATAATTAAACAGTTTGACAAAAAATAAACCTGTTCGATTCCAGATCCAGCGAAGTAGTTAGCAGTGTAATATGGGTTTCCTTTTTAAAATATATTTAATAAAGACACATTTTTAATAAACAAACAATATTTATTTATCTTTATTGATCGGCAAGAGTTTTTTGGAATCCTGTAAAGTATGCGTAAGGTAAATAAACAGACAATGCTCTTATTAAGATTATTTGTTTGTCAGTACCGTTACGTCATTCTGGTAGCATGACGCAAACACATTGCGATCATTCCTAATTCTACTACTCTTACTAAGTGAAAAATGGCTTTGAATTATTCTATAGTATGAGTACTTTACAGTGAATACGATCGACTTACTATACCGTACACAGAATTGCGGATGTTTTGGTTCGATCAGATGATTCACCTTCCATGTTGGTATGACGTTCAGCAGATTGGATAAATATGTTTTTTTTTAATATCGACGAATTGTACAATAAACAGTATTATTTGCATATAATCTTGGATATTTAACAGTCCTTCAGTGTCAATTTTGTACATACAAGACATAGCTGACAATATGTTATGTCTATAGTAAATATATATAATACATATTTAAATAGCTATGTAACTAAGTCCTATGTTTTCATGCATGAATTGCTTGGTGGCCTGATGGTAAGAGCAAGACGCAACGAATGAACGGTTCGAATCCCATTTGGTAGTTATGTGTGTATTAAAAATCACCAATAAAACAGTGAAAGAAAACATCGCGAGGAAACCATATCATAGCGATTTGTAATATTCTATGGTGTGTCCATGTCCGCCAACCCGCACTAGGCAACCGTGGGTGGACTATATGGCCTAACCACTTTCAATCGAAGTTTCGATTGTATAGGAGTATGTATACGGGTTGATATAGATGGAGTTCATATACGTCTAGCTAGATAATTGAGCTCACGTGGGTGACGTGACTTTTGAGTAGAAAGTGGAATTATTTGTGCTAAGTTATGATTAATAACTGCACCGAGCTGGAATTCCGTGTATTTCGCATCCAAATATAAGTGACGAGTAAATATCTAGCATAGACATGTACATTGTACATGGCACGAAAATGTAGCAAAAAGGCACATTTGTTCACGACACAACATTTCAAATCACTGTTTCATACAAAAACTGAGTAGTTTTTACTTCAGCAATGTTCCAGAGTTGTGCATACAATATTTATAGAGCTTGGCAAAAAAGCTAAATGCGGAAATAAGTGAGTCGCTTATTCTGCCGGTGAGTTTTGTGTATAGCCCGGCCAACGGGCGCGGTCTGAGCATAATTTATTTCCTGCAAAGAAGCAAAGTATGCCGCCGAAGCCAACAGCGTTTGTACACATTAACGACGCCGCACTTCATGAAAAATCGCTTAGGAGTTCACGCTAGTGTTGCAAGTGCCTTCTGGATTTATGGATTCATCGACGACCCAATATTTTACACAGGCTCTGATGCCGGTAAGTTGACTATTCACGAAAAATAACAGATTAAAATCATACTTACCGGAATTACTACAATCAAAGTATTTGTAGCATCCTAGGAAAATCAATAGTTAAGAATAGATTAATGTGAATTGCATTGAAAATCCGCTAGACTTACCTTCTTTGTCCATTTCTCTATTCAATTTGAAAAGCAGGTAAAGCGCCTACTCTCCGAAAGATTTTTATCTCCTCTGACTGACAACTGCATGTCCCTAATACGATACACTTGTTTGGGTATATACTAATGTAACTCTATCCGGACGAAGAAAATCTCACCATTAGAAGTGTTGACGATATTTGTTTATTTTTTTATTGCTATGAATGGCGTGACAAGCATCCCGTTTGCTTGATGGCAAGCTATACGCACAGTAGCAAAACCCAAATACTTGAATTATCAATTAATGATTTGGCATTCCCCTGCGCTCGCCATTCTGAGACATAAGATGTTAAGTCCCCAAGATGGTCAGTAGTTACCCTGGCTACAAAATCCTACAATGCGAAATATTTTGCAGCTTTTGTTTGGCGGGAGAAATAGATATTGCGGTGGTACCAACGCAGGCGATCTCTCACATATGAGAAAAACCACCAGTCCAAATATAGTAACGAAAACCCAAATGTTCCGTTCGGTATCGACAAGTATTGCCATAAAAATTATGCCGTATATATTTTTAATTTATTAAAGCCGTACTTTAATAAATATGTATGGTATATCAAATTTAATTTGGTCCAGTAAGTAAAGCTGATGCCACAACCATAGCGTATTTTATTCACTACTTAATGTTACATATATTTGAAATAGAGAATGCTCAGATATACACTGCGAGCTTGGGTTTCGACCACGATTCGTCTGATAAACATCCTAATACCATGGCTACGAGACTAAATAAATCGCTTTAGGCACTTATCCATCAATCGTGTTTGTTGTCAGGGTCAAAAGCTAACTAGAGAAATAAAAAAGGCTCGTAAAAATGTTCCTATAGTTTTCATCCACTTCTTACAATGACTTAGAAATTAGATAGTTCGAATTTTCGAAGAAATAAGCCGCTAATTTTTTTCACTTTTATTAAATTCTCGTTAGGTATTAAACAAAAGCCAAACTGTGACTCGAAGTATTAATTAATCTTTTTTTTACTTCTTTTGGAAGCACTAAACTCGGAGTTTATAATAAGCAGTTGTTCAAGTTTGACAGTGAAATTTTCGTTTTCGACTAGAAATTATTGTAGAATTAAAACGTGTTACGAATTAAAGTTGAGTAAGTAAAGCCAAACGGAACGTGAAATCTGCAAGTTGTTACGGGAAAATATGCCAATATACTTTTATAGCCACTAGAAAGTTCGCAATTCAGTTTGTAATACTTTCGAAATACGCAGGCAGCGACTACTGGGCAAAGTGACGTCGATTTCAATGCCACGGAGAATAATATTTATGGCATAAATCTCGAGTCCGGTAATGTCTTGTGAATGGTGTCTAACACATCGTTCTTGGATTTGTCTTGTGACAACGAATGATAAAACATTTCAGGAAACTCTAGTTTCATCAAAAAATACCTTTGAATGAAAACTGAAAACTGCTGCATTTCACTCTTCTGTCATCTTCTCTTTGGTAGCATATTATTATGGTTTTAATATTCATTTCAAGAATCTTAATTTAAAATGTGAAAAAGTCGAGCAATTCATGATAAAGTAAATGGTTTTTACAAGTAATATGACTTGCAATTATTATCTGAGAATATAACATGTAATTCCTAGTTCCGAGTTTAAAATTGATGAATTCACCGTGTAATGCGCAATTATACGGCTGTGCCACAATGAATATCCACCGTTTTAAGAATCGGCGCAGTACAATTAGTCGAAGTTAATATGTACATTTGTAACCCAGATTTAGCCAAAATTTGCATAATGCTTTAACTTGTCACATAACAACACCAGGAACAGACACTGTACTGAGTTTAAATTGCATTTTAGTAGTTTGGGAATGTTGTGGCTGCATGTGCGTGGCCGCATTTCAACACTAATATATAACTGGTAATAAGCCATTGCTACAAATGCTAGCTGACCGATAAATAATATGAATTGTGGTAAACTGGATTCCCATGTAAATCTATTGTGAGCGCAAAAAACGTTCAAACTGAAAATATGTGAAACCTTCGCTTGCATTAAACCGTATTTAACACAAACAGCTTTTAGTTGATTACTCGGCGAAAATAAATTATTGCTTCTATAGTGAAGCAAACGTTTAAATACCTCCATGCTTTATTTATGTCCATACTGCGTGGAAATAACTGGAATCGCCTGATTTCATGTAATTCACCAATATGTCTTTTCAATTTGCGGTCATACTTCAGGGCTCTGTTAAAGTGTGGAACCTGGATCAAACGTTTATTTGGTTATTTGATAACTTTAAGATTACAATGATAACAAGATACTTCGGCAATCCTTTTAAACCATCAGTACTTATAATAATTAGTATAGAGAGAGGTGAGTACGATTAATATCGGCCGGTCTGGAGTGCCGTCAGTCACTGTATAATCAGATTTGCCGCGCTCGAGGTGACTGCTTCCAAGTAATGTCGGACCATTTCACATAAATATCTTCGTTTTATCTGCTGCCTAATACGGCATACCTGATGATTATTCTTGAATTTTATAGACAGCTTTTTAGCTCCCCGATATTTTTTGAATGGAATTATTATATCAAGATTCGTGAGTTCGTTGATTTAGATTAAACATAACTTTGGGATAGTTCTCAATTTAAATTCACACTATCTATATATATATTAAATTAATTTTTGTTTTGTAATGTTTAAGATTCATAACATATAGAACATGTCAGTATAAAATGTAGAAAGCTGGATTTCAAAGCGTTGGTTGGACGGTTTTTTAAAATCCGCCAAAGCGTTAATGTAACGTGTTAATTTATTTAGCAGCGAGGAGTGTTGACCTTGAATTTGAAGAAGTAGGTGGGTATGGTGGCGGAGTAACTGGGAGGGGAGTCGGCGGAGGCAAAGAGGTCGAATCTCTGCGAAGCCCGCCGGGATTAGCGTCAACGAAGAAAAAGAGGACGCGGGAAATAAGCCGTAATCCACGAGACGTGACCTAAATTCTTCCTTAAACATCGACGATTTGATATCCTCGTGAAAACAATTTGATTTTTTCCCTTTCTTTTTTAACTGTGCCCTTTGACAGTACAATTGGATGGTTCGTGTTCTTACGCATGAGAATTTCAAGATTCGACTTAAGAATTCATAATTTTGTAAAGCGGCGCCTTTCACGCCGCTTCTGTTCAATATTTGTTGGTTCATCATTCCTTTGTGTAGAAATAGACTGTGGTAGCTGATTCATATACTTTTGCGTATTTATTTTACAATATATTCTATTTTTACGTGAATTATCAGGAAGCCAGTCATAGTTTTTATTGTTGTTATATCGAAAGGTTACTTTATGCATAATTATAGTCAGTAAGAATTATTAAAATCTGAGAAACAAGCAATTTACAAATATGTAAAGATAGTGGTAGACTTCATAAAAGGATGCAACATGCCACGGCGTAATGTATCTGCCATAAGGTGCACGCGTGCGGAAGAGACTACGAGTGTCTCCACTCGTATTAAAAATATTAATATCCCTGTCATCTTACATGCAATTTTGATGCTGTTTCGAATTCACGCATTTTATGAGCGCATACTCACATTAGAACCATTAGAGATGCCCAGAATCAAATCTTGGACACAAACCTATTTGCCATAGAATTACAAAACCTAGTTATGTACTATGATATTTACAAATTTATGATTTCAGTAAGTATAGGCATTTTATTTAATACCCTTACAAAAGCTTATTTTTTGTAACTTTTGTAAACAAAAGTAAGCGGGCGACTGTGGCCAATGTAATAGGACTACATTGTTAAAGAGCAAACCGTTTACATTAACCGCTTTTGTAAAACAAATGAATACCACGCGCGGGAATAGCCTCTCTTAAAAAATACTTTTTCCTTTTAACGATGACAAAATAGAAAGGTATTACTTAATTAGTACGATAAAATATTATTCGTCTACTTGACTAATCATTTTGTTTAACGTCCAAGCCATTTATTCGATAATTTTGTAGGTATTATTTGACATAAACTCTCTTAGGATATGGTCACAGTGGGGCTATTTTTGACTACAATGTATCATTACATAAATAATTCCATTGTGGCAATTATCATACTTTTGAACAATTGTGTCACTATTTAATATTAGATATACATTGCTATGCTATGATGCTGTGCGCAATAGTCAATATGTTAATGCAGATTCAATTCCTTTGTTAAGACCAATTTTTCGAACTGCAAAACAGAGCGTTTGAAACCTCTGAATAAGCGATATACGTCCCACTGCAGGGCGCACGAATCTTCTCGAGATTAAAGAACTCTGAAAAGTTAGAGGTGTGCCCTGGGATTTGAACCCTCGACTACCATGAAAATGTCGACAGCCGTGCCTGGTCTGTTTACTAAAAGGTCGCGACCCACGTTCTTGATTATAAATTATGAATGCTACAAAACGCCCCATAATACTTGAAAATAAAATAAAACATTTATATTTATGGCTTATTTTGTATGTATATTAAATGTAAATAAATAACGTATTTTTTATTAGTTAGAAATAAAACTCTCGATCTACATGCTGATAAGGATAATGAAATCACGAACAAGAGTTCGTAGGTTACAAAATTGATTGTAATTTTCCCGTAATTTTTCCAATCTTAACTCAGAAAATTGTGAGCTATGTACAAAAAATATTGCTTACCTACTTGCTATAAATAAATAATAATACACCCAACAGTCACCTACATAGTCCTGATCCCACACTAAGATCGAGTCTTGTGTCGCAGTGTATTAGGAACTTCGAGATTTTTCGGTGTCACGAACATTTGTCTACGTGTGGGTATCGAACCCGCGGCCTCTCGTTTCACAGCCAGCGTGTAACCAAGTGCGCCACGGAGGATATATTGATTCAGTTTGATGTTAATAATAGTGCCAACTTCCTAAATATCGTTCACGAGTATAAGGTACAAGAAGAATTCTTGAGTAAGAACTAGGGTAACAACTTAATCCTCTGAAGTTTATAGACAATCTTTACCCAGTAAAAGCCTGAATACGCAGAGTACGGCTTTAGTATGCGAATATAAATATAAAAGTGTGATGGCATCCAATTTTACGAAAAGATAGCAAGAAGTTTCACATCACGCGTGTAAGTTGATGTAATTCATCCAAACAGAGCTATGTTTCAATAACCTATATCTGGGATTAAAGGTTTTGGTTTTCGTATAATCCGTTCTTATTCCTTCGTAATGGATATTGAAAAAATTTGATGGGTCCTTTTTATCGGAAACTCTTTTTCAGAAGTGCTCTATTTTGCCTTTCGAAATGACGTCGATTTAAGTTGAATGAACGAGCGAAATCCTTCTACATGGAAGGGGCGGTACTGAGAAGGTGATGAGTTTATACAGTACCATTATTTAGTCGACGGAGCACCTTTGAACCGATAAATTGGCGTCAAGAATAAGCTGCTTCACTTTCCACACACAATCTCCGCACGACTACTTTGCATTTGTTTTTTCAAATGCTGTTCAACTGTACTTATACCTGCATACAAGGGAACTGACAAGCCTCCTAGCCTAGCAGAATCGGTCGATGTTAAGAAGTTGGAGGATCTTCTATTTATCTCTGTGTATTAATCACATGTTATGTTACAGGACAATGTTTACAAACCCGCATCAGGCCAGCGTGCTGGAATATAGGCATAACCACTCTCAATCGTACTCTCGATTGTAGAGGAGGCCCGGGCTCTGCAGTGGGACGTATATGGGTTGATACAGATTAATCACATCAGCTTAATCCTTTCAATGAAATTTATTCAAGATCATATGATTTGCTGAGGATACGATATACATGTATGTGGGACCGGGAATAGTGTGCCAACAAAAATACTCAAAAACTTTAAATTAATATATTTACTCTTTAATCGTCTTCCTACTAACTTTACACGTCTTTCCTACTTCCAATCATTCTGCACTTGTCGCCATATTTTATTTTTCTATATTTGTCCCCTTTCACTCACTTCCCTTACATTCCATTTCACTCAAAATAATCTTACAATCCTACATGTATTTGAAATCGATATAGCTAGGTTTAACTCCCCATTACTCTGTGCCATTACATAAACTCGAGAAAATGTAAGCGAAGCATAGACCCGCGGGTTCCTCCCCGGCGCGTAGTGCTTCAGGCATTTAGGCAAGAAATTATTCTATTTATACGTACTAAGTCAAATATATACCGATAGTTCAATATTTGTGTATAAACAAGGATGTCCTATGACGTTTGGACTTTACATAAATCGAACGTCCGCTATGTGCACAGAGAAATATGTTTATTTGTCACATTTCGGAAATTGAAGGCGCGAACCGCCCGCCTCTCAAACGGCTTAATCTAGTTTCGGCCATGTTTTACCGAGTCCATCTCAACTTTGAATATTCGCTAAAATGGTATCTAAACTTAGCAATTTTTATGAAACGTAAAAGAAAGTTTCGTATTGTAATATCTTTACAGTACTATAATTAAAGTAAAATATATATATATATATAGATATTATTGCATTGTATTTACGTTGAGAATTGATAATATAAATGCGCTATTACAGCTTGAATTTGCAAATCCATATGTTATTATGGAGGGAAGCGACCGCTGTGTCTAGAATTTCATTTAACGATCCCAGCTCGACAATAACCGTCCGTGGAATTTAATGGTTTGTAAAGCGTTCTCGATTAAAAACTGCCGTCTATGTGGATAAGGTCACTCGATTTAGTATATGAGGGTAACTTATAATGAGTTTATGAGCAGTACCCTCGATGCTACAGTTACCTACATTCCGCAATCCAGTCAAGTATTCGTATTCACAAAGTTAGTGTTACAGTACGGAATATATAAGTGGAATAATGCATGACGTGGTTTTCGTTGTTATTACTTGTGTAAATGTAACTCGGTATCATATTACATACATTATTTTATATGTGCAACAGCAGCCGTGAGGCATCTACATTAATATTGGATGAAAAAAAAAATCCCCAACCATGTGTCTCCGACATATGTTGGTTCCAAGTCTAGGCGATGATGATAGACCGGAAAGTCCTTTATATTTCTAGTAATCACGACAAAATATACGTATGTCAAGGGTCAATGTATTTCCAGCTGTCATTTAGTTGTTGTCATGTAGTCAGGCAAATGAGTAATATTCTATCGGAGATATCGTTATTTAGTTATTATTGCTGTGGCTTTATTCAAATAAATAATAATATAACGGTTTTTCATTTGCTATTAGAATGGAGGAAGGGTGTCTGAGATATATCAAGAGTTTACAACATCGTCGCAGGCCCTACGGTTCTTATGAGCCCATCACTGTCTATAAATATTTAAGTGGATTATATCACAAAGATGTTTGAGGCATAAGCTGAGGTGACTTGAGTTTTCGTTTAACAAAGGACTATTTTCAATTTATTTGGAACGCCATATGAGCGTGTAAGTTCGGAGTTTCTTAGCCCAAAGTTCATATATTAGAGACGTCATTTACAAATGTTGCAGAAACAAGGTGCAGAAAGTTAGACAGCAAAAGGGACATAAATCAGCAGGGAGTGTACGCCAGCTGGCACACTCTGAATAGTTCTGTCGAGTGTCGACCACGTATGACATTCGATTACCCTTGTGTTGGGTGTTGGGTCAGCACAACTGCTTCTGTACAGCGTAAATTTTAAAAGGGAATCATTTCATATTTTTTCAATGAATATTGAACATGCATCCGATATTACTTAATTAGGAAAATTCTTCGTTGAAGCAATGACATTCATTATTTATTGTTTCCGTGACAGCGTTTTATATTATGGATAGGTGTCAATGTTTTTATGTGAAATAAATAAATAATATAATAATAATAAATAACATCCAACAGTCACATACATGGTCCTGACCCACTTCTTCTTTGTTTAAATTTTGCGATAAAAATTTGAATCAGTTATTGTGTCGCTTTTTTATTATGATAAAAGAAGGCAAACTATAAAGGATGCGAGTTATGACCAGTGGCCGTGTACACTGGTAAGTCCAGAGGGTTGGTGTGTTGGCGAACTTTTTGAATCTTCGGACGACGACCAACGGCTACACGATCAATTTTTATGAGTACTATTCTACGCAAACATTCTTTACATCTCTTCTACATTCATATTAGTTGATAGAAGCGCAGACGACAAAGACTGAGGCTACTGCTAGAAAATAAAGAAACATAAAGAATAAATTACTATGGTAGGTGTCTCATATACCTCATATATTTTTTCTTCCGCCAAACAGCAGTGCAAATTCACTGTTGTGTTCCGATTTAAAATACATTGAAGAGTAACTAATGGACTGATACTTAACAACTATGTCTCAAGATGGCGAGCGCAGTGGAAATACCAATGCCATGCCTTGCTTATTAATACATGGTGTTGTTTGGTTTTGCTACTGTCCATGAGCGGTCGTATCGCTTACCATCAGACGAATGGATGCTATTTCTACAAAATTATAAAGGGGATAGTTTATGTGTTTGATATTGATACTTCTTCACGCTTTTGTTAATTTCAAATGGAGGAAAATTTTATATGGAGATGAGCTGATACTCTGCATTAAAATAAAGGCTACTTTTTGCAGAAAAGTTATTGTGTACCCGCAGAATCAGCAAGGAATATTCTGAGTTCAACGGCTAAACCAATTGTAATGACATTTGGAATGAAGGTAACTGGAACCCTTGAATGCATAGGCTACTACTATACCGAAAATTGTGTTCCCATGGTATGAGCGAGAAATTCGAATATGTATGTCTCCAACTATTTCAAACTCAAAGAAATGGGATGGGATAGGATATAGAGCTGTTAAAATAGGATATATGAGGACAGAATAGGATGACTCAAGTCATGAAGTTAAATGTGACTGGATAGAGTGGGGCGGGAAACACAGTATTAACGATGGTAATCACATTGTGTTTAGATATAAAACAGTCAGAACGCGAAATAATATGTGTCTAATGTGACTCAAATAATATCTGTACTTGACGAAATCGGTTCGGTTCGCTAGTTGTGATGTAAAATAAACAAAATTCTTAATACTTACTTACTCTCTATCATTAAAAAAAATGTAAAAATGTAGCTAAACCCATTTCCGTAAGCTCTGAAGACTTAGAAGATTTTATAAGAACTTTACTAATTTAAACAGATGAATAGCTAAATGTTTTTTGCCTTTCGTGTATACTACCTAGGTATATAAAGAATTAATAACCTCTGCTATATTAAAACATTCCACATATAAACACCACTTCATTATTAAATACTAGCTGTGCCCGCGACTTCGTCCGCGCGGAATTTAACAAAAACTTTATTTTTCTAAAATAAAATATTTTTTCTAAAATAAATGTAGCCTAAGTTACTCCTTATTATATCAATTACCTGACAATAAAAGTCCCGTCTAAATCGGTCCAGCCATTTCAGGATTAGCCGGAACAAACAGACAGACAGACAAAAAAAAATCTAAGGCCATTTTCGTTATAGGTATCGTGTATATAACAATATGTAGTTGGACATTTTTTTTTTTTTACTTTACAAACAGACACTCCAATTTTTTTACATGTATAGATTATTCAAACGCACATACCAATTTAATGATTTTGAAATTAAAAATGTTTTTATTGTTCAATAATTATAGTTATAGTTTCCACCACGTTGTTCCTCGTATTGTAAGAGTTAGGACACAGATCGTTCTTGGACTTCTTGGAAGTGGACACTAATAGCTGTGACAAAGTTTTGCCGAACGATTGCAGTTGTTACATACATTACATGCATATGTACATACATATATAAACTCACGCCTTTTCCCCAAAAGCAGAGGCATTAGCAACCCAATATGACATAGGGGCGAGCATATCACTATATCGGGTACAATTTTCTGATTCCGTGCTCATACTGAATAAAAATATCCGATATAACTTTGCCCAACCCGGAATTCGAACTCGAGACCCCAGCTTTGCAATCATACCGTTGTATATATTATGCTACTTTGTGTACGTGCCAAAAATATATTTGATTTTTAATTAATATCTCTGAGAAAAAAGTATTGCATTTTCCTTGAATGTAGTTACTGAAATCACATCGGTCGGGAAATACCGCAGAGTAAAACTTATGGATAAATGCCACTTATAATGAATTATAGTGATTCTGGCGAAGAAAAATTTCAACGAATTTCGTTTTGTATTTTGTTTTATGTATTTATTGCTTGTAAAAATGTTAGTCATAAAATATTTCAGTTTTTATATTTCGTCATTAGCTTTATAATAATGTAAACAACTGAGAAAAAAAAATACGAACAGTGTTATTCATAGAGAGTTCTAAAACTTATTTTAATTATTGAATGTTTTGTCTTCTTCGCTCAAATTATATTCAAAAGTAGTTGGAAAGGGACAATAGTTTTTAAAACTGTCAACTAATGGCGCCGTAAATGTTTATCCGTATTTTATAGATATTTTTCTTTTTTCCTTATAAACTTTTGCTGTTCTGTCTGTGGGTGTAGTAAGTTGTAACTATGTTTGCCTTTCCTCGTGGTGCAAAACATAATTACGGATTCTGAGAATTCCCAGCATAGTAAATAAATCGGCAAAACCAAATAGATAGCCCATTTATCAAATGGTAAATAAAATATACTTATGTTCTAAACGTGGGTGGTGATATATAGAGATAAATTACTGTACAACCAACAACTTCTACTAAAAGTCAATTTTATAAACAACATTTAAAGGCTGTTTCCTTGACAAATATATTATTCGAAATTGATATTTGTGTCTATAATATTTTTTTCTCATCATTATGCATTTATAAACAGAAAATATGAATAAAATATAATGGAAATCGGTATTAAAAATATTAAAAATTAAATAACTTTTAACGTGTTGTTTGTGTGATTACAAATAAATAAATACACCCAACAGTCACATAGTCCTGACTCACCAAAATGGATTCTTGTGTCGTGGGTATCAGAAACTACGTGAGAGACTTTGCAGTCTCACAAGCACCCAGACTCGAGACAAATATTTGTAGGCCTCACTAACATTTCTATAGGTTCGGCAATCGAACCCGCAGCCTCTCGTTTCACAACCGGCGTCTGACCAACTGCGCCACGGAGGCTGTGAAATCAAAGGAATACCAGGTAGGTATTTTGAGTCGCTTGACAGAGTTTGAAGTAAGTTGAAATAAGCAATATATTTATTAGTATTTATTTGTTTTTCTATAGCACGCATGTAGTTCGTGAGCCTTAGGCGACGATATGGTCAAAGTAATAATATCAGATATGATATTTACTTGCAGAGCGGAGAGAGGGCCCCCCTGCTGCCTATATGTGAACACCCATTCGTTTCGTGAAACCGCCGACGTAGTTCTATCTATCCATGTTGGTGTTGTTTTTGCGGTGGCATCACAAACATATTGCTTGTCAACGCGGTTATTATTCTCTTTTGCAAAGCATTCGCTCACAGTTCCAGAATGGTGAATTTAAAATTTATAGTGCCTTAAATGTTTATTGTACAATGAAAAAATGTGTTTTTAACAGTTTAGAGTTAATTAAATAGTGCAATATTGGAAATGGTATTAAATCGAGAAACATAGTTTTTATATACCACATTGAACTGAAAATAAAGAAAAACTATCAAAGTTTAAGCATATCTACCGTCACTTCGATGTTTTAGTGCTAGCACTTTTGATGTGGATCGTGACGCCGTGATTACATTGCAAAATTCCGCTCATAGAGTACTGTAAATCATCTCAGATTACCTTTGTCCAGTTTTTTTTACGATTTAGGGTTGTTAGGCCATATAGTCCACCATACTGGTCTAGTGTGGATTAGCGGACTTTACATACGTATTTGTATGTTTATGTTATGCAATTTCAATCGTACTCTTGATTTTGGAGGAGGAGCTCGTGCCCTGCAGTGGAACGTATATGGGCTGATGTAGTACAGT
Source organism: Hyles vespertilio (assembly GCA_009982885.2). NCBI lineage: Eukaryota > Metazoa > Arthropoda > Insecta > Lepidoptera > Sphingidae > Hyles > Hyles vespertilio. Next base: position 15,190,216 of record CM042815.1, on the reverse strand, counting down.
CTGTTTACCTTATAACTTTGAGCATCTGAAATCTGACCATAACTTTCTCTCATTTTTTCTTCATGACAGTTCCATACTATTGCGTGATTGATTCTTTGATAATATCATACAATTAAATTATTATATTGTTTATTGTTATAGTGGGACGAGTTTATTGAGAAATTGTATAATCCAAGCGATTGTTTAGTGCGCCCAAGTAGAACGTAACGGAGAAGCGACATGGGGCGCAAAGCGGCTGCGTCGCTTGGGTACATCGGCAGCTATTCTATTTTGGAAATTGTACAACTGAAATCATTCCGACACTGTTTGCATAAAATGTAATGGCAGATTGCGGCCGTGCGGGAAGTACTGGCGTCGATTCGCATTGTGCCATCTGCTCACATACAGATCCCTTATAAAATGTTACTGCGCATTATCGCACCTGGATATGGCCCCCGCCTCGCGGTTATTTCGAAATGTTACCTTTTTATGACACTAATGGAAAATACTGTTCAGCTTTGTAACGCAGTAACATTGTTTATTTCACGCACCATAGAGGACGTATTTTATAGTGCGTGGACAAAGTCTGTCATTATATTTTTGTTCGGCAAGAAATTAGGTGTGGTTTGGCAAGATTTAGTTAGCTTCTAAATGTTCACCATGATCATATGGTGGAGTCAGCTCGTCCATCACTATGTCATACTAGGCGGTGATACGAATATATTCGTAAATATGCTTTGTTACATATACACATAAGTATGTGTAGTAATGGATTTCACAAACCATTTGTCTTTGTACTGATATTTAACTAGCCAGCATATCCCATAACCGCTAATAAAGCTGTTAACATTTTATTAAGGAGATTACTTCTTAATATTGTCATATTATACTGGATTTCGTATTATTCTGTAAATGGTAAAAGCATATTATTATGTTCATTGTGAGGCAACACGTCATCATCAATGTGTACGAAATGACATCAGTCCAATTATTAAATGCATTGCAATTAGAGTTTCCTAGATTTGTTTATGACATAATATGTTATTTACAGATAGTGATTTATAAGTTCTAGGCAGGTGATTGCATGAGTGTCAACTGTTAGGTGGAGCGGCTATACGTTCATTCATCGAAAAATGACGAATTTATTTACTTTTCTTCCCTAACTACTTATTACTTACCAATTTTGCGAGCTGTATACATTATGTATATGTCTATATGAGAGTTATATTTTCAATAATTTACCACCATCAATCCATATAACCTGTTAATAACTCCTTTGATAAAATAATTGTTTTAGATTCCCGGTTTCTGAAAATTAACTTCCAAAATAGATGGGGTCTGCCAATCGAGATTTTGATAAATTGACAAGGTATCAACAAGGGTCGCGTGTTCGCGATTAATGATGCAGCTGTTCGAATCTAATTCTAAATTCAATATAATATGCTCGGCTTAAATAACATTCTGCTCAACATAAGGTTTCCATATTGTATTGTTGGTTTAGTAATAGGAATTTAAAGAGTAAAGGTAAAATACTAGTTTAAGAGAGGTAAAGTGAAGCTACATTGACTGACAGTTTGAATGATCTGGGTCATTGGACAAAATCCCTTTTATTATTATAAAATATCTTGAGGAAACCTGGATATCATAGCGATTTGTAAAATTTCTATGGTATGTAAATCTGCCAATAAGCAATGGGACATCATGGTGGTCTATATGGTACTCTCGATTATAAATGTGCGAAAGTTCTTTAACTATATTCCTAAATTATGTCAGTGTTTGAGCGTGTCTTACCACGGCTAATAGTGCATTCTACTGTCGAACAGCTAGGACTGCATACGTCATTCGTGAAAGTCGTGGTTATGCAATGGCATTCTGTATTTCAGATTCTCCAATGATCTCACAGACTTTGAATGAGACTTATGGAGAAATAGAAAACGTTCTTTGAGAAATGAAAGGCTGAGAGGACTAAACAAGATATTGTACAGAAGAGAAAGAATATAAGTATTCCGACGAAGTCGGTTGGGTAACCACTTGAGCTTAGCTCAAACCTAGATGCGCGGTCATATTTGCGTCGACAAAATATAAATCTCATACAGAAATTTTGAATACGTTCAAGTTTATTAAGTTGGTCCTCGGTGACATCGAAATTGTTGACATCGGCATAATCAAGAATGGGAAGAGATTTTGTGCAGGGTCTCCGTTTTATTAGTCGTTAATATATGTTTGAATGAGAATAAAATATATTGGAGAATAAATAATTAACACCTAACAGTCACAAACATACCCCACACTAAGATAGAGTCTTGTGTCGTGAGTATCAGGAACTATGATAGACTTTTTGGCCCCACAAACACTTAGAACCGAAAGAAATATTTGTGGGCTGCACAAACATTTCTCTCTCGTTTCCTAGGCAGCGTCTAACCACCTGCGCTACGGAGGCTATCAAATTGACTATAAACAAAGAACTCTAACTGCTGTGCATTATATCATGGAGCACCCTATAAATAAATTAAGTGGTTATCTTATTTTATCTGAAGAGAAATATTTCTTAACACGTAAAGATTCTTGATAAACCACATTTATTATTTGGAACATTTCTGTTTCAAAAGTAAACAATCATCCTCTAGTGGAATATGGAAACTAAAATCAGCTCAGTTGCACGCGCTCGGACAAATTAACTACAGAGATTCTACTGGCTGCACCGATTTAACTACGTCACGGGATCAAGTTGCGAGCAATTCATATATTCTTTAACAATATGCCTATCGGTGAGGTGGATAGCGTCATTTAAAACATACAGGATACGTAATCAGGTGGTAGCAGTTTTTAAACGTAAAAACTATTTACAGTTTTTGTTTTTACACATGAGCTGTAGGGACCTGTTGGTACCGCTGCAACACAATAAGTCAACCAGGGCGATATTGGCACGGAAGTACTTTTTTCCAGGGGTCCACAATTGAAATGGTTGCAGAACACTAGGTAAACGATCACCATACTTGGAAAACGGTCTGCCTTCCGAAATCGTTCCTGTGATTGATAAAAAAATCTAATATTAAAAACATCATAAAGTATCTGCTATCAATAATATAATTAGGCACATGTATGTAAAATAATATGAATGTATGTATTTCATATAAACTCTTCATATGTGTAAAACACGAGTATGTACAGACAAACCAAACAATTGCTGTTGTATGACAAATTGTAATATTAATAAAAGTGCCGGTGGTAGGGTCTCTCATATGTGAGAGGCCATCTGGGTGGGTACCAACGCCATGTTTATTTCTTCCGCCAAACAACAGTTTAAAAGCACTGATGTGTTTCGGGTTGAAGGATATTGTAGTCAGAATAACTACTGGACATATTGAGACTTAACATATTTTGTCTTAGGATGGCGAGCGCAGTGGAATGCCAAGCTACTGTTCATGAGCGCTCGAATCGCTTACCATCAGGCGAACGGCATGCTCGTCTCGTTATACAAGGCAATAAAAAAAATATATGTATAAAATAAATAAGTAACCAGGTATGCAATATGATTTAGTTGTTGAAGTTAAGTTTTGGTATTGAATAATTTAAAAAAAATGCGATTTATTACAGAACATGTAAATAAATGTTCCCATATCTTCACCCCTCCATATCTTTAGGTAATAGTTCTCGTACTGTTTTAAATTGAAGTCGTGGCTTTGAAAGACATTTCATGATACGGTATCGGAGAGCGCGTCAAGGGATCCCAAGGCGAGATACCGCGGCGCACTGCGGTATGCCATGGCACTTTGAAGAACGTCGTGACACGCCGTGGGATGGGCAAGCCCAAGCGGAGGTAATCTTCAAAGATTTCCTAGCGTCCGAATGCGTTTTTGTCAAATGTATTTCTTGGACAGACTGCCTATTTTCTTCTGTTATCATACATAATAAGACGGGATTTTATGGCACGCGTTTCCTACAAGATCAACTAATGTTGCAAGTGGACCCTGGTTTTGCGTCCACAATATTTAAAAATTAAATATTCTGTGCGCGCTTTATGAATGGAAGGGGTTGGAAGGCAGACAAATGTTGTTCTGAGTATAGTTTATTGCATTACCAGGAATACACATCTATTTCAAAGCACCATTACCATTCTTGTGGATACTTTTCGGGTCAGAATAAATTTCCTCGTAATGTTTTCTGAATTCCACCTACTTGCTCGTAGTTGGTTCAAGTCAAAACCACTTTTAGTCGTAAATGAGTCAAGTACTCAGCAGCGGGTATGTATGTATATGGTTTAATAGATTATTATATATTAGATGGCTAATGTTATGCATAACATAGGTCTTCTCCAACGATTTTAAAATCAACCTGTTGGAAGCGGCTTGCATCCAGCGACTTCCTGCAACCACCAGGTTAACCGCCCACCTTATATTGACCGATTAATTTGTATAAAATATTCTGTTCGTCTCGTATTATTATCATGTATATTAAACCATGCAGCAAGGATTGGTTGAGTAGATGGGCATATTAATCATAATGATTGACATAAAATTGACATATCGAAGCCATAAATCAAAAGGGAATACCGTTGGAGAAAGTTTGACAAGCCAGTTGACTTGGGAAAAGTGTTTTTTGGTCCATTTACAGAGAAAGCGTATATTAAAAGAATATAGCAGTGGAGCGAAATCATATTAAATTTGACAGGATCCATGTTGTGTTTCTGTTTGTCAAAATACCGAGGTGAAATAACAGCTCTTCGGGGGCGAAAGTCCCCGAAAGAAAGTATATACAGGGTATATCAAGACTGCTACCGAAAACGAAGCCGGGTGGTAGTTTAAGCGACTTCAAACACAATGCAACAGAAAATTTTGGAAAAAAAAGCGACAATAATTTTTTTGTTATTTTTTTATATGCTCGTATTTGGGTGGTAAATACATTTTTTCGTAAAATAATAGTTTATACCCTTTTATTTATAAAGACTCTAAGGTATAATAGAATTTAAATTATTATTTTACCAAAAACTATGGATTTACCATCCAAAAATAGCAAACCCGGTATATATACCGGGTATATCAAGACTGCTACCGAAAACGAAGCCGGGTGGTAGTTTTAGCGACTACAAACACAATGCAATTAAAAATTTCGCAAAGAAATGCGTCAATTTTTTTTTTATCATTTTTTAAATATCATCAGTTTTGGGTGGTAAATCCATAGATTTTGGTAAAATAATACTTTAAAGACCTTTATATCTTAGAGTCTCTATAAATAAAAGGGTATACACTATTATTTTAGGAAAAAAAATGTATTTACAACCCAAATACCACCCGGCTTCGTTTTCGGTAGTTTAAGCGACTTCAGACACAATGCAACAGAAAAATTTGCAAAAAAAAAGCGTAAATTTTTTTTGTTATTTTTTTCCTATGACCATATTTGGGTGGTAAATACATTTTTTCCAAAAAAATAGTGTATGCCCTTTTATTTATAAATAATCTAAGGATAAAATTATTATTTTAGCAAAAACTATGGATTTACCACCGAAATGACGATATTTAAAAAATCATAAAAAATGATTGTCGCGTTTCTTTTCGAAATTTTTGGTTGCATTGTGTTTGTAGCCACTAAAACTACCACCCGGCTTCGTTTTCGGTAGCAGTCTTGAGATACCCGGTATATGTATATATATATATATATATATATATATTGCAATGAATGGCGAGACGAGCAAGCCGTTCGCCTGATGGTAAGCGATACGACCGCTCATAAACAGTAGCAAAATTCCACTGCGCTCGCCATCCTGAGACATAAGATCTTAAGTTTCAATATGTCTATTGTATTGTATTGTATCAGCCCATATACGTCCCACTGCAGGGCATGGGCCTACTCTACAATCGAAAGTACGATTGAGAGTGGTTAGGCCATATTATATATATATATATATATAATATGGTATATTATATATATTCATTATATCCATATCATATGTCCAGTATTTACGATGAATTCGAAAAAAAGACTTGGCTGTAATGAGTCTAGATGAAGGATTAGTACAACAACTTGGTCGGGCCGTCAAAATGTTACTAGTGCTGGCGATGAGTTACAATCAGTTGCTCTTTTGCCTCAACGATGTTATGTCGGAACAAAATATTTAATAAGTTTTTTTCGTGACAAAAACCTAATGCTAGTTATATCTACGCATTCCACAAACTTAGTCTGTATGTGAACATTTTGTTACAAAAAATAAACATATGTCTTTATTTAGTTAGTTTCACTAACAACTCCTATATCAGAAATGTAGGTCTATAAACAAAGTAATTTGTGGTCAAAGTTTATGAAGCCAGTAGTTTTTTAATACTTGTACGTAAACTTTGTTTGACTAAAGTTGTGAGAAAAGTAAAGTCACATAGTTATGTATTAATATACCTAGCTATTTTTATAAACTCCATGATAAAGCGGCTGCTGTACATCTACTTAAAGCTCGTACACACTATGGCCCAACATCGGTAACAGTCCAAATCACCGCTGGTAGGTTATCCTTGCTGAATTTTGGTGACGTCACAACAGGTTGAGAAGTGATGCTAAATTCAACTTCCAAATTTGATTTTTTATTGTGACCCGTATTTCGATATTTTATGTCTTTTACTAAAATAATTGAAACAAGTTTATTCATTATGTAACCATTTATATACCAAAATGAACTTAACAAAACATAGATTCTTATGACACTAAAGTTTATGTATTAATGACCTCCGTGATTTTGAATACAGGCCTTCAATCTGCGCGGCCAGTTGTCTATTGCAGCACGAACGAGGTCCATGTCAATATCGGCGGCTGACTTTTTTTTTTCTCGCGGGGAAAATCCCTTTACGGACCATCCCACCCCCGAAGGGGCGAGGGTGTGTCGGACTCACCGGCGCCTTCCGAGCCCAGCGAGATGTTGTGCCGCCCGTGGATGTGGACGGGCGGCCGCTGGGTCGGGTCCCTACCACAATACGCGCCGAAATACCGACTAAAAACCCCGCGTCGGCCACCATGGGTGCACTTCAATGACGGCCCCGGGTTACCGTTGAGCGGACGCGCCAGGACCGCCTCTTATGTGCACCGCCGCTTAGCGACGCGGCACGAGACGTGTGTAGCGTCACGTCTTGGGGGCCGCCAAGGTAGGGACGGCGGCCCCGCGTGGCCACTGCGGCGCCGGGTTAGTTGTTGTCCCGGCGCCTCCTACGTCTCCTGTGGCGACGAGCGGGATCGGTCTGCTCCCGATCCCGCTCAGCGCTCTCCTTCTGCGACATGACACGTTCGCAGAAGGAGAGCATGGCTCGCCACGAACTCCGGCTGCCGACCATGGCGGCGACCACGGCCGGCGGCTGCCTTAATCAAGGATGTCTTGAGTGACTCCAAATTGGGATGAGGCTTTGAGCACGCCTTTTCCTCCATGTGTTGCCATATCTTGTAATCTAACGGATTCAAATCTGGACTGGAGCAGGGCCAGTCTTCGTGCCGGATGAAAACGATTTCACGCGCCGCCAGCCAGTCTTGTGTGCTCTTCGCTCTATGAGCTGGCGCCGAATCTTGTTGGAATACCCAGTGCCTGTTATTGAACATGGTATGAGAAACAGGTTCCACAAGGTTGGTCAGGACTGTATTTTGATACACAACTGCATTCGTTTTTACACCTTTCTCACAAAAATGTACCTCTGTTAAGCCCCAATAAGAAACTCCCAACCATACCATGAGCGAGGATGGAAAATGACCTCGTTGGACACGCGGAATACGGTTGCTCGCTTCTTCACTACTGTGTGCGTACACCTTATCATTTTGTTTGTTGTAGCTCTCTTCTAGGGTAAAAATTTTTTCATCTGAAAAAAGAATTCCCGATATTTTTTTCCCGTGTACCGCTTCAACAAAGCGCGGCATCTCTTCAGTCTCAGGTCCATTAGACGAGCATTCAAACGATGTCCTATGTGTCTTTGATATGCCCGAAGCCCTAAGTCTTTATTTAACACCCTTTTCACCGTGGTTCTGCTTAACCGCATCTGAAGGGCCAACAGTTTCTGCTTACGATTCGGATTTCTTTGAATTCGCGCCTTCACAGCTTTTATCACTGCTGGAGTACTAACAGACCGAGGGCGACCACTTCTTGACCTGTCATCTACACTAGAGTCTTCATTGTATCGTTTGATGGTACGATAAACGAATCTTTTGGTTATATTCAAATTTTTCAGTAGATATGTCAAAAATTTGAATTGGCGCGTAACCGCAACGATACAACGCAATAACTGCAACACGGTCTTCTTTAACCGTCCACTCCATATTTTAAAATGAGTAAAATTCTAAAAAGTATATTAATTATTTATTTATTTCATGTTTCATATATACAAATTGTATAAAGGAGGACTTCATGCCTGAGGCATTCTCTACCAGCCAACCTTTAGGTGGTGCAGAGAGAGAGCACGGTAGGCGCATAAAATATGTAATACATAAATATATTTGAATCAATTAATAAATATAACTTTATACATACACACACACATTTATATACATACAAATGCGTACACATATATAAATTTAAATATATATATATATATACACAAATAATATACAGGGTATATCAAAACTGCTACCGAAAACGAAGCCGGGTGGTAGTTTTAGTGATATCAGACACAATGCAACTAAATTTTTGTTCCAATAATTGTGACGATTTTTTTTACTATTTTTTTTTCCATTGTCGTATTAGAGTGGTAAAGACATAGTTTTTACTTGAATAATAGTGTACACCCTTTTATTTTTAAAGACGCTTGATATGAAAGGCTTTAAAATATTATTTTTACTGGTGGTAGGTCTCTCATATGTGCGAGGCCATCTGGGTAGGTACCACCGCAATGTCTATTTCTCCCGTGAAACAACACTGCTTAAATGCACTGTTGTGTTTCGGATTGAAGGACATTGTAGCCAGAGCAACTACTGGACATATTGAGACTTAACATCTTATGTCTCAGGATGGCGAGCGCAGTGGAATATTTCTACTGTTTATGAGCGGTCATATCGCTTACCATCAGGCGAACGGCTTGCTCGTCTTGCCATTCACTGCAAAAAAAAAAAAACTATGGATTTACTACCCAAAATCGACGGCATTTGAAAGATAATAGAAAAAAATGGTCGCGTTTCTGAGCGAAAATTTTAGTTGTGTTGTGTTTGTAATCACTAAAACTACCATCTGGCTTCGTTTTCGGTAGCACTCTTGATATACCCGGTATATATATATTTTTAGAGAACAGAAGTGGGAAAGAACAAAATCACAAATACCTTTCGTATATTTAACTTAAATTTACACAAATCACAGACTAAGGAAATGTATCTAATTTATAAACGAATTCAAAAGGAAACAATCAATTACCAAATGTGTAAAATTTGTAACCCACTAACAAAACGTTACCTAGGTGATTTAAAAATCAACTCCGCTCTTAGAGGAACAACCGACAAAGGAGGTTGCCAACTAAATAAATTTAATTTAATCTGATAGATCCTAACAATATATATATAATATAATGTAAATGGAAAGTGATAAATACGCACTAAAGTGATTCTGCCAGACGATCAAGTAAAAGTTGCTTAACTGACCTTTTAAAATTAATGCGAGTACTTGACGCCCTGATTCCGAGGGGGAGTGCGTTCCATAGAATATACATTTTTATTTTCATGAACAATTCGAAATTGGAATTCAATAAACTTTTTTGTGGCCAGCATTCTAAAAGAAAAGTTTTTACTGTGTGACAATACTTATGTCCTGACTGTGTATAATAAACTCATTTGCAAAAAAAAACGGGCACCTAAGCAATGAACCATTTCAAATGTTACTATTGGTTTGTTTGATAATTATAGGTAGTTTTATTTTCACAATTTTGTAAATTAATAAGCAAATAATCGTTTTCGTCAGTATTATCATAAAATTTTGATAAAATTTATGGGTTTTAATGCTAAAGTTCACTAGTAGTGTATGCTCGCTAGTAGTGCATATGCTCGTGAAGTAAAAGTTAACAAAGATTTTTGTTTGTTTTTTCTTTAATAAAGTAAAAGCAGATAAATGTTTAGTATCGAGTGTGACCCCCTCTAGCTGAAATCACAGCTTGAATTCGTCTGGGTATGCTAGTGAGGATATCCCGGATACTTGCTTGCGGAATACGTTCGGTAATCAGTAATCACATTCTTCAGCTCTCTGATGGTCTGCGGAGCCGGTTGTATTGACCTCACGCATCGTTTCAGAACGTCCCAGACATGCTCTATAGGATTGAGGTCGGGACTTCGAGCTGGCCAATCCAAACGAGGAATGCCGACCTCTTGCACATACGCTTCCACATCGCCAGACAGGTGGGCGCGAGCGTTGTCGTCCATAAAAATTGAGTCTTCGCCTAAAGCGGCCAATACGGGTTATGCATGAGGAATTAGAACTTCCGTTATGTATCGATGTCTAGTCAGTGAGCCGTTTTCAATGAAGACTAACTCTGTACAATCCATTGAATTTATTCCTGCCCAAAACATAACAGAGCCCCCACCATGAGGTGTGATTTCTTCAAAACAAGCCTCTGCAAAGCGTTCTCCTCGTCTTCGTAGCACTCGCCGACGTCGATCTTCACCGAACAGAGATATCCTGGCTTCATCGGAGAACAATACCCTATTCCAGTCTTCTTGAGTCCATGACTCACAATTTCGAGCAAACCTAAGCCTGGCAACTCTGTGCTCACGGAGTAACTTAGGGCCGCGGGCCGGGCGATGACTGCGTATATTGGCCGCGAGAAGCCTCCTCCTGACCGTCCATAGACTAATATGCACATTTCTTACTTCTTCGAGGTTGTTCTTAAGGTCCACATACGAAGACATGCGATTTCTCAATGCGCGACTCACAAGAAAACGATCATCCCGTGGTTGGGTACATGGTTTTCTTCCAGAAACAGGATCAATCCTATAGAGCATGTCTGGGACGTTCTGAAACGACGCGTGAGATCAGTACAACCGGCTCCGCAGACCATCAGAGAGCTGAAGAATGTGATTACCGCGGAGTGGGAACGTATTCCGCAAGCAAGTATCCGTGATATCCTCGCTAGCATACCCAGACGAATTCAAGCTGTGATTTCAGCTAGAGGGGGTCACACTCGATACTAAACATTTATCTGCTTTTACTTTCTTAAAGAAAAAAAAAACAAAAATCTTTGTGAACTTTTACTTCACGAGCATATGCACTACTAGCGAGCATACACTACTAGTGAACTTTAGCATTAAAACCCATAAATTTTATCAAAATTTTATGATAATACTGACGAAAACGATTATTTGCTTATTAATTTACAAAATTGTGAAAGTAAAACTACCTATAATTATCAAACAAACCAATAGTAGCATTTGAAATGATTTATTGCTTAGGTGCCCGTTTTTTTTTTGCAAATGAGTTTATTATAAAGCATATCTAGAATAAAATGCACCATAAAATGAACTCATAACTCTTAATCCTTTTTAGGTTTTGTTACATTTTCAAGCATTGAAATTCATTTCAACTGTTCAGTAATATTAATGTTTAACTCTTGTTTTATATTTTTATGTATGTATGTGTATCTGTATATATAGTAAATACAATAGATGATTGTTATATTGTTGGTACACCTGAAGCTGTCCCAAGTTTCGTTGTTTCCCGTATATCCATCTCATGGCAGAAATTGCTTTGAGCAATGAGGCCGCCACTAGTACTTTTTTTCTATTATATTTGCTTCTTATGATTTAATTGATGTATACAGGGTAAATCAATCTTATTTTTTCATACGGAGTAGTCTAAAAAGGTTCCAGTGATCCTTATTCGTATATTACTGATTTTAAATATATGATTAAAAACACTTTTCATAATTTAATAGAACAATCTGCATTTTCTGTTCTGCCTTCGGGTAGCTGCAAGTTGAGGATTTGTATTTAAGTTTTTTTTTTCCTATGACCCTACTCACATATTTCCAAATCCCAACACTTTACATTTTTAATGGTTGCAAACCCTCCAATATATCTCAGCATTGTAAGCAATCATAAAAATATATGCTACACACATTTCAGCGCAATTTTAAAGGTTAGTAAAATTAATGTAAGAAAACAATAATGTATTCTCGCATATTACGAGCTAGAGCAAGACAATCTGTAGCAAAGTGGAGACGATTTATCTTTTTATGTGCTTATGAGAACATGTTTTTATGTTTATTATAATTAGAAATAACATATAGTAAATGTGAGCGTATTCTCGGAATTACTTTTGGCACAATCAAGAATACGAACGATAAAAAATGTAACCATTAGGTATTAGCATCATTTCACCAACTTCATGGGGTATTACGGGAAAAATCCGCCACACATCACTTTTTACATTTAAAATCTAATGTGAATAGGATAATAAGAAACCTTCAAAAGCAGATATACAAGCTCAGGGGAGATGAATTCAAAGCTTCATAATTTCATATTTAAATTCATCGCACCTTTCCGCTCCTACGTACTCAAGAAATATTTTTTCCTTTGATGACTAATTTTATAGAATAAAAAATAAGATTTCTCATAAAGTTTGTTTAAACAACGTCGAATAAAGATTGTCTACCTCGGGTTCAACTTTTATAGCGAGTAGGGCTAACGCAATTTTCACAGGTATAAAACTGGAATATTATATGCTCGTTGAATAAAATATATACAAAAAAGTATATGAAACACTTAGGTCGAGAATATGAAAATGCGAAATCGTAATAACGTTACGGTGTTATTTACACATTACTTGTGAGAGATTCAGCTGAGCCGCGACTCTTCATCTTAATTGATGTATTGAACAGTTGACTGAGATCCAAATCTGAAGAGAATTAATTCAATCTTCTTTGTTGGCGACGACGACCGAAACTCTTGGATTTGTAACTGATTCAAGTCTCAGTAATTATTTCCTGTACAATATCAAGAGTCTAATGGAATCCTTTAGCCGTATTTGTAAAAAAGGTAGAATAGACTGCATTATTTGGTATTAAATTCTTTATTAATAGATTTGTGTAATGTTTTATTTCAATGTTTTTAAGTTATTCTTCTTTTAGAGATTTGTTTAATGTTTGATTGATTTTAAGTTATTATGATTTCGCCGTTCTAAAGACAACTTCCACCGAGTTGAAATCCGCATGGAGGAAAATCGATTGACACAGTAACACGTAGTTCAAAGTGTTTTAAGTACATTGGACTAGATTTTTAGGCATCACAGTTATAAGAGTTATAAGAGTTGAAACTATTGGGAACTTCTTGCTTTTCTAGATTAATTTAAGTATCAATCCATAGAGTGGGTGCTTAGGGAATTGATGAAATAAATAAAAATCATTTTTATCAAATCACATTTTTTTTTTAGAAAATACATTAACAGCCTTCGTGGCTCAGTTCATTATTGAAAATGAAAATGAATGAAAATAATTTACTGAATCCATTAAAATGTTCAACATCATTTAGATTCAGTCATTTTTTATCTACCACCCGGTTCGGAAAGCGGTATTCACTAGAGAAGAACGGGCAAGAAACTCTAGTGTTGCTCTTTTCAAAACCAGTTTACAATGTAAGGATTATTACAAAATTTACAAGTTGGTTTAATCAGAGCAGTTCATTAATAATTTGTTGTAAATTTACAACAAAATATTTTTATATGAATATGCATATGTTATAATTACTATGGCCGAAAGTAGCGAAGTCACCCAGAACGAAGAATCAGTATACTCTTTTTCGCCAAAGCAGCAAATAATATATTGGGTATCAATGTAAGTTGTAACTTTCAATATTGTCTTTATTTTCTTCTCTCAATGTATCATGGTGTCTATTACTTTCATCCGGGATGGCAAACATAATTCATTGTTATTCCCTACAAAAATAAGTGTTTCTTAGTATTGCTTCTATATATTTTTTCAATACAATTTATCTAAGGTTTTAACACAAATAATTATCAATATTAATTCAAATATGTATTTAATATATAATTTTATGTTTTTTTTTACTATTATATACTAAAACAATCAAAATTCCTTTTAAGTGTACCTTAAAAATAAATATTTGTCTAATCAAAATAGCTATCTGATATGATATTTCAAAAGAAAACAGCAGTTTAAATGCGCTGTTGTGTTTCGCATTGAAGGACATTGTAGCCAGAGTAACTACTGGACATATTGAGACTTAACATCTTGTCTCAGGATGGCGAGCGCAGTGGAATGCCAAGCATTGCTTTGTAAATCAAGGTGTTGTTTGGTTTTGCTACTGTTCATGAGCGGTCGCATCGCTTACCATCAGGCAAACGGCATGCTCGTCTCGCCATTCAATGCAATAAAAAAAAAAAGAAAAATTGTGCAGAAGTGGATTCTCAGCTTCATTAACATGACGTATTTTATTCTTTACTTATCAACCACAGCCAAGACATACCATGTTATCGATCATATGTAACTTCTGAGGTTGATAACAGGTAGCAGGGATGAAAAATATGTCCATGTGCAGGAAGCTGAAAAAATACAGTTAATTATACAAGTTTAACATTATTAGCATAGCATTGCTAAGGTGATAAATATTCATTTTTAAATACTAATAACTTCAATAAAACATTATATTCTTAGTCCACCTTAACTTTCTTTGTATCTGGTGGTGGGACTGGTGGTAGGTCTCTCATATGTGAGAGGCCATCTGGGTATGTACCACCGCAATGTCTATTTCTCCCGTGAAACAACACTGCGTAAGTGCACTGTTGTGTTTCGGATTGAAGGGCATTGTAGCCAGAGTACAAGCATTGTACTTAGGTTGAATTAAGACATTAGAAAAGTATACCTACGTTTGCCTTTGTGTAATCTGATAAAATATTTTTATTGTGGAACATAGGTCACAATATGTTTATTTGTTCATCTATGACCGCGACATTGGGGACATCGGGTTGGGTGGAGGTTAGGTTACTTTAACTAGGTTTTCTCGGGAATGGTGCATTACCTTTTCATGGGACTGGTACCAGGGGCATGGAGCCCCTCCACCCCCTCCCAAACCACAACTTGTGCCTATCGATTCTATATTATACCCATTTATGAGGGAACCGTATGTATTGTATGTAAGCATAATCAATAAAATGCATATTTAATGTTTTATAAGTAGACCAATGTACCTCAATTATTGATATCCATCGTGTAATAATCCTTCGGGAATGAACTGACAATGTGGAGCCAACATGTCTTAACCATCCTGTTGCTATTCCACAGTTAGTACACCTTTTTGTTTTATCAGGTTAGAAAGAAAAACACTACAAAAAATAAGAAAACTGGCAATCTCAATTGCTGTAGTTGTCTGTAAGTATTTTTTGCGGACGGTTCACGAATAATCTTTTTTTTTTTTATTTATTTATCATGATTACAAAATATAAAGTAAATAATTCAGTAGGTATTTCAGCATTTATAAACCACAAAGGTTTGTCACAATGCTAACTATCTACAACAAGTCGACGCAAGGCATTTGTACAAGTGCCTGTCAGGTTTACAATCCGAGTACGTAGGTGACAAGAGCTGGGTAAGTGGGCACAAGTGGAAGACATATTAAGTACCAGTTGGTGTTATTTGGTGAATAAAGTATAGTTTTAATTTAGATTTAATGTTTTTTCAGTAATATTTTCTTTTAATGTAGAGGGTTGCTCGTTTATAAGCCGAGGAATTAAATACCGCGCAGTCCTTTCACCGTACCTGTTGTTTGCTTTTGTAGTACACAATCGTTCTCGAGCCACGGCACGAGTGTATATAGGGTGAGTAATTTTATTTTGAATATTGTTATTAAAAAAATGCTCCTTGACAAAATTAAGCTTAAATTGTAGGTGTACCGGCAGGATGTTGCAATGTTTAAACAACTCAATTTCATTATCCTTGTACTTTAATTTAACTGCTGGGGAGACAATATTTTTTAGTATTTTCAATTGCAGTCTGTATATGCTGTCCAGACATGTTTATAAGTTCGTCCATAACTACTAACAGCCGCTGCCAATAAACAATCCCAATCCAAAATTTGCCGTTTGAGATTGACAGCTCAATCTCTTTTCTGGTACTATATTGCCAATAATCAATCTCAGTAGTGAAAAAACTATCCAAAAATTCAATCTACTTTTAGGAGGACCAATCCCTGTTTTGAGATTGCTCTTTTTATAGAAATGACAGTTTAGGCCTGCCAATATACAATTAGCTGTGTTGACGTTTGGATGGATTGTTGAAAACTATCCTAAATTGCAATTTACACGGATTATTTATTCCTGAACGCCCAAATTGTTATAAATATATATATATATAAAGTAATAGTTATAGCAGTGATTTGGAAGGGTTGGCGCAGCTATCCGATTAGGATCTATCAGTATCCTAATCGGATAGCTGCGCCAACCCTATATACGCAGAACTTAGTCGAAGCCGAATTTTCTTTCAAATTAAGGCTGTCCAAACCAGCTTTAGAATTATTATTATAAATATGAGGAGTGATTGCATCTTTTAATTTTTTTCAGGAACTATGTATGTTGTTGTAACTATACATGGGAATGGGGCTTCATCAACTTTTGTTGACGTTATGGTTGTATGCACTCGGCACAATGCTGATATCAATAGCAGACTTTATATGAGTTTCTGTTTCTACTGCAATTATTTTATTTTATTTACTTAATATTTTTCTAACATTGAAAATATTTTTTACAAATTATTTATTTTCAAAATACTGAAAGAATATTCATATGCAATGAAAAATTCTGCGTGAAACATTAATTTTATAATTATGTCAATGGTTTTATGTCAAAAAACTAAAACTGTCAAGAGGAAACGGATTGTTTTCAATCTACCAACAGACGAAATCGACTGTGGCCTGCATTGTTTATTGGCAACATGGTTATAGACCAATCGAAAAGTAGAAAACAATCCGGATTGTTTTCAATCTAATTTTTTCGATTGATTATTGGCATCGGCCGTAAGTCCGTATTGAACGTATCTGATACGATCCTGCTAGTGAGTTAAACAGCATTAGCTTCACCTTAAACGGAATGCGGTCTTTTATGATATAAATATATGCGAGAAATTGTCTTAATTTGTTAAGACAATTACACACGTAATCAACGTGATGGCACCAATTAAATCTGTTATCTATCGTAAGACGAAGATATTTGTAAGAGGAAACTAGTTCAATATAAGGACAGTTACAGGTATTAGAGACGGTGTTATGTAGGCACTTGTGATCGTGGGCTATGATATTTCCATCGAAATATTTTTTTATGTGGTGATCTTATATGCAGCAGTTTGGTTTTAGTAGCATTTAGTACAAGACCATTGTCATGGCACCATTTTGATATACTATCAAAGTCAAATTGCAGTTTCTCGCGAGCTACCTTAATGTCTCGCTTGCCTATTAACAGGCATGTATCATCAGCAAATTGATAGCAGGTGCTGTACCGTGATGGTACATAGGGAAATAAGCAATACGCGTGATGGAGACAAATGTAAAACGTACTCACATTGCCGCCTGCAGGTCCGCCTGGGTGAAGATGGTCCGTTCCAGGATCCGGGACACTCAACGAGACTTTCTGAGTTGTTCTGTTGACGCCTTTTGTCAGTTATTGAACGATTATGAACGCCACATGAATAATTCTATGGCGACCGCGTGCGCGCCGGTTAAGATTTTTGTTAGTTGTTGCACTCGCGGCCCGCGGAGAAGATGTAGCGCGTCCTCCGTATGGGGGCGCTAGTTGCACGACGCGTGATTGGCGCGTCGACGAAATGCCTCGACGGCATTGGCGAATTGGCTAGTTGGCGGCAATGCGCGCGAGTTTGAAGATCCTCGCCATTTCACATGTGCCACCATCACGCATTATATCGAAGAAAAACGGTTACGAAACATTCCGCCCACCAAAATACATTAATGTATTTTCGAAATTATGAACAAATCAAACAATTAAAGAAGAAGGCATATAATATCTTACGAACTAAGAAAAAATACGAAATAATGATAATCAAATTTAGTCCGCTTGGTTAGGTAAGGGACACAGTTTGACTAAAGGTCTCGTAAGGCGAGTGCCTTCGGCCGTACGTATCGTCGCGATTCGGACTACGCCATCTGGGCTCGGGTGCAACTCCTCAACCCGAGCCAGAGGCCAATGTAACGGAATTGAATTATCAGTTTAATAATTACGATCGATCCTACATCTAATGGTCGTGAATTCTTGGTCCACTTCGCTCGCTGAGTTAACGAATGAAGATATTCATGTTTCCAACGATTCCAGAAATCCTGCTGGAATCGCTGAATCAACTGCCATCGACCCAATCGGTTTATATTTAATGAAGTAACATCTTCATCAGGAACAGTCGTAAGCGGCTCAAGAGTTAGAAAATGGCCTGGTGTTAGAACTGACAGGTCATTGGGGTCGGAGTTCAGCGGACAAAGGGGCCTTGAATTTAGCATTGATTCAATTTGTACGAAAAGTGTCGTTAATTCTTCAAATGTTAGACATTGATCGCCAACGATACGATACAAATGTGATTTCACAGATTTTATTTGTATTTCCCACACTCCACCGAAGTGGGGACTTGAGGGCGGATTGAAACGAAATTCGATTTGATTTGCATGAGCAGCATTTCGCATGTAGTTTACTAATTGTGCATTAGCACCGACGTAATTTGTGCCACAGTCAGAATGAATTACGCTAACCCTTCCGCGACGCCCGGAGAAGCGACGCAACGCAGCAAGGAAAGCGTCTGAGGAAAGGTCCGATACTGCTTCAAGATGCACCGCACGAGTCGCGAGACAAACAAATAAACATAAATATGCTTTGGTAATTTTTGCACCGCGATGTTTACCGCTTTTAACTCGAAAGGGGCCGCCGTAATCGGTCCCTACGACAGAAAATGGTTTCACCTGATTTACGCGAACTGCAGGCAGATCGCTCATAAAGGGTTCAAGTGGAGATGGGTGTGTCTTGTAACACGGTACGCATTTGGATAAGCAATTTCGAATGGCACGTTTAGGAGATAATATCCAAAACTGTTGCGAAAGAAGATACTGCGTTGTATTTACGCCGGCGTGACAATTTTCACGATGAACAGCTTCGATTATAAGGAAAGTCAAACGGGATGTACGTGGAAGCAGAGCAGGGTGCTTATGCTCAAATTCGAGACCAGATCGGGAAAGGCGACCGCCCACCCTGAGAATTCCTTGGGCATCGAGAAACGGATTTAACTTACGCATTTGTTTCGATAATAATTGACCTTCCTGGAGCTGACGAATTTCTTTTTCGAAAGAAGCTTGTTGATTGTGCTTTACGACGATCAACAAAGCGGCATGAAGCTCTGCGTTATTTAAAAACGAATCAGAGCAACGATTGTGTTTATGACGTATAAATTTTATGAATCTCCGCCACCAACAGATTATACGTTGAATTTTCCGAATGGAAGAATAACGATCGAGTAAAATATCTATAAAAGAATTATTCGTGTCATCAGAACCAAGAAAGCTTTTCAGCTCCTTTGCCTCCGACTGAAGAAGATCCTCACTAGGATCGACATTAAGCTGTGGCCAATGTTCGGAAGGTAAGCGCAGCCAAATAGGACCCGCCCACCATAACCGATTGTTG
Source organism: Hyles vespertilio (assembly GCA_009982885.2). Taxonomy (NCBI): domain Eukaryota; kingdom Metazoa; phylum Arthropoda; class Insecta; order Lepidoptera; family Sphingidae; genus Hyles; species Hyles vespertilio. Next base: position 15,170,631 of record CM042815.1, on the reverse strand, counting down.
ACAAGATCGAATGGTAACTGACCCCGAGAAGCGACATCTGCAGGATTGTCTTCAGAGGCGACATGGCGCCACTCAACATCCGGAATGATATCGTGAATATGACTAACGCGGTTAGCGACGAAAGTTTTCCAACAAGACGAATGAGAATGCAACCACGCTAGAACAACGGTAGAGTCAGACCAAGCTATAACGCGAGTAAATGGAAAAGATTGCGCAAAAACATCCATAACGAATTTCAACAAGTCGGCGAGAAGGACTGCAGCGCAGAGCTCCAAGCGAGGTAAGGAAACAGATTTCGTTGGCGCTACTCGCGCCTTTGAACAAACAAAAAACGTCTGAATATGACCTTCAGCGTCGATAGTACGTAGGTATACAACACCACCATAGCCAGTTTCAGAACTATCCGAAAAACCATGCAGTTCCCAAGATAGACAGTTGTGACTAGGAATAAAACGAGGAACTTTCAACGAGCCTAGTAATGGTATTTGCTCAAGGTAACGACACCAAAATTTGACTATGTCTTCGGGAGGATCTGCATCCCAATCGATTTCAAGAATCCACAGTCGCAGAACCACCATCTTTGCCAATAAAATTAACGGAGACAGGAAGCCAAGCGGATCATAGATACGTGCCAGTTCGCTAAGAACGTTACGTTTAGAACACTTCTTATTCTGTGGAGTGACGGAGTAAAGAAATGAATCATTGGAGGGATCCCATTTAAGACCCAAGACCTTGAGAGTAGGGTTATCATTGACATCCATGGAAACAGGATCGGTGAGGCAATGTTCGCGAGGTAAGTCCGCAAGCAGCGTAGGACAATTGCTAGCCCACTTTCGGAGCTCGAAATGTCCCCTTTTCAAAAGTTCAATAATTTCGGATTTTACAACTTGAGCTTGATTTATATCACGGCACCCAGTTATGATATCATCGACATAAATGTCAGATTCCAGAACCTTACTTGCATGTGGAAAGTTACTGCCCTCGTCACAGATCAGCTGTTTGATGGTACGGCATGCCAGAAAAGGAGCAGAAGACACACCGTATGTGACGGTATTAAGACGATATTCCTGTACAGGTTGATCGGTATTAAATCGCCAGAAAATACGCTGATAGTCACGATCTGACTCTTGATGTAGAATTTGACGATACATTTGCTTCATGTCTGCAGTAAACAAACGGCATGAAGGCGGAATTTTAAAAGAATTTCAACGATGTTGGTTTGCAATTTGAGACCTACGAGCAAAACGTCGTTTAATGAAAGTCCTCTAGCATCTTTTGCAGAGGCGTTAAATACGACGCGAAGAGGTGTAGTGGTGCTTTCTGTGCGAAGTACAAAATGATGAGGTATAAAATATTTTCCCATTTTCAACGCGTCAGGTGGTATAAGACTCATGTGGCCCTGATCAAGATATTCCTTCATGAATTCGCAATATTTAGCATACAGCTGTTCATTTTTAAGAAGACGTTTTTCAATGGAATGAAAACACCGCAAGGCTATATCACGAGATGTAGGAAATGTAGTTTCTTGTTCACCGTGTTTGAACGGTAAAGAAACAATGTATCTACCGGTAGCATCTCTGGTATGAGAATTCTCAAAAATCTCCTCGCATCTCTGATCTTGCAAAGTAAGAGGTTCTGAATGCAAAACGGTTAACTCCTCAAGCTGCCATAATCTCTTGAGATCATCATGAATTTGTGGTTCGTTAAGGCAAAAAATGAATGAAATTTTGAATCTGTGTATCCAACGTTCCCGATAAGAAGCCAGCCAAACAGCGAATTTATAGCAGACGGTTGGTTGGTACCACCTTCGACTGTTCCCGGTAAAAGAAGCGAAGCGAAACATTTCGCGCCGATAAGTAGATCTACTGGACCAGGTATGTGACAATTTGGGTCCGCTAACTGCAACGGTTTAATATGCTGCCACGATGATTTATCAATCCGAATGATGGCATCTTCGCACAAATGCTTGGCAAGGTCAAGGCTTTAATGGAAAAGAGAAACTGTTCATTATGTCCGAGATCAAGGTTAACAATACCTGACACGGGAGCTGAAGTATGACCCAATCCACTAACCTTATGGGATGTGGAAATACTGGTGAATCCCAGTCGCTTGACAGCATTCTCTGTGATAAAATGGCTTTGACTACCGGAATCAATCAAAGTTCTAAACGGTTGGAAATTACCCAAAGAATCACGAATCTGAACAATCGCTGTCGATAATAAAACATAAGATTGTTCACGCATAGTGGTCAACACTCGAACCTGATCTTCAGGTTTATCGACACCTGGAGAAATAGCTAAGGATGCAGAGAGCGATTCTCTTTCATGCAAAAGGGTATGATGCCGTTGATGACATTTATTACATCTGAATAAAGATCTACAATCTTTAACGGTATGAGACGTTCTCAAACAATTGAAACACCAACGATGAGTTCGAGCATACTCATTGCGTTCGGTGACCGAAAGTTGTGTGAATTTTTCACATTTATTTATCGAATGATTTAGTTGACAAAATGTACATTTTACAATTACCGCTTCTGGTGTTTGTGAAGAAGGAGAACTAGACTTTTTCTCAGAAGTTGACCTCGCCGCAGTGTTTGAAAGAAATATGGAAGTCTTCTTTTGAAACTTCGAATTGTTCGACCTGATTTATGTGATTTAATTATATCCATAGATTTCCCTACGTTAGGATTAACCTGATCAATTAATGTAAAATGGTTATCTCGAATAAAGGCGTCAGCTTTATTGTAAAGGAAAGATTTTAATTCTTTAAATTGCGGCAACTCTGACGATTCTTGTCTTTCTTCAAAAGAACGCCGGGTTTGAGTATCTAATTTTGACAAAATTAAATAGCACAGAACAAAATCCCACTCGTGAATAGGAAGGTTGAGACTGGATAAAACGTTTAAATTTTCATTGACTAAATCAAAATTTCGGCGAAATTCGATCGGTGAAAGTGATTTTAAATTCACGTTTAATATTTCTTTCCAACATGTAAATGCTAAATCTCGTTTATCACGGTATCTGGCCAGCAACGCTTCATACGCTCCGCGATAATATTTACCTTGAATCGGGTAAGATCGAATCACACCTAAGGCGTCACCACTGAGACAGGTCTCAAGGTATTGCATACGCTTCGTATCCGAAAGTGATTCATTATTATGAATCAAAGAATTAAATAAATCAAAGAACTTAGGCCAATCCTTGATTTCACCAGAAAACGATGGTAGGTTAATTTTAGGCAACTTTATGTCGCATCCTGACGAATAGCTTGCATTTTTATCGCAAGAATGAACGTTAGAAACAGGAAATAAATTTCGATTAATTGCCAAAAGTTTAAAATGAATATCATCAAACTCGGTACGAATTTCATCTTCTTGTTCGAAATCGTCATCATCGATAACGCCTAAAATATCCGAATGAACGCTCTCAAAACTTTCAATTAATTTTGGCAATGAGGAGAATTGAACACCAAATAAATTCAAACACGATTTATCTTCCTCTGCCGATTCAGCAACTTCTAGAAGTTTCTTTAAACGGTTGAGGGCCAAAGTACGCTTGCGCCGTAATACAGGCAAACCCTGAACCCTCGGACAATCTACACTCGCTAACTTTGTTAAACGTGTCTTTGGTTTAATAACACGAACCGAACGATACGACATTTTAAATAAATGTCGAAACGAATAAACGAAATTAAAATTAAGTATATCAAACGATTGTATAATCACTGCCTACCCTTTCACGAATAGAAGTACTGTACGCGAGAACGAATGACGATTAGTACAGCACACGAATTGGAAAATTAGGACGGCAAATGACTAACGAATACTGAAGTCTAATAAGTACCTACTTAAGTACTTATTCCTTCACAACGAAACTGAATTGCCTACAAAAGTTATAGCATCGCAAAATTGCAACACGAATTTATGTAAACAAAGAACGGTTAAATGAATATTATTATGACACCTACCCGAATGCATAATAATAATAAGACAGGCCAAACGGCGTATTTAACCGACTACGAGAAATGTGTACACTTGTCGCCTATTTGTACTCGAATGTACTCGACGTTTTAATTAATAAATGTCGCTAGAATAAAAACAGATGAACGACACCTATATTAAAACTTCCACGGAATAGAATCTATGTATATGTTAACCTATGTGTATTTAACACGAAGTGAATTTGTTAGAGAATCGAAACCCAACGATACATCAACGAATTGGAACTAGAATAGATGTAACGCAAGTAACGAGGCGATAAATAACAATATTCAAATGCATATAATACACCGGCTACCAATACTAGAACGTTTATTACGCTGATATGATTATGTACATTAGGGGACAAATGCAAATCGGCGCTAAGGATAAATAAAAGACAAAATGGCTAACATTTGAACAACTCGACGAGAATGATTTTAAATTGTTTGCATTAAATTAATATTTGAAACACAAGTAAATGTAATTGTAAAGAACTATTCACGTACAAATTAATTATTAATATTTTTATTCTATAAATGAATTGATAACACTTTGCTTTAAGTTCCTATACGATATGTACGACGAAAGAATCACGCTACTGTAATTTGGTCGGCTTATAATATTTACGTGAATTGCCGATAATTAACAATGTAAATAGTTTGAAAATATACTACACTGTATCTATAGTTTTATGCAAACAATCATATGCCTTCCTGGAACGACCGATTGGAATGTTTATTGTTAATTTTTAACAAAACTTGCAATGGCGGTATCGTAATGCTTCGAACCAAGTTTATCGCAATAAAATAACTCGGAATCTATGTTCGAAATAGCGAATGTACTCACTATTCCCGGGTTTCGGCACCAAAATATGTACCGTGATGGTACATAGGGAAATAAGCAATACGCGTGATGGAGACAAATGTAAAACGTACTCACATTGCCGCCTGCAGGTCCGCCTGGGTGAAGATGGTCCGTTCCAGGATCCGGGACACTCAACGAGACTTCTGAGTTGTTCTGTTGACGCCTTTTGTCAGTTATTGAACGATTATGAACGCCACATGAATAATTCTATGGCGACCGCGTGCGCGCCGGTTAAGATTTTTGTTAGTTGTTGCACTCGCGGCCCGCGGAGAAGATGTAGCGCGTCCTCCGTATGGGGGCGCTAGTTGCACGACGCGTGATTGGCGCGTCGACGAAATGCCTCGACGGCATTGGCGAATTGGCTAGTTGGCGGCAATGCGCGCGAGTTTGAAGGTCCTCGCCATTTCACATGTGCCACCATCACGCATTATATCGAAGAAAAACGGTTACGAAACAGGTGCAATAAGTAATATGATTTGCCATGTCATTAACATACGACAAAAAATGAAGTGGCCCAAGAACTGATCCCTGCGCTGTACCCTGTGTTGATATCATAGTGTTACTGTAAGAATCGTCTATTTTGACCTTAGATGTTCGATTTTCAAGATAATTTGTACACCAGCTTAATAGAGGTGGCCCTCTATTAACGTATACCACAATTTTCGAGTTTTTTTATCAATTTCAGATGATCAAGGGTATCAAATGCCCTGGAGAAGTCGATAAAAAGGGCAAGGACAGTATTTTTATCATTAAGATGTTCATTGACCTCATCAGTAAACTTTGAAAAAAGATTAGTTGTACCCTTTCCTTGCTGAAAATCAACTGGTTTCGGAAAATAATATCGTTTTTTCCGATAGAAATTATGCATTTGTTCACAGATATACTTTTCAACAATTTTATCTATAGAAGAAAGGAGTGTTATAGGACGGTAATTTGTATAGTCATCTCGCTTTCCTTTCTTAAATATAGGTCGGATAGAACCACCTTTCAAAGCAATCGGATACGAACTCTGTTTTACACTGGAGTTAATAAGATTGGCTATGGCCACAGATATATCCTCTCCCACAGTTTTGATGTCCAATACCCTAATTCCATCCGGTCCCGGAGCCTTGTTTGATTTAAGAGTTTTATGATTTTATGAATTTTACTCCTGGTAGCTTTTTGGAAAAAAATACTACGGTCTATGGGCTTGCACTGTTCTTTTGTTAATTTGATGGCACATTTGGGAGCTAGGTCTTTTACAGCTTTTGGAATGTAGTTGCAAAATTATCAGCAATAGATTTTGTTGTTAGCCCTTGGGCATCGAAAGTATTGCTTCATCAATGGATAATGTAGTTCGGCCAATCATCTGGTTAATTATATGGTATATTTTTTTAGTGCTCTTAAAATTTTCATTTATGTATTTAATGTAATATGAATTTCTACGATATTCCAATATTCTATGAACTTTATTACGCGTTTTGTTATAGTCAAGTCTTAAAAGGGGGTCATTGGGGTCTTTTTCCATTGTCGAAATAATTTATCACGTTTGTCACATAGCTTAATAATATTCCGGTCCATCCAAGGGACCCGAAAGTGAAATCGTTTTTTATAAATATCACAGTTCAACATCGATGCTGTTTTAGCATCATTAAATGAGGTACTAATGAAGTTAAATATTTCATTTGCGTTATTCATATAATTAGTCTGACACCATTTCACTTTTCGCAGTTCCTTATAAAATAAGTTATAATCGGTGATTAATTTTGACTCCACCTGTACTCGACTTTGCGGAGTGTTGCTTACGCATGCTATTAGAATCGCACGGACCGGTGATCGGCCAGTACAAGATCGATCGCTGCTGAGTATGGATGATGGATGAAAACGAGCAAAAATGTGATCTATACAAGATTTTGAAATAGTATTTAGCTTTTGTTCTATTCTAGTGTAATCAGTGATTCCACACATCAATCCGCACTGAGACAGTGTTTCTAAATATGTGTCTCTGTATGATGATGTAACTTTTAGGTCTATGTTTGTGTCGCCTATGAGAAGCATACTGTGTTTTGTTTCAACCTGTGATAAACACTGACGCAGCTCTTTTACAAATAATGTTTTATTGGTTGTTGGGGGCCTATATACAGCACACACAACTACCTGATGACAAGTACCAAACTTTGGTGTTCCTAATAGGCTTTCAAAAGTGAAACTTTTATAGGAAAACGGAGTAAATTTTAAATATCTTTTGGTATATATAATGATTCCACCACCTTTTTTATTTTCACGCAATTGTATGTGCATATTATAGGTAGGAATATTGAACAGTTGTGCAATGTTTTTCGATATACCTACTTCCGTTAAAACAATTATATCTAATTGAAGAGAACAGTTATCAATAGTTTGTAACAATTTTGTATGGTTTTTAATTAATGATTTTATACAGGGTATCTCAAGACTGCTACCGAAAATGAAGTGGGGTGGTAGTTTAAACGACTTCAGACACAATGCAACAGAAAAAGTTGGAAAAAAAGCGAAAATTTTTTTTTTGGTTATTTTTTTCCTATGAGCATATTTGGATGGTAAATACATTTTTTCCTAAAATAATAGTGAATACCCTTTTATTTATAATAAATCTAAGGTATAAAATAGTTTAAATAATGATATTAGCAAAAACTATGGATTTACCACCCAAAAATGACGATATTTAAAAAATCATAAAAAATTGTAGTCGCGTTTCTTCGCGAAATTTTTGTTGCATTGTGTTTGTAGTCACTAAAACTACCACCGAGCTTCGTTTTCGGTAGCAGTCTTAAGATACCCAGTATTTATATGTAAACAAGATAGCACTATTTTGTTATGAACGGGCAAGTGATTCACGAAACCATTGATAGATACACAATCAAAAATTTATTTAATATGTGGCGTATCCATATTTTATATAGTTAAGAGTATATTTGGTTAATTATGTTATTTTTAAATTGAAACTGACAGATTATTTACACTTTAGGTTGCTCTTCTAACAGACTTATATCATGAAGTGATTTAATATAATATTGATTTAATATTTTGAGCACAAATAACATTTTATGAGCGCCAGAATCGTATTTTCATTGTACCACATTATGAAACAAATAAATAAACGTAAATAAAGCATGGTTCCTTTCAAATGTCAAGTATTTTAATGCAGCGTTTAGTTGTTGCAATGAAAATGTGTAAAAATGGAAAGAATATATGTGTAAGTATATACGGCAAACATTGCTTTATATATATTTAGTATTGTTAATTAATATGACTTATTACCTACTTATAGATTAGTTTAAGGAACATTTTAGAAAAAGTTATTATTTTTTTCCTACACTTGCTTTACTGCGAACGAAACGTTTATGCGGGGCCAACAATGGCGGAAATGAGTAGGTATCTATGCAAAATCTTAGTAAACTTTATTTTATTCCCTAAAGTTCTACAGAAATATGACATATTCTTTAAATTATAGTTGATTTTTATATTCATCTAATTATTGCCTTGTTTTTGTACATGATAAAAGTAACTAGGCAGAAACTGTCCAGGTCCTTTGACACCGAGGTTGTCACTTACACTGCAATCAAAATAGGGTATCTACTGGCAAAAGATAATTATCATATTTTGGCGGTCGCCACTATAATCCTGGTCTGTACGAAACCAAAAAAAGCAACATACAGTCGAATTGAGAACCTCCTCCTTTTTTTGAAGTCGGTTAAAAATACATACAGTCCCACGAAGAGGAAAAAAAATGAAGTTATTACACTTGTGTGAATCACAATTACTGTTTTTCCTCCTTTAGTGTTGGGGCATTGCTTTCCAGAGAAATAAAATGTCCACGTGCCACCACATTGCTATATTTGGTGAATTCAGTTCTTTAAAACAATGAGTGGTCGAACGAGCATACCGTTCGTCTGATGGTAAGCGATACGAACGCTCATGAACAGCGGCAAAACCAAACAACACCTTGAATTACAGAGCAATGCTTAGCAATTGCGCTCGCTATCCTGAGACATACGATGCTAAGTCTCAATATGTCCAGTAGTTACTCTGGCTATACTGTCCTTTACACCAAAACACAACAGTGGATTTACACTTCTGTTTGGCGGGAGAAATATACATTGCGGTGGTACCGAGCCAGGCAGCACCTCACATATGAAAAACCTACCAGTAAGCACACATAACTTGAAAGAAAAAATAATAATATCGTTGTAGGTTTCAATGTTTGTAAATTTATAGCGTGTACGGGTCCCGAAGGTTTTCCTCGAATTATCGACACGTGTAGATTTTATTCACGAGCGTGCCCTTCGAAAGCTTACATGTCTTCAACAGTTGTGCGTAATGCGCCCCTACCCCCGTCAACCGTTGACGAAGGTGCCGTGAGACCAGGTGCACCATGCCACACATATTAGGAGTAGTGTCACTACTCTTAATATTAACACAACACTTACAAAGCTTCCTGTATGATTTATTACTAATAAATCAATCGGAAATCTCTTTTAAACATTTCGATTAATTTTACCGAATAACTGGTGTTTGTGATGTACATTTTTGATGGAATATTAATTTCTTCTATCGTGTTTCAAACTCCGAATACTTTCAGATTGTTCGTGAAGTGTTCGGTGGTCTGTTGGTTACGGAACGGACGCGGCTTCCGATATTGTGATTACGGACTGAATTCTCAAAGCACAATTTTGTCTTGTTTTAACCTGTATACTTATTCATAGCTATCATTTGCCATAAATCTTAGCAGTGAGGATAAACATTATACCCTCACGATGATGATGATGTTTCATGTATCCTAAAGGTATCGAGTAATTTTTAATAAAGACACACAATCAAAGCATAAGTTAATTACAAATATATATACCGTATATTTCGATTCAAATGATAATTGATTTACAAAATAATGTTGTCCCTGAAAAGCAACAAACAACTCTAATTTAAGTAATTATTCCTCTCCAATAAACTTAAGCCCTTTCACAAAGGGGTAATTTGCCTTAAAAATGAGAATTGTTTCTTAAAAAAACGGCAATTTAGGACATGAGACATTTGAAACACGAACCAATTCGCACAAATGATGTTGAGACGTCGAATGCCGACGTCTGAAGAACATTTGTGCGGACTTCGACGTTGTATTGACAAAGTCTTGGTCCATCGTCCGCTGGCCACACTGCGAATTAATTTAAATGAAATCATCACAGTTTATTCTACTGTGATGGCGGAACGGGCGTTTAACCGACAAGAAAGCGCCGCAAGACTCATTTACAATTCCAATTAAGGGCAATTCTCATTTACTTTTGTCCTGTAGAAGTAACGAATCCGAGTGGGGCCTTTCCGCTTGTCGCAACATTGCACTGTTAATCGCCATCTCTTTAATTGAGCCAAACGCAGCCGGTATCGATATCCGCGCACTTATATTAAGTATTATTGTACAAACGCCAATGAAACGTGAATACGATTCGGCAGATTACTGCCCGATCGTATTGCTGTTTATGGCACACTACTAACGATACTAATTTTGCTGATTGGCCCTATTCATATTTTTATATGACAATATGGTTTTTGATGTCTTAATGTATGGACCATCTTATTTATTATAAATTCTTTAATGATCAACACATACATCAAAAATAAAAAAATAAGAACACAGGTTTAAACAAAGGTGATTATCGGAGGTCTTATCACGATTTTTTCCAGACAACTTTTAGATGTACTGGATTGAAAATAATTTAGGAAGAAAATCGTGGTTACAATATAGGAAAAAAAAATAAGTCCTTCGTTTATTTTTCAGCCATCACTTAAATTGTATGATTTTATATTAGTAATGCCCTATTTTGGTTACTAACTGTTTGGTTTGCGTATAACAGAAAACCTTGATTATTTTAAAGCATTTGTTTGAGGCAAGTGCTTTCACTTGCCTAGGTTAAGACTCAATACCATCGGCATTTTCTGCCAGTCAACCTTTAGAAAAGGCAGAGATGAGATCATACTGGGTATCTCAAGACTGCTACCGAAAACGAAGCCGGGTGGTAGTTTTAGTGACTACAAACACAATGCAACTAAAAATTTCGCAAAGAAACGCGACAATTATTTTTTAAATATCGTCATTTTTGGGTGGTAAATCCATAGTTTTTGCTAAAAAATTATTTTAACTCTTTTATGCCTTAGAGTATTTAGAAATAAAAGGGTATAAACTATTATTTTAGGAAAAAAATGTATTTACCACCCAAATATGGCCATAGGAAAAAAATAACAAGAAAAAAAATTTAGCTATTTTTTGCAACTTTTTCTGTTGCATTGTGACTGAAGTCGCTTAAACAACACTGCATAAATGCACTGTTGTGTTTCGGATTGAAGGACATTGTAGCCAGAGTAACTACTGGACATATTGAGACAACATCTTATGGCTCAAGATGGCGAGCTCATTGGAATATTGCTACTGTTTAAACTACCACCCGGCTTCGTTTTCGGTAGCAGTCTTGATATACCCTGTATGTAAATTGAATACCTTGTAAAATAATCTAAGTTAATGTGACGGTACAGTGTATAATATGATAAATACAGGCGCCCCCACATCATGAGAGAGCACCGTTCGCAATATGCTTCAGTGGTCAGATAGTTTTACTTAGTGTTTAGTGTAATATAGCGATTTAGCGGCAGTCGCATAGAGTTTCTGCTATGATTGAGACCGATGACCTAAATCGCTTATCGAACCGTGGAGAATGTAAATATCGGTCGCTATTAAGTAATTTTATAACGTCCAAACTACGAATTTAATTGAAAAAATGTTTGATAAATATGGATAAGCAATTATCGAAGTGCCAATAATATTAACTATCTTATTAACTATAGTCAAGATACTACTACTACTAGATAGATACTAAGATTTTACTGGTGGTAGGTCTCTCATATGTGAGAGGCCATCTGGTACCACCGCAATGTCTATTTCTCCCGTGAAACAACACTGCATAAATGCACAGTTGTGTTTCGGATTGAAGGACATTGTAGCCAGAGTAACTACTGGACATATTGAGACTTAACATCTCATGGCTCAAGATGGCGAGCTCATTGGAATATTGCTACTGTTTATGAGCGGTCGTATCGCTTATCAGGCGAACGGCTTGCGTGTCTCGCCATTCAATGCAATACCTTACAAAAAAAAGATATTTTTATGCAAGTAATGTTGTGTAATACAGTAGAGTATCTATCGATCGTTAGGCATCTCAATGCCTAAACGACCATTGACACAATACATGTTGACTCAATTTTTAGTATACAACAAAGCCTTAATATATGAGTCAGATATTTATTTATCCCTAGATATCTGAATTCCGAGACTCTGGGTAAGTGTAACAAATATGCAGGTTCTTTGATCTCTCACTCAACCAGGTTTAACTGTAATTGATATCGAAAGCCAACCCGCACTAGGCCAGCGTGGTTGACCATATGACCTAAGCCCTCTCAATCGTACTTTCGATTGTAGAGGAGGCCCGTGCCCTACAGTGGAATGTTTAAGTACTGATACAGTACAGTCAGGTAAAGATATCAAAATGTAACATTATGGATAATAGAAAATGGAAAGATTTTTTATAACCCATCTTTTAATATACACGTTACAATTATTTAAAACTAAATTTAGTCTTGTAGGCCATCGTAACTTACTCTTTCTTTAGTCCTTTTTATTATTTTGATATCGCTTTCAATATTATCCATTATAAAAGGTGTATATGAAAAGCAGTATTAACTGCTATAAATAAGCTTCCTAAAGACGGCCATGCTACAAACGAGAGTTCAAAATCTGTATCAGCCTATACACGTCCAACTGCAGGGCACAGGCATCAGAGAATACGATTGAGAGCGGGTAGGCCATATAATCTCCGATGCTGGCCCAGTGCCGGGTGGCGGCCTTTACATACCATAGAAATTCTTACAAATCGCTTTAGTATGCAGGTTTCCTAACGATGTTTTCCTTCGTCGTTGTAGTGTGTGGTGATTGACACAATACACATAACTCCGAAAGGTCAAAGGTGTGCCCTGGGATTCGAACCTGCGACCACCGTGAGCATGTTGGCAGCCGCGGTGTTAACCAGCAGGCCACCACGCACTTAAAAAATGTTCAGTTAGCAAGTTACTTGTTAGTATTTAACATTTTGCAGTTCCATAATTCCAAAGTCAATTGCTCAACCATAGACTATTCAATACGTTAATGAAGTTTACAGGATAAAGCAGAAAATAATCCCGAAAGTTGTGACATGCCGCGTTCGCGCTATTATCCCGGCAACCTCGCTCCGTTGACACGCTCCTGTGACGTCACGTCCCACCGCCTTCGCCTTACAACATATCAATTAAGTGATTTCTTTCACGTGAGCCGTATTTTATATCAGCACTGTTATGTGTGGAGGTATTTTATAATATTATGGTATGAAATTAGGTCTCCCCTAGACGAGAATACTAGGAAATTTTGCAGACGACTTCGACATATTATCTGATGTGTATTGTGTACTATTCAAAGAGTTCTCAGTTATAAACTGTATTATATGTATATTGTATATGTGTATTGTAGGAATTGTATTTATGGCAACAAAAACCCATTTTAGTTATCGAAAGTTACCTCTTTAGAACCACTTTTGTATTCGGTTTAAGCAAAACATTCAATAGCTTCGATAGTAATGTCTATTTTTACCGCCAAACAGCAGAGTAAATACACTGTTGCGTTTTTTTATATATGGCTAATCTCAACCTCCAAGCAGTGGGCAGCGAATAATTACATACAGGGTATATCAAGACTGCTACCGAAAACGAAGCCGGGTGGTAGTTTAAGCTACTTCAGACACAATGCAATAGAAAAAGTTGCAAAAAAAAGCGACAATTTTTTTTTGTTATTTTTTTCCTATGGCCATATTTGGGTGGTAAATACATTTTTTCCTAAAATAATAGTGTATACCCATTTATTTATAACTAATCTAAGGTATAAAAGTGTTTAAATTATAACTTTAGCAAAAACTATGGATTTACCACCCAAAAATGACGATGTTTAAAAAATCATAAAAAATAATTGTCGCGTTTCTATGCGAAATTTTTAGTTGCATTGTGTTTGTAGTCACTAAAACTACCACCCGGCTTCGTTTTCGGTAGCAGTCTTGAGATACCCGGTATGTACTTTTCCATTATTATTGTGTTGCCGTCACATCCCGATTGGCGTGGTTTCCCGTAACATTGGCAACCATTGCTTTTATGTGTTTACGAAATTTTGGCGTTATACCCACTTTAATATATTTGTTTTTGTTCAAATTATTGTAGCCCATGCGCACGCCGCGTGTACTGCATAGTGTGCGCCAGCAACGGCGTGCACGTCGCAACCTATGGTCGCAACTAAATTAAAAACAGAACAATATTTTTTATTACCTACGCAGAACTGTGTGCACATGAGGCGTTTACATCGATTGCATAACTGTTTTGCACTTTTTTACACTTATTTAAATATTGCACTTTTTATTATCTGTCTACTCACTTTTGTATTTTTTTTATTTATTTTTTTAAATGTATTACTGTTATTGGCTGGCTTGACGCGCGGACGTCACTTAAGGAGTCCACTGAAAATCAGCGTTATGTTGTGGTTTGCACCACATCATAGCATAAGCTGAGTGGACACCTACCAGTCACAGCCGCGACCAGTCTTTTTTTTGTATTTTTATTCTGTGTTTTATATTTAAAATGCCTGTGTATGTTGCGACTGTGACAAATAAATCGTATTTCTTTCTTTTCTTTTCTTTTGTCATCTTACGTCTCAGGATGGCCAACTCAATTTAGTGCCATGCATCGCTTTGTAATTCAAGGTGTTGTTTGGGTTTTGCTACTGTCCATGACCTGTCATTTTGCTTACCATCAAGCGAATGGAGTGTTCGTCTTGCCATTCATTGCAATAAAAAAAGCCCTATAGAGGTTTTAACTGTCTATAAATAACATGCTTACGTAAGACTAGATAATAACATCACACACAATCGAATATCCCCGCTTGCTTATTTGTCTGTATTATGTATAACAATTCATTAGAACGAATACAATACCTTACACTACACAATCAGCAACGTTTCCAATGTTATAATAATATATTTGCGCTTCTAAAAGGAAAGCAGGTTAGTACAACTTAACTTATAAAATAAGTTTTAAATGCAAGTTGAAATAATCGAGTCGACGGCAGGTTTGACTCAAATCGCAGTGGAAGAGTGAAGCTGAGGGATTTTCTTAAAGACTCCGGTCGCTTCCAATAGATACTGGTATTTGCTGAATCCTCGATTGGAAGCTTAGACATTCAATTTAACTTACAGTACGCTAACGGAGATTTGTGATGCCGCCGTAATATATGGGACAATATACTCAAGAACACATTTATACATATAAATATACAACATGGATATACCATGTTGTGTAAGCAAGGATGAGAATCATTCGTAGACTTAAATACCCGCTGAGTTAACCTCCGTGTATATTGTGTTTCCCAATATACATTTTTATGTTTTACCAAGACTCGAATTTGAAATTATTTATAATTTCAGATCTGTTATTATTTAATTGTTATAATATACTTTTATGTCCATGATTTTATTTCAAACTTATAACTTCTTATAAACCACTATTGTACGCAGCTTTCCTCATGATGTTTTCCTTCCGTTTTAGTGTATGGTGATTGACTATCAATACACACACGACCGAAAAGTCAGAGGTGTGCCCTGGGATACAAGTCCGCAACCACTGCGATCATGTTGGCAGCTACATCTGGTCCGTTTATCAACACCACGTTCCGCCACAGTATGTAAAGTCCGCCAACCCGCATGAGGTCAGCGTGGTGGACTATATAGCCCCACCGCTCTCGATCGTGCTTTCGATTGTGGAGGAGACCCGTGCCCTGTAATGGAACGTACATATATGGGTATGGCTGACAAGACGTAGTAAAGCAAAAAATTAAGCAGTCAATTTTTTTAAGAAATATCCACTGTGTTTATTATAATCATCTGCAAAATAATGGCCATTGCTGTAGATCTGTCTGTTTCTTATCGTAAGTCAGTAAAATAAAAAAATGAATAATAATTAGACCTACGAAAAGAAACCCATGCAAACTTTTGTTAGTTACATGACATAAATTCATAATCCTTCTGTCAAACATGAATCTACACAAATATAATTGATATGTATTTGCAACATTTTCGATGTTACTTTTCCACATACAGAATGTAAGCCTTCGGGCAAACAGTTGAATACAAATTACAAATACAAACGTACCACTCACCGAAATTTTGTTATGTTTATTTTTTTCTCTTATTCCTTAATATTGTTTGTTTATACTTACGTACTAATCAAGATTTACCTTTGTATTCCCAAGTAATGATCATACAAAATCTTTATTATATGTGTATATGTTTTCATGACCGTTATAATCTATTGTTATTAGTATTTTCTTTTTTTCGGTTTGTATTGTTAATTAAACTAGTGGTCGCCTAGCGGTCGAAATTCGACCAAATCAAGAAGAGAAAAAGTTTTACCTGTATGATGATGTTGTTATTCTGATAAATTGTGCACATTTAAATGTACGTATCTCTCAAAATCACTTATTTCCCCTGAAGTATATGCAATTACTAAAATCGTAAACTACAATAATTGCTTTGAACCAGCAATAGTAAATTATATATTTTTTTTGTACCTGAATGTTGTTATTGCAGATTGCTGCTACAAAACTTTCTTTATGCATATAATGAATGATAGCGCTCAGTATTTCACGTAGTATTCGTCAAATAAATCTTTTCTGTTTGATATTCAACAAAACCACAGTAAACATTTTTTTCTGACAACTACAATATTCAACTACATAATATGTCTATAATAAAGCAAAGAAACAATTTGACCAAAGAGTATGTATACGTGTACAAATACTTGTGTATGCGTGTGTCAAATGCATGCTGGTTTATTTATTGATTTAATGTACTTTTATGCATTATTATTAAAATCATTTAATATTAGGCTTAATATTAATATTATTGCCTCATTTAAAATTAATATTCTCTTTTAATATTAATATTATTACCTCATTAGGCAAATAAAACCTTTTTTTATATGTCTATGTCAGAAGAACAAAATGAAAAAGAAAAGAAACAATTTGACACCAGAGTATGTATACTTGTGTATGGATGTGTGTGTGAAATGCATGGCAGTGTTTGTAATGTTTTATTTTTTGATTTAATGTACTTTATAAGCATTATTATTGAGAAATATTAGCATTTTCCACTTCTCCTACACATAAACTATAAGTGTGCCAAATTTTATGCTTCTGCATCCGCGCAATTTTCGTAAAAAGGGATCCAAAGTTTTTGCATCACGTATTAATATATAGATAAACCTTTTCTATAAAATCAATGATACGGCAAGGGAGAGATAAGGTAAAGCGGCATTGTTTTTGATTTTAGCAGTCAATAAAATATGAGGTCGGAAAGTGCACAATTCTTACATTATTTTATATATGGGCTGATACAGAATACAAAGCAAACATATTAGTAAATCGTGATTATAGCTAGATTAAGATGATACGTACGTACTCTGATAATAACAAAGATGTCGTGAAATAAAAAAGTAACAGCATGCATCCTCCCCTTATCATATTCCTCGAAGCAATAGACTAGAATCTTCCAACTGAGCGGTATACCGCATACTGAACATCAGATAAGTAGGGATATTTCTCCATAATAGCTTATTAATACTTAATGATAAAGAATTAAGTAAATAGCTGAGATTTTATGATCCGGCCGATTTTTAAGACATGTTAAGGCAAAGTTTATGAAAGTTTTGTTGCTGTTAAACATGTTTTTCGTTGTATATTTCGTTAACTATTTAATTCGTGACGAAACGAATAAATTAAAAATGTATTTTCGCTAAAACGAGAAAATGCTGTAAATGTAAAACGATTATAACTCCAAAACTGATTTCCATATATTTTATCATCTTTTTAATATTATACCCTAGTATCCAATTTAGAGAGTGCGCCATTTTTTGGGGCTCCTTATGTATGGAATGAAAATGATCATTCTGTCTAAAATCACGGAGGGTCAAATTATTGCTTTAATAAATTTCAAATGTCGGGTTTCCAGGTATGACAAGCTGAAATCCAGACCCCTAGTTATAATTGGATCTACATTATCTCTGCTTCCTAAGCGCAACACGCCTCTACGTTGAAATTCAGATACCTGCCTAATTACCTTAAACCAGCTTCGTAGTATTTTAGTTAACTGGGGTCCGGCGACAGCTTAATGTTAAACACACATACTCTCATTACACACTTACTCTCATTACTTTGACATAATATTCCATTTCTGGTTGCCAAAATTTTGCCACTTTTTAAAATATTTAGAAATTAATATTCGTATAATCATAATAATAAAATTATTATTAAAACAAAAGGTTGAGTATAAAACAACTCCATTTCCTAAATAAAAAATATATCTCAGCCCTAATTAAAATTGTCGTGGTACTTGGTTGAACTCTGACACCCAAGGAAATATTTTAATTGAGTGTTTATGGCTAGAACGCATTGGTAGAGATAACAGATTAATTGCCTGCGGTTGGAATTAGACAATAATATTATTTTTACACAAAGGCAATAACTGGCGAGGTTCTTTACGTTATTACCTTATTTGTTACAATGTTATAACCAGTACCAAGTCATTTATTCAGAAAAGTATAATAAAACTATTTTCGTGAGATTTATGTATTACGAGTATTTGATGATTGACATACATTTTAGATTACGTTTATCTGTGTCTTTTAAACAATTAATAATTATCTCGAATTAACGATATCAATGTTACACTAGACAAGACGTTCTTTGTGAAAAATGTGTCCCTCCTACGCACGGGTCCATGCACGGAACACGAATCAGGCAAAAACGCGTAATTGCCATTAAATTTACGGCGCTTTTGGTCGCGAGAAAACTACACCCTGAAAGCCTACGCTTAAAGCGGTCTAGCGCTGCATGGTTATACTGTTTGGCTAGACTACAAATCATTTGTTCCACGCTGCAGCAATTTAGTTTTAAGTTTATCAAATTGAACAAAACATTTGTATGGGTATGGCTGCTCTATACGTATTACGTAGTAATATATCTCAATGTCTCGGATACACAATAATCTTCAAAGGATCTTTCCTTTTCATAGTTGGAAAGAAGGCCGTTCTGAATTGTAATTTACAAAACGAAACAAAATAAATTTAATTTATTATTTTTTTCAGTTGTAATTGTAAAAACGGGTTTCATACCCGTTTTTACAATGGAAAATTTTAGTGATAGGTATAGCTGCAAAGGTAGACAAAGTGTGTTGAGTCGTGCTTAATAATGGCAACTTAGTGGTTCTGCAAACGACGGTAGGGCACGTTTGCGGTTGCCCTTCAAAGGGTCTTAATCGGCCAATAAATCTTCTTTTATGCGTAGTGTATACGACCGAAGACAATACTTTGCGTTTATTTTTTATAACAAGCTTTATTAGAACCGAATAATTGCTTTAGACGGTGGTGTTTGATGTTTATTTATTTTTCGATGAACTAAAATCTATGATGTAAATCTAGTTATAGCAATAATATACTATGTTTGATTATATTTGAACAATGACGTACATAATTGTGGTTTAATTGTTTAAAAGTTTTGGATAATTTTAATACCAACTGTTTTTGCAAATTTCGTGCAAGTTCGTGTAAGTGACAGTTTCCGACCGTTCATATTTGTTTTAGTTTGTCAGGTAACGAGGTATTTTCTTTTTTTTTATAGCATTGAATGGCGAGACGAGCATGCCGTACGCCTGATAGTAAGCGATGCGACCGCTCATGAACAGTAGCAAAACTAAACAACACCTTGATTTACAAAGCAATGCTTGGCATTCCACTGCGCTCGCCATCCTGAGACACAAGATGTTAAGTCTCAATATGTCCAGTTGTTACTCTGGCTACAATGTCCTTCAATCCGAAACACAACAGTGCATTTAAACTGCTGTTTGACGGGAGAAATAGACATTGCGGTGGTACCTACCTCTCACATATGAGAGACCTACCACCAGTAAAAAAAAGTATATACTATTTCTGCACCCACTTACTATAAATTCATAGATTTAGTGTTTGTACCTGTCAAATAGATATAGTACTAATTAATTTGTTAACATTGGTACTCTGTGATTCATTAATAAATAATAAATAATAAATAATACCCAACAGTCACATACATAGTCCTGACCCCACATTAAGATCGAGTCTTGTGTCGTGGGTATCAGGAACTACGAGAGACTTTTCGGTCTCACAAACACCCAGACCCGAGAGAAATATTTGTGGGCCGCACAAACATTTCTCTCGGTGCGGGGATCGAACCCGCGGCCTCTCGTTTCACAGGCGGCGTCTTACCGCCTGCGCCACGGAGGCTGTCTTTCATTGCGTGAGATAACCTTATAAAAATAACAACCGTGACATTTCAAGAATGGTGCAGTTGTTTTGGTTTTATGTGGCTTTTATATATTAAATACAAAAGGATTAACTTATACATTTTAATTATGCACGTAATTTTTTTACTAGTTTTACCTATTTAAGTAACTTTTGCATTGTATTTAATTTTTCATATATAATCAATTAAGAAACCGTAAATGTTTTTAAATCTTAAAGTTTTCTAGAAATGATTCAACGCAAAGTTAAATCCATCAACCCTTATTATGACTTTGTAGAGTGTGAATATTTACAAGACAAGTCATATATGTGTATTATAAAAGCCTCTATTCCTCAGAACTCGCTGAATAATTACCATAAAAATGTCTTTTTAGTGCATTTTTTTAATACCAATAAACGAACAAACAGGTCAACTGTTGTTGTATGATCCTGCCGGTCATAAACATTCACAACGTTTCCATGACAACATTTTGGGCATTAACCTTAGTCCATTTTTGCACCCGGCGTGATATGTTATGCTTCTAAACAATCGCTTTACAAAATTGAATTTATCCAAGCCTTAGCTGCAGCACGGCTGCAAATGTCACCTTCAGTTATATGAAAGTTTTTTCGCTAGGAAATTGAATGCATATTTGGAATATTTATAATACGTTTTACCTATACCTATTTGGCTAAACAAAATTTATTTATATAAAAATGTTCGTATATTCGAAGAACTTGAAAATGGTTATATGCTTGACTCTTTGTCCGGGATTGTTTATTACAAATTAATTAAAATAAACCTTGTTAAATGCCTGCTTTATTTGAAGCCAACCATAATCTTTTTTTCAACATGGCCCGTCATATTTATACAGAAATAATATTACAACATTGTGACAAAATATCTCTCTAATTTTATGTTTTTTTAAACTAGTTTGATTGGTTAATGATGCTTTTTATACAACATTTTTAGTTGCATTGTCTGTAGTTATAGTGACTATAACTACCACCCGGCTTCGTTTTCAGTAGTAGTCTGGAAGTAGTCCCTGTATATCATTATACTTATATAGTACGTAGGTGCTTACAAAATGTATGAAATCTAATGATGCATTCTAGAAATGACTTGTGAATTTTACCACAAAAGTAGCAAAGGATAAAATATTAATCGCAATATGAATATAAAAAAAAACCGTTGTAAAACTACAATGACTTCTCCAGAAAAAAACTGGTAAATCTGAATCCTGAAATTCTCCCTACGCATTACAAGGAAACATAAAACGGTAATAACAACGAAAATGTTAATTCTGAACGTGTCGACCTTCTAGCTTGTACTCCCAAAACACGAAAAAATATAAACGCTTATTAATTTTATCTGCGTAGATATTCAATATATTTTTGGCTTGGTTTTATATATTGTATCATTATAAGATATTATCATTTATTATTTATTAGATGTTTTGTTACAAATCATATAAAAATACAATGCTGTATATTGTAACTGAAAAAGTAAGTGTTTGTTAGTTAGTATTTTTGTGCCTAACCGTCCTGTACTGTACTATATCAGCCCATAAATGTCCCACTGTAGGGCACGGGCCTCCTCTACAATTGAGAGTGATTAGGGCATATTGATAGTCCACTGCGCTGGCCTAGTATGGGTTCACGGACTTAACATAGAATTGTGTAGCGTTTGTGGATTATGAGAAAGCCTTTACTACGATAGAGACTTGTGCTGTGTTGCAGTCTCTTCAGCGGTGCCAGATCGAGGTGATATCGATATATCGAAGTGTTGCAGTGTTTGTACAAAAACGCCACCATATCGGTCCGAGTATTAAATCAGGGTACGTAGGCTATTCCACTACAGAAACACGTGAGATAGGGAGATATAATATATCTGGAACTGTTAACTGTTCCGCTAGAAGATTTCAAATTCAAATCGCGCTATGGAGCGGGCTGCGCTCTGTATTTCCCTACGGAATTTAATCAGAAATGAGGAGATCCGTAGGAGAACAAAGGCTCCCGACATAAACCATAGAATTAGCAAGTAGAACTGTTGGGTGTTGGGGTCGAAGATTCTAGAGCGGAGGGCACGTACAGGCAAACAAAATGTCAGACGCCCGCTTACAAAGTGGACAATTCAAATAGCTGGATACAAGTCATTTCCTTTAGGTCGGTCGATTCTTAGGGGATGCCTATGACCAGTATTGAACTACCTGTGGCTCAAATCATGGTGATGATGACATAGCATAGAAGTTGTTAACAATCGTTTTGGTATGCCAGTTTCCTTACGATGTTTTCCTTCGCCGTTATAGTGCGTGTAGTCCAGTCATTATAGTAAGTTCACCTCGGAATTCGAGATACCCAGCTATAAGTCTGTAAATACTTGTATATTGACACCCTAAAAGTTGTCTCAAAACCTATATATGGGTGTACGCAACTATTAAATTTCAAGGTATTTAAGTCACAAAAATCGTTTTTTTTGCGCTTTTTTTGTTTTCTCATTTCCTATGGGTTTTTTGCTATTTGTATTTACTATCAATATTGTAGAATACAAAATTCTCTACAAATATTGTTTAAATTTTTTTTTTATACAGTGAACCATTTTTGTGATAGAGAGCGGAGAACACTGCACGCATTAAGAGGCTGTTACACAACTTCTGCGCTTTTTAAAAAGGGAAAAAAATTATTTTTAAATGTTTTTGAGTAACTGACAAATTTGGATGCACTAGCTGCTATGCAGCATTTGAGGAAAATTGTTCGGCCCAGAAATTATTAGAGAGTGGAACTCAAACCTTATTGGCAGTCTATAATGCTCCGAACTCTGTGAAAAGTCTCGATCATCTTCGTTATATGCATTACGTCAAGTCTATAAAACTTAATAAACCAGTGCAGCTTTCAAATATTCCACCAACAAGTGCAGCTGCTCATCATCATTTCAAACGTGTATATTATCAAGTTCAAACTTGGTTAGGGCATGATTTGGAAGGTATGGGGCTGGGCAATGCAAATTTAATAGTTGCGTACACCCTACCATATGTAGGTTTTGAGACAACTTTTAGGGTGTCAATATACAAGTATTTACAGACTTACAGCTGGGTATCTCGAATTCCGAGATTCTTACCTAATTTAAGCTTAAATGACTGGACTAGTGGTGATTGATACAATACACACATGACTCCGAAAAGTCAGAGGTGTGCCCTGGGATCTAAACCCACGACCATCGTGAACATGTTAACAGCCGCGTGTGGTCCGTTTACCAACTGGCCACCGTGCACTTTTTTAGAGTGTATTGAATAATTATTCATAAGTAAATAATAACCAACCTATAGGCGGACTATTTAGTGTTTCTCATCACCTGCGATGATTTTTTCGAGAACTTAAAAGTGGGTTAAATGCATTATACGTATTTTTGTGTCTAAACCGTTGAATGTTTTTTTGTACTTTTATGCATATTGGTATAAAGAGAACCATTACCTTGGGGAAAGTCTTCGTTCTATTTTCATCCAGCAGTTTTATGTACCCTCTATTAAAATATAAACCAATCTGCGAACATACGTAAACAAAGTAGTTTTATTTCAATGTTTCTCTCTAGATCTACGAGTATAAGTATTCTTCAATCTTTGTTTTGCGCAAAACCAATGACGCGTAACATTCTTATAAATAAAAACACACCAAATAGGATTTAAAATTGCCAAGAAAGAAATTGTTTCTGATTTATACAATTTTTATTTGTGTATTTGAATTGAATGACGAACAAAGAAAATAAACACAGTTGAATAAAACATGTACTACTTACTTTGGATGTATTTTTGAAGCATCTAAATGCTACAAGAAAAACCTGATGGTACAGCCAACTTTGGAAAAGAGGTGGGGGGTGGGGCTATAACCACCACTGTAAAATTTATGAATAAACACCCCACAGTTAAAACCCGACACTTAGATCTAGTATTTTGTCACAGGTACCAGGAGTCACGAGAGATATTTCGGTCTCACAAACATCCAGACCTGAGAAAATACTTGTGGGCTACACTTACATTCGAACCCGCAGCCTCTCGTTTCACAGTCATCGTTTAACTAACTCCGAAAGGTTTAAGACTCCTACCGAAAACGAGGCTGGGTGGTAGTTTTAGTGACTACAAACACAACTCAACATAAATTTTCGCAAAGAAACACGACGATTATTGTTTGTGATTTTTTAATAAATTCGCTTTTAGGTGGTAAATACATTGTTTATGCTAAAATAATAATTTTAACTCTTGCGTCCCACTATGGTACGCAAGAGTTAAAATTAAAATTTATATAAATGGTTTCACACTGTTGCTTTAAATATATATATTATATATATTTAACATCAAAATAGGAATAAGTGTAGGATTTTTTTTTTTTATGGTTATGACTGACGAGACGAGCTGACCGTTCGCTGATCGTAAGTGATACGAATACTCATGAACACTAGCAAAACCAAACAACACCTTGAATTACAATATCATCATCATCATCACCATCATCATCAGGCCTCTTCCAAATTGCGCCTTTTTACCTTGTCTTCGTGTTGTCCCATCCAGTATCTGCCTATTTAGGTAGTAAACTTGATATACCCTGGTTTTTTTTTCACTTATTAATTTATCACGTCCGGCCCTTGCTACTTTCATATCTGGTCAGAGTTAGTTACTAACTAAATTATTAAAATTACATTAATTTCAAGTACAGATCAAGACAAAAATATTGTTAAACCATTGATAATTTTATACGATAACGATTGCCGACTCGCAACTTTCGTTGTGATCCATTGGACCACGTCATCAGTTATTGCAGATCCCAATTAAAAAGTTTTAAATTAAATACTATCGTTACGAAAATATCCATCATACATTCAAAAATTTAAACACATTTAAAATTAATGAAATGTAAAATATACTCCCATAAGAAACGTTGTACAATATTAAATTAATTACATTCAAACATTATAGTTATTTTGAGGACCCAGGATAAAAAATCCCATTGTTCGCTATTGGCTTAATAATAATTATGAAGAACAACGTACTGTGATACAGGACTTAATATTGTTTTATTGAGTACCTAGATTTATCCGATTGAAACTTGTATTGAAACTAATGATCCTCCTACACATATTGACATAGTTATCACAATATGCGTAGGTAGATCGTTTATCACTTGCAATTAACAGAAACAATCTAAGACCGAATATAACTTTTTAGAAATATTTATAACTAGTAAAAACCTTTGTAAATCTACACTAATATTATTAAGAGGAAAGATTTGTATTTTTGTATGTAACGAATAAACTCAAAAAGTACTGAACCGATTTTAATAATTCTTTTTTCATTAGAAAGCTACATTATCACTGAGTAACATAGGCTATATTTAGTCCAAAGTGTAGATGTCAACGGAATAAGATCTCCTGGGTCTGCCGTTACTATGGGAGTTCCGCAAGGCTCGATTCTTGGACCCTTTCTCTTTTTAATTTATATTAATGACTTACCTTTTTTTATAAGGGACAACTGTGAGGTAGTGTTGTTTGCTGACGATACTTCATTAATATTTAAAGTAAATCGACGTAATCCTGATATTGATGACGTAAACAACACCCTCTCAAAAATAATACATTGGTTTAGCATTAACAATTTGTTATTAAATAGCCAAAAAACGAAATGTATAAGGTTTGTGACACCTAATGTCAAAAAAGTTAATGCTAACATTAATTTGAATGGGGATGAGTTGAGCCTTGTGGATACAACAAAGTTTTTAGGAATTACATTAGATCACAAACTTCAATGGGGTTCTCACATAGTAGCTCTAGCTAAAAGCTGAGCGCCGCAGTCTTTGCGGTGGGTAAGATTCGCCAATTGACTGATGTTGATACAGCTCGATTGGTATATTTTGCCTACTTTCATAGTCTGATGAGTTATGGAATTTTACTGTGGGGTGGTGCTGCTGACATTAATACCATCTTTGTTCTCCAAAAGCGAGCTATAAGGTCAATTTATTCGCTGGGGTCCAGATATTCTCTTAGAGAAAAGTTTAAAGATATAAATATAATGACAGTAGCATCACAGTACATTTTTGAAAATTTAATTTATGTCCATAGAAATAAAGAAAGTTTTCTTAAGATTAGCGATATTCACAACAAAAATACTAGGAATAAGAATAATCTAGCTACTCTTAAGACCAGACTCCACAAGATCAGCAAATCTTTTAAGGGTTACTGTATACACTTTTATAACAAAGTTCCCAGTCATATTAAAGCCTTATCTATTACAAAATTCAAAGCTACTATCAAGCAAAAATTATGCAATAAGGCATATTATAAAATTTCGGAATATTTAGACGATAACAAGGCTTGGGAATAGATGTAATAATATTCATATTAAAATATTTATTGTAAAATTACAACATATTATTATTAAACTGCTCTGATTTAAACCAACTTGTAAATTTTGTAATAATTCACTACACTGTAAACTGGTTTTGAAAAGAGCAACACTAGAGTTTCTTGCCCGTTCTTCTCTAGTGAAAACCGCTTTCCGAACCGGGTGGTAGATAAAAAAAATGACTGAATCTAAATGATGTTAAACATTTTAATGGATTCAATAAATTATTTTCATTTTCATTTTCATTTACTAGATTACCATAGAAATAATTAGAAATTCCTATTAAAACCAACCGAAGGTGTAAAAAAATAGCCATAAAATGTCTGCCATCGCATACGCTGCGAAGAGTATTAATGATAATATTATAAATATGGATTATAAAAAGAGGAAGGTTTATGTGTATAATACGTGCATATTATTGTAGAGAAATCTACATGCACCGGGCGAAGCTGGGCCGGGCCGCTAGTATTATATACAATTGATTCATTTGCCAATGCAAATGAATAGATTCAACTTTTTTTTAAATTTAATTTGAATAACTTTCGTTGGTATTGCACCATATAAACTTAGATAATACCACTGTCCGAAAAATGCTATGTGAAGTAATAACTTTGTCGTTGTATTTTGTCCGGTAAATTAGTAAAAACATGGCATCGTCTCAGATTTAAACAAAACTATACTAACCTTCATAAATGCTCTTACACCGTTCGTTAAAAATATCTCTAAATTACATACATACATACATAAAGTCATGCTTTTTTCCCAGAGGGGTAGGCAGAGGTGCCAGGACATTTCGCCTTGTATGTTCCGTCCCACGATGTGATAGGTGGCGACCCTATCGCCATATCGGGCACAAATTCCTGACTCTGGGCTGATAATAAACAGAAAAATCGAATATTACTATGCCCAACCCGGGATTCGAACCCGAGACCTCAGCTTTGCAACCGTACCGTAGTACAACTACGCCACCGAGGCAGTCTTTCTTTAAATTACACTATGTTTTAAAACTATATATGTGTACTATCCGGATCGCTGCTCATAAAACTAAAGAAGCAATGTACATCATTACATAGTGTAAAACAAAGTCGCTTTCTCTGTCCCTTTGTATCCTTAAATCTTTAAAACTACGCAACGGATTTTGATGCGGTTTTTTAATAGATAGAGTGATTTAAGAGGAATGTTTATATGTATAATACGTACATATTATTGTTCGGAAATCTATTTGTACCCGGGCGAAGCTGGGCGGGGCCGCTAGTATATATTAAAGACAGAAAAGATATGGCAGCGCGGGACAGTTATCTCCAACATAATTCCCGGCAAGGTGCATTATCTCAGTTAGCCTGGCTCCATTTCCACTCAAATCTCTCAATTTAGAATAAAGCGGCGAGCAGTTGTCGCCGGACCTTTGCACCTTTAAAACTGAGCTGATTTTTCCCCACAGTATTTTTTATTAGTATAAATGCGTCATATTTCCAGACCTGTTGCTTTGCAGCGAAGAATAGTTAGACCCATTTATAGCATTAATGGCGAAGGAAATGTTTCCGTTTAATTTCATACGCTTCATTCCTTTATTTTAAACGGTTTGTCATAAAATAGACGTCAAATGCCTAAAGGAACCATAAAAAAGGAACATACATTTTCGATGTGTATCGTTTTGGAGATAGAGATGAAATAGATTACAGAAGTTAATTTGAAATAGTTAAAAGTGACAAGCGCAATGTGGAGCATTTATGAGACATCTAGTTCATTCCATAAGTTACCAAATTGAATCCTTGTTCAACAGGTAATAAGATACGATGACAAGGATCGCATTATCGCGCACAAGGCAAAATCCCAAAAGTGGCTTGATTTATTGCCCCAAATACCCTTGGCGGTACTCTGCTCGCTGGGAATTATATTTTAGCTCGGTAACCGCTCTCCTGCAAATGTTGGTTTTGCTGATTTTTAGCATTTAGACACGTTTATTAAGGATATTTTGTTAGATCGCAGTTGTGTCAATACTAATTGCTTTATTAAGCATGGTCTGATCTTAAACAAATCTGCAGAAACCATTGGGTTGCAGAGAATTGGTAAGAATTACACTTTTTAGTTAATTTTATCAGGCCTTGGTGTGCTATATGATAAAAGAGTTGATCTAAAGTTTTTTTTTTTTCAAATTCCTGTTTTTTATATTAATGGTGAATTGTATCACTGATCGGTGTGGTGTGAGGTGATAACCAGCAAGGGAGGGTCTCGCGATTGGATACAACGACCCCCCTGTGCCGGTTTAGTGTGGATGAAGTAAAATGTGATTATGATTGTGTGGTCGAAAAATAAAATGTAATTAATTATTTAAAATTAAAATTTACAATAAATGTGATATTCAAATAGATTGTTATTTATTAAAATCACTGAGCTTGCTATACACGGAATCCACCAGCTCTCAGTAAGAGCGTAGTGCCTTCTCCTTCTTTACAAGCTCAGTGATTTTGTAGGGTGGTACGCAGAAGCGACTGCAGATCATCTCGTGCTTGAGACGCATTGTTGCAAACCTTGGGCAGTCTTCCAACAGATGGTCCGGATCTTGGACCGACGTGTCGTCACATGGGCAAGTGTTAGTTGAAATTATATGGAACCGGTGGAGGTAGGCCTTATGGCCGCCGTGTCCCGTGAGGACCTGAGTCAAATAAAAGGTAGGGGTGATCCTTGTCCACAACGTTTGGATGTCTCCGAGGTTGGGGAGAAGGTTCTTAGTGCGTTGGCCTTGTTCTGAACTATTGTATCGTGATTGCCAGGCGTTCAGGCTGAGTGGGCGTAAGTGGCGTTTTAAATAAGAAAATGGCATGACTGCGTAATCAGGCGATCTGCGCAACATAGTTGCGCGGTTTGCCGCCTCGTCGGCCAGCTCATTGCCAATGATGCCAGCGTGGCCCTTGACCCAAGATATCTCGATAGTCCCAACTGATTTGTATTGAAAAATAGCTTTGTGAATGTCTGTAACTATAGGGTGGTAGTTGCTACGGTTTTGGATTGCCATCAAGGATGATAATGAATCTGTAAAAATTTGAACATCGGGATATCTCTGGTCTAGAGCCCACAGGCATGCATGCAGAATGGCTAATAATTCTGGCTTTGATGGCGAAGCCACGCTGCATACTAAGTAGCATACGTCGGACATACTTCTTCTCGGCCACGTGCCCCCATACGCCAGCAGCGTACGTCACAATTGGTACTATGACTTGGTCGTGGATTATCTGCACGTTGTCAGTGTGCATACCCCAAAGTGGTCTGGTATAAAGGCATATCTTATTAAAGATTTTAGTCGCCTTGTCTATGGCGTGGCGCACGTGACCGCGAAAAGTCAACCTCTCGTCCAACACTACTCCGAGTAGCTTGATATTGGGCGAGAAGCCAATGAGATGCCCGTCCATTATGAGCCGCGCAGCCTTCGCTTTGGGCGTAAATGCGATGGCCTGAGTTTTATCGGCACCAAACACCAACTTGACGCCCCTGCCCCAATCAGCGATGTCCCTAAGAACTCCATTGACGGTGCGTTCAAGAGTTTCAAGGCATTCGGCTGACACCATCAATAATACATCGTCTGCATAAGCTTGAATGTGGCAGCCGGGTGGTAAAGGTCTGTCTAGAAGTTCGTCGAGGATGATGTTCCAAAGCACGGGCCCACAAGTGGACCCCTGTATGCACCCTTTAGTCATGCCCTTAGTGACCTGCGCACCCGCATGGTGCAGAGTGACGTAACGGTCTGAGACGTAGTTTTGAATGAGCAAGAAGATGTTTTGTGGGCATTCAATCAATCTGAGCCGATGCATGAGCGCAGGCCACCAAGCATTGTCAAATGCCGCCTTTATGTCCAAGGACACCGCGGCGACCAAGTGCTTTTGTGCTTTAGCTCCCTCGACGAACTTCAGGGCAGTGTTGATGGCAGCAGTGGTGTTTGTCTGGCGAAATCCAAACTGGTTGGGGTTTACTTTTCCCTGTTTGGTCGCCTTGTAAATGACTCGCTTTATGAATAGCTTTTCTAGTAATTTGCCGAAGACCGGCAGAAGCCCGATTGGCCGAAATGCGCCTATTGAGTTGTAGTCAGATTTACCTGGCTTAGGGATAATCCTGACGTATGCCTCCTTCCACTGGCGAGGGAAGTATTGTAAGGTGAGACAGCGATTGTAAATATCGGTCATGAGGTTCGGATATGATTTTATAAAATTTTGGCATATATCTGCTGTTAGGCCGTCTAGACCTGGAGCCTTTTTGGATTCATGGATCTGATGTGTTCGAGCACCTCGTCGACAGTAAAAGGAGGATCGTTGGGTGAGTCGGAAGGTAAGTCACATTGCGATC
This sequence comes from Hyles vespertilio, assembly GCA_009982885.2. Classification (NCBI taxonomy): domain Eukaryota; kingdom Metazoa; phylum Arthropoda; class Insecta; order Lepidoptera; family Sphingidae; genus Hyles; species Hyles vespertilio. The sequence continues at coordinate 15,139,617 of CM042815.1, read as the reverse complement.
GCAGGCGACGATGATTCGGTTCGGTGTCCAGACCGTCGTCGGGGTAAAAATGCTTTCGCATAGCCATAGCCGTTTCTTCCCCCTCAACAGTAAAACGATCACCAATTTTCAACGTCACCGGTGGCCACCGTGGTGCGCTTTCTTTAAGAAGGCGATTTGTGAGCGACCACACGTTTTCCCTGGTTTGGAGTTCGCAGAATTCTTTGAAATGTTTGGTGGATGCAACATTTATTTCATGGGCATAGATGCGTTTGGTGTTGTGTAACTGGGCAACCAGGGAGTCGGGCGGTCGCCCGCGCCTCGCTTCAGAATGAAGTTTACGGTGGAGATCGATGACCTCCCTCTTTCGCGACTCTAGCGCCGAAGTCCACCAAGGAATTTTAAATTTCGCTCTGCCTGTCCTGGTCGGCATAGATTTGCTGCATGTATAACATGTATGATTTTTATTATGTTATCTATAGTTTCTGAAAGTTGTAGTGTATTCATTGTATGAACGTCTCGTTCTAATATGTCCAAAACCGTCAACTGGGTGTGCAAAACTTCTTTAAAGACTGCCCAATTAGCTTTGGCACTCTTGTATCGGTAAGTAGATGAGTTGGTTGTGGTCATTATGTTAGTGAAGGATCCAGTATCGACGGAGAACACAATGGCGTTATGTTCTGAGTTGGGACACATAGTTAGGTCTACCTGCCACTCACGAATGGCGTCAAAGATATTATACGACGCCATGGTAATATCCACAATTGACGTGCGAGGTCGTCCGTGCATGACACTTTCGAAGGTGGGGGCAGTACCAGTGTTGCAGATGTGCAAGTCATTGGCATATGCCAGTTCCATGACTTCGTTACCGCGAGAGTTCGCCACGGTACTACCCCATAGGGGGTGCCAGCCGTTCATGTCCCCGCCGAGAATAATGCAGCTTCCCCGAACCGACCTGAGGAATGAGTCAATGCGGTATATAGAATCGTGTGTGTCGTGGTCGGGCTCAACATAGACCGATGCCACATAAATGCGTCGATTACCTAGGTCCAGCCGGATCACACTTATATTAGATGTGGAATATTGAGACATGCCCAATGCTGCGCCGAAACCAGCCTTTACGAAGATACAGGCCTTTACGCGTTCCCCAGTGCAATACTGGAAAATTTCTACACCAGGCTGAGACTTAACCTTCCATGGCGGAACCAACGTATGGTTCCGATACAAGCGCGAGGCTATGTTGGCTGGCCATGAAGGAGGAGATAAACTCTTGCAGACAACTCTTTGATCTGTCTGATCTAAGGTTAGTTTGACTCCAATTCACATAGATTGGATTTGTAAGCGTAGTATAGCCAAATATCTAGCAGCCAACGACATGATAATATCTCACCGGTCTGCGATGACGCCACCATGCTTTTAATTGAATATATCAATGCTGAACACTGAGACATTCAATGCATAATTGGGTCAGCCACTGTGACGGTTTCTTCACCGTTGAGGCTGTGGGATGAGCTATGTGCTGAGTCTTCCCCAAAACTCTATAGCATCTATTCAAAAAGGAGTGGATAAGTTTTTTACAAGGCCATCAACGTACTAGTAACCTGGTGTACCTGTAACCACGAGTAGTCTGGTGTTGCAGACGTCCAAAGTCCACGGTATTTTTTTACCATCACGCGCATAAATGCTTGTTTGCATTATATGGTATAAAATAAAATTATGCAGGGCGGTCGGTAGGCTAGCTACTATAATTAACATTCTACCACCAGCTGACTTTGTAATCTTGCTTAATTAAGTAGTCTATCTTAATAACTGTGTAGTTCGTCTTGTTTATTTCATGTCATCTTAGAAGATAAAATCTGGAAATTCTGTTTGCTGGTATTAACTACGTGACATTAACAGAATTAGGGTAAAGCATTATCGCAAAATAAAAAAAAAAGAAGAATTAAACTGAACTCAAGTAGTTAGAGGTAGTGTGGTCCCCACCAAGGAGCAGTTTAAATTAAAAGGAGTTCACTTGAAAGAATTACTTCACTAAAAGTCTTCTTGTACTTTTCACAATTTATTATTCCAATACAGTCAACTTGGTTTTATTCTCTTTCACAAATTATTTATAGTACCGCTCCGCTGAACATACCGTTCATTATATATTCTTTACCGATCCAATACTCGCTCAATCCGGCAGTATATCTGTAATAATCCATGATTCAAAACAATTAGCCATATTCAAAATTAAACGCCATATTACCAGTCACTTATTGTTTTTAAGTTTTGACATATACCCCAATATAACCTTACAAAATGTTGTTTTTCGGACTGAAGGATATTTTAGCCCTTGTAGCCAGAGTACTACCGGACACCGGTAGTACCGAACTACCGGACATATTGACACTTAATCATACATCTCAGGATGGCGAGCGCAGTGGAATGCTAAGTATTGCTTTGTAATACATGTGGTTTTGCATCTGTCCAAAAGCGATCGTATCGCTTAACAGGTTTAAAGGCGAACCGTATCCTAGTTTCGCCATGCGTTGCAATAAAAAAATAATTATAGCCAACTCAATATAAATAAACCCAAGGAATCTTTCATTTACATAAAGATTTTATCGACAGAATCATTGATCTTATCACAAGTAATTTATATTGTTCCGAATCGTAACGAAAAATTGGTTTTTAGAATCTCCTTTAAAACGAACGACGTGGAGTCAATTAGTAATTCAATATATTGTCACGGCAGTGCTACTTGGTGAGCTAAAAATTCTTTTATTCTTACTTTTAATATAAGGATACGGTAGCGACTCTCATTACTTATTATAATGTAAAAATCAGTTCAGCAATTTTAACATATAAATGTCTCTTCCGTCTTTAATTTTTTTGGGGATTGAAACATTTGCACGTACTTTTAAACGTTGGTTTCGGTTTACCGGAAGAACTCATGACATACGAGCGCAAAGGGCTTATAGTATCTTATCGCGGACGCAGTAAACTTGCTTCGAAAACTCTACTGGGAATACACTTGTTTGAGAACGGAGAAGACAAATGGAATCTTCTGCGAGTTTCAGTAAAAATATATCCTATAATTTTTATTTATTTTACCTACGCACTTTGATTTGTGTCTGGTATTATTAATTGTTTTCATAAAATATGCGAGCCAGGTATTTAAAATTATAGTTTAAAAAACTAAAAATCACCCTTAGGTTTAAAAAGTTTAAAATTGTAAAATGCAATAAAGTACACTTATTTCAAGGTTAAAGATGCGTAATTAATTGATTATTGTAACCACCCCACGCTTTTTATAATAATAAGTCGAAATATGATATAAAAAAAAAATTACGTAACCTGACAGAATTTACAATACTAAGCCCGACTGAGCTTAATAATTATTAATAATTACATAAGTTTGTTAGTTTAGTATTAATACTTTTACAAGTAACACCTTTATTTATTTGTAAGGAAGTCGCAAAATGTCCTCAGTCGAATAAACCATATCATTGTTGGAGTAAAACGTTTTTTATCAACAATTAAATAAATATATATTATACGCGACACTACGTTGCTTCGGATATTTGAAGTTTGGTTGATTTTCTGGTCATATAAAGTGGTACCATTTGATTTTTCTTAACACGTCCCGTGCTGTCTCAACGGCGTGTTTACGCCTTTATTAAGTGTAAGCATAATTAAAAGAAAAAAAAATTGCATGTGTGTATTTTAGTCTTTCTGTTTATAATTCTTCGTACGAGAATCTTTTAAGTATAAAAATAGGATAGTAATAATAATTATAATTTAATTAAAAAATTAAAAGACCGACTTCAAAGTGCCACTTTATATCATTCGTTCCGAAGGAAAGTTTGTTTTTATCAGTTCAACATACTGTCGGAGATATTAAGTATTTATATTTTCTTCCCCCCCCCCTACACGTTTTGCACTTTCCTCTTTCCTTCCTCCTCTGTGTACAATACTAAAGCCTAATGTAAAAAGAATTATTGCTGTACTGTTCAATTTTCAGGAGTTCTGCCCTTCAGGTCCGAAGATATTCACCAAGTCTTCACGAAGTTTTTTTGGTCTAACCTAACATATAATACTCTTTGACAAAAAAGTTATCTGGGGGCGCGGCCGAGCCCCCTCCAAGTCGAGCTATAGGCCGTAACATCCTTTTCTCGAAGCAATTCAGACCATTTTCAACCCTTTATAACTTCGTTGTGGCTAAAGCATGAAGCCTGAATTTTCAGTTACTAAGCAGGCATTGTGTAAACACGGTATATTTAAAATTTCATCTAATTTGAACCAGTAGTTTAAGAATTATAACTTGTCAAACTTTCGTAATTTTGTCACTCACTGACTGATTGACCGATCATCAAAAGTCTAAGGGACTTCTAGCAGACATAGAACCTTCAAATTTAGAATATAATTAGTGTTTAGTGTCTTAAGTAAGGGAAAATTCAAACATTTCATAATTTGTGTCTAGTTTTCTAGATAGATCAACTGCGTGAATAACTTTGTAATCCCATATAAATGTATAGGATTACAAAGTTATATTTGCAGTTAATGAATCATTGTACCCGTATATAATGGAATAATAGTTGTAGATAGATATCTATATACATGAGGCATAACAGGAGGGGATTTAGAGAGAGAGAAATGGTGTATTCAGCCTATGAAACTGTACAACATTCCTCTAGAAAACATGACGAAGAAAAACTTGCAAATAAATAGATTAAATAACTCGAAAATATCAATTACAATGAAAGAAAGAACATTAATAATCAAATCCGCTATATTTGTGATAAATTGATACCTACAAAAATAAGAAAAATCCATAAGACAGAGGCTTTAAGAAAAATCGTTAGTGATATTCTAGAAGTAAGAAGTACCGAAAAGGAAAAAGTAGGACTACAAAAAGACGTGAGATCCCATCAAAAACATCCTGTAAAAAAAACCAAGTCTCGCAGCTCAGGTTTTCTACCGCAAAAAGTTGTGAGATGCATGTTATACCAAGTCGATTATTTATTTAGTCCTTAAGGGACCTTCTATATAAAGTTATTACGTTAGTTATTACCATATCAATATTAAAAATTCTTTACGTTTAAATAAATAGATCGACTTGGCCAGCAGCATTATGTATAAATTGTACGATACATTATATTTTCATGCGATGGCCAAGTCGATCCATTTATTTAAAACGTAAAGAGTTTTTAATATTGATATGGTAATAACTAACGTAATAACTTTATATAGAAGGTCCCTTAAGGACTAAATAAATAATCGACTTGGTATAACATGGATCTCACAACTTTTTGCGGTAGAAAACCTGAGCTGCGAGACTTGTTTTTTTTTTACAGGATGTTTTTGATTTCATTAATCGATTATGTACTGTCGGAGACGTAGAATATTTACAAATGTACCTATTTTCAACCACCTTTTGTAATAATACATTTAAAGTTAATCTAACGCAAAAGTAATTAATACTAGACTGCTCAATTCTGGTCGGTAGATCCGAAGATATTCATCAGGTCTTCACCATTTTTTATGGGACCACCCTGAATACCATGCTTTCCGACAAAAAAGAAATTTTCAAAATCGCGTAATAAACATACAAATAAAAATAATCAGTTGAATTGATTACCTCCTCTTTTGAAGTCGGTCAAAAATTATAATTAATAAAAATACAAGTTACGCTTTACAATAAACACTTCGCCATTATGCTATCTCCTAAATTATTGTCATTCTGACATAACAAAGCGTGATTTAATTTATTAAAGTACAAAATCTGCGTAAGAAGCGTGAATTAATTCGATCCAGCGGCACTGAATGGAAGCTCTTCAGCGAGAGCCTGACCGCGCTCATGTCGGAATTTAATTGAAACGGGCGCATTGGAATCTCCCGCGGTCGACATATGACGTTTACGAAGCTCCGCGTAATTACCGACATCATACCCGTCAGATAGAGTGGCGTCTAGTGGTCACTCCGAATTTACGAGAGGCTATGCGAAATTAACTCGGTGTTGGCGATCGACGAGCCAAGTGCCTTTTCAATATTTTGCCTAAGTTGCGACTAGTTTTAGCAGGAAGTTTGGAAGCGTCAAACTCCGTAAGTAATTATTTTATTGCTGATAACGATTTTAATCCGTTGCATTGTGATTTATTTCAGACAGTGTAACCCAAGAAACGTTCTTATTTAACGCAAAAGAGATTTAAATCATCAATTTCTTTTTATACTTAATAATTGTTTTTCTGGTTTTATGTTAGTTGTTAGTACATCTTTTTATAGGAAGGTATTTATAGTAGTCTACAGTTTCCCTAAAAACTTTCTAAGGGCATCTAAATCTCGCTACCTAGACATAGACCTTTTGTACCTCATGGAAACGTGAAAAGTTTTAGGCGATTTCATGTAACCGTAAATAAGTCGTTATAGCCAGGCTCCATGCGGCAAAATACTTTCAGGGCTCAATATAAGAAAATTAATGATTTTTTCTTCGTTCGGAACTAACTGAAATAAATGTAAATTTTTAGAAATGGGATAAGTTGGATTTGTTTCGTTCTTAACCATTAATTCATAGATTTGAAGATAAAGCTAGAACATTAACCTGATGAATCGGAAAAAGATACATGATTGTGTATGTAGGCAAACATAACTACAATAATAAAAGTAATGTTTTTGTTTCCTATCAATAATAGAATACGTAATGTAATATAGAGTTGTACTACATATTACCAAATATACATAGTTGTTGTTTGGAAGTGGTAGAGTCTCGCTGTCAGTCATGACTCAACATGCATGAGCAGGCTTGTCCGGGGCGGTATCGCTGTATCGCAAGATATCAATGTGAAGCGTTAGCTTTGGTGAAATTCGGTCACGTTCGGTGAAAGAGTAGGGTAATACCCCATCTTCTCTTCCCGATCTGGTGGGCTGGCAACCCATAATAGTCACCTATTTTGCGTTTTCTGGAAGCGCTAAATGCCCTCCTCGATACAAATTCCAAAGTAGATTGGTTCACTGATTTATGGAAAGTTAACTTGTCGGCGTGTGTAGAATATTGTGAAAAGAGGTGTGAGTAGCCTTTAACGTTAGAAAATATATTAAAACTCAGAGGTTTGTTAAATATTTAGTATGATTTTAATTTTATTTATTTTTTATTAACATAGTTGTTATAGTCGATATATTATTATTATATACTGATTTGTTTTGTTAAACATTGTTTCTATTTTATTAATTTATCCAGATTACTAAATTAAATAAAAGGTATATAATCCAAGCATTGAGGATGTTCATAGGTGAGAGTCACTCACCCTCAGGTGACCTATCTGCTCGTTTTCCCGGTCCTATTGAATAAAAGAAAAAGTTACGTATGTAAAAATCTGTTCCTCTACGATTTTAGCGGACGTGAAAGTTCATGTATCTCGCGCGCTGTTGTGAGTTTTGTGAATGAGTTGGGTCGGTCAATTTTTGTACTAAATATATTGCGATACGAGGCAGAAATATTGGCAGCATTCATCGTGCTCAACATCCCCGAAAACAATGTGATTTCAAGACCATAAATTGTCGATGGATTGACGCGGCAAATTGCACACTCTAACGAACGGTGCGAATAGAGAACTTCTGGATATGCCTCTTTTATAAACTTGCTTCTGAATACTCAATAAGTCAACATTAACATACATCAATAAACATAAATTGTTGTAATAAAACTTAGTGTCATATCAAAAACCTGCGAAATGAAAAGGCATTTTATATAAAGAACGGCCAGGCAGATTTAAAACCGAATGAAATGTAAGCCGGCCTAGGTATGTGGTCGGTGTGTTTCACTCATGCATTTAGTCATTACGAGCTTCAATTCACTCGATTGATAGCAATTGAAAGTAAATTGCATTTCACAGTCTATAAAGTATCTGTTTGTCCCGGAAAACTTTGATAAATTCAATTTTCGACTGGGTAACTTCCGTTTCTGGGCGGTTCACGCTTGATACTTTTTGAATAAATTGGCCGCGCGCCGAATCGATAGTAAAATGTATAGAACTGGCAAGTTATCGAAAGGAAACAACTTTTCCCAGCATATTGAATCAGTAATATCCGTACTCTTGAACTTGTTCCTAGTCCCGTTGTCAAAGTATTATTTTGTCACTGCATCTTTCCCTCGTTTAAGACTCTTGTTTAAGATAATATTTTAATATGTCAGTTCGGATATATTTTTGCGATATTAAAACCTTGACGTACTAAAGATATAATATACCTGTTTTGAATAAAATCTTACTGTTCAATATAATTTCTAATCCCATCAAAAACATCCTGTAAAAAAATTCCAAGTCTCGCAGCTCAGGTTTTCAAAAAGTTGTGAGATGCATGTAATACCAAGTCGATTAATTTATTTAATCCTTGCTTAAGGGACCTTCTGTATAAAGTTATTACGTAAGTTATTATCCTATCAATATTAAAAATTCTTTACGTGTTAAATAAATAGATCGACTTGGCCATCGCATGAAAAAATATCGTACAATTTATACATAATGCTGCTGGCGAAGCCAACATTAACTGCAAATGTAACTTTGTAATCCTATACATTTATATGGGATTACAAAGTTATTCACGCAGTTGGTCTATCTAGAAAACTAGACACAAATTATGAAATGTTTGAATTTTCCCTTACTTAGATACGAAACACTAATTATATTCTAAATTTGAAGGTCCTATGTCTGCTAGAAGTGCCTTCGACTTTTGATGATCGGTCAGTCAGTCAGTGAGTGACAAAATTAAGAAAGTTTGACATGTTACAATTCTTAAACTACTGGTTAAAATTGATTGAAATTTTAAATATACCGTGTTTACACAATGCCTGCTTAGTAACCTAAAAATTCAGGCTTCTTGCTTTAACCACAACGATGTTATAGGGGGTTGAAAATGGTCTGAATTGCTTCTAGAAAACGATGGTACGACTGTGCCGCTTTTTAGCTCGACTTGGAGGGGGCACTGCCGTGCCCCCAGATATTATGGCAATCTTATTCTCGATTGTAGAGGAGGCCGTGCCCTGCACTAGGACGTCAATGGGCTGATATAGTATGGCCTTGAGCCCTCTCGGTTCTGTATGGAATACCCATACAGCCAATAGGGTGAGTATATATGTTCAGCAGTGGGCAACTATTGGCTGATACAGTATTAATATAACAAATATTTAATCTTCTTTCTCGCAGTTTACGGAATGATCTGTCCTCTTCGACAACTTTACTCGGCTTACTCATTTCTCGAAATTCAGAAACACCGTCGTGATGGCACTATTTTCCTGGGTATTCTTGGACAGTAAAGATCATTTTGCATCAGAAGGAAACTTAATTTTTTCTGTTTAGTTTCTGCTGAGTTAAAAAAAAAACTGGATATCTTCAGGCAGAAAGAACAGAGAGCCCAATAAGATAATATCATTTATAAGTCTATAAAATATATTATTCTACATAAATAAACCTAATACGTTTTATGAATATATCTAAACCAATCAATTACAGCTCTTCAAATAAAATTGAATATTCATACGCTTCAATAGGAAATTACATTAAAATGACTGATTCCATCGGAATAGAAGTTGGCACGGAAATAGCCCGCGTTCTGGATTAATAGTAATAAAGTTAGGATCCTAGCTTTATGTGAATAGTGGAGATATTTACCATTTCTGCATTCATTACATTTTCATTCCATTTTGTTATTTTCTGGTGTTTACGTATTAATAGTTTAAATTAAACACAGTGGTTGATTTTTAGCGTCTGGGACCCGTCCACTCGGTCTGACATCTATAAGCATATATGTATATAAGTGTAATAATAATGAGTGTGGCTTGCATGTGTTATTTAATTAACATGTTTGAACCATAACTACCTACATATGTATTAGTCTGTACACCACTCATTTAATTTGACCTCCGTGGCGCAGTTAGTAAGACACCGGCAGTAAAACGATAGGCCGCGGGTTCGAGTCTCGCTCCAAGATATATATTTATGTTGTCCACAAGTGTTTGTGAGGTTAAAAAGCCTCCCTTAGTACACAAAATATGTTGCTGTATTAAGCCAAAGAGTTTGTATATGTGTTTGAACGCGCTAATCTCAGGAATTACTGGTATGAATTGATTTTTTTTTTGTGTTGTGGCCATTCATCACGGAAGTCTATGGTACTTTTTATGCCGGGAAAATATAAAGCTGTACTTTTATTCCGGAAACACTTATTCACGCGGACGAAGCCGCAAGCAATACCAGATTTTTTAATGGATATGAAACATAAATGAGATATTTTTATCATGACTGTAAGGTTTTAGTTTTTATAGTTTAAAGATCTTATTTAAGAGCGTTTAAACCTTGCGCGCAAAGTCAACTATAGGTATTTCTTCGTTAATTTCACTCACACATAAGCGACCAAAGCTGTGTGTGTAGAGCTGCCGCGTCGGCTCGCTATACAGTCAGCTCAATCAACTTTGATCCATGTGCTTCAAATTCTAATATTCAATTGAAATTGAACTTATGATATATATATTAGTAATATAATATCATAAAAATATTTTATTTGCATTATAAGTAGACAAATATTACTGTGCAAGCAATGAACAATACAAATTTAGATACTAATCATATTTTCGTTATTATTAAATTGTTAAGTTGCATTCAAATCAGTGTTCAATCAGTAGACACTACGGACGTTTTATTAATCATTTCGTGTTCGAACACATGAATAGAGTTAGAGGGCTTACAACCCCTTACAATTACGAAATATATTTAATTTTATATTACAATACATAACATCATTTAGCCTAGGAATTACATCCCATTATATTATCTGAAACATAATTTATACTCACTACAAAATCATTGTAGGTAATAAAAAGGAAAAATATGTTTTACTACCAAAGTACTAAGATGTGGCAATCGCAGTCCGCGCGTGGCTATTTTTACGACGCACGACAAAAATCGACTGAAGCCAGGCCGGAGCGACGAGCGATACGTCCTCCCTCTAGAAGGCCTTGCGGCGGTCTGATTTGATGCAGGTCGGACAACGTATTTTATAGTGGTTTTTAAAATATTTGTAGAAAACATGAAAACTTATTTTGTTTAATATAAAAATGGTTATTTATTGATAAGGTGTTCTTCTATTATAATATGCAATTGCTATAAAAAATTATGTACGATAAGTTGGTAAAAAAAATATGTTCTTGACGAGAGTTTCTGAATAATTTCGCATTGTTTAAATTTTTATTTTTCAGGAACTAAAGATTATTTTTCTCAGCAAAATCCCTCCATAAGGGTCTTATTAGTCGGATAATATTTTTATTTTCATCTTATATTTAGTGATTTCGGATATCTTAAGCTTCTAAATTGCCATTTAAAGCCTAAATAACGAAACTTGTGTTCAGTAATCCTTATAGTACTCACAAATTATCCATCAATCTATAATGTTTTTCACCAAAATCCCTAGATGACAACCTTTTCTAAAATAAGTACTAATTATTTTCCTTTAAATTGTTATTGGTAGCTATTAACTCGTTTGAAAAGTCCTGTTTTTAAGCCAAAAAGCGCGCAGAAGGTATAAACGCTCTTAAATACAGTTTAAATTCTAACCGAACCTGCCATTATTAGTTTTATTTACCACCGGAGTTAAAGGAAAGAAGATTTTATAATTCTATTTATTTCCTAGTTTTGGTGACATAACATTTGAAAGCCTCCGTGGCGCAGTTGGATAGACGCCGCCGGCTGAAACGAGAGGCCGCGGGTTCGATCCCCGCAACGAAACAAATATTTATGTGCACCACAGGTATTTGTTTCGGGTCTGGGTATTTGTGAGGCCGAAAATTGACTCGTAGGGGGTCAGGACTATGTATTGACTGACGGACTGGTGGGTGTAATTATTTATATATAATTTATTAACAGAGATATTTATATTTCTTTTCTAATGTACTCGTACGAGTTTCACATGGAAGACAGATTCGTTTAGCGCCTTAAATCTTATTTTGTGCAAATAGTTTAAAAAGTCACTGGTCTTTATTTTTCCCTACTCAAGCAATGTTTAAGATTATCATAGTCAATCAAATTGTCTTAATATATATCTACTAAAAATGCCTAGAAAATTATTTATGTGTGGCAGGGACAACGGGCTTAAGAATTTTGTGAAATTTGTATAAATATGAGAATACTGAATGTGTGATTTAAATCAGACAATCCCGCATACAATTTAATTTAGATAGTGTTCAATGAGGGATTAGTTTATGCGGTCAGCTACAGGCGTCCCTTTAAATCTGATGCAGGTCGGAGAGCAGGTCTAATCAGCGCGGATTGTTTCCCTTCTACCATTCGACGCCCTGAATCAAGTAAATGAGAAAACTTTCTAATTGGAATTTCAAATAGGCCTCCGTTTATCCAGACGAGAGCTGTTCGCGGTTCGACGCTAACATGCTGCCCCGCATTATAATTTTCTGTGGATTAGGTAATTGATATGAGGTTGGTACAAATGTGCTAGGAACGTGACTACCGATGCGTCTTTTGTAATAAATCAGTGATGAGTTTTATAGCTAATTTAATGTTCATTAATGTTTAACCAACTACGCCACGGAGGCTGTCAAAATGAGGTGAATGAGATTTCCGTAAAGCCAATTTGACTAGAGACATCTCTTGTCGCGTCTCTTGATTGCGAATCTACAATTCGCAAGAGGGTACCGTGGATACATGGTGGGTTCATAGTTTCCCATGTAAGTGTGTCACGTTTCGGGTTCTTTCTTTGTATATCCGGATGTGATCAGGTCGACATGGTTGTTTCGACAACATTTGATGCTTTTGCTTTTGTCTGGACCGCGCTATGCTTACCAGTAGGGGAATTCTTTTTAGTGCCAGAAAAAAAATAAAACTTTGTTGTAATGTTGGCCAGGCACATAGCGCGAAGAACTGATGGTCAGTCCTATTGGAGCCGAAAAGTTCTGGAGGCCACGTATAGGCAAGCTCAATGTCCGACGCCCGCCTACAAGGTGGCCGGACGACCTGGTCAAGGTTGTAGGAAGTTGCTGTGTCGATGTCGAGATTTTTGGAGAAGGCCTATGCTCAGCAATGGACTTACTGGGGCCGAGTAGAGAGGGAAAGAGAGATTAAAGCTTTAAACTGTCAATACCACAAGCCCGTATAATTTGGTGATTAATTGTCTCTGTTAACAGCAAAATAATTCAAGGCATTCAATTTAGAACTAGTACAGTCACGCCAATGTTTGGAAGAAACAACACAATTTTCACGAAATTCTTCAAATACTGTTTGGTAAATGTACTTGCATCAACAGATTTCCTCTAAAATAAATGCCATTTTATTTTATATATGAATTGCATATCAATGAACCGTACAAGTATAGGAACCATTATTAAAATTCGGAAGTGATTGAGCCACGCTTTTGTCGGTCATAACTGACCATGAATAAGCAGGCTCGTCCGGGGCGGTACCACTGTCTCACAGGAGATCGACATGAAGTGACAACTTTGCTATTGCGTTTCATTCGGTGTGTGAGATTGCCAGAATCTCAATTCAAACAATAGTAGAGAAAAAGGTTCTCTACCTACACTTTTTCCTTTCCGCTCTAATGTCTATTTGGTGGGCCGGCGACACATTTATTAAAGCTTTGTGGATTGAAATAAAACTATTATTTATGGATTTTATCGCGGATTTGGTTCAATTTTACATTTTTTGAGTTCCCGACGTTTCGATTACTTTACAGCTTTCGTGGTCACGGGCGGACTGAGGTTACAATTCAACTACCCTTATTTTACAATTATTAATTATAATAAATATTTATATTATTAATTATAATATTATTAATTATAATAATTATTATTAATTATGATGTAAAGTAATCGAAACGTCGGGAACTCAAAAAATGTAAAATTGAACCAAATCCGCGATAAAATCCGTAAATAATAGTTTTATTTCAATGTGTAACATTCGCGTAAATCTAAGAATCAAGAAACTATTAGCTTTGTGGATGTCCATAGACCATTGTCGTCACTTACCACCACTTGACCTGTATAGTTGTTTACTGGACCATAGCAATAAAAAATTAATAACATGTTAGGTATGTATTAAGATTATGAGATATTATTATAGGTCTACCAGAATCTCATGGCATAAAATTAAAAACAAACATAATGATTTTATGTGGCAATACCATCGGTCAACAGCTGATTCAAAACTTGAGTTATGTCATTTGATGTGAATATTTTAAAATTTCTACACTTTCTTAGCGAATATATACAAATTAGTTCTACGATCACAAGTGCGACACATTGTTTACAAGGTTTATCGCTAGATCCGTGAATAATTTGGTTAAATTTAAACAAAATCGTCGATTTTAAAATCGACGTCGTTTTAACAAATAAGTCGGAGTGAATAGTTTTGATACTTCACTTTTTTAGTAAGTGTTAGATATGTACATGTGTTTTATCGTATATACTTTTGATATCATTTTTTGATACTAAACAGTAATGCATTAAATACCTATTTACAGGAGTTTCCAGAAATTTTAGATAAGGAACGGTTTATTATTAATCCTTTATCTTCATCGTCTTCATCAGAAAATGTACAGGAAGAGTATTTAGAAGTAAGCTCTGACTAAAGTGTTAATTATATAAAGAAGATTGAAAATAAAAACGTTTTTTATTTACAGTCTTGCATCTTTCTTATAACATTTTTGGAACTAATAATTATTTGAATAAAACCGACTCGTAATCAAATTACTTACAATTCAGAAATTGAAAGTTGTTTGATTAAGTGAGAACTAATAAGAAAAGAGAATTAAAACAAAACTGGTGGCTCGGTATCACCATTTTTATCTACGTTTTGGAAGTACCAGCGCTCCCTCTATACCGGGTATCTCAAGACTGCTACCGAAAACGAAGCCGGGTGGTAGTTTTAGTGACTACAAACACAATGCAACTAAAAATTTCGCAATGAAACGCCACAATTATTTTTTATGATTTTTAAAATATCGTCATTTTTGGGTGGTAAATCCATAGTTTTTGCTAAAATAATAATTTAAACTCTTTTATACCTTAGATTATTTATAAATAAAAAGGTATACACAATTATTTTAGGAAAAAAATGCATTTACCACCCAAATATAGTCATAGGAAAAAAGTAACAAAAAAAAATTGTCGCTCTTTTTCGCAACTTTTTCTGTTGCATTGTGTCTGAAGTCACCTAAACTACCACCCGGCTTCGTTTTCGGTAGCAGTCTTGATATACCCTGTATTATAAATACTCGAAATACACATAGTATTATAATTTAGAACTGAAAAAATATTATTTACCTAATTTCATTGGCTATTAATCTAAAAGTACAATATTGAATGTTTAAATAGTCCATATATTTATACTTAAAACATTATGCACTTTATTTACAAAGTTGTACTAAAAAACATGTTGGTTTGAAGTAATAATTAATTACAATTACGAAAGTATCAAAATATGTTCATCCAATTACCCCAGTGTTGCGATACGTAAATTCAAATTTCCCAAAATGCCATGAGATTCTGGTAGACCTATAGTAGCATCAATCACGGGTCGATCATCTTTAATCAAACACTCTTCACCCAAACATATGCGTGATAGGTTACGCTAATTATAATAATATCAAATCAACAACAACAGCAACCACCTACATAGATCATAAATGTCTGTTATATATAGCTAAATGTCATCTACTTCAATTTTGACTACGGCAAAATTTTCAAGTACAAATCAAATACCATTGCCATTTTTATGGTATATAAAGTCCGCCAACCCGCACTAGGCCAGCGTGGTGGACTATATGGCCTAATCAATCTCAATCGTACTTTCGATTGTAGAAGAGGTCTGTGCCCTGCAGTGGGACGTATATGGCTGATACAGAATACTTACAGGTAGCAGACTAGTGGAGCACTTGGACATTGTCCAATTGATGAAGGCATAAAACGTTTTATTGGAATTTTTTAACTCTATTTTATTTTTATGACTATACAATCGATTAGATAATCAGTTTCCGTAGTTTTACCGGCTTACGACTGACACTCAACATCACTAGTCATTCTATGTTATTGATTTTCTGACATTATGTTACTGCAAACTTTGGTGGAAGCCGAAAGAATTTTGAATTTAATCTAAATACTTACGCTGAAAAATGTGATATGCAAACATAATGACATCGATATTTCTGTACTCACTAAACTACCACCCGGCTTCGTTTTCGGTAGCAGTCTTGAGATACCCTGTATAGTAATAATAGCCTAGGACCCTTAAGTTTACATGATGCATCCCATATGCTACCATAAGGCTAAGGTGGCGAGAAAGCCAGTATACCAGGGCCTCGTATATTGTGTTTGAATATTTGGTAAATGCAATTTTAAAGCTTGAATGTCAAAGCTCGTGTAAAAGCGTCTACGATCGTACGTAATAATAAGTCGTGGTACCGATTTTAACAGAAACCCGTCGTCCCTAACAAACGTGGGATGAATTCATAATTTTCATACAAATTAAATTGATATTTTGGTCTTGATGTTAGAGCAATTGTTATGTTTATTATAGGTAAAGGCCAGGATAATACAGGATTCTAATCTTGAAAAATCTTTCAATTCATTCCACTAGTTTTAGAGCCTATTCCACTAGTTTCAATGCAAACAAACAAATCTTTTCCTTTTTATTATATTATAGTATAGATATAGATAAGTCTTCTATGTTCGGCTAATGAACGTCGGCTCGATGAGCATCGAAAAGGGAATCTGTTAGTTTAGGATAGATTTAGAAGAGCGGTTTAGTTAGAGCCTAGAAGTTCTATCATTCCTTTGATTTTTTTGAATAGAAATGATACATCAACTGTGGCGTCACTGTACTGGTGGTGATCACAGAAAGTAGAGTTTAGAGCATCTTGACAATTTTTTAATAACATTCTAATATGTCCCATACATACTTTCTTGTTTTGTTTCATTCTATATTCTAACATAAAATTCCTAGTAATTGCTATCTAGGGTCATATTCATAATAATTGTATATTTTACTAATTGTTAATGTCCTACCCAATTATTTTTATAATGAGATACAACTGACTAGAATTCTCTAAAGAATTATATTAAATGTTTATTTGAGTGTAATAAAATACAATGAAACATTTGAAACAGCTAAAAAAATCATTAAAAAACTATAAAACTAGACATTGCCTAGGTTCCGTTTCATACAAATATTCAATGCCCGAGTCTTTGACAGTAAACTAAAAAAAATTGTAAAAGTTTTATAAACGAATACACAAGAGTTTAAAAATTATTATCCTCTGGCAATAATGACATCATCATCATCAAGTCCTTCCAGTAGAGAGTGGTTCATAAATCGTTGAAAAGCTTGTGCGGCGTTGCATAACACAAATGTCATACAAAGGAATACAAACAAACCAAAAGGTGTTATTATGGGTGTTTTTTCCACATCACTAGGCGCTACTCTTATACAGTGATAAGCCCTGTTAATATCTATTTGCGAAAAATATTTTTTATTATACAATAAATAAGTAAAATCTTGTAACCTTGGTATAGGATATTTATCTGGTCGCGTTATTGCATTAAGTGCTCTATAATCTCCGCACGGACGTAACTGACCATCTTTTTTGAGCACTACATGCAGAGGGCTCGACCACGCACTCTTCGACGGTCTACAAATCCCCATTTCTTACATTATACGGAATTACTCTTTTACCTTGGCATATCGGTGTGGAGGCAGAGGCCTCGCTTTAGCATTTACCGGTGGACCGGTGGTATCAATATGATGATATACCGAATGCTTTGGAGGTTCCTTGAAAGACAGTGGCTTCGTTATGTCAGGATACTTTGACAATAAATCATAAAAAGGATGAGTTTCCTCAATTGTCTTGATAGATTGTACTCTACTATTAACTACAGGAGTAAAAATAATTAATTTAGTGACGTCATCAATTAACTTTCGGGAACTTAAATCTACAAGCAACTTAAAATGTACTAAAAAGTCTGCACCTAATATTGGCTGTCGAACGTCGGCGATGACAAACGTCCAACGGAAAGACCTACGCAACCCTAAATCTAATACTAATTTTTTTACACCGTAAGTTTTAATTTGAGTTCCGTTCGCTGCATAAAGCGTATAGTCAGAACACACATTGTAAGGTTTATTGTTCGCACCAGTGTCAATTAAAAAATTTAAACGACTACACTTATCTTTAACGCTGAGACGAAAATTTGTTCCTGTGCAGCTCTCTGTTGCCGATAGCTGCACGGTACTTAGTTTCCCGGCTGCTTCCAGGCACACGGCGGAACGCATTTATGTGCCTTGTCCTAGTAATGTCCATAATAATAGTGATACGAACATAGCCAGTCCTTTGAGTCTGGCGTACGGCGCGGCTTGCTACTGGAACGGCGTCGACCACGGAATCTCGAAAACAATCTCTTTTGACCTTGCTGATGGCTCCTATGTCTCGGTCTTGCCCTTTCCATTTTTTTTATTGCAGTGAATGGCGAGACGAGCATGCCGTTCGCCTGATGGTAAGCGATACGACCGCTCATAAACAGTAGCAACATTCCACTGCGCTCGCCATCCTGAGACATAAGATGTTAAGTCTCAATATGTCCAGTAGTTGCTCTGACTAAAATGTCCTTCAATCCGAAACACAACAGTGCATTTAAGCAGTGTTGTTTCACGGGAGAAATAGACATTGCGGTGGTACCTACCCAGATGGCCTCTCACATATGAGACCACCACCAGTATTGTCAAGTCTAACGTTGTTTTTGGCAATTTCCGCTATAAAAATCCTCGTACTAAAAGTAGAATCATCAGAATCAACGGCTTCAACGGTCAGGGGCTTAGAGTTCTCCATGACTTTATCAGCTATGGATGACAGTGTTTTTAAATCTTTAGAGTCGGCAACAGCTAATACGGCACGCACCGCTGATGGCAGGTGGTTTTGCCATAAAACAAGAAGTGTCTCATTACTGACCTTATCTCGCGCCATGTCGGTCATGCGTCGCAAAAGCTGAGATGGCTTTTGATCTCCAAGATCCATTTCACCTATAAGTTTCTGTATCTGCCAACTTTGTGATTCTTCAAAAATATCTAGAAGTCTCGATTTCAGGGTCTCGTATTTGTCATTGTCTGGTGGATTGATCAGGATATCGGTGACTTGCTGAATCACATGCTTTCCCAGCTTAGCAATTACCAGATGGAATTTCGCAGCATCCGTAAATTTTTGACTATATATCACGGATTCCATTTGGACGAACCAGACACGTGGCAAATCCTCCCAGAAGTCAGGAATACGCGACGATACTGTTTTTTGGGCGACGTCCTACATTTTTGTCATTTCGCTTTCTGCCATTATTGTTGAGAATACGTGGCGGAAGCGATGATAGCAACGGCAAAATTTATCTTAAACTTCGGATGGTCACCAGTTTATCGCCGCGTCAATTAAAAGAAAATTTGGATCCTTTTACAATACTTTATTAAAACACACTATCAATTATAGAGCCACAAAGTTATCTGACCCGGTGAGAGAGTCGCTGTAATCGAATTTGGTGTTGCCATTAAAAATAGATATTGCAATAAATGGAGTAAAGTAAGATTTTTCAATCCGATCAATAGTGTCGAGAAAATGACCAGTTTCATCTGCATATTATTTTTCCTTCACACGATTTCTAACAAATCGCTCCCCAAAACCCTTAAAAAAGTGTATCTGTATTCTCCTCCACAATCGAGAGTACGATTGCGGGGGGTTAGGCCATATCACAGGCCATATAGCCCACCACGCTGGCCTCATGTGGGTTGGTGCACTTACATACCATAGAAATTCTAATAAATCGCTATGGTATGCAGGTTCCCTCACGATGTTTTCCTTCACCGTTATAGCGCGTTTTTATCAATACAAGCATGGCTCCGAAAAGTCAGAAGTGTGACCTGAGATTCCAACCCGCAACCAGCGTGAACAAGTTGGCTGCCGCGTCTGGTCCATTTACCAACAGGCCACCAGGCACGTAACGTAAAATGAGACGAGTAAGATACATTTTAGTTTATGATATGTACTTACATATTATATTCTACTAGTACGTACATAATTCTGTTTTCGTGGAATTTATTTTATAAAGCTGACAACACAAACCTTTGGTGGCAGCTACGCGTTAATACAATTTTTCGAAGGGTATTACTGATGTCGGAAGACGCTTTTCATCCTACGTAAAATTTAGTACCTGAAGTATAACGTTCCTAGCATCACTTTTTAAAGCTTTCGGCATTTTTCACTAGTTTTAAATAATGCAGGAAAAATAAATACATTGAGTAAACAACCAATGGCGGATATGTCAGCGACTGGCAGCTAGATTGACAATTTCGAATGACGTCTTTGTTTCCAGTTTTGGCCACCGGGCCAGATAACTTTGTGCACAGAACAATGAGGTACATAGAAAGAGCCTGAAAATTACTCATATACTTATCCTGTTTTTTCCAATGGGCCAAATCATGGGAGAGAATGAGACAAATAGTATGTGCTAAGGACGGCTCATGTTCACTCATGAAACGTCAAATTGCTATGTTGGGTATGATTACGCAGCCGAATTAAAAAGTGAATTTATGTCAAATTTTACAAACCGGCAACGCGCCAACACAATTTAGTTACGTTATACTTTCGTGCGCGCTTGACATAGTCTTCTCCCGATTTTTTTAAATATTTTGTGTTATTTTAATAATTAAACAGTGCCTGTGTACTTTACAATCAAGCCAAGCAAAATACCAACGTCTTGCATTATTGCAGGATGCAGATCGCGTTCTCCGCGCACTCAAAAACAAGCTGAAATCATCAGCTTCCATTTGTGAGTAGACAATAAACAAATAATATTTGCTAAAAACTTATACAGGGTTGCAAAATATCTAATTAAACTTTAACTTTATTATGTTGGTGTCATATTCTAATAACCCGCAGGCCATTCGATTAGGTAATTTTTAAATATTGTTCATTTTTACCAATTTGGTAGTCATGTTCAATAGTGATGTGGTGCACATTTTATCGATAATATAAATAATGTATATTTTAGTTTACTAGCCATGTTACATAAGTTGGCTTGTACTTTAAATACTTACCCGGTAGTGTAGTTGTAAAAAGCGCTCGGCCACTGCGCGAGACCTGTGGTCTAAAATGCCATATGATATAAATCTTAGTGTTTCATATTAAAATTATTTTTCAATGCAGATTCTCTACAAATGAAGCTATGAAGCAAAAGTGGATTGAAGCTGTCGCACGAACAGATTTACAATTGAAAAAACAGCACCGTATTTGCTCAAAACATTTCACCAGTGATTGTTTTATTAACAAAAATCATAAATGGCGTAGACTAAAATATAATGCTGTCCCGTCATTACATCTCCATCTCAGATATGGTAAAATCATATTATGTATTTCATACGTTGGATTACTTAAAACAAATGCACATATCATAATTATATTCCACGTATAGTTGATTAGTTTTGTCGTTACCTGTTTGGGCGCCTGTAACGTATCAGTGTGGAGGATAATTAATCTTCTTAGTGCACTATTTCTGCTGGCGTTCCTCAGGGCGGCGTGCTATACCCACAATATTTATAAACTCCATCACAGATAATTTTCGCTCTTTGATGTAGATCACTTCCAATAGTTCAATGTTGAGAGCCTTGGGGGAGGCCTATGTTTAGCAATGGACTTTCTATGGCCGAAGAGAGGGAAAGAGAGAGACATAATAATATCCCAAATCAGCATAAAAGTAGGCCGTATAGTTTTACCAATCCAATAGACTGCATATTATATTCTTTATTTATCTTTCAATACTTTTTTTTTATCATCCTTATAATTTAAAAAAAACATTAATTTTCATACATTTCCTTAACGACCTAATTGCATTTGTTTAACGTGATAAGCTTTTCTCATTTGCCTGGACGACTCTTTTCTTTGCATTAATTTATTAGTGGAAACTACTGGATTCTGTACAACATTTATATGTAATCTATATGTTTAATTTTCTGTTTGTTTCCCAAATAATAATAAATAAACAAATTAATTAATTGTTTCAAAACATTCCTTCTAGCTACCCAACAACCCGCACTAGGCCAGCGTGGTGGACTATATGACCTAACCATTCTCAATCGTATTCTCGATTGTAGAGTAGGCCCGTGCCCTGCAGTGGGACGTATATGGGCTAATACAGAATACAGAATTCCTTCTAGACACTACCTTCCTTTCCCCAAATTTATGATCAGGAGATGGTTCTCCATACATTTATACACTTGATTTAACTCGCATTTTTTTTTGCCACTTTTACAATTTTCGTCAGAAGTACCCACTAACATGTGAAATGGTACCCTACATAATGAATAGCGAAATGACAGAAATCCGTTATTAATATTAAGTGTCAATAAAGAAGTTCCCACCTTACTCTTCACAAATTTCGATTTCATCATGTTCCCTGCAAAAATTGACTCTCTAGAGGCTTTGCGTACTAGCAGAGTAACGCAATCAAACATGTATTGTTTTTTTAACATTTACATGATTCATGTATGAATATCTACCGATGTGTTTTATATCAAATTAAAGTTTATTTTATCATGCCTACGAATTTGCTATAAATAAAGTTCATCTATCGATATCGATAACTATCAGACGAGATCACAGCACAATTATTTCTTGTTGTCAAAATTAGAGTGTACGTTGAAAGGTCATTATCGTTTCTTCTATGTATTATACCTCATTGTTCTGTGACTTTGTGGCTCTATATTTTTATATATCAAAACGTCTTGACATCTTTTTTCATAAAAATAAGCCAGTGCACCCAATGTAGTGGCATGGAGGTTTTACTAAAAGAAATAAAAATATGATGTCGCTACAGGCTAATATTGTTTCAACTTTCATCACTCTATTAAATAGTGTCCTGATTTTGTACATATCTGTTATTCTTCTCTGTTGAGGTATTATAACATTAATTATATGGCAATAAACAATTTATTTTTATACTGGAAAAATTAGTTAATTACCTTTCACTACATGATATAATAATGAATGCTCGGCCATTTTGTTCCATGTAGATTTTTTAATTCCTATCGTGAATTGGTCAGTTTGAAAAATTCGCATATACAAGATATATATATATAAGATATATATGTATATATATTAGACATAAGAAAGACAACACATTGTGTATTAGATTGTGTATTGAATAATTAAACGTATTTTAATTTTAAAATATCATTAACCTATACGTGGTCATTGAACCTTTTCGAAGATTTTATCGGAAAATTAATAAATACTTCGAATAATAATTAGTAAAGAACTATCATAAAATTAAATATATTTCACGAAGCCGTGCTCGATCCGATCCGAAATAAACGTTAGCCATGTTTCGCATTCGGCGTGGGAAAAGTGAGTCGTCTTTTTTGAACAGGGAATGGTCGTTACCCCAGACGGCTTTTACAGCGGCGCCGGCCAGGTGGACGAGTGCTTAAAACGCTTCCACTAGGAACCCATTCATTCTTCAACATGTTCACGGCATTGTGACCTGCGCCACTCACAATACACAATATACAGCGCGTGAGACACGCTGCAACATCGATGCCTTTTACGGGACATTTGTTTTAACCTTTTAGTAACACGTTATTACACAGCAAACTATAAAAATTCAGTCCTACTCTATACTTATATTCAAAATAATAATATGTGATAAATTGTATAAAAACATATTTTGATACTATTGATTAATGTTGAAATATATTTATAAACGGTGGATGGGACAAGTACAGAACCGGAGGAAGTGGTGTAGGTAATAAAGAAGAGGCCTATGTCCAGCAGTGGATTAATGTGGGCTGATATGATGTTCGTAAGTTTAATTACATTGTAAAATGCTTGTTATTATTAGAAAAAGGTTAGTTTTTGTAAATATTGCAAAATAGTGTGGTATGGTTTCCTTCTAGCAATACGGAAGAAGAAAAAAAATATATGCAAAAAAATTGTAAAGTGGACGGAAGGAAGCCTTGTTTGCTAGTTGTTTTAGTTCTATGTGCCATTTTAATTAATTTTTCTACACTTTTTTTAAAGACCTTGATTTGATTTCATCCTTTTATTCGCAACAGATTTTGTTTGCTAATATGAACGGTAAATTCGCTAACATAATAAACTCATTAAGCGGATTAAACAGCGGAGGTATGGTTGCGTTGATGAACAGCGTCGAGAAATTAGTCCGATGAATCAGCAACAAATCTCGCGCATGTATAAAAGAGTTTCGGCAGAACATTTGCGTTACATCAGAGACGTTGTAAAACTTGTGCGGCCGATGGTCGAGTAAGCTCGGAACGAAATTGCCAATCCTCTTTCACAATGGACCGTAAAATGGTTTTCCGTTTTTGCCCGACCGAGCGGAGCGCTGCTCGTTGATTCACCGGACACGTCGCCCGGTGGGCTATCACTAGTTCAAGGAATTTGTGAAAATAACTCTTTATGCTACAAACTAAACCTGTCATTCTCGCCTGTACTTTAAGCTACTGCGCACAGGAACGAACTTAGATAAACGCCACTTCTTTGCGTGCTGTTCATGCCAAAAGCCGGAAGTCTATCAAATAATCATAGAATAAACCTTTGTACATGCTTAAAAATAATGTTGCTGTTATTTTTCTATTAACTATACGTTTTTTTTTTGTCATTATAAATAATGGGTAGCTTTAAAAGTTCAATTAAATAGTGTAAAACACTTTAAGTAGAAACACTATTACTACTAATAATAAAAATATGAACAAATATTCCAGTGAAGTTAAATAGTCAATCTTTAAATTTCAGATGAAATGTGGATAAGAATAATATTATTATGAAGGCAACACATTTGAGCGCTCGGTCCACGAAGTACAATGCGGGACGACACAAGTGTATAAGCCAGTTGAAACTACTGTTGGTGACAGCTACAGGCAATATCTTTGCTCCACCAGACCAATATCTGTAGTGGTGCAAAAATAAATGATACTCGGGAAAAAATTGCACTTCGAAAACAATCTATTCTTATATTCTTTTCTAACGATGTGTGTACTTTTTGCGGTTCCTTTTAATATTCAATTTACAATGTTTACCTAGTAAAGAATGTGTTGTAATATTTTATACATCATTTCATTACATCCTTAGTGTCGACCAATTGATTATTTAACCATAAAAATCATTAAAATCAATGTCTTGCTTTTTTACGTGTTATTTATTCCATTAAATATTGAAATACAAGAACGCTTAACTGCGGGATGTTTCAGTAGTCACTAATTAAACTCATAACCACGGATTTGTAATGGAATTGACGTGAAATCTCTTTTATTTCGTTCAGGTTGGAGGATTACAAAAGCCAGTGTGGATAAACTACGATACCACGAGATCGCTTATTACTTTGAAACTATAGCACTGAGTATAACCATCAACGAATAGTATAATTTCATGCGTATACATGTTATATAAAACTACGCATTTAAGCCATGCCATACCCACATCAAAAATCAAAATGACTAACCAAGGCATTCTCCGTGTTATGTCTATAGCAGACGCCTGTAAGAAGCGTTACTAAATAGTTTCATAACTTTAGGCGAATGTTATACATTGAAATAAAACTGATAATTACAGATGTTATTGCAGATTTGATATTTTAACTTACCGTCGCGGTATTCCGATCACTTTACAGCTTTCGTGATCGCGGGTCGAACTGGGAACTACTAATCATCCGCTCAGTAACTGTTACAATATTATTACAGTTAATGTACAATTATTAAAGTGAAAAGTTAATTTAAAGAGTTAATATCCAACTTAATGAATAGCTACCGTTTGACGTTTCATACTTTCCCTCTTTGTACAGACGTAACTCACACAATTTTAATAACATTTTCCCTAAATCATTCCGTTTTACGTAAAATGTTATTGAAATTGGGTGACAAAAGTCTGTACAAGTTGATTAAACTTCAAAAGCATGAAACGTCAAATGGTACCTAATAGTTTAGTTGGACAGTAGTTGTTGTTCGGGATTCGATCAATGCAGAAGGAGCTCACGGTGTCTTGAGGTCTAGCAGTTGGTCTTTTAGGTACCGATTTAATTAAACGTAGAATTAGATTGCACATGTTAGAATTTTTGTGGGAAAAGGTATATAAAATAATATAAACATGTATATTTCAATAGATTTATCTATAATTATATTTTTTAACCATATAATTACTTTACTGGTGGTAGGTCTCTCATATGTGAGAGGCTGTCTGGGTGGGTACCACCGCAATGTCTATTTCTCCGGTCAAACAGCAGTTTAAATGCACTGTTGTGTTTCGGATTGAAGGACATTGTAGCCAGAGTAACTACTGGACATATTGAGACTTAACATCTTATGTCTTAGGATGGCGAGCGCAGTGGAATGCCAAGCATTGCTTTGTATTTCAAGGTATTGTTTGGTTTTGCTACTGTTCATGAGCGGTCGCATCGCTTACCATCAGGCGAACGGCATGCTCGTCTCGCCATTCACGGCTATAAAAAAAAAAAAAAAAATATTTATCACTTAACATAATGGTTAATAATTATTATAATGTTACAAAATTATCAATTATATTAAATGATATTTATATTTCTATTTATTATAATATGGTTTAATTCAACTACAATCGATAATTACAATGTTACAGAATAATATTCAAATATTCTGAGCAAAGAGCAACAAAACATCATATTAATAACTTAACTTCCAATCCTGGTTGCTACCGGCGAGGATAAGGTCCTTCCTCTGTCGTTGTCACTCGAAAAGTGACGATCCAAGTGAGACAACGCTTTATATTACCGATTCCCCACTACTTGTGAATCATACGATGGGTAGTTTTAATAAAATTTATAAAAGTTGTTGCGGTATTTTGTGACAGTATTCTAACACACGCTTCTGCAAGCTTGTATAACATCTTCTCTATTGAAAGAAGATTGCCCATTCATAGTATCAGTAAAAATATCGTGATTCCGATACTGCTTAGATTTCATTACAGCATTGTTTAGGGTTTTTCCTTGAACGTTTCCTGTTTAACACGGGGCGAAGATTTTTATAACAAAAAATAATTATCATCACATTTTACATTTTGTCCACAGAGCCGAACACAAAAATATATTTTTATTGGACTCCACGTTAATTTCTCCAAAAACTCCGATCCTGAGCCGCAATTATTAGTTTCATAGTTTCATAGAAAAATGGGTATTCTCCTTAAGGCCATTATTTAATTTCAATAACCTCGTGAAACATCCATGGGTAGGAATAAGTGTTGTTTATTGAGAACTTGGGGCATGTCAAATAAGGTAATGCTTGGAGCCTTTCTCTGTGTCTCCAGCAAATGCAGCCTACGTTGAGCGTCGGTTTTTCATACATATATAAACTCACGCCTATTTCCCAAATGGGCAGGCAGAGGTGCAACCATGATACCCACGTTTCGCCATATATTTTTCGTCCAATGTCACAATCAACTTAACTATGTCAGTGTCTCAGA